>OY743227.1:19288367-20488367 GCA_963555765.1 Orthonevra nobilis
TGTCCATTACACATTCCATCCTCCTGTACGGGTGCGAGATCTGGGCTAATGCACTCAAGATGGAGAAATACAGGAGACAGATGGCAGCTGTACAAAGACGGAACGGAATCGGAATCAGCTGTTCTTGTAATAGCGGGGGTGGCTCCCATAGACTTGCTAGCAGCAGAACGAACGTACGTCCACGACGACAAAACGGAAATGCGGCATTAGCAGCTGCAAAGGGGCAGAATAGGTGGAACGCTAAGAACAGAGGAAGATGGACAGCAAGAATAATAACTGATGTTGCTGCTTGGTTGGAACGGAAACTTCCAAACCCAATTCCTTACCGGACATGCATGTTTTTACCAATACCTTAAACGAATGGGGGGAAAAGAGAGTGCGGCATGTCAATATGGAGACTCTGATGAAGATAACGTTTACCATACCTTCTTCGATTGCAGCAGGTGGACATTGCTAAAATGCTGGTTAGAATTGGAGGTCGGTTACATCATCCCAGACAATGTAGCCCAGAAGATGATCTCGAACGATGCCACATGGCGGAAAATCGAAGAATTTATCTTGAAAGTGCTCAGATGCAAGCAAAGGGAGGAAGGAGGAATCATTTAAATAGTATGAGCCATTTGAAGATAAAGTCTACCGGCGAGACGAATTAACCCGCAACAGAAGAAAAAAGAAACTATGAAAAAGCCGGTCCCCACAGGTGAGTGAAAACGACACCACTCTGAAGTAATGCGAAAGCGGTTCCACAGTGGATTGTGTCAATTAGAAATGGGGTCAAGGGGGTTTTTAGTTAGGGTATGAGTCCAACAGTACCTGAATAATATTTATTATTATAATATTAATAACAAGCTAAATAACCAAATAATCAGTAAGTAAATAAATAAAGCTAAATAAATGAATAGGTAAATAAATAAATAAATAAATAACTAAGTCAATTATTAAATATCGACAACAAAAAAAAATTGTTTTAACAATAACAAAAAAATTAAATAGTTCACTTAAAAAATACATATTAATATTGATAAACAGCGTAAGCTTATACAAACATCATGTTCAATGAATTGACTATTTCATTAATAAACACGTTGTCTGGAAAGGCGCATCTGATGAGAAGCGACTCCTTGGTTTTCATATTCTGTCGGAGATCAATTCAATATTGACCCTTTTGTGCAGATTTAAAGTGGAATGGTGCCACCGAAGACTTAACATAATTTTAAGGAGTTTATTTTTCGATATTTGCAATTTTGTTGGGTAGGGCTTCGCACAATTACACAACCATAGCAGAGAATTGACTGAAATACGTTGGGCGTTGGGATTTTCTATTTAGGAATAGATATCATACTTTTGTTGCTTTATTAATATTTTTTTTTGTGAAGTTAAGAGTCAAGGCGAATGTACAAATATTCAACGGATGACTGCCACTTGATCTTTACTTAATTTAAAATGAATTGATAACGCGGAAGGAAGTAAGGTTTTCTTTATCTGGTGAAAAATATGGCTTGAATTGGCTTTTATTTTCCACCTGTTATAAAAGTTCGCCAAAATTTTATGGGACAACAATTTGCCGTGTCCCCAGTGTTTATTGCTGACCCGCACCTTTGTAGTATCGGAAATTAAGACGTAAATATAATGTACAAGTCGGGAGGAAGAACTGCTCCACGGTGTTGTTGAACATTCTGAATTAATGAGTGAATGGCGTTTTCGATTTCTTATCTCGTATTTACGTCTCCTTAATGATGCGAAAAGGTATGGTTTTTTGAGAAGTTCAAGCCAAGGAATTTCGCTTTTTCCTGATCGGCCTTAAAAGTATTTACTTTACTTGTGAGGCACGGATTTATTTGTTTTTATTTTTTGTAATTTCAACTTCGCTCCAAAAAGACTTGAGGGCTTTTCTAGTGTGCTGAGCTTGTTGCTCCATACCCTATTAGGAGTATTCTGAATATTTTTGAAAATATTTTTGTTAATTATTTTTAAACTTGTTGGCAATGTCTTTGCTAATTTCTCCGGTGCTGGTTTCTCAATTTTAAAACGCCTTAGATTTGGGTAGAAATTTTTGTTTTAAGGGAACGGTGTTAAGCAAAAAAAAAAAATGAACAAAAAAACTCTACTCACTTAACGTCAAGAAATATGTAATGTTAAATAAAAAAAAAATATTTGCTACGGATTGTCGGAACCCTTCGTATGCGTGTCTGACTCGCACTTGCCAAAGTTTATATTCAATGACTTGCGCACCTTAAAGGACTTATCTGGTGAGTTCTTCACTGTGGAGTCGAAAGTTGAACGAATAGTAAAGCAGCAGTAGGAAAATGAGCAACTGAGAACTCAACAATCTATGCAATAATGTGGATCTGGTCCAGAAGGCAATAATAATTCTTCAACAAAAAGGATATTTAAATAAAATTGGAGGCGACCGAGAATACGAACCTCTTTTTTATGGATCAATTTTTCCTCGGTGCCAGAGCGCTTGGCATAGACAACTCGGCGGCGACTGCGGCTCAAACATGCTTACGAAGGGTTCCGTTCCACCGTACATATTTTTCTAATAGCCTTCTTCATGGCGTAAATTTGAATTGGTTTTTTAAATTAATTTTGAATCTCTTATAGCCAAATAATTCTACGCATGAAAATGAAGCGATTTTTTAAAAACGTCACTGGAGCGTTCTTTATTTTGAATTTTATATAATTATTAATAATTGTTGATGAAGAACACAATTGCAAGGGTTCCATTAGTACCTATTGACATGGAACCCTTAAAGCTGTTTATGCTAACATTAACAAAACAAAAGACCTTCACTTGAAGCTATATCGAACACCCACTCCATTCCCATTTGATATTTAACAGTCTTTCTTTTCTTTTGGACACATTTAAATGATAAATGATTTATTAAAGGATTACCCGAAATTCGTTACCATACATTTTTTGAAGTCCTTTGTATTGAGTTCCCTTTAAAAAAAATCCTTTTTGACCAAGCTGATAAAATCAAACTTCAAATCAAAGTCTATGTGGAAATAATTAAACTTTTGTGCAGTTTTTCTTAAATTTTTTAAAAAATACTGGCAAACATTTCCAATGGCCTTCCGCAGAATTCCTCGAAAAAATATGTTTCGAAAACCGCTCTCTTTAAATTCATTTATCAAAAGCTTAAGTTTTCGATACACATTACTACAACGCAGCGTTTTTGCGTATCTAAAAAAACAAGTCCCTGAATCTGAATTCTTTTACAAAAAACCCACATCTCAATTTACAATTGAACTGCGATACACAGCTTCTTGTAGAACAAGTGCTTTCGAAACCACATCCTGGACAAATACTCGTTCGTACATCTACACTAGTACCCAATTGAAAAGTAATTTCATCAATCCATCCAAGGAAAACCACAAAACAAGAGACGATTCTCAGCTTCTCAAAGGAAAATTCCGCACCTGATTCTCAATTTCAATCCGTATCCTGTCGCTGCTTCGATATCGGTTAAATATCTCTGACTTTGTACAATAAGCAAGAAAGAAGAGGAACAAGAAAAAAAACGAGCAAAGCCAAAATCCTTACTAAACCGCTTGATCCGATTTATAATGACAATAAAATCGTCACAAAAGGAATTCATGCGAATTGAATGGAAACTCATTCATGGAATAAATGTCAAGATTAAGACCAAAGGCGACGCAGGTCCCCAGCCTAGATTCGGTAGATTCGGCGTTGCAAAATCGCATTTCCATCAAATTGTTAGTGAAAGGAGATGGAAAACGAGGCAGTAACCGAAATGGCTTCACCCTCAAATCGGTATTTATACCTTTCATGTCCTCTGGACCATGCACGACGACCTTACTGTGAGGTGTAGTTCAGAGTAGAGTGCTTAAAATGCGGCGCTCCCCAACACCACCACCACCGCATCTGGTCCGTATTGTGTGTTAGTTAAATTCAATGTGAAAAGCGTTTTACAGCAAGACTTGAAGGGGAAAGGAAGGGCAGGTTGCAGCATTCGATTCGGTTGTGTAGTCAAAAGAGCATGAAATTTCTGTCAACTTATATTTGACGAGGACCTCCTTAGAAGTTTTCTATTTCGTTCTTGTATCGCGCTGTGTTGGTAGTGGTACCCTTGGAGGTGGGCTGAAAGTGGAATTGATACTCATTAGTTGTCTATTTGACAACGAAGATGCTGAGCGAAAGAGAAATGACAAAATAAAGAAAAGCACGACGACGATTACACGATTATTTGTGGTCCAAAGAATGCCTTCAAAAGAATTTCGTTTATTCAAAATCAGATCTAATATTATGAGGGTCGGTTGGATGGGAAGTGCATTGCATTAGGGTTTTCAGTAAATTGAATTGATTGAACATTGATTGATGTGGGTTAGAATAAGAGCATGTACGGACCTCTTCAGTAAAGTTTATAGTATTATGCAAAACCTGTTGAACAACATTCAAGTCAATGTTTTCAATCGTACAGTTTTTACTTGAATAGTGAAGAAGAAAATTCTTTCCAATTCCAGACAGGTTACCAATACGACAATACAAATCTTCACACATTTTGCAAGTTATTCGAAATTAAAAAAAAGCATTTGTCCATGGTTCTTTGAGGCGTTTTTACATTTATAGCACCGGATGTCTATATTGGCATTTAGTTTTGTTTTGAAAAGCACAAAACGGGTTTAAAGTTTTTTCAAAAATGCACAGTAACCCGATGCAGCCATCAAATCATTACTTTCCTATTGTCTCATCGTTTTGAATACTTTCAAAATATTATTTAATGTTTTCGATGGAAGAAAAGAGAGCATTGACCAGTCGTTGTTAACGATGAAATTTTTCTTTTTAAAAATTCTTTAAAAACACACGTTCTTTTGCTCAAACGAGATGTGAACGTTGGGATGCCATTAAGAGTGATAAGAAAATCCTGCACTCTCTTATATTATTTAATCCTTGTGACAGCACTTAATTCGATCAGTGTGCATAATACTGAACAAATACAGCATTGGGATAAACGTTAATAACTATTATTTGAAGTCCATTCAAATGGCCACTCAAGGTCTTAAGTCTGCGCAACAAATCTATCTTTTATGTAAAATTTTTCAACAGAGCTCTAACTACTTGAAACAAATCTTTTGGCGTTCGCCCAGAGCTTACGCGGGTAAGCCCAACGAAAGTTTCATGAATTTTCTTATCGACTGACATTTGAATGTCTCTTCAAGCATTATTGCGACAAATTCGACTGCTTAATTGTTTTGGAAATATGACTGTTTAAAAGATCACCAACCGCTTTGACCAAATCATTTTGAATCGCCATTAAGGTACCTTTAAAAACCATCACTGTTTCCTCGATGTAAAGATAAGACGGATTCATTATTGCCTAAAAATTATAACTCCTGGCTTGCGATATAACATGTCACATCTTTTTGGCGTTTGAACACCACACGATTTTTCTAACTCGGATGTTTTGTTGAGTGTTAGCAGTTTTTAACTGCGATTAATTTATTTCTTGGCTTAGCGCTGCTTAACTATCTAACTGAAAATAATCGCCCCTGTCTGGAATCAGTGATTAAGCGGTCTGCGAAAATTGTCCACCCTCCGGCATCTTCCGGATACATACATTTACTTTTACATTTTTATCAAAATAATTAAAACTTTCAAACAGCTTAGCCAATTTCTCAACCGTCAGAGTCTCCTTATTTCATGCACAAATCCATAATGAGACGGCCGAGTAAATTTAAAAGAAGCGTCAAGTGCCACTTAAAATGCAAATCAACATGGCTTAATTAAAAAATATGTTCACTCCAATCAAAGTCTTAACTTTACCAGCGGTTGCCAATCATTGGCAACAAGAATCCTTGAAGCAAATGAGAATAGAAAACAAAAAATTCATATCCTTGGGTGGTATTTTCTTTTTCTGCAACAATTAAGCCCGATAAGACGAACGATTTTCCATTTGGCAAACTTTTTTTTTAATTTTTTGGGAGCGAACTTTTGAATAAATTCTTCAATAATCCTTCAACGTTTTTCGGAGTCGAAACGGGAGCCAGAGTTTCAATGGAAAGAAAGAAAAACGAAATACAATTTTCCCTTATTATGTGTATGTACATACCTACACTGGTACTTGAAAATCCTAAGCTAGAACTAATAACCAAACTGTGAATAATGCCCGCAGGATAATATCATTACAGCAATTTTTGGACGATTCGTAAAAGTTTTCGAATCCCCAAATTTGTTCGCATCCAGCCGTGCTATGTTCCTGATGCAAGCAGCAAAAGGATGAAAGCGCCTCAAGGCTTAATTAAGTTGTATACCTCATTGGACACCTAGAAGCACAACAGGAGTGAAATATGCATTCTGACGGCAGAGCCAGAATCTTCTGCCGGTATTTGCTTGTATGTCTGGATGTTCAAGTAATTGGTGAAGTTTTTAACAAGCTTAATCGAAATTTATTGCGAATTCGTGAGAAAATCCCTTTTTAATCCTTATTTAGTCAATCACATTCGATTAGAGGTGAAATAAATTGCTTCTCTCTGTGAGGAGGGGGGGCCTGTTTGTATTTATTCTACAGCAAAGGGAATAGGAAAACTCCTCGAAATAAGGATTAATGTTTATGAGTTTGAAAGTTCGAAAGTTTTCCCCTTTTTTTTTTGTTCACATTCTCTCTCTTCATTCAATCCAGTTCAGTTAGTAAATGTCCGCTGACCCGTTTAATTTATTAATTGAGGCTGCGTCCACTCGAGGCTGATGTAGTGGTCTACCGGCCTAAGGACTACAGGGTGGGAAGTGTATTCAATGCTTGATTTTACTAACTAAAAGCAAAACTCTCCAGTCGAGAAGAATAAATCACACGAACTAGTTAAACTTTTCTTTCCAACGTTTCGAGTGTGAATCCATGCGCAACAAAGCCAATTACGTTGTTTCCGAAAAGGAACGTTTTTCCGGTTTTTATAAAAAGGAAATAAAGACAATTTTTTAAAGAAAATGGCACTGATACTGTCAAGAATAAACTGTTCGAAAATTGTTTAAATTTTTTGATACTGCACCAACTTATGAATAAAAGTTGCAAGCGAGCCAAATTTATAACGCTATCTCTGTAGTGGTCGACCAGCGATAGTATCGACTTGCCGTGCTAAAGTTTCAGGAATGTGCATTCACAATATAAATTGAAGAAGATAATCCCGTTTGCTCTACGGTGAAATCAGAGTGAAAACGCAGTCTTTTATTACGAAAAAATTACACTTGAAACCATATTAACTTAAGGGTAATAAAATACTGCGAACTGGAAGAATGCAAAAAATAGACACTAAATTCTTCGTTTTTCTTCAGATTCTGTGACCGCTGCCATTGAAGTTGTACTTGATACGACACCATTGAATTTGGAGGAGAAGAAATTTTTGATTCTTCCACTCTCACCACATACTATAATATTTGAAGGGTGGGCCATGTGCATGTTGTTTTAAATATGGCTTTTGAAAAAGCGAGCTATTCAATAATTTTTAGCAGTTGTTGCTTTGTTGAAAAGGGTGTATAATTATACTATTACAAGGTCTAAGCATACATAAGATAGCTGAAAATTTGAACCAAATAAACAAGCTTAATGAATTTCAAAAAGCTCAAAGAAACAAAGGATTTCAGGAAATTTGGCAATCAATATTGAAGGCTGCTCCTTCATTCAACAAAAACTCTTTAAATTCACTCTTTGATAAATTTAAAACACTGTTGCGAAGTAAAAGTTAAAACGCTTGTAAAAATGTGTAAAGTAAATAATTCTTCTCAGGAAAAACTAGAGAGTTAGCAGTTAATTTTTAGTTTATTGTTTTGTATTCAAGATAATAAAATAATACGCAACAAATACATTTACGAAAAATTTTGTCCTTTAAGTCGCCAGTGCAAAGTTACAAAAAGAAAGTAAAATGCCTAGTATGCATGAAAGATCACAAATGGTCTCTTCGAAAAAGCCCAAAAATAAGGCATGAATAAATATAACAACAAGAATTGAATTTCTTAATTCTTCTTGACAAGTTCTTTTTAGACGACATGGTTATTTGCGAATGACGACTCTCTTGCAGAAAATATGAACCGATTAAAAAAAAGAACCGACAGCAAAAAATTCTAATTCTACACTGCGTTTTTGGTCTACTCGTGCAATAATTATTAAATAAATTAAAAAGAGGACTAATCTGTTAAATATTTTCAATGTAAGTTTTTAAGTTAAGCTTCTAGAAAAAGACGCAAAAAAGCTGAATAACATGCAGCTTCCATAGCTGTTCAAAACCCGGAAGAAAATGCTAAAGAACTTGAATGCAGTCGTTATTTAATTGCAAATTAAGGAGCACAGCTGTCGTAAGAGAAGACTGTTCAAAATCAGGAAAGGACTCGAGGGAGGCTGCAGATTTAAGATCTGCCTACTTCCGTTGAAAATGTTTCAGAACTTGAAAGCAACCGCAGTTGCATTGCAAATATCAAAGTAATGCAATCAAATGTGTGCAAAGGCATGGAAGACAGTCAAATATCTCGAGACACGAAAATTTTTCAATGACCAGGAGAATGGTTTTCGTAGCAAAAGGTCCACTGGTGATTTGATGGTATATCTCTCCGAGAAAAGTGGAACCACTCTCTGCATCTTTCAGATGAAAGCAAGATTGATGTTTCTTAGGCTATAATATTTCTATTGGACGGTCTGCAATTCACCATATAAATGCTGCACTTCCCTAGGTCTTAATATTATCGTCGACTCTCATTTCAATCTTCTGTCTGCTACATCTTATCAAACTCATTAACTCATTCGCTGATGATAGTACTCTCAGTTTTGCATATTCGTTTTCAAATTCACATCCCACATCTTCGGCCTTGAAAATGGAACGGCAGCGTATGGTTAATAGGACTACCGGTTGAAAATGTCGTTATTGCAGACAACTTCATATCTATTACTCTGAGGGGAATTTTGACCATGACAGCTGTCACATCAAAAACTTCATGTCATTGTCTAAATATTTCAGTCTTGGTTATTGGTCATAAGTGAAAACACACAAGTTTTTGTAAAACCGTAAAATGTCTACATTCGTGCCATCAAAACAACATTTGCGGGAAGTTTTAATATGCTTCTTTCATTTAAAGAAAAAAAAAAAACAACCGACGCGCATCAATTACTTACCGAAGCTTACCCGGGCTATACTTTAGACGTAAGAATGTGTCAGTGGTGGTTTAAGCGGTTCAGAGATGGTGATTTCGACACCGGGTGCCGTATGAATTGAAGCCACGAATCGTTACTGGTGATGAAAAATGGGTACATTACGATAATCCAAAACGTCGGGCAACGTATGGATACCCCGGACATGCCTCAACATCGACGGCCATTCAGAATATTCATGGCCTGAAGGTTATGCTGTGCATTTGGTGGGACCAGAAGGGCGTTGTGTATTATAAGCTGCTAAAACCAAATGAAACAATCACAAACGAAGTCTACCGATGACAATTGATGCGTTTGAGCCTAGCACTGAAGGAAAAATGGCCGGAAACGATCGCAAGACACGATAAAGTTATTTTGCAACATGACTCTGACTTATGACAATGGTCGGCCACATGTTGCAAATGTCGACCTTGAAACGCTCAAATGGGATGTCCTATCCCACCCGCCGTATAGTCCAGATCTTGCGCCATCCGATTACTTTCTCTTCCGATCGATGCAACATGACTGACCAGCACTTCCGTCATTTCGATGATGTCAAAAAATGGATCGATTCGTGGATTGCGGCCAAACCGGTCGAATTTTTCAGAACGGGTATCCACGAATTGCCAGAAAAATGGGAAAAATGTGTGGTTAGCGATGGGCAAAAATTTATATCTATTTTTCCTCAATAAAGCATTGATTTCATGAAAAGAGTGGAATGTAATGCCTCCAAAACTCAATTCTGTCGTCTGTCGGTAAAACGAAATGAAAACCCCCAACCAATATCCATGAATGTCACTTGCATTGCTGAAGTCGAAAAACTTTCAGTACTTGGTATTTGTGTTAACAACAATCTTGGTTGGAATGATGACATAACCGATATCGCCAAAAATGCTGCGAAATGGCATTACATATACAAAGGTTACATACGCCCCAAACTAGAGTATAACTTCCAATTATGGACGGATGCTCCAAAGACCAAGTTGTGCCTGTTTCACAGAATCTAAAATTGAGCGAAAAAACTAATAGGAGACAAAAATATCACAAAGTCATCACGTATCACAAGCAGTGCTCTAGCGAATTAGCTAGTTGCATTCCTTCCCCTTATCACTCTCACCGTAACACACACTTCGGCCAGAATGTTCTTAGGTCCACCCGAGAGCCAAACTTCTGTCGTGCAGTCTGGAGTATAGACATTCGTTTTTTAAGCCGCACAACACGAATGTGGAACGCAATTATTATTATGGTAGTCATAACTCCTTGTACGCGTTTGAACCTAATACAAAAACAAAAAAACTCCATTGAAAATTTCAATGAAAAACCCATTAGCAAACAAGATGTGCTCCATTCAATTAAGTCTGTCAAGGTTGAAAAACATTTCCCCTACATGAAAATTATTGTCACGAAGCGGATCATCTGATTCTGATCGTCGTGTTTTAACTTGAAGTTAAAGAAATGAGCGCTGTTCTCGAATTTGGTCATTCCTTCTTCTACTACTGCGTTTTGGAAGACCTTGTATGGAGTACCTCGTGCCAATGAACATTCAAGTCAAACAGATGCTTTCTCTTTCAAATTTTGTGATTTGCTGATCTGTGTAGTTCGATAACCTGATTTCAATTCATGGATTCCATCTTTCTAACCACAAGGAATCCATGAATATAGACTTTTTAGTTCGGAGAATATTTCAAAAGATTTTCTATGCTTTCGGTTCTCTTATTCCGGAAGTACTTTTCATTCCACAATAATGGTGATCCAGCTCCAAACATATTACAAATATCATTGCCTGTTTCCTTTCAAGTGATTTTTAAGTTATTTCAGTACTCCAGGATATTTCCTTTATCACATTCACATTCATATCGAACTCACATCTTAGCCAAAATCTCAAACTCACTTAGCGTAATTGGCTCTTAATGTCAACCACAACCTCCTTAATGGTAAAGAAACAAGAATGTTTTATTCCTCCCACCCTCAATGCGAATAAAGAACAAATTGCATCTGAAAAGGATTCGTTGCAGTTGTGCAGTAAACACTCTCTTTTATAGCTTCAATCTCTTCACCCATAGTGTCATCGTCTTTGGTATTTCATAGCCTCAAAAAAAAAACAAAAACAAAAATCAACCAAAACTTTTTCGGTTTTCTTCAAAAATGAATTTGTAAAATTGTTTTCATCTAAAAACTATCAAAAAAAAGAAGCAGAATGGAAAGAAAAACAGAAAGCAAATGCAAGAACTCGGGAAGAAAGTCGCAACAAGGAATGTATCCTTTTTATTGTTAGGCATGAGGAAACAGAACCGAAATCAGCACACAGCAGTTTCTATTTATCCTTCGTCAGTTCAAAAAGACTACGAAGAAGTACTGGAAGTTTGTGTTTTTCTTCGACAGTTTTACCAGGATGCATCGTGGATGAACGCTACACAGAGTAAAACCATCATCATGCCACCAAGCGACCGACTGAACATTAAGCTCTTGACAATTTCTTTAAAGATTACTCGAACGATGCGCGCCAATCGGCTAAGGATTCAAAAGTTTATTTTGTTCCCGCCTCTCTCTTGCGCGTCTCAGTTTGATTCAAATGGAATGAAAAAGTTTTCTTTTCTGTTTCGATTTTCTAAGTGAAAGCAGGAGAGGCAAAGAGAGGATCCTTAAAACCCGTATAAAGGACATGCCGAACCATTTCATATTATTTCGCGCTTGTTTAACATGTTTCGCAAGTCGAAACATATGGCGCGCGAATAGCGCTGTGTGCTGAAGAATTCCAAATAAAGAGGACAAGGATTTGGTTTGATAGTTTTTTTTTTATAGGATAACAATGAAAGAGTATTTGTTATCATTCGTCTGATTTGAACAAGGTCGGATTTGGATGGGATATCATGCCGAAGGCGATAGAGAAAAGTTGGCGTCATTTTTACGGTTTGTAGATAGACACGGTTAAAGGTTCTAAACAGATTCCGGTCGTAGATTTTCTGGAGCTTCGATTTCTTTTATCAAATCCAAAGTGTTTTACATCTGAAGGCTAACAAGCTGCTCTAAAGTCATTCCAATAACTATCAATAACATAAGTTTAAATAATCTAAATTATCTCTACTTATATCCTTGGAGTTATATTTGACTGTAAATTTAATTTGTTTAGCCCTAAAAAAAAAGCCTAGCTACCAGGTAAAATATAATTAAGTAACTATTATCTCATCCAGCATAAGCAACTCTCATATAAACGCACATCAGAGTGATCAAATCCAGCAGCATCTTTTCGAAGATCGATTATGGATCTTCGGAAAATGTGCAAAGAGATCACTCCAGATAATCCAACCCCAATTCCATTCGGCTGTCAAAAGCATTTAAGACAACTTTATTTATTTTTATTTATTTAAGACGCAGGGAAGCTACATGAAAAACCTTCCTCAAATTATGAAAAATATTTAGGTCCCAACTTTTTTCAGTCAGTTCTCGGGGTCGTCCTTCTGTTCTCGATTTTTTGTTAGCAACTGTTCTACTCAGGCTAGGCAACCAATCTCGCTCAGCGCTCTGACCATAATTCCGTTCTGTGCAAATTGGATGCACTTCTATAAAAGCAAAAGTTTTTTAGATACCAGGAGACCTTCAAAACGCTACTTGCAAAGAAGATGTAGACCTACTTGTGAATAGCTTCATTGTGCTGATTCACGGTGCAATTAGAACCTCCGTACCCAGAGTTGTAGTGAAGAATTCCTTTAAGATACTTCCTTTTCACATTCTAGAAATTATTAATGTGTATCGAAAGAACTTTTCATAAATTGAAAATCGTAAAAAATAAAAATAGACGTATCCCTGGGTTAAAAATTTCCTCCAATTTATTCTTACTGAGGCTGAAAAGGCTCGCGTACTTTCGAAAAATGTTCGAATTAGTGAACAAAATTCTTACTGCGTTTAATATGTTGAGACTCCAACCAGTGCACTTATTACGGAGGCAGATATTCAATTTCACTTGCAAGTTAATAAGAGTGCAGGTTCTGATGGCATTAAGAATATATTTCTCAAGCAATTACCTCGAAATGGAATCAAGTTTTTGGCAAGTTTAGAATTATAAATGCGTGCCTTAAAATACAATATATTCCCTTGGAAATGGCCAAAGTTATACCACTCCTTAAAGCTGAGAAGTCATCTGAGGACCCTAATAATAACAGAGCAATAAGTTAGCTGCGTCTGAAAAAATCATTAAAGAAAAGATTACGAAAATTATTGAAGAAAGAAACATATACCCAGCTGTACAAATTGGTTTCAGGCCAAATAATAGCAGATCCCACCAACTGCTCCGAATATCCAACTTCGTCAAAAGAGATCGAGTACAAGGAAAATCAAAAGGCATGATTCTCCTTGACATTGGAAAGGCATTCGATTCCGTTTGGCATTATGTTTTTTTTTATAAACGTTTTTTGTCTAGGCGTTGCTTAAAAGTCCTTGTAAAGAGTGCGTTATCTAGTCTAATATATTTCAAACTGGGAGTTCTTCAAGGCTATGTTATCCAAGATGAAGAGAATGGGAAGAATGCATCGAAAAAATTGATCTAAAATATGCTCTACAAGTAAAAAAGAAAACAAGATAAACAAATTTAATCAAAGATATCTTACTTAAGCAAGTAATATTATAAATCAAATAAATAAACAAATTAACAAACAGCTAAATAAGCAAATAATAAACAGATTTTATTTGACAACGAATAAATTCATTAATTATATAACAAATGATTAGATAAATAAATATATAAATGAATAAATAAGTAAATTGAAAAATAAATAAAAACATAAACAAAATAATGAAATGGTTAAAAAAATTAAAATATTTTTGTTTTAACCATTTTGTTACTTTTTTTTATATTCTTTAAGTTATCCTACAAGATGCATCATATGGTGGGAAATAGTTAAATTGTTATTTTAAATGAAACTTTTTCGATGTTGCATCAATGCTTTGAAAGATAACTTTAAAAATGTTTAGCTTATTGTCGGTACTGAGTTTCTATTTTGTATAGCCAAGTTGATCTTGTTCATTGCTTGCGGCATATGAAGTCCAAAAGTTGCTGTTCTATCACTCTAGCACTTGATTTGCACTTTGTCAGAATGCCAGTCATTTGAAGCATATTGCTGGGTAACAAACAAGCTTTTCGCTTTCTTGTGAAAGGCCAGCTTGTGTCTACACAGCATACTCAAAAGCTGTCAAAAAACGGACAATTTCATTTGTTCAATTAAAATCAAATTTGTGGAAAAAATGAAAAAATCAAAATCCTGTAAGCTTCTAGTGTTCAACACACTGCCGTTCATAAGTTTACGGAAAAATTCGATTTATATCAATTTCAATATAAATTTTTATTGCAATAGTTTCATCAACATTATGTTTACAAAGGCAATTTACTTATAATTAAAAAGACTTTGGGAACTAACAACGGTTCGTCCATCATACTTGGACCAATTTGGCCGTTTCATTCATCAGCTTCTTTGTTTTTGCAACAATTACTCCCGACACAGTATTAAATTGAGGTGCCTCTTTTATGATTTCTTGATACTCATGGTAAAGCTTGGAAAATTATTTCGGAAATGTACACACTGATGAACTTAAAAATCCTTACACAATTGTAGAGCCACCAGTTTTTCTGTTCTACGCCCCACGTTGGGCGCCAGTTAGAAGATGTACTTCTTTTCAGATACAGTCTATGATTACTTGTTTATTTCCTAGATATAAGCGATTTCTTTTGTTAAATTATATAAGCAATGAGAAACTCATGGGCAACCTATATGAGGCAAATTATTTCGTAGAAATAGCAAATTTTGTGTATTCTTTTGAACCATTTTGACTCCAATGCAAATATGCATGTGTTTAACTAATTTTCAACTATATAAAGGCATTGTGCGAAAAAGTCAAATCAAATATTTAGGATATTGAGATAAAGCACAAGACAAGGTCAGTCTTAGAAACAGACAATTTTTTTAAGTCTTCAAATTTGTTTAAAGTACACCAAAAGCTGCCCTTAATTAAAACAACGAACATCAATTCGTTCTTGATAAAGTGACAAGCGAATGCTCGCTGAAGTATTGATATCCGCAAAAGCTGCGCAAATGAATATGAAGATGAGGCTATTCAGTTTTCGTCAACCAGTAGAGTTCAGGCAAATAAGGCCTTACGTCCTTCGAGTCAAAATTGAACTTTAACTTATCAAACTGAGCGTTAGTTTTATTTTTTTTTACCTTGAAATGAGCAGTTCATGGTCTGGGCAGGGCACGCAATTTTTTTTTTTAATTTTCCAATCATAAAAGTGCTCCCTAAGTTGATTTCTGAATCCGATGAATGCAGACGTCTTTTACCTGCACAGATAGCTCATTTGTAGGCTGTAAAACTCAGAAAATCATGTATAAAAATCATGTACAAATGTGTAAAGCCCGGTGATTTAAAGGAGGCACCGTCTAATAATCTAGCAATATATTCTTAGTGCTTCTGAATATTGTAAAAAATGAGGCCCATGCTGAAGCTGAAAGAGAGCCTAAAGTTGGCACAGCTCAATAAGCACGTGCTAGAAGAATGTATCTTCAATTATGCTTTATTGAAAAGATTTAAAACGATTGATTACAATCTAATTGCACGCAGTTTGCAATAGATTAGACTATTGATTGGCTTTTGTGGTAGGCAGCCCCATTTGGCGGGAACCTTACTTCGCCCACGTCTAAATCGTCAATTTCCTGCTTAGCCAGCGCTCACGATTGACTGTAATGTTTTTTCCATTGTCATCTTGGAAGCAAAAGAGTTCAATCACACTTTCGAGATTCATTGGCTTCAGATTAAAAAAATGATTTTATTCCGTTCACTGAGCTTCGATCGAAGCCACACGTCTTGTTTAAGAAGGTGATGCTCTCGGGTTTCATGGAGCAAGCCCTCACAAGTAATTGTATTGAGGGCAAACATTTTTGACAGAACGGAGTTCCCAAGTGAAATAACATTGTATCATACTACAATATTCGTAGATGACACATATCTCATTTCTTCGGATGCTTTTGGTTTCGCAATCGAAACTAATTTGCAATCTGCTGTAGATACTTTAACAAAATGGAAAATAAAAAAAATAGGCAAAGACACAAACTATATTCTTTACAAGGAAAATGAAAGCCAGTTTCCTACCGAAAAACAGACTTGCAATCGATGGACATCCTGTAGAATAAAACAATACTATAAAATATCTTGGAGTAGTGCTAGATAAAAAAACTAACATTTGGACCGCACATCCAGTTTGTCATTGGCAAAGTAAATAGTATTAAAAGTATTCATAGTTTTAAGTAATCCAAATAAAACAGTCATTTTCGAAGAAATTTTCAAGCAATCATGTTCTATGTGGCGCCGGTTTGGCAACATTAAAGATTACAGGGACCACAGAATAAAATTCTAAAAATCATTTTGAAATCACCATGGCGCTTCTCGACCATCCTCCTCCATGACTTGGCGGAAATAGAATCAATTCGTTATTGAATTTCCAAATTTTAACATCATGTTGTTTTTCCGACAATAGTTCAATAACAGACCTGGTGATTTAATGATACGTTACATTATTATTTATTTATTTATTTATTTATTTATTTATTTATTTATTTCTTATTTATGTAGCTTTATTTACATTTATATTTATTTAAACAACAACATGAGCAGTTGTATTTGTATTGTAAATATTTTTTTTATCTATCCATTTATTTATTGTTTGCTCATATATTTTTAAAAATAGTTCGGTTTTGTTTATATTTGGTAATAATTATTCTTATTAACAGGGAACTTCAAATTTTAAAGTTGTGATATTTTTTTTCTACTTGCAGGAAGGTTTTTTTCCTAAAGAAGCTTATTTTAAATATTTTCGCTTGCTCAAAAGTTTTATACCATATCATATCTTTTTATAATAACCAGGGCCATTCTTATACGTGAGTGAGACGTGAGCCAAAGAGAGACACTTGGTAAATCTCGAACTCAATTCAAAGATTCGATAATAAAAGATTTTTCGAGGCTAAGAAGCACTGGGCTAAATGTATTCCTCTCAATGGACATCAATTCCAAGTTGAAGATATCGTTTATAAAAAATTTCATTTCTTGATTCATTTTGATCAAGGTAGTATGAGTTTAGATCAATAACTCAGGTAGATCAAGTGCTTCTTACACAATGAAACAAAAGGACATTTTAAACCGCTACCCCACATTTGACTTTAAAATACAGATTCCGATTCCCGATTTCCAAGTTTGTCCATTTCGAAAACACACATTGGCATTGAACACTTGCAGAAGGCCCAAATCGAATTGGATCCGCTCCTGTTGTCGTCCAAATCTCGCTTTGTTATCAACTCTTTCTGCTTCTTCTCGAATCCCTTTGCCATTGTCTAGATCGGTCTATATTTTACCCGAACCAATGAAGATTGTGCGAGTAGTTTTCATTTCAAATTTCAAGGTTTTCCATTCATTTCGAATGATTTTTTTTCGGCGATTTAATCCTCCCCCTTCGATAACGAATTCAACGAAAATTTTGTGCGGATCGTTGCTTAAACTTTTGCAAGACAAAACCGACCGGACGACCCCAAGCCTCTCCACAACTTGGTTCAACTATTGGCTCAATGTGTGTGTGCGTGATTTGATGTTGCTCCGCTTGGCCGATACCATGGAATTTTGTTTTCTTTTCGCTTTGCAAGAACAGATCAAAAGTTTCTTTCATTTTCCAAGAGGAAGTCAAAGAAACTAAAAGAAGAAAACTGTGTAACTGCACTTTGACGAGCCGAGGGGAAGACGCGCCATTGAACCATCACCTCCATATACCCTCAGGACGAATTTCATTTTCTTAGACAAGGGAAATAAATCATTTTCTGCTTCCATAAGTATACGGGAAATTCTTCTGCTTTGTGCAGTACTCGTACACCCCTACGGGGGTGGAACATAAATTGATACGTTATTTCGCATTTAATTCCTGAGAGCGTGTTATTTTATTTTTTATGGTTGTTTGAGGGGCACGTCGCGGCGGCAGCGGCGGCGGTGTTAGCGCGGCAGATCATGTGCAGGGGTTGGAATTACTTTCATTCTTAAAATTGCACACATTCTTATCTTAACACCCCTCAGCGAGCACTTCAATTAAATGGGAAATACCTGAGAAAATTAAACACCAGCAATTGGCAGAGGTGGAGAGCAATCTCAGGCACTTGTATCTATACTCAAAACTGTCATCGTATGACAAAGACAAGGGAAGAAATGGGCGAAAATGAGATCTCAATGCTATGGCATTGGAGCTGGAGGCATCCTTTGGATTCGCGATAAATTTAATTTAATAATATTATTATATCCCTTTGGGTTGAGCAAAGGGATAACCACTTGAGTCTGTCGAGCTAGTTGAAGAAGTTATCTATGGCGGCGCGGACTGTCTACGAGTGCTGGTATAATCAACAAAGGCATTCATAAAGATGAGGGTTTTCAAATGTGTCTTGACCTAAGAGAGAAAGAGAGAGGAGCCGAGTGGAATGGATTTCGGATATCCACTATATGTGTCGGCTGCAGATGTCTGTGAGATAACTAAATATTAGAATTCCCTTCTGCGCGCACACCTGTGGAATGAAGTTGTTGCCGAGGAAACGCTTGGTTATGGAAGGAGGTGCGGTAATTGGACGGAAAATTTCACTTAATTGTTACTCCGCAGGGAGAGCTAGTTAAATGAAATGATGCGTTGCCAAGTCGGTCTCAAGAAAGTTGGCCTCTCATACCAATTGCATTTTTAAGGATGGTTTTGATATTCCTTTCAAAATTTGCCACAAAGCGCAAAAAAATTGTGTTTCGAAAGATTTTTTAAAGCAGTTTGAAAGGAATTGGAATACATTTTTTTTTTAATTTTTAGACGATTGTGTTAAAATTTCAAGTCAATTGCAGCAAAATTGACGAAGTTACGAGTATTTTCATACCTGTAGGATGAACGTTTTATACCAGATTTTTTTGTGTTCAAAACTTTAGAGCGTTTTCTCCAAAACTCGCGTTTTCGAAGTCGGTGTTCCTCATAGCTTCAAAACAACTGCACAGAAACTGCTGCCTTTTCAAATTTTGAACACTTTTTCTGTACATAATCTACGAGGTAATGTTGGAGAGATTTTTTTTAAATGTATTGATAATTTTTATTTTACAATAATAAATTAGTCGATTTTTTCGTAAAAAATCGCGTTTTACCCTTCAAAGTGTTCCAAAAAAGTGAAAATTTCAAGTTTCGAAAAATCCTCGCAGTATTACCCGGGAAAAACTATTATCTTACGAATGAAATTGTGAACTTTTTTGTGTTCAAATGATCCAGCACCAAGTTACGCGGGTCACCGCAATTCTACTTCTGACAGAGACACGTCCGAATAATCGCTGCCACTGCCGTGTTTTTTAATATTTCTTTCATTATCATTCTTTAATGTTATATTGGTTTTAAAGAAGAAATTTTGACTTGTCGTCACAAAAAATTCACAAAAGCATGCCTTTTTTCGTCCGAATTAACCTTACTCCTTAGCGCGATAGTTTTCTATAGAAGTTCAGCATCAAGGGCTAGTCCTAGTAACCTTGTTTACAATATTGTATTTGTACTGATGTTTCCTTTATGACGGTTATAAACACTTCTTCTTCTATTTTGAAGTTATGTTCAAAGATTTTTGTTTCCTTGTTGCTCACTCAAGTAGCAACCTAAATAGGAGCAACCGTAGCTTTAATAGCTCCTTCTACTTGAGTTACACTTGTCTTGTTCAATAAGTACAGTAGAGGGCCAAAAACACTCTCCTATGGAACAATGGGAACTAAGAACTTGGGATTTAAAATTATACTTCTACTTCAAAGGCTTTTTCGACTGAGTTGTTACTCACTCAGAATGGCCAGTTATCGGGTACTTGTGACTTTGGAATCTAATATATGGTCAGGAATACAGGGTAGAAATCGGATGTAGACCTTTTGGAGTAAGTTTTTCAAATACTGATGTTGGTCTGTTCTCATTTTTATCTACTTTAGACATCAAATTTAAGCTTCAAATCATAGTAATTTTATTTTTTTTTCAAACAAAAGCCGCCAGTCTTACGTCAGATCGGGTACCTTTCAAAATACGTAACAAATCATCCTAGTTGAGGTAGTAAAGTGCCAATGCCGAAGAAGCCATCATCTCTGTGGGGGTATGTGTGGCCGAGAAGTTGAATTTGATTGTTCGAATTTTGGCATCAAATCATAACTAACTTAACAAAAAAAAATTGGCATTTAAAAAGTGAGAACAATCTTTACGAGACTCCCGAGTCCTTTTTATGTCACCACTTTGTTCGGTTTGTGTGCCAGAGCAGAGTTTTAAAAAGAAATAAATCTTTTGGTGACCATGCTTTTGAATTCAGTAAACTATTAAATTCAAGTAATTGCATTCTTCCGAATAACATTGCTGAATTCGCTTCAAGTTAATTGAAGTCTTCGGTGAACTCACATAAAATCAAATGAAGTCGAAAACTTTGATCCATTCCTCTCAATGAAAAAAAAGAAAAACGGTTGTTATCTTTTTAATATATTTATTTATATTTCCCAAGTGACCTCCAAGTCATACATATTGCAGAACCGGCCAAACCAAGTATGAGAATATGCAATAGAGTGAGAAGATTGCAATCCTTCTTGTCCGTATCCTCACTGATTAAACGAGCAAGAATTTACTAATTGCACACATAATATTAAAGAGAATATATTTATTTTTAATGAATTCAATTTAATCTGAATTCACTGACTTCAACTGAATTAAAGTGAATTCACATATGACTTCAACGAAATATTTATACGAATTCACTGTTGACTTAAATTTTGATTAAGTGAATTCAATTTATTTCCGAAAGTGATTTCATTTATTTGATTGTTAGAAATGTAATGCACTAGTCATTGACTTCAGCAGACTTGTGATGTAAATTGTTTTACTGGTAATTTGGTGTCTTTGTCTTAAAGTCAATTGCATCAATTTTAAATTTAATTTTAAAATTCTTTGATTTAATTTTTTTATTTAATTCTTATTTTTTTTTAATTTGAACATTTATTTAGTATAGTATTTTTTTTTATTAATTATTAAAAGTTGGTGACATTCTGTATTTATAAATAAGTACGAAAAAAAAAGAGTTTAATGTAAATTCAATTAGCAAAAAAATACAGAATAAAAATTTAGTGTGAAATCAGAATGGTTCAAGAAAGAAAATATTTACTTTTTCTATTTGAAAGTATCAATGTGATTCCTAAAACGCATCCTAGAATTGAGCGTAAGTCCCAAGTATCTTTATTCGTCTACTGTCTCTACAAGGAAACATTTTTCACTGCAGGTTAGATAACAACAAAAAAAGGAGAGGAAAAACCAGACGAACAATTGCAATTAGACAATTTGAATCAATGACATTTAGAAGCGTGGAAGTACACGTGCTTCAAAATTTTTAAAAGAAAAAAAAAACTGAAGAACATTTTCTTAGTTTTTGGGCTTTTAATTAGATTATGTTCAGTAAACCAGTGTCTCCAGTGACTGTTAATCCATAAGTGAAACAAATATCAGTAGGAAAAGCAGTTGGCAAACCCATGATATTCAAAGCAAAGAGTAAATTTAACGGAACTGGACCTAGCACAGAGTCTTGTGAATACCCAGGTTAGATAAACTTACTTTGCTCAATATCATCACATCTATCTTCCATGAAATTCAGCTTTTTCCAGTTTACTCAGCAGGACATTATGGTTAACCATGTCGATTGTTTTGGTAATGTCAATGAATAAACTAGCCCGTACATCGAGGTGTGGCATTATTTGTGAACAAAACTTAAATAGTGCCTCTTCCGTCGATTTGCTTCTTCGAAATCCAAATTGAACAGGATTGAGAAACTTTGCAATTCAGAGTTATCAACACGTTAAACAGTAGGTTTTTTGGGGCGCATCTGATTAATTCAAGAAGCTATTTACGCTTCGCCATTCATTTTTTATTTTTCCCTGTGCATTGAGCACGGTAAAAGTTATCGCGGAAAAAAAGGATTTTTTTTTAGTTCGACACACAATTCCTTATTAAGTTTATTATTGAGTGAAAAAGTGAAGCCATCATTATTGCAAATGGCGAGCAGTTAAGGCAAACTATTTACGATTTTAATTCCCTACTTCAATAACAATAGTCTTAGGCTCACAATGGGACAAAACAATCACTTTATTTTAAAAATCACTTATAAAGAAAATCATCTCAAGAAATTGACTCATCAATTCGCTGCCTAGGTTATCTGATTTGACTCATTTATACAACTTTTTGTGTGGCTATGTTAAGTCACCCGAGTATGCTGATTAGGAATTATTTTTATATAGTCAAATATTTACAATTTTTGACTTAAAACAATTGTTGGTTCAACAATAATATCAATTTTGATTTAATATCAAATAATTTTGTTACAAAAATCTTCAATTTTACAAACATTTTGAGAATTGACTCTCTCGAATGTCTTCCTGCTCCTTGTTACTGTGGTCGGTGGTCGGAAGCAGATGAGCTCCGTCTTACTGCTGTTGATCCTTAGTCCCAATTTGAGGTAATAGTCCCAGAGCTTCGCAATGTGTTGTTGTACTCTTGCAGCTTCTTTTTCCGGGGCTAATGATTAAGAGTATATTATTGAGTCATCCGCGTATAGGACATTCTTCGTCCGCGCGTCGTTGGATGGCAGGTCCGCAGAATCTATAAGACTCTTCCTCCTTGTTGAACTCAACCTGGTAGTCTTTTTAATGCTAACAATTCATCCTGTATCTGGACAAAAGATAATCTTTCTTTTAGAGAATTAAAAAGGATTCTTACCAGAAAATGCGAAAATTCCATTATTAACTTCCCATCAGGAAGTTCTTGTAATCGGTCCGATTTTCGAAATTCAAAATTTTTACATTTCTCCACGTTTGGCGGTCCCAGTAGTCGGATTCCATGATTTTTAGAAAGATGTCTGTGTGTGTGTGTGTACGTACGTACGTACGTACGTTTGTGCGGATTCTTTCGTACAGCCTAACTCGAGAACAAATCAAGCTATCGAAGCCAAATTGGTTTCACTCGAAGCGTGTGTGCATAAAGATCACCTGAAATTTAAATTTCACAGGGTGATTTGAATTTTATTATGAAAAAACTGTCAAAAAAAGGGACAATTTGATTTCTTCAATTAAAATCAATTTAGTTTTCCAATAAAAAAAGTTCAAAATTAATTAAATTTATAGCTTATAGCTACCTTATTAGATAAAAAACTAAGCATAAATATATACACTGCCGTTCATAAGTTTCCGGACAAATTCATATAAAATTTTTGTTGTTGTTCAATTTTAATGCCAAAAGTTTCATCAATATTATGTTTATTTAGTCAATTGACTAAACTAAGTAAGTTACTATTTATAGAGACTACCAAAAAGACTAAAACAGTTTTTAGTTGAGGCAATTTCATACATTAATATGCCCCTTTCTATATTTCCTGATCCAAATTTCCACGGAAGTTCTTTGAAAATTGTTTCAGAAATGTGAATCCTGTAAGTCTTTCCCATTATTCAAGACTCAGAGTGACGTCTGCAACACTGACACATGAAAACATCCTTAGAAAATTATGGGGCCACCAGTTTTTTTGTTCAAAACCTGCTCGGTTGTAGCTTGACGCTTTTTTATCGTTATAATATATTAGCAAAAAGAAGCTCATGGCGCAAATTACATGAGGCAAATTTAATTTAAAGCAAAAGCATCGAGAGAAACCTTAATGACAAAGTTAAAACACATGGATAAAACTGCATTGCTCGTATATTGCAAGGAAGACCATAACATCCGATTTAGTTTGCTTTCCACTGTTGTGGTTTCTTATCATGAACCCAATCCTAGAGGTCTTTCCAAAAAATGACACAGATAAAAAAAATCTTTCGGAATCGGCGTTGTAGATCCTATCAAAATCTGCAAAGAAAACTGGACTGAATATGATCCTCTTTAAGCCATATATTTACCAGACAGAAAAAGATCATTTGCTTAACAGTTACCAGCTCGGAAGGAAGAGGTGGTGGAAATGTCTGGATTGAAACTATGTACTTTTGAACCCTTTCAAAAATGACATTAAGTTTATCCTTAATATTCCGAGCAGTGGTTAATATCTTCCAAAGAAAAGCAATCAAACAAATTCGATTGATAAAAAATAATTCCAAAAATACATGAAGTTGAGATAAGCAGTTGGTCCTCAAACTTTTAAAATATGAATCCCTATAAACAGAGTTCTTACAAAATGTAATACTTTTGAAACTAAGCCTTATAATATTTGATAATTCTGGCTGTCTGATTTATAACACTTTATTGAAGAAGTTGAAAAACAACTGCCAAAAGCAAATACAAATCAACTTCCAATGTTAAAGCTGTTGTTATGAAATCGATTTTCGTATCTCTAAATTTAAAATATCTTATCTTCACGTTGAGTTGGATACTCTTTGAGGGATGACGGGCTAAGATTTTATGTCGTTGGTCCTATATTACAGTCGAAAATGCTTTCATTGAGTCGATTAATGCAAGCCATGGACAGCCAGCAAAAACAATTATCTTAAGGTTACACACCCCAAACCGAAGCTTGCAAAATTCGAAATGGAAATATCATAGTAGAATTGCAGTCAATGCTGAGGACATGGAAGAACCAACAATGCCATCTACCTGACCTACACGAAGTACAGATAGCAAGATAGAACTTCTAAAAGCGGCGGCAATGACTTCGTTGGGAGTATGCATCAACTTTTCATCACTATCAAGGTTGGTTTTGGTGTCTGTTTCGTCCACAGAGACGAGATTTATGAAGTCATGGCATCCCTGCCAAGCTCGTACTTTTGTGCAGAATGGAGATGGAGGTCGGCAAAGACGTCATCGACCCACTTGATGTCAAACAACATTTTAGACAAGGTGATGCACTGTCATGCGATTTCTTCAACATCATATTTGGGGCAATAGTACAAAAGAACCTTGTCAACGCCAGAAGGCAAAAAGAGGCATATGCTGTCATAAAAAAAGACCAAACCCTGATCAGAACGTTACCATAAACAGCTATAACTTTGAGGTAGTTGGGGTTTTGTCTATCTCGGATTCGCTATAAATACAGATAAAAACATCAGCGCTGAGATCAAACGAAGAATACCTCTAGCTATTAAATCTAAGCCCTCTTTCGAAGAACTGAAGTGTCGCTCTATGAGACCAATACCATCCCCGTCCTACTATATGGTGTAGAAGCATGGATACTTTCAAAAGCGGATGAAGGCCCCGTTGTTTCGAGAGAAAAGTGTGATCTTTTGTCCCATCTGCATTGACGGTGAGTGGAGGAGAAGATTCAACAACCAATTGACTTAGCCAAAAGAATACAATACCAATCCTACGTGGACTGTAACGCCACCTCGAGTTAATAATTAAATGATTAATGACAAAAAAAGTCCAACCAGCTAACATGTTTAAAAAAACGGTAAAAATTTAATTATTTCTGCAGTCAAACTAAAAATCTAATTTTCCTTTAGTATCATAGGAAGGTAACTCAATCAGAAAAAAAGTATTTCCAAATTGAAATATGTTTATCTATCAAACTTTTCAATCTTGTGCACAACATTAGATTAATGTTACTAAATCAAAAACGATTATTTACAAATTGTTGTCCTGATCACTTAAAAGAATACTTTCGTAAGTAAGTAATTACCGAAATGTTGAATTAAAATTAATATTGAATACTCAACTTTACCTTTATAGCAGCTTACCATTCCCCTACTTATCCGCATTTCAAGTAATAAATGTTATAGAATTTTAACTGAACTAGATAAATTTGCTAATGATTCAACTTAATTATTATAACCTCAAAGCTTATATTTCAACATGAATTTGTTTTAATTTAGATTTAATTATTAATTTATTTTTAATTTATTAGTCTAATATGTTTTAATTCAATTTAACCAACGTATTCTTTACATCGCTAATCTTTCACAGACTTATAAGTATTTCTTACTGTGTTAGTATGTTCATAATAAGTATACCCTTTAATCTATACTTTCGAAGCAAATCGTATTTTATATGATTCAAAGATGCGAAAACAAATATAAACTTACGGGGAGCTAAAAAATGATTATGTTAAAGTTGATGTTGGGAGCAAATTAAATAGCACCTTAATTTTTTTTTTTTTATCATGAGATGGGAAGTTCATGGTATGGGCAGGTCTACTCGCACCCAAACCAATTTTTTTCATTATGTAGAGGTGGCCCTTGTTCCAGACGCTGTCAAAAGCCTTTTCTTTATCCAGTAGGCACGCATCTAAAATTTCCTTCTTGTTGAAAGTTTGGGTGATGAGATGCAGCTTCAGCTTTGGATGTTTAGTTTTTTTGTCCGGAAACCAAATTGATAGCTTGGGAGAATTCCCTTCTCTGAACAAATCGCCATGATTTGGCGCAGCAGTACTGATGTCGATGCTGGATTCTGGTAAACAAGCTGGAGTCAAAATCGTAAACGGCAACGTCTCGCCGAACTAAGGACATTTATGCTGTTAAAAGTGATGTAAAATTGGTCCAATAAGGTTGCTTTTATAAGACGCAACCACGAAACAATGTTTCAAGAATAATTTTCAATTACCGCATGTGATCATTTTCGTGCTAGAAAGGCATAGTGCTGCTTCATCAAATTTAATGCCTTGGTAATATAGTTGGTTGTATACCGCAACCAACTACATCACTACTACTATTCCAGGATAAGATCTCTTACACCATTGTTTTGTCTTGCGGAAGTTTTTGGTTCGCATTCAAGTGACATAAGAAAAAAGAGGCAACATTTGAAGAAAATTCAAAAAAAAATAATGTCGAATAAAATACTGCGAATTAAGTGAATGAAAAAAAAAATGGATGAAGACATCATTTATCCCAATTCGCAAATATGAATAAAAAAAACATCTTTACTCAAGGTCCGCACACAAACTTTCCATCTTTCTCCTGACTTTTTAATATACTCATGAATGTGCAAATTATAAAAAAAAGCTGGTTGAATGCCGCAGTGTAAAAGATCGTTTATGTTGTTTTTCATATTGTCAGCAATTTATGGTAAGTCTCATAGATAAGGTTGTCTTCTGCCACACCACAAAGTCGTCCAAAAAAGGGGCAGAGAGACAAAGTTCCCACCGACAGTCATGTAGACATAAATAAATTAACCCACGCAACTTGACTTAATCCATTTCTCAATACCCAGTCGTATGCTTAAGGAGCAATACTCATTGGAACAAGGATCATAACCAAAAAAGGGGTTAATCCGTCAAATGAATTAAAATCGCAATGGAAATTATAATTTGTCCGCTCAAGGTGCAACCCTTTACCCGATTAACGATTAACTCTCCTCAATAAATTAACTAAATCACCTCAACGCTCAGACACTCAACAGTCCGCAACGATTTAATTACCAACCAACTTTTTCTCACTCCATCCAAACGGATATTAATACCCTCAACACGGTTTCTATTTTTCTAATTTATAATTTGTTGGGTGTAATTAATATTCCGTCCCTCATTGCGTGATTTCCTTAAAGATCCCTTCAAGCATAAAAATGTTTTTTTTTTTTTCGTTTTTTCCAACTGAACTTAAAACCGGATCTGCATGAATAAAATCAAAATCCCTAGAAAATGAAGATAAGAGATGAGATGCGATGCGATGGTGGCATCATCTTTGCGTTCAACGTCCCGCTCGCCCGCTTCCAATTAAAGTTGTATCCATATATAATTCTCATTAGGACTTGAAGTACAGTATCCCGGCCAAACGTAATAATCTCGCTCGCTTGCCTCGGAATTATCAATGGAAAACTTAAACAATTGAAATCCCAGCTTAGTAATATTTATCCTAATGAGATTAACGAAGAACGGCATCAGGCAGCAGGAGCCAAGAACCAAGCTAGTGTGGGTGAGCCAAGCAACTCACTGGAAAATCATGAAAAAAAGGACAACGTGGCGCGGCAAAAAAAAAAATTGTAAAAAAAATGATAAATGAATAGAAGGATTCATGTGAAAAAGAATCACAGGCTCTCCGCAGACTCTTGTTGTTTTTTTTTTCCTTATATATTTTATCCAAGTTCCGCACGGGATGCTGGTGCGGTGGAAAGAGTTGCCTAGATGAACGTCCTGCTTGGTATCTTAATTATAAATCTTAAACCATCCTTCGGTGACGGCGGCGGCGGCAGCAGCAGTAGCAGCAGTGGTGCCTGGTGGTACCGGTGAAACAAAAATACAGCCTTGCGGATGTGTTTCCCCCCCCCCCCCCCCCCCCCCCCCTCCAATCTCCCTCAACTGCAACTGTAAATGATGTAGCCTGGCTCAGGAGTTCAAAAGAGAGAAGAAGAAGTAAAAAAAAAAATCCTTCACGCGCCCGCAGGCTGTCACATTTGCAGCAGTAGTAGCAGAGCAGCTACTTTGGTTCCACCATCAGTTCCGTTTTAGTCGAGGGTGACATATTTTCTCGTTTTTTTTTTTTGTTGCTTCCACTTGGGAATCGCAGAACCGGGACAAAAGAGAAAGTTATTATTGTCCTGTCGCTCTTTTTCCACCTCGCGCGATGCTAATTGCTCACAGATCTTATCGGGCACACCACGGACTCTTTGCCGCATCCAAATCGTTCTTTTAATTGTGACAGGTGACCAGGGCAGCACGTTTCTTAATGTTCTCCAGCTCCAGCTCGGCGAGTGTTTCTGATTTATTTCTCATGGTTGATGCTGCATTCAACTAGAAGGCGCAGCAAAAAACTGGAATCGAGGATAGAAAAAAAAAACTTTGTCTTCCGCCACATTGATCACTCACAAAAAGGTCAGAGCGCGCGGTAATTTGGTTCCGCAATTGTTCTGGCCAACATCAGGGCTATTACATCTCGACCACCAGCACCACCGCCGCGCCGCCGCCGACAATTAACAATTGAAATTCACTTAACTGTGAAAACAAGAATTTATTTAATAATTTTCCACCCTCGATGGCTGACCGAACGCCGTCGAGGGTGTCGGGCGTTCTCGTTATAAAAAAATAAATACCCGGCAAGAGTGAGCTGCAAAACAAAAAAAAAAGAAGCGGTGCACTCATGCATACCCAATAAGTGTAATCACTAAAACGTAATTGGCCAATCAATATTGTCATTGTTCTGGATGGCCGGCCGTATGCCTGACGTGGCATCCACATCCGTGCATACGAGGACCTTGTCCGTTTGCTGCTCAGCCGATGTGTGTTGGTTGCAGCATCATCAAAAGTAGCGCGCATTAAAACGTCAGGAGGTGGGTCGATGGGTTTTGATGGTGCGATGCGATGTGATGCTGATGTGCTCTGCCGATGGGTAGGCGGGTAAGGATATTCAATATAAAGGACAACCATGCCATGAGTTGACCTGAACCTAAGATTGGAAACCGAAAGGGGTAGCACGCCCAAGTTAAGTCAAATGGAATTAAGCAGTTGGGCGTAACATGACACAGTGGGTTGGACAAGTTCATGTCAGGCTATAGATCTTCACTATAAATCTTTGCATGCTACAGTTTTAAAGTGTACATATGTACATGCTACTTTGTCGTACCGTGTAAACTGGGATTTTTTTTCATTTATAATAAAATCAGTTTTGCTTCTACGAATAAGGACCTTATTTCACCTTTATTCACCCTTATAATGTGAAATTAAATACGACGCGGAAAGAAATAGTTCCCGGTTCCATATGTATTCAGTTTTCATATGATTAACTGCCCACATGGACAGATATTTTCTCTGCCGCAACATGGCATTCGTAGAGTAACTTTGATGTGCTGAAAAAATCAGAATGAGTTTCCGTGTCTTAAGCTCCCCCGAACAACAGACAACGAACAAGTACTTCTAACTGCAGGCATAGATCCGGTAGAAGCGATCGAAGATGACAACTTCTCAGGAGAAAGTTGAAGTAAGAGGGACGACTTTTCGAGATGTGAACAAGGTGAATGTTTGCACTCGCCCGAACCATGTCTTGGAAAATCACGTCCTAATACACATCTCCGACCTTCAAAATGATATTGAGAACTGACGATCGGAGAACACTGGTTTTACCATGTTCAATGACGATAATTTGGCAAATGATGCCTTCGCCGATTAAGGGACACATCCCCCATTCATATCTAAGGAAGATCTCCTGGTTATTTACGGTTCACTGAGAAAAAAGAAATCGGTGGGAATCGACGAAATACCAAACATTGTTCTTAAACACCTTCCTCTAGAAGCGGTAAAAATCTCTGGAAGAGAGCTGTGGTACAACCAATTCCTATACGGAACAAAGACACATCCAATCCGGAAAATCTCCGCCACTCAATAGCGTATGCAGATGGCTTGATAGCGTACAGGTCAAGTCCGAAGATCGAGGTCATTGTAAGTCTTTTGCGACGTGACTTCGAAAACATTCAGGAATATTGCTACGATTGGAAGTTGAAGTTCAATTTGCAAAAGTGCGAGACCATTCTGTTCAGGACTCCGTTGTCTAGGGCCTCTATTCTCCATCGTTGGACAAAACGGGCAGTAACTGGCGAATCAAAGTGTTGTAAGATTGGGATCTGGCTAGATCAGTATCTATATTTAAAAAAAAAAACATATAGATGCTGCTCTCGCCAGAGCCAAAGCCTTGACAAAGAGACTGTTTCACAGCAGTCAACTTGTACTTTATTAACAGCATCCGTGATATCAGCGAATCAATACCACATGAACAGTTCAACAATACATGTAACCATCCCATCGCTACATTCAAATTCAAAGCTGTAAATCTGACTGACATAAGAAAAGTGCTGAAAACTTTGAACCAAGAAAGAGATTTTAATTTTACTAATTCTAAAATGCTCCTAAACACAATTGATATAATCGGCCCTGTTCTGGTAAAATTAATAAATAGATCTATGAGCTGTGGGGTGTTTCCTGTAACATGGAAAGAGTCAATGATAACACCAGTAGAAAAAATTAATGGAGCAACAAAATGTGAAGACTTCCGCCCCGTTAATGCGCTGCCAATATATGAAAAAATTTTTGAGAAGATAATTCATGAACAACTTGAAGATTTCTTCCAATCAAACGGGCTCTTCTTAGAAAGCCAATCGGGATTCCGCAGAAAACACTCGTGTGAGACAGCATTAAATAATATCATCATTAGCTGGAAGGAAGAAATAGCGGCTAAAAACTACGTCGGTGCGATTTTCCTCGATTTTCAAAGAGCCTTTGAGACAATAGACAGAAACATCCTGCTGAAAAAACTACAAGGATATGGCATAAATGGAAACGAGTTGAATTGGTTTAAATCATTCCTGAGCAACAGATCTCAAAAGACAAGCATCAATGGAATAATATCCAATAGCCTCGAAACAACAATTGGAGTTCCACAAGGATCAGTACTAGCAGCACTTCTCTTCATTATTTATATTAACGACATTGCACGAGAACTTCAACACACCCAAATTGCACTGTTTGCAGATGATGCACTTATATATATAGCAGGGAAGGATCCTAAAGAGTGTGAGAGGATGTTACAGGATGACTTGTCGAGAGTAAGCTTATGGTTCAGATCAAATAAACTTAAGTTGAATGTTAACAAAACGCAATGTATGATGATCAAAAATAGCTTTAACTTAAAGTTAACTATTGAAAATGAAACTATAGAACAAGTTGAACAAATCAAGTATTTAGGAATAATTATAGATGTAAAACTTAGCTTTAATTTGCACATCGACTATATTTTTAAAAAAGTTTCAAAAAAAGTAGGCTTTCTTAGTAGAATTCGAGGAAAAATTCCATTAATGTATGCTGTGAATATTTATAATGTTATATTCAATCAAGCCACATTTTGAGTATTGTTCATCAGTTCTGTATCTTTGTAGTGATTCAATGTTATTAAAACTCCAACGCATACAAAATAAGGCGATGAGAATTAAATTAAAGTGCAATAGGTATGCTTCTATTCAATTTATGTTAAATATGCTTCTGTGGTGAAATGTTAAACAAAGAATAATTGCTAATGTCATGTGCTTAGTTTTTAAAATCAAACACGAACTTATGCCCTCTTATTAAAAGAAACATCTGAAATATGTAAGAGAAATACAGCCATTCTTGCTGAGAAATAGAAACGATTTTAGACTGCCACACTACCTAGATAATGTCACTCAAAACAGTATAATACTATATATAAAGGTTTTCAATTATTTAACACATTGCGACCTGATATAAAAAAATAAATGTAACTACTCAAGATTTAAAAGAAAGATCGTTGAATACATAAAATGTCAATTTCCACATAGTTAAATACCAATAAGTTAAGTTAATTTTAGCCTAAATTATTAAATATGAAAAATTGTATTTAAATAGCAAAGCTTTGCTAAATAAATAAATAAATAAATAAATAAATAAATAAAAAAACTCGATGCCAAGGTAAAGGTGATCTGCTACACGGCCCTCATTCGGCCTGTCCTTGCCTATGGATGTCCCGTGTTTGGTTCAGCGTGGGAACAGGCTTAATGGAAAAGATTCGGGTTTTCGAGAGACGATGCCTTAGGGCTTGTCTTCACTTATATAGAAATCCAGAGTCTGAATACAAAAAAATTCTATAGTGATGAGGTCCTGTACAACGGGGCCAATCGGATCAGAGTGGATAATTTTCTGAGCAATGACTTCGCCCAACAACTTGATCTCCGAGGCTTTTTACCCCAAATGCATCACGAGACTGTGCGCCTTAACGGCCTTATCCCCCTGAAGCGTTTCTCTATCTCGAACTACGAGCAAGACGTCGCAAGTAGCTCACCGAAGACTCTGCGGTATAGTAGGGCGGTATCTGACCGCGAAAGAGCTGATGTCGAAAGGGAATATCAACACTTGTGATAGCTGGATGGAGATTGAACTCTGTCTTGGGTTAAATTGTAGTCTCGAGGGCCCTTAAGCTAAAAGTATAGCATGTCCTGTTAACCTTGGCCCGCTTACGTATATTCAGGAGGGTGTAAGTTTTAGTATAATTTAATATGAGTTAGGTTAAGATTTTATTTTTTGGATTAGTTTTGAGTTTAGTTTTAAGTTTAGTTTAAGTAAGAATTAAAAAAAAGTCCATTTACTAAGTTTTTGTTTCTTAACAATAATATTTTTCTTAGTTTCGTAATTAGTTAATCTAATTTAAATATTATGTATAGTATTATGTCGAAAGACATATTATTAAATTGTTAGGTTTAGCTTAGAGCGCCCGTATAGGGCCAGTAAGTTAGTTCATAATTAATTTAGTTCATTAAGCTAGCTTTAAGCGTTTTTGTCTAGCATGTAAGGAAAATTTAAAGAATAAATAAAATGCGTTTAAAAAAAAAAAAAAAATCTTTGATGTGCTCGCGTTGCGGCCCTTTGGTTGCCTATCGACTGATTAATAAGTAGTGGCTAAGGGATGGGATTGATGAAATAAAGCTGATGTTAGAAAACAAATGGTTCAAATGTAGCGACAGTTATACGAATATTCTTTACAAAATCGAATTTAGCTGAGCTCGACTTAAATTCTCCGTGAATTACTGACTGAAGTCGTGATACTTCACTAGTTTTGGTCAATTCTTAACCTGTGTAGAATTGAGTAAACTATTTGTATGGAATATCTCGGCCATGTTTAATGTGAAGCTTTGTATACAACTCTTTTTCTTATAATATTATTGTGATTCGAATCGTATTATCGGTTTACATATGTTTATTCTTGTGCGTTTTAAAAATAATACTCTTTTGAATCAACAATTTATTTAATTTAAGTATCTAACTTTCTTTCTTTTATATTTTCAGGTACGTACCCGAACTCTTATAAATAATAAAAAAAATAAACCCTTTTGATCGACACAACAAACAAACGAAGACATTCTCGTATAATGAAATCAGCAATCGAGGTAATGATTTTGTTTATATTTAATAAATAATCACCAAAATCTTATTGCGCATGATAAAAGCAAGCGAATGTAAAATTTATGACACTATATGTTTTTATAAGTTAATAGGTTATATTTAGTACTTGTTATTATTTATGATTATTTACCTAGAGTTCTTATTTAAAGTTAATTTTTTTCTGCCCCCATTTTTAAAATACAAGGCGCCTTTTTGCTTTTGTGCCTTAACAATGGCTCCGTCAAAAACATAGGGCAATAAATAAGCAACTTGTTTTGGGTAGCTTTCGGTCTCCCTAATTAATTTAATTTCTGCAATTTTTGACAAAAAAATCTTTAAGAATCAAGTGAAAATTAAAAGTAGATATTTTAACTAATCGACTTATTTAACCTTAAGATAGAAAGATATTTATTTCGTACAAATTACAATTATGTAGACCTGCAACAGCACAATTTACAATACAGAGATACGATATTTTAAATTACCTTTCAACTGAACTATTTTTAAAAAAGCTATTTAACAATGTTCAAAATGGTAATTTAACCGATATTATTGATTGGGAAATACGAGGAAAACCCATATCAGAGCTTTAAAAAGTATAGAACAATAAATATAAATATATAAATAAATAATAAGATAAATAAATAAATAACTAAATAATTGAATTAATAAATAGTTGACAAATTTGAAAATAAAATAAATAATTAAACAAAAAAGATAAATAAATAAATACATACATTAATTAACTAGTTGAGAAATAAATAAATAAAAACCAAAATATTCAGGTACATAAATAAATAAAGGGTCCGCCAAATAATTTTTTTTCTGAAAATGCTATAAAAAAAAGCTGCTGAATATTTTCTCAAATTTCTTTTTTTAATTGAAAGTACTTTTTTTTAATTGAAAATAATTTCATTCAAATGGCTGCCTCGGCTGGCTATGCAGTAGCCTACACGATCGGTCCAATTTTTAAGCACATTATCGATTGTGGGCAGCTGTATTTCACCAATGGCTTCACGAATTTTGTCCTTTAAAGTGTCTCTGGCTTGTCGGCGTAACACTTATCTTTGAGGGCATCCCACAAATAATAGTCCAACGGTGTCAAATTGCAGCTCCGAGGTGGCCAAACGACATCAGCTCTGCGGCTGATAATGCGATCTTCAAAAACAGGGCGCAAAACATCGAGTGTAGCCAATATCCTCCTCTTCAATTTTTGTGAGCAAAAATTCGTTCAACATGGCCCGATAACGATCGCCATTGACTGTAATGGCCACTCCCTGCTCATTTTCGAAGAAAAATGGCGCAATTATGCCTCTGGACCAAAATCCGCACCAAACAGTGACTCGTTTTGGGTGCGTCGGCTTTTCAATGTATGCATGCGGGTTTTCTGTGCCCCAAATGCGACAATTTTGCTTGTTTACATACCCGCCAAGATCAAAATGAGCCTCATCTGAAAAATCTTCTGTAAGTCGATCGCAGGCCCACTTAGCGAAGCGAAAACGCATTGGATGGTCAGTTGGCTTCAACTCCTGAACCAATTGGACTTTGTATGGCGTCATACCAAGGTCTTTATGCAAAATTCGTCTCAATGATGTCTCCGAAATGTTCAATTGTTGAGAACGACGGTGAATTGATGTTGATGGCGCTTCACGCACACTTTCTGCCACAGCAGCAATATTCTCGGGTATACGCACTGTTTTCGGCTTTTCGCGCTTTGGTTTATCGATGAGGATGCCAGTTTCTTTCACTTTTTCACAAGATAACGAACATACGGAGCTGACGGTGCTTCTCTTCTTCCAAAATCCGTATGCAATTCTGCAACATTACCATGATTTTCAATGTAATGTCGCAATATTTCCCAGCGTTGTTCAAGCGTATACACAACCATATTCGTTCAGCGGAAGGATAAAACTAATTATCTGTCAAATTATATGTCAAATGAGCTAAGTGTTACCACTCACGAAATAAGCACTAGTTGAGAAAAAAAAACGTTAGATGGCGGACCCGTTATGTTAATAAAAATAAAAAATGCCTTTGTCCTGGCCATCAATATGATTTTATAAAAAAGCTGAATAACCAATTATCGTTTTAAAGACAAAAAAATATTGCAGTCTGATTCTTGGTGTCAATTAAGCCATCGGCAAAGTAGAGCTTAACGACTGCAGGTATAAGCAATGTTTTATAAGGTTGAGTTCTGCCAACAATCTAAGGATCCTCGAAAAAGAAATCCGGAAACATTTACTTTGTATTTAAAGATATTGCAGCCGGAGTTCCACAGAAGTGTCCTGGACCCAAAATTGTATTCTTTTTGCATGAGCTATATTTTATAATCCGTGATTAGCTCCAAACCATTAAAAAACAAAACAAATGCTTTGATTTTTGTCTTCACTCTAGCAATTCTGTGCTCCAAAATTTTAGACAATAATAAACTAAAAAACAAAAAAGTGGAAGATTATATGAATTCAAAAACTACGTAGCGTTGAAGAAAATCAAGTTACTATAAAAGAATTCAAATAATGCAATCTGAATCCACCGACTTCAATCGACTAAAAATGACTTCAATGAAATCTGAATTCATTACTGACTTCAACTTAGCTAGCGTGAATTCAATTGATTTCCGAAAATGATTTCAATCATTGAATTGCTTAAATTCATGCAGCAATAATAAGACTGAAAATAATCATGATTTAAGCCTTTTTTGAATCAAGTCAATAATTCTTTGACTTAAATTCCATGAATGCATTTCCAATAGAATGTTTTTTTTTTAAGTTGGTACCTTCAAGTGTGCGGCATACGTTCGCATCCTCCTTTCTTGTAATCTGATTCCGAAATCGATTTAAAAATTGAAGTTAAATTTTGCCATCGTTCTTCGAATAGGCTCGGAAGTATCCGTCAAAGAAATCGCAAAAAAATTAACACAACTATGCCATCAATTTATGTGGTCCTGATTAAGCTTATTTATTTAAGGATTCGCTCTCCTCTTTTTGCTTTCTTCTGATTCCAAATTTTGATCAATCGTTTCCAACCGTTTCTTAGGAAATTTGTTTCAAATGGTAACCGCACGTTTCAGACATATTGTAACCTATTTACTTGTATAGATGCCAAGTATGCCGATGGTGGTCACGATTGGTGGTGTTGGTCCTCATACTGCTTTCACGGCTGGATCCTGGTGGTTGGTTGCATCTCTGACCCATTACCGATTTCAAAAAAAAAAATAAATACGAAAGAACATTTTTAGTTGTGTACGAGTATGTGTGTTGTTCTCTCTTTTTATGGGATCATACAATTCCAGCAATTAACTTTAAAGGACGAACAAGTAATGGTTTCGGACGTGAACACTTACACAACGTTGTTGCTGTTACAGCTCCAGCTTATGCTAGTGGCACTGGTGCTGCTGCTGCTGCTGCGTTCTCTCGGTGATGATGATGACGACGATGACGACAATTGTTATGTGTGCCCAGGCACATCCAGGATCCAGGCAATGGCACCCTTCAATCAGTCTCCCAGTTTCGAATGCTTACAGGAAATGCCCGAGGGGAATGATGTGGTTCAGTTTCAATGGGATGTGACTGCAACGAAGCCAACGACGGCACACAATGGCAGGCGGAATTACTGAAGAGGGCCACATAGTGTGTGAGTATGTCCCAGCCAATGTAACGGCATATTAATCTCGTTAATGATGAACTGAATCAGCGTTTTAATCGACCGAACCAATTCAAGGACCAGCTCCCAAAATAGATAGATGGATGCCATTCTCTTGTCTGATTGCCACCATGCCCCTGCCTCTTTGCCATGCTTATTAGTCATGTCCCAATCCATATGCCCCCATAAATTCGGATCGAAAACAAAGGTTAGCGGTGAATTGTAAGTAGGAAAGTGTTTCTGCCTCCGCCAGGGGGAGAACTGCAATGCGTGAATGCCCAGCAGCGGGTTACGCTTTCTAATGAAGTCACATTGCGACTAGTTTTCAATCATAGGACAAGGACAGAAGGAAGGATGGGCACAATAATACTGATTACAATGTCAATGATATTGATGATTATAATCCGTTGACATTAGTTAACACAAAACGATTGCGGTCTGATCTGTGTGTGTGGGCCTATGAACTCGCCCACTTTGACTCCAACTTCAAAATTAACCCCCATCCACCAGAGAGCGATTATTAGAAGTCGTCGATAGAGTAGAGCCCAGCTCACTATAATGAAGGGGCCTCCAGATTAATTGTCAATTCGAATCGGGTTGACAGCGGCAATTTGAAAAGTTTTTCTGCTCCTGTCAAAGTTTGACTTTTGTTTGGTGGGAATCATCCTTTGTTGGGTGCACTGACGCTGATGGAGTTTAGGTTCAAAGTTGAGGGCACATCCCAACTTGGAATTTAGATAGAAAAATAATTACCAAGTTGCATATGGGCGCTACGATGCGCCGCACCGTCTGGCTGAGTTCATTAAAATTCCCTACAATCTCTGTCGTCGCGTCTTCGTGTCAACGTCGTCGCGTGCGGTTTTCGGACTGACTAGAAAAAGTTTTCCTTCAACGCGATGCACTTGCGTTTCGGTATGCATGCAGTCTTAATTCTTCCACAAACTCAAAGATGTACGAAACTTATTTCTGTCATTCGCTTCGCGCATATTTTATTCAAATGAACAGCGCGGAAAATGGTGGCATCAACGAGACGCGCCGAAAAATTTGAATTGAAAGTTTTTTTTTTTATTTAGCTGGCCGAATTGAATTCAGTTGTGACAAAGGACAAAACCAAGTGGAAGCTCATTTTTGGTTGTATGAAAACTTTGTTCTCTGATGAAGAAATAAGTACCTTGCAGCAGCTGTTTTAGTAGCTAAAGCATGTGACAGCAAATAACTAAATAGTTGTTCAACCTGACTTTTGTTGCATTCTTAAGTTAAGCTAAAATGGCCTAAAAATGATTTTAAAATTTAGAAAAATTACTGGACATTTTTCAAGGCGTTTCGACATTAAATTCTGCAGGTTGGTGTGAATTTTCAGATCTTATACAGCCTTGCATAAGGCACCCTTTAAAATTCGTTATATCTTCAAAAAAAACAAACGAAATGAAAGGACACAGACAAGATTAATAAATAGTTTTATTGGTGTACTTTGTATCAACTATCCTAACGACATTAAAACTCTCCATTCGCTTAAATGGCTTAAGTACAAAAAAATCAATTAAAGGATAACTAAAGGGAGTCCTTGGAGTGCCATATTTAAGGTATTTACATTTTATTTTTTTGAAAGGTATACGAGAAAAGCTTTTTGAGAACGGTTTTTTCTTGCTCTGCGAAAACAAGTCCTCAAATCGTGGAAGGTAAACGGCTGACATCGCTGCCTTTTTTTTCGCATAAAATAATAAATAAGAAATACAAAAAATGTATCTATCGAAAAAACGATCCGCCATTCGGTGAAGACATAATTTCTGAGTATGCTCTCAAAATTTCAGGTCGACATGTTAGTTACAGCGGTCAGGAGAATGTCAGCCATTTTTAAAAACATGTTTTCGAGAAAAACGCATTTAAAGTTTTTAGAGGCATCCGCCCTCTTCTTTTAGCTGCTCATGTTGGGCCGCTTACATCTCCCACTGCTCAATCCGCGATATTTTTGCTGCGTCGGTCACCTTCCTTTCCGCGCGCTCGATCCTCGCCTTGTCCCGTGAATGGTCAGAGCGCATTGATAGTTTGAATTTCAAACGCGTTTAAATTAGCGTTAACGTTCGAAATCCGGGAAATGCTTCAACAGATTTGTTTCTACTTACATGTAGATTAAGAATGTGAGTCCATGCTACGCCCTTATCGCATGCAAACATGTGACTTATTCGCATGCCGTGTACTATCAAGCAGCATGCGATTTGGGACAACATGAGTTTCAGTTAAAATCTTCATCTGATGGTTTTCAAATGTTTATCATAAATACTTTCTAGAGTTGATTGTTCGTGGGATGTGGGATCTGAGGCGTAGAATTCTGGGCTTTCGTAGCAAAATCCACCTATTATTCCGAGTACAAAGTTTTCTATGTGAATTTTTCATTGAATATAAAACAATTTTGGGCCATGATCCACACAACATTTGTTTCACAAACTTATGAAATCTGCTTCAGCCAGATACAGTTGTGTGGCCTCGAACGCTTGCTCATCCGCAAGTAGACATGATTTGAAAAATCAGGATGACGAAAATTTAATTTTTGCCCTCGTGTTATCAACCATTAAAAAAACTTTCTTAACAATAAATTTCTTTATAACCAGCCGAAATCTACAAAAAAATTAGATGCAAAAACAAATCCATTGTACCTCCATCTTAACGTGCAAAGCCCACCCAATCGCTTTCTGTCGGCACAAGTCGCGGTCAGAAGCTCAATATGTACTCGTTTGAAAAATGGCATCAGATTTTTGGATTACCTAACAAGTCGAATCGAATTGGTCCGCTCAGCCCTTACACCTCCTCTTAAGTCTGGACTTTATAATGCTCACTATACTCAGCTTTTTTGACATTTTTAATTGGATTTGTTGCCAAAATAACAATCTTTTCCAGTTTTTTTCGATATTTTAAAATTTTACAAATACCAAACTGAAGCACACTTCAAGTGTACTCATGAAAGCGAAAAAATATATTCACATGGATACATGTCGTGTACTAGGAAACAAATGTTTTTGCTGTTTTTTTGTTCCTAGAACGCTACGCATGCGAACCACCTTGTGTGTCGTGTACTAGCGCCACATGTTTGCACGACGCATGCAAAAATACATGCGAATAGTTTCCAAGCGAGGGCCACCGTCACATGGAAACATGAAACGTGTACTATCGATATTTTTTGCATGCAACGACATTCAATCAAAAGATGGCTGCAACGAATATTTAACCTGAATACGTGATATTTCGGTGACGTTAGGAACGCATTCCCACGCATCGATTTCCATGTCGTGTAGTATGGGCTTTAATAAAAACGAAAATTTCAAGGACAAAGTCTCCCTTGAGATCAAACCAAAAATTCATCACTTCATTAATGTCATCATCAATCTCGGATGGAGAAAGTTTCCCAGATCTAAATTTTACCGCCGAAGATTTTAAAGAAGTAGAAATGGTCGAAGGAAGTTAAGTAGACGACCGGTGTTTTGGTATACCTTAGGACTTATCGTCCTTACAGCACGTCATTTTTGCCTTCGCCGTCAGATTGATCGATATGTCGTAAAAAATTGCAGAGCCCTCAGAACTTAAAAAACAAAGTTTACCTACAATAAAATTATTTGAATTGTTTATTTCGGTATGCACACTCACACAAATTCAGCATACTTGTCTCACACACACACGCTTTAATTTATTTTGGTTATTAAACAATTCCAATGAACTCAACATTAAATAAAATTTTATTTTATTATTAATTAAAATTAAATTTAAGGCTTTCTGATTAACTATATTTTTTGTCTTTTTTTGCGGTGCATGATGGTTTTCCGACGCGCGAACACGCGAAGTATAATTTTCCATGCGCGAAACAGGAAAACTCCAAGTTGAATCCGCAAACTTACAACGAGTGACCTTGCGATTGATTTATGGTTATCGGAAAAGACCAGACAGGAAACTGTACCTACTTCAAATCGAATGGTAAATCCGTTTGGAATCATCTGTATACGCGGGATCAAGACATCCTCCTCTCCTTTGTATTTTCCCTTGATGATTTTGGCCTCGATGACGAAAGTCATTAGCTTTTTCACAGCCAGTCTCGTTCCATTGCACAATCGAAGTTGATTTAAGTTACGCAGCATGATCACAACTGATCCTTCTTTTAATTTTGTACTGTCGAGGCAATTCCAGTGAATTTAACAACTCTGGGATAGTTGGCTACGTCATCCTGGCTTGTAACTTTGTCAACTGTTTTTTAAGAAAACAACTCTCCCGAAAGGAGATTTTGAATGGTCGCATTGAGATCATCGACATCTTTATTTTTGACCGTCAATATTACTCTTTCCCTAAGCCAATTAAGTTGCTCTATGTCCGAAAAAAAACGCTGAATAAGCTCTTGTTTTGAGTCGGTGAAGTGACAGAAGTCCGTGGCTAGTGTAATTAATCCGAACAAGGTATCAACTGCCGGATATTCCAATATCTACTAACTTCTTCGACAACACAATCGCCGTTTGATCTTGTTGCAAAAACAATCGCATTAGATGATTAAAAGGCATGCGTTTAGTTCGTTAGCAACAGTTGTTCTTTGAATAACTGGAAGAGTCTTACGAAAATCACTTAATAACAGAAAAATTGGCTCCACCAAAAATGTTTTGGTTGCCAGGAAGATCGTTTAATCTTCTGTCCTCCAGTGATCCCAAACGATCAATTCGCATATTTGTAGAATATTCAGTTGCAGTGCAGTTCGTCCACCTCTTAATACTATTGCAAATCAATCCAACGCTAGGGCTACTTTTGCGATCCGATCTTTCCCAATAGCAATGAAGTTAGGAACGTTTTTCTAATTCCCCCGCGAGAATCGTTAGTTACTTCCGCCAGATCCATAAGCAAACCTTTCTTGTGAATGTGTTTCGGTGAATAATTCAGTATTGTAATGTTGTTCTTTCTGTAAAGCATTTCAAACCCAAAATCAGTTAAATTGGCCAAGCCGGTCGCGAGTTTTGGCGAGACAAACGATTTTTTGTTGGGCCGCCATTGGCCTCTATGACTGCCACGACTCTTTTGGGCATAGTGTTTACTAGCTTGTGGCACTCTTCGGAAGAAATTTTCATTCCACTCTTATGCTTAAATTGAGTGTTCCAGAATCGTACGCTTCAGAGTGCCCCAAAGATCTTCTATAGAGTTTAGATCAGGGGACCGCGCAGGTAGTCTTCTAAAGCCACCTCATAGTTTCTGGCAGGGTGCGTTGTCTTGTTGAAAAGTGACATGCTGCATGTTAGTGTACTCGAAAATGTTAGAAAAATAATGTTGAAGTCATTTTTCGATATGTTTATGTACTTGCGAGAGTCTATCACACACATGCACTCCACCCAGATCATAATCATGCCTCCACAGTGCTAAATAATTGGTACCACGTATTCTTGTAGCCTCAGCGGAGTGCAGCCAGCGACGCTTGGTACAAGGCCACGGTGGTACGGAACCCTTCGTATGCATGTCCGACTCGCACTTTGTCGCTTAGGTTTTATTGTTCACGCAAACTGTCTAGCCATCAATCCTTGGAGTTAAAGCTGCTTTTCGTCCTTCACGGTCCGGCCACGTTATTTGCAGTTGGTTTGACCAAGTTTCCTGGTATCAGCAGTAATGGACCTGCGCGTAGTTCGTGGCCCTTAAATCTGTGCTGCTGTCTTGCTTTTTGCCAATCGCCGGTTATATAACAAACCGCCAAGTTAAGTGTTTTTCAGAGCATGGCCTTAGTCCTTCCAGTAAGGAGTTTTCAAACTAGTTACGTATTGGAACCGAAATAGCATTAAATTTCTTAGGAAGACGGATCTCTAACGAGGGTTTGCTTGTGTGTGTGCTCTTATCGACTTGCACTTCTTCAATTGCGAAAAGCCTCAAAGAGGGCACATGCACAAAGTATATTGGTCCAAACTGCACAGTAAATGGCATACGCTCCCTAAAAGGACATTTTCAGCACATTCGGTTAGTTGCCTCTACCTGAACCTGCAGCTTAATTTTTTTTAAGATGAACCACTTCATCGGGTGGAATTGGGTTCACCAATATCTTGCCACTCTTTCTTGGAAATTATCTTAAAGCAGCTCTTGGAAATACGGCTTAAATGTATCTACCTCCAAATCAGTTGCAAAATTTTGCGGAGTGATTGGACAATTCCCACGGGAAAAGGGTGGTCTACAAATTTCCCTTTGCCTGGTCAATGTGTATGTACCCCATTATATTTCTACTCCAGTAATCACACTGTCCTGCCCAATTACACTTGTCCTTTTACAATTGACCAACCACCACTAAGGATCCATCCTCTAGCTTCATTTAACACGTTCACATCATTTTACACCCCATCCGCCACCTGCGCATCGAACAAGGAAATAAATAAAATCGCAATTATTTAGGGAATCCTTGAAGAACTCACTTTGCTCGCCGACACATAATTGCTCTCTATTAAAGTTCCGTCCGGAGTTGTGCACCTTTAAGACCGTTTACACTTTACGTAGATAAATCGATAGGACCAACGACAACGGATGAAGATGATGATGATGATTTGCTGCCGGTTGTTGCACCATTGGAAATCCACTCAACACCGAAACTTTTCAATCAGTTTCGCACTTATCGCTCGGCATGCCTCACACCCAATCTACAATCTATCTATCTACCCATCCGTCAAAACGATTGTCTCCTCTCAAAAACTTTCTCCTTTAGACGCGGCGGCGGTGGCGGTGCGACAGCGGCATACACAGACACGACAGGAAATTTTGGTCGTTATCCCAGTTATGCGGGTCCTTCCCGTGCCTCAAGATGTAGCGGCAGAAAAAAACAACAACAAGACAAAAAGACGATAGAAAAGTATTTAAACGGAAATTGGCACCATTATTGTTGCGCACCGTGTCATGTCGATTCAGTAACGTCGTGTCGTGTTCTCGTCATTTCTCATCATCATGTTACCGGGGCTGCTGAGCGGAGAACAATCCTGCTGCGCTGCTGGGCAATATCTCAAACACAACACCGCGAGGAAGATAAGTTGGCGCAGGTGATGGGCGGATGGGCGGTGATGGGTGACACCAAGCAAACTGCGGGAATCTATTGATCTGTGCAGCTTAACGGAGTTTAACGTTCTTGACACTTCCTGCAATCACACTACAACTGATGAGGAGATGTATGCAGGATATAGGAACCGTCGATGTTCCGTCATCGATGAGGATAATCATATCCGACAATTTATTTATTTTCCCTCTTCACATCCTGTCAGCCCACAATGGGTGGCAGTGGATGTGTCACACGTTTATTTGACATGATTGGTTGGTTGCAAGATGACGCGTTGATGCGGAAAGAATGTCTACGCCACACTAATCCTTGAAATCCTGAATTTCTGAAATCACACACACACACACACACACAGCGGTAATTAGGATTCATCGAATTGTTGTCTCGATATCTTTGGCACGACCGACCGTTTGATTGAGGTCTCCCGTTGCTCGGGGCCCGTGTTTGGTGTCAATTTGACATCTCTTCGATTTGAAGATGAATGTCCAAATTGGTGCCCCTAATTGGACGGGTCTTCTAATTGTGATTTGGAGATGATTCAAGAAGTCAATTGTATTATTGTCTTCGTTGGCGTCGTCGTCATCGTCATCGTCATGCTGTGCGATTGTGTCGGCTCGGGTCATATTTGATTTCAATGGTGGATGATTGGCCGATGAATTGAGGTTAGACAACGAGGCAACAGCGAATGGTGCAGGCACCTAATGAGCTTGAGTTTTGATTGTGCCGACAATGAGGTGTGCTGCATCATTAAGTTTCAGTCAATGGATAAAGAGTCTTGACCCAAGGCTTGTCAAGGGGTTTTTTTTTTGTTTGTTTGTTGGAGTATTAAAATGTCTAAAGGTGTTTCTCTCACCGCGGCTTCTCTGGGTAGCGCATATCCGAAACGTCCAATTTTCCATGACGGGCCGATGGCTTATGTCGGCTTTAAAGGCCGCTCTGGCCTGAGCCTTATTCACATGGACCTGTGACTTCAGAAAAGTCCACAAGAAAAAGTCTAAAAGAGCCAGTTCACATCACCTCCCCGTAAGATAACCATGCCCTCGAATCGCTTGTGCTGAATTTCCAATGTGGCGTTAGCTGTGTGGCACAGCCAATTCAAGCCAAAAAAAAAGTTGGAAATCATCGACCTATATGGTTTGGCCAACGTCGTTCTGAAAGAAATATGGACCGATGGCGCTGCCACCCCAAATTCCACACTAAATAGTGACTTTTTTGGGATGCATTGGATTCTTTTGGATCTCATGTGGATTGGTTTCGTCGTAAGTTCCACAACTTTATTTGTTACCGTACCCATTCATCCAAAAGGGCCCCATGGCTGAAGATGATTTTTCGGAGCAAATTTGGGTCACTTTCCAACTGCTCCAGAGCCCGTTCAGCGAACAAACGTCGTTTACCTTCATCTCCTGGGTCAGTTGAATTTTGTACGGCTGCAGGCCCAAATCATGACGCAAAATTCGCCAAGTTGTAGTCTGCGAAAGGACGATTTCTGGTGAGCGACGCGAAGTTGGCTGTTTAGATTCTCCTGCACACTCTCACGGAAAGCGGCAATATTTTCGGCGGATCTTACGTTTCGTCGACGTATGGTTGTTTGTTGACCGTTTATTGAACCAGTGGACTCATGTTTATCTATTACACTGCGAATGGCGACAGTAAAATTGGCGAAGCGTGCCGTACGTCGCCTCAACAGAATATCCATTTTGATAAGACAATTTTATTATTTTCGCGTGTTGTTGGACGCTATTTCCGTCCATTGTGATTTGGCAAAATAGACTTAATAAATGGCAGTCAATTTGGCAGATGTACATAGCTTCACAATATGGCCGCTATCAACTGTCAAAGTTTGGAAGTGCCTAAAGGAAGATCATTTGTTTATATTTATATGTACATATAAATAGTTCAATCGCTTTCTTGTGGTTGTGACTACCGTTGGGAGCGAATGCATATCAGGAGAGTATATGAACGATTTTTTAAAGGTTTGAAACTCGGCTGTGCTTTGAATTCTCTATGGGAGTCTGGATAGGTTTGAATCTTAGAACCGGTCTTGCAATTTATCTAGTTTTTAAATCTGCTTCATTCATCATTGTCATACTGGAGTTCATATCATCAAAATAATGGCTTGTGAAGATGACGCCGTTGGCTTTTCTGTGATCCGTTGATTGTCAAGTTAAAAAGTTAAAATCTTTGAAAAGCACAAAAAGAAATAATGAGTGTTCTGCGAATGAGCGGCCGCAAACAAATCGATATCGAATTTTCTGTCCTTGTCTTTGATTAATGCAAAGAATTTCCAATAGTAGGAAAAGTAGGAAAGATTTTTAAATTTAATTCAAATTGCTTAATGGAAACTAACGAATTTGCACGTATTTGATTAGTATTTTGGAACATTTTTACGCTCTACTAATATGACAAGTAGGAAATTATCACAGCAAGATGACGACATTAGAAGGCGGCAAATTTATTACTAATTATTTCCGCCGCACTAATTGTAAAAAATTATTTTAATGTGACAAGATTTATGAGATTGTTCCTTATGCAAATCGACAATAAAAGTGTTGATAAATGTCGAAGTGATAATTTTCGAAATTTATTTAGATGTATCAAGTGAAGAATCATTATTGACATTTGGCTGATCAACACGAAAATAAGCATATTTTTTCATTCAGGTGATTGTGCTTCCGGATTTGTTATAACTTGCTCCTGGAAATCGCATATCAACTTTTTTATTATTCTATTAAAAAGACTAAGAAATCAAATATCATTTCCAAACGAACGTTGCGTATAAATTGTTGCAAGCACATAAAGCGCGTTTTGTTAACTTATTTATTTATTTCAAATAAGTATGTAACGAGGGGGTGTATGTATAATACACCCCGTGCCAAAAAACACTGTACCCAGGCATTTTTTTCTAAAACGTGTTGTATTTAATTGAAATTTAATATATCTATACGTTTTTACAGGATTTTGTTCTTTCTTTCGCTATCTGAATATTTGTGACCAAATTACTTACAAATGCAACAAAAGGGGTAGCAGCAGGTAGGCGGTGTCAGTATATCTTAAAAGCAGTTAAGAGAATATGCAATAAAACCATTTTTACTGGCAACTTTTATTTCCCCTTAGTACTTTGTAGCACCGCATCAAACCTCTACGACCGCTGGGACCCTTCGTGGCATATAGTCATAAGATTTCTGAATTTTCACTGTAACTATTCCTTTAGTCCAAACTTCCCCTCTGACCGTTTTGAGCTCTTCAATTTTTTAAGTGCCTTGTGGCGTACTTTTTGACCCATAATGGACTATAAGTTTTCTTTTTTTTTTATTAAGGTCAGGGCTATTTTCTGTCAAATTTAGGGATTAAAGGCCTTGCATCTGTTGAAAGGAAACGATATTTATCATAGAAGTTGTTTTCTATTCAAATTTCAAGTCAAAATTTGTTTTTACTCACGGAATGAGTGCGATGCCTTGGAGCGGAATCATCCTGAAATATGGGATTTCTTATATAGCAGCATAAATCCGCTATTATAGGAACAATACCATCATTAATAATTTATTTATATTTCTCTGCATTTACGAAACGAATTTACGAAAGCAAAATACGTCCAAACCATAATATATGATGAATGCTTAGCGGTGGGAGGCAAACATTCGTCCAAATATTGTTCCTAAGCTCTCCTGGAGTCATCTTGGTAATATAAAAAACTAGAGCAAAGAGTTTTCTTGCTCTCAATTATGCGTACCGCATTTCTGTGTATCGAATCTGTGCAGCGTAAATTTATTTGCTGCGACCCTTGCCACATGGTTTTCGTATTTCGTACCTCATGAAGGAAATAGGCAAAAACGATGCAACGTTTTGGATACATAAGCTTGCAGCTTGTAAAATTGATTCGATAGCTCTCCTCTTTTTGAAAATTTGAATGTTGTCATTAATTTAAAGAAATACCAACATTTTCGACAAAAATACCACTGTTCGAACTTTGCTCAGTAGTAAGATATCGCTTTTTTGAAACGCTGGCTTAACTCATAAAAGACCCATATGGATAGATAGATTTATTTCATTCGAATTCAACTCATTTTTATATAACTACTGAAATATTTTCTAAATGTTAGAGAAAATTTTAATTTTAAAGAATAAATATTAAATTAGAAAAATTCGTGAAACACTTTCGCAAAGCCAAAAATATTAAATAAGAAAACGCTAATATTGGAGTTTAGAACTGTTTGCATTAACGAATATGAATAAATTTATATATTTTCATACACGGAAAATGCAATAAACTAATAAATAAACAAATAATATAAATAAATAAAAAAATTTCTATTTAAATAAATAAGTCTACAAATAAATGAATAAATAAATAAGTAAATAATGAGAAAAATATATATATATTAACGTGAAAGCAAGAATGAGAGAATAACTCGATTTGTTATTCGCAAAAATACAGCCCGACAAAAATTTCATATTGAGTTTCTTGATTCTTTCAGAAACCAATTCAACATTCGCTTTTTCGTGGAGTTTAGTGGTGTCAAGGTAGATCATATAAATTGTTTCCTTTCGTGACACTTGTAAAAGTTGAATGTGGGATTTTGCTTTATAATCCAAGACTGGACATAACATTAATGCCTGAAAGATCACCATAAGAATTATAGCGTATTTTTCCATTTAGCTTGAGCTGCCTGTTGCGTAGAAAGCTACCTTTTTCTGGTTAGAAAAGATGTCTTGCATTTTATATCCGTTATTTTTTCCCAATATTTGAATCGCACGACTAAGAATCATCTCCATGTTGAGATCGAATTTACTAAAAGCAAATATGGCTGTGCCATTAGCAGAGATGGCGGCACATTTATGAAAAATCACAAAAAATTAACTTGCATTTTAACAAATATTTTCAAAAGTATTTATTTATTAAAAATGATTGCTTGTTTTCTCTTCTTGATCATTGATTAGGTTTGAGTAAAAATAAAAGTTATTAATTTCATTCATAAACCTTGACTTAAGAACTAAATATAAAGTCTGTATTCCATTGCGGTTGCGATACATTCATGCTTCTTGTTTTATAAACGTAATTGAGAGAATTAATCATCGGGAGGGAGCTAAAAATTAATCCTGAAAATGGTGAAAAGCAACGAAAAATTTACCATGTCCACGTGGAAGTAATATTGTCATTTACAACAGGCATGATTCAGCTTTCATAGGCCTTTTTCAAGTGCATAGTCTGAACATACTACTCACAAAAGAAAAACTATGTCAATCACGTCAACTCTAAATTGTCTCATTAATAGGTTATATAAAAAACATGCCACTGGAAAATAAATTTCTTTTGCCAGGAAACTGTTTTTTTTAAAGAGCAACTATTAAATTCCACGTCAAGGAGAAGCCACAAACTTTCAAATAAAAAAAATATACGGTTTTTCAAATAGCACGTCGAAACGGAACCCTTCGTGTGCGTGTTCAAATTGCACTTTGCCTTTTTATATTTTCGTCAGTTATTCTGACTGCATTGACTGACATGGAAAATTATGCTGACTCCGAATAACCGCAGAAGCTCCATGACGACATCCGTTCTTTTGTAAGATTGAAAAATCACATGAGGTTCTTTGTCAGCTTTGATGCTCTCGTAATTCTTATTCATGCTTGTTTGGAAACTTTTAATATTTTTCAGGCTTTTGATATTTTTCAAAATCTTTATGTTTAATATGCAGAAACCAAACATACATTTAATACCAAATTTATTTAAACCACTTGATTTCAATAAAACCCCCCGCAACTGTGTCGTTTGAGTTTTCGGGTTTCTTAAAGTATCCGCGGCCGGATATACGATAATCACCAGGCCTTAAATACATTGCCAAGTTTGGTTGTTCCACTTGCAGTCCCCTTAGAAAATAATGGCCCTGAAATAAAAAAAAATATTGAAAATCGCCTCTACTTTTAAAAGGTGGCTCAAAATTCATCATCCTATTAAATATTGCTATTAATTTTGCAAATGGCTTTTGTTTTCAAATTTTTGAATTAAACGAACGAAAAACAAACGTCAGCAAGCATTTGGATGCCATGATACACAAGATCGGGAATAGTTTTAAAGAAATAATGCGTCTTGGGAATTTGGTGTAAGGGGAAGATTTTCCGCCCGTTCTAAGCCAAGAAGTTTAACAATAAAAACTTTTATTTTCGCAAATCGAACAGTTTCGACTGGAGGACATGAAGTTCCAATAATATGATGCAACCGCGATACTACTCTCGAAAGAGTGGTCGATTTAAATGTAACGTTTCCGACTCGCACTCTACCTCACCGCCAAGAACTTCCTGTTCGACCGTTATTGACTCTTTCCATTTGTTTTTTTAAAGTCAAGTCTGGCAGCCCTCAAAGAGAATAATCGGCAAGATTGCGAGAGATTACCATCCGAAGCTCCTGCCAAAACAAGTGAAAAAGCAGTAAAAATAACTCCTTTTCGTCATCACCAATGGCGGTTCTTCTCGTATAAAATTATCTTCGGAAAGTAACGAAATGCAAATTCTGAAAATCCATATAAACATGCAAAAGAAAACTTTTAGAACTCTGTCGATTAATTGAAAAGATGTAAAAAAAAAACAACAAAATCGGGTGAGTCTTTTTGGGCCACCTTGTATAACATACTCACTTCAGGCACTGGACACAACTCCATAAAGTTGCCATAATTAATCACATGTTTGTAGCACTTTTTCATCAAATTATCTATTAGCACGTTGTTCATTAACTCGCACAGGTCAAAGTCCTCCGTGAACAGGCTCTGATATCGCAAAGGGTCCCTCAATTTGATTTGGACGTCAACGAATACAAAGAAGTTTGTTAGAATTGGTTGCAAAAGGTTTATATCCAAATTGAGGCGATTTGATGACTTTCCGATCGAAGTTGTAAAGTTGGAAATGTATTTCGGATTGAAGTAGCCTCCAACGTTGATAAACTCGACATCTAACACCGTTAACGAACTAAAATGAATAAAATACAAATCAACAAAGTCTCGAAATGATTCTTCACTTGCAGTGGCGTTAGGAGTATGAAAACTCCGCAGCAAGTCATTAATTTCTGCTGCATAATCCAAGTGTGCTTTCACGCAACTAAAACCACAGTCTAATGTGGACGGAACTTATGGATAGCGTAGCATACGAATGAACGTTGCTGGCCATCCCCAGAGTTGGTTTAATCAAAGATCTCATAACACGTAATGAGATACCGCATTAGCATATGGTTAAGTGTGTGCTGAACTGGAAAGCGACCCATTATCGCAGGGCAAATTACCTTTCATTAAACAGTTTCGAATCGAAATTGACACCATCTAGAGTGGTGATTAGATTGCCAAGGATACTGGTCATTCTCTTTGGCCCAATTGGGATGGCACATTGCAATCGAAGGGCAGGTTTCATTAAAGGCTTCCGCTCCGCCTTTAACATTTAACAGACTTATTCTTACGTTATAGAAATCGGTCGTGCTTTAAAAAAGAACATTTCGACGTTCAATCCGGTGATTGTTGAGTTATTTCAAGATTCTTATAGCGTACGGATCGGCTGGAAAGTCATTTGAGTTGTCACGGAAACTGGTCCGAAATATTTTGAGGAAACTGTGTGTGCTTTAGGAGGACATATTTCGATAGACTAAGATGAGGGAGTGAATCAAAAGCACATGGAAATTTGGCAACTCTCCTTAACGTTGTTTAACATGATGGCATTTCTTATTTATTGGTAGATAAATATCAGCAGTTTCTAAAAAAAACTCCCTCTAACGCGGTACCAAGTTTCCCTAAACAGTAGACTTTTTTTTGCAAAATAAAGTCGTGAATGGCAGGCAATCTTCCAGAACCTGAGTTCATCAATATTAAGTCCGGTTCAAGTCCGGCGCAAGAACGAATGAATTTGTTTGTTTACCCTGTTCAAAGTTTGGAAGAAAGGGTTGTGGCAATGACACTGATCCATGGTAACAATGCCTGGATCTGTTAAACTCCAAAGTTGTGTACCATACATTTCCAGGTGGCGAGTTCATTTCTTTGCATCTGTATTCAAGCTCATCGCGGTTTCCTTTTGACGCGTGTCGACTCCGTCTTATCGAAAACGATTCGCCAAGTCTTTGTTCACTCGCATAATTTGTTCAAGTAGTTTCGAATCCTTTTTGGTTGTTGACTCGACTGTGATACCGGTAGATTTAAAGTCTATATCGCCCGCAATCGTGGTGATTTCTTCGTCGGAAACACCGTCCGTTCCGCTTCTTTAAGCCTTCATAACATACTATGTCAAAAGTTTGAACGACGCTAGGAAACATACTATATACTATATTTTTAAATACCTTCTCTTCGAATGCTTTTTATATTTCGTTGGTTATTCATTCAACGTTCGAATCTGTTAAATGTCTAATATTCACAGATAAGACGTTTTCTCCAATAAACGGTTGTAGGCTGTAGAATATTAGTTTTTTAAACACCTTCTATAATTGGCAAAGTTTTTTTTTTTTTGTATAAATTAAATTGCCCTTTTTAAAAACGTCGGACCGGAGTCACGTGCAATTTTATGTAGAACCAGCGGACCCGACAAACGACATCATGTCCGAACGTTGGCTTGTCGTCTGCGGACTTAGCAAACGTTACTTCGAAGTTATACTATATATTTAAATAGTTTTTCTATGAGGACTTGACAACCTTTTTGTCTTTTAAATAAAACGCAAACCTTTTGAGATTTTTTAAAAACTTTGTAATCGGCTTGAAGTAAAATCAAAACATATATGAATGGAATCTGACAACGTTCGGGCACGTTTGCAAGGATCGATTGGTTGCACGCAATTTTCGTTGACTCGCCCACAAATTTCAGCCGAAACGGTCTCTATTTCGAGTTCAATGTTGGCTTTGAGCTCTACCAACTTCGTCGGCTTGTTGGCATAAATCAATGACTTAACGCAGCACCAAAGAAAATAATCTAGAGTTACTTAGTTACTTAGTCTTCAATAAATCGATTGTAAATTGTGCTGTGCGGCTTGTGGCACCATCCTGTTGAAACCACATGTCGTCCAAGTCCATATCTTTCAATTCGGGCTAAAAAATACTCGGTAATCATGGCGCGATAACGCTGGCCATTCACAGTATCATTACGATCGTTTTTGTCGACGCAAACCGCACCAAACATTTATTTTTTGAGGATGAAGTGGTTAGTCATGAAGCAGTTGTGGATTTTCAACCGACCAATAATGCATATTTTGCTTATTGTTTGAACCCATTGAGCCAAAAATGAGCTTCGTCACTGAAGATGATTTTGCGATGAAAATCATCAGATTGGCTCATCTTCTCCAGAGCTCAATGGGAGAACCTTCGGCGCTTCAAATGTTCCATCGGCTTCAATTCTTGATTCAGCTTGATCTTGTTTGGTTGTTAACCAAGATCCATACGCTAAATATGCCATGGTCATGGGCTGAGCGATGCCCAATTCTTAAGAACGCCGTGGAATTTACTAATTAGGTCGTTTGCTTCGGACGCCTGAACGGCAGCGATATTTTCGACACTTCGACCAACCCGCTGTCTCACTGAATATGTAGAGTAAAATTTTTGCACTAAACTTGTTATTACCTCTCTACAAGGGCAAGAATTACGAACGAAAATTTGAGTTGACGCTCTTGAAGTTGCGGTCACCGACTCTGAATTTCGGTAGAAAATTTTTATAATTTGCAAACGGTGTTCGTTGGTGTTCTTTACCACGATGAAAATGTTGAATTTACTGAATAACTTGACAATGACAGTTCTATGATTAGTGAAAGGGTGCGTTCACAAACTAATTTCAAAGTTATCGAGCCCCTATCGGAAAACCCCTTTATAGAACGAAAAAGCCTGGTCGCAAGTTTACCTTTTGCTCATTTCAAAACTTTTTTACTAGCATGGCACTTATAATAATAATCATTTGTCGGTGTGGTGTCAGTGATAGCTCAGCACAAGTTTAAATGTAAAGTTTTTTGAGGAAGCGAAAGTTTGCAAAGAAATTGTAGAGTTCAACCGAATCAGACAAATTTATATTCTAGAAGCAATCCAGTTCCAGTTTTGATTGGCGGCCGATCGTGCTCGTAATTCAGTTTGCGTCACCATGTAACTGGTCTTCGAACTTTTAAAATATGGATCCCTATAAACAGAGTTGGTTCTTGTAAAATGTTATACTCTTTAAACTTACCTAGGTTCATATTATTTCATAGTTGTGGCTGTCTGTCCGAAACAAGTTGTAATACTTTATATTTTTGAAGTTGAAAAGCGATTATCTTCATGAAGAGTCAGATGCTCATAGAGGAATGCGTGTGTGCTACTATGTGCCCACGGATAACTTGCTAAGGTTTTGGGTCGTTGGACCTTTATTTTTGTTTTAAACAGAAGAAAATGCTTTCTTTGAGTCGTGTTTAACAAGCCATGGACAGCCGGCCAACTTCAACGTGAAACTTGACAAGATAGAGCTCGTTCTATCTTTAAAATGCTTTTACAAGCCGAAGTGATTTCTTATAGCCAAGGCGCAACTTCATAAAACGAGGTCACAAACGTTGCAGATATGACAACTTTCGCTGCGTCTATGGAAGAGCACGAGAAGCGCGCGATCGAGGATATTAAGATATTAAGAAACAGGAGTTAGGGTCGAAAATTCTACCAACAAATAAAACAATTATCGCAGGGATATAGAACTGAAATCGAAACCTGCTAAGCTCGAATTGGAATCATCATGGTAGAATTGCAGTCATTGCTGAGGATATGGAAGAATCATTTTTGCAAATTGTATAACGGCGATGATGAATCAAATTCCGCTGGCCTGAACAGAGCGATGAAGACGACGCAGGCCGACAAAAGACGAAGAAAAGAATGCAATATTTATGTTTAGATCTAAAAAAGTCACTTGAGCGGATGGGTTGGCTGCCGAACCTTACAAAGAGGCGGCGATGACTTGGTTAGGAGTATGGACCAACTTATCTGCAACATTCTGTCAGAATAAAACATGCCCGATAATTGAAATCTCAGTATTGTTTGCCCAATCCTGAAGAAAGTATAACAACCTGGCTTCCGTATTATTTGAACGTCTGAAGCAGTTCGTCCAGAACCTGATAGGTCCATATCAGTGTAGTTTTTGACTTATAATGTCCACCATAGACCAAATACAAACATCACGACAAATCTTGGAAAAAACCTAGAAGCTCCAAATCGACGTCCACTACCTTTTCATTAATTTCAAGGCTGTCTTTTATATCATCTTTGAGCTATTTCTACGTTTCGCACCCCTGCCAAGCTCGTCCTTTTGTGCAGGATGGCGATGGAGCACTCAAGCTGCTCCATTAAGTTGGGCAAAGACATCACCGACCCACATGATGTCAAACAACGTTTTAGACAAGGTGATGCACTGTCATGCGATTTCTTCAACGTCATACTTAAAACAATAGTGTAAAAGTTCTAAAAAGATCTTTTTAAGATCTGTCGGTAATCGGAGAACATAGCTTGATTTACATTGTTTGTTTATGACTGTTCAGACAGAAGGGGCAAAGATGAGTTTGGCGATGTACGAGCGCACAAAGAAGCATATGTTGTCGTCAAGAAAAAACATCCAAATCTGACGTCTTGGTCAGAACATCACCAAAGAAAGCTATAACTTTGACTTGAGTGTACCTCCCGACGCCGACGACCACGGGTCGCCCCATGGCATGACACAACACAACAGCGTCACATTTCAGCTTTATAGCGGCCAGCAACATCACCGAAATGACTGGTTACAAGGTTTTTGAACTTTATGTTAAATAAATTGATTATTGGACTAGCCCCATCTTGCTGGAACATAGTTCGACAATACTCAAAATCCTCACTCAATTACACTTACAATGAACGAAAATGATTCCGCAATTGTCATTTTCTATGAGATAAGGATCAATAATGTCTGTCGGAAAATTTTGCAAGACAAATGCGAAAATTTTGCTTTTTTTATGTGTCCGTTTGAAAAGATGCTTTTTGAACAAAATAATCATGAATTTTAAGTTGTTCCGAAGCCTTAAAATAGAAGTGATAACGACGCGGGAACTCATTTTGCTTTATTCCAAACATTACTTATATCAAGTTAGACTTTTAATCCGAAATCAAAATCCAAGATTACAAACTCATCATCAGGCTAGAATGACTGATATGCAGGCGCGTTGAGGCTCGCATAAGAACCAAATTTTCGGCAATAGCTGGAATACTTTCCATTGAGCGCATAGAACAAAACCGGAAATATAATCAATCAGCAAGCCAAACAAACGAACTCCCTTCCAGCTGCAGTTGGTGCATTATTTTGACCGACAATTCTTTCCAAAACTCACACATTTTTGGCAACACGGAGTCCACCTACGAACTCAAAGTGTTGTTTAAGTCAAAATATCATCCCTGATTGAAAAGGAAGTCAACAAACGGGTTCACTCTATTTAGATCTAAGGTTTTGATTAAAGTGCTAGTAGAATATTGACGTGGACGTTTGGAACTACTTTCCAACAATTAAATGACTTACGCCGTTCTGGGTGTACTTGCTTTATTTTTAGGGTTCTATACCGAAATGTTGTCAACGGAACCTTATTAATAGGGCTCCGCTGTCTGTTCATCCGTCTGTCTGTCTGTATCTTCTGATGAAAAAAAATATTACAAAGTTAAAAACGAAGGTAGATTTCCTTTCACAAAACGTGTTTTTAAAATTGCAACGCCAAAAGGGAGACTATGAGAAATTTAAAAAAAAATCGCAATTCAAAAATGTGTAGTATGGAACGGGTGGGCACCTCTAAATCGGCTGTTTTTTTACATGATCCTTAACTTGCTTTATTTATACTAAATGCAAAAATTGCTCTTGTCTATGTTTGACCTTCAATGCGAAATTATTATAACGAAATCGGGCTCTAAAAGTAAGCCCACAATTTATTTACCCACTTAATTGAGGAATCCAAACTCGAATTTCTTCAAAACGAAAACAACCTCATTCCATTTGATTTCATTCCCACAAAATTCGTGGCAGCTAATTCCCCACAAATGAATTTCAAAATTCAAATTTGAATTACGCAATAAAATCCGCCGCGCTAATCCCCCAAAAAACCCACCCAACTACTAGATAACTTTGAAACGTAAATTAATTTTCCAACCCGAATCTTCCATGTTCCATTTGGCATTTTCAATTTTCCACTACAAAACCATTTCACAGTAGAGACGGGGCTCTGTGCTGGCTGGCATGTCGTGCAAAGCCAGTAAAAACTCGAAAAAGGTGTCACAGTTTCATGTATCCTTAGGCCGGGCATGTTTGCAGATAAGATTCAACCGCACATGGTGTCCTTAGTTGTTGTGTGTGGACTTAAAGTACGTTCAAACAAAGATACGTCATTCGGATCGCAAATACTGAAAGAGCGAAAAATACAAATGCACAGCTCGTATAAATCCGCAATGTCCTTTCAATCAGGATCTTTGAGGTTGCATGTGCTGCCGCCGCGCTACTCTGCCTCCCTTTTACTCGTCATGCACATCCAGTGTACAGTTTATGCTCGTATCTCAGCTTGTCACACTCAATGTTTGCATGTACAAAGGGATCCTCTGTGACGTGTTCAAACCACCAAAAAGTGGGCGCGTTGCAATGAGCAACAAAACACAAAAAAAAAAGAAAACACATTTAAATAAAAGCAAACGAAAAAAAAGGACGACGAAATGCAGAAAAAAAATTGTACAAAAATCCAAAGGAACATAGAAAAAAGGGGGTTAGTATACTACTCCGGTACGATGCACCATTAAAGTAAGCACAATCAAAGCCCAGACCCTGTGGGGCTCGAGATTTGTCACCTTCACATGATAGCGATGGGTGTGTGTGTGTGTGTGTGTGTGTTTGTGCGGTAGGCAGTGTATGTTACTTCACTGCGCAGATAGGAATATTTTTTTTGGGGGATGTCTCTCCAGGACATGCAACGAAAAATGCATTCGTGCGCATGCAATAAACCTGTCACACTGATGAGTTTATGAATTAAATGAGCGAAAGCTTGCAGGTACCCTGGAGCTTAGCAATGGAGTTCCAGCAAACAGATATACAATCCTCCGATTGGCCATCGGCAAATGGTCTTTCGGCTTTTTGGTTCGAGGTGATTGGCTCCGGCTGCCTGTGGACTGTAGTGCGCATGTTAATGGCTTTTTGGAGCCTGCTACCTACGGTTTGGGGGTTGATTTTCTGCATTCGAGATGGGGGTGAAAGTAACGAAAGTCTCAGTGTTTTGTTTGCATTGCAGGGTGGAGTGAAATTTTTATTGTGGGGTATGTACTTTGGGGGGGCGATCCAGCACAGTGGCGTAGCAATAGAAAGTTCGTCTAATCTGTGGGGTTCATTTGCAATGGGAAGATTTCTAAGTCAAAGTCATTCATATATTAATGTTTTCCATAATTTTTAGTTTTTGAGGAAAGAAATCATTACAAGTAATTGATGGTAATTAAAAATTGATGATAGTCATTGCAAGTAATTTCTGACAATCATTGTCAATAACTGAAGTAATCATTACCAGTAGGTTATGTCTAGCATTACCAGTAATTTATGTTTAGCATTACCAGTAGTTTTTGATAATCATTACCAGAAATTGTTGATACCCATTACAAGTAATTTATGGCAATCATTTTCAATAAGTAAGAAGTAATCATTACCAGTAGGTTATGTCTAGCATTACCAGTAATTTATGTTTAGCATTACCAGTAGTTGTTGATAATCATTACCAGTACTTATTGAAAATCATTACCAGTATTTTATGCAATGAAAAATAAAACATTTTCCTTGACGAAATTGGAAAGAAAATTGTTAAGCTTCTGGTTGATAGTTGTTGCTATACAGTCTCACTGCCAACGGAGATGGAAATTTTGAGATTGGAGAAAAAATTATTTCAATGGAATTACTTTTTTTCGAGCGCTGTCGAAGGTTATCAAATCACATTGATATGGATGTGCTTCGCCGAAAACGAAATTTGCAACGAAAGCAAGTGAGTATTTAAATTTTCAAAATTGGACCTGCTTCAAGTAATTATTTGTTATGAACGGTTTTGTTGAAATTTATTTGATTTGAGCTGAAAATATTTCATCGTTTTATTTTTGTTTTTACGTTGTTGCTCTTAAAAAGTTAATTACTACCTCATCAAGTTTCAGTATGTCAACTTCAGTACATTTGTACTAATTTTAAGCAGAAATTTCTTTCAGTGTATCGAGCTTTGTATGACACGCAAAGTTGACTTCCATTTTAAGTTCATGTTCAACGCAACATATCCAACGTGAAAGCTTTCTGAGTTTCATGTTAGCTTTTCACCCGTCCACCAAGTTCGATTACCACTTCTTTGTAGCAAGAACTGGAATTCACTTCCTGATACTATACCATGACCTCAATACTCTCAATGCGAGCGACCACGACTTCTTGTCCTGCGACAGTTATTCTACCCTGTGGTAGGTTTTCCTGTTAATGCAATGCAGCCCAGCATAGTCAACATCAAGGACATTACATGCGAAAGCGCAAAACTCTTGAACCGAAATTTTCGTCCTTCAAACATGTTATGGGAAATTGTTATTTTTCTCCCCATTGCCATACACGGGATCCTAGATACGAGGATCCAATCGAACCTCTCAAAACGGTTTAAAACTGTTCTTTTCGAGTTGGTTACGTATTTCGGCGCCACCAAAGGGCACCTCTCTTACATCCTTTGGCACAAAACACATCGCGTTGCTACTTGCTGCTACTATTGTGTCGCTTGGCGGATAGAATTCAACGGCCGACCATCGTAGGCACAGATAGCTGCTAGGATAGTTGTAATAAGCAAACTTTAGTGTATCGCCGACATCCTTCGGTCACAGTAGATACGAGAATACGACGATATCCTTTTTTTTTATTGAAAATACCCACTTGCGATTTTTTTGTAATAATACATTTCTTTGGTTTTGTCAGTATCGGCGCGACTTTTCAGTGTTTAAATTTTCCGCATACATCCGCTTCCCGTTGGCAAGCAAAATCCTAGCTACATCCCGACCCGACACAGTTGAGGGTGACTTACTGCTGCGAAAGGATGCAATTAGAATAAAATTGGATTGCATTTATATCTCGCGGTCGTGAAAGATTTATTAACAAAAATCAAATCAAATCAAAGCGTTTCTATTTGAATGCTTTTTTACAATTTGTGTAAATAAAATAATAAATAATCTCACAATAATTATCCTTGTAGTAAAATAGTGTTAATTCAGTCTAAATTTTGTTTGTTTTGATTTTTTTGTTTCTGATTCTGATTCTGGAGATGTTGTCGCTCGCTTAAAGTGCTACGGTTGTGAACATAGTTTTACTTAGCATAAGAATAATGGAAAATAAATTAAATATAAAATAAAAAAAATAATCCAAGGACCTGCAGACTGATACACATGTGGGGAAACATTTCCTCCGATTGAATGAACAATCGCGACTGTCGCAGAGAACTCTTGCACGGATTCAGCGAACCCAGTTCCAGAAAACATTGTTGTGACTTTTGAACGAGTGGATTGTCTGCCGGGAAAAACCAAACCAAACGCTGCTGGCGGCTGCTTGTAAACTCGAACTTGTCCCGAGTCGTCGTCCTTGTTGCGTTGTTGAGCAAAAGCAAGCAACAGCAAAGAAAAGGAAATTGTCTTGAGATTGTCCTTTTTTTTTTTTTGGAGAAAACCACGTGCTTCTTGGCTCGTTGTAAAGAAATACAAAATAAGAGAGGACGGAAATCCTTTGAATTTTTCTGCTATCAGTTTTGTGTCTAATATTTCTTCCTGTTGTTTTTTTTCATTTTTGGTTTTATTATTTTCTTGTGTGCGCTTCTGTGTTGTGCTGTGTGTGGCAAAAGAGTGTTTCTTCGGCATATCTTTTATGCGAATCCTGTTCCTGTATGGCTCAGCTGTTGCTGGTTTAGTGGTGCTTTGCTGAAATCCATCGAGCAACTTTGGTGAGTAAAATTTGTTGCCCTTTTATGTACGTTTGTAGTTTTCCTTTATTTTACGATCCTTGTTTGTGAGGCGATGCAATGTAGTAAATCCTTTTTTGAATGAATGTGCAAAATTCTGCATCATTAGGCGAACAGAGAATTTTGATTGAATGCAGAGCAATGCAAACATTGAAATGAATAGATCAGTTGGAAAATATTCACACACAACGCAACCAACAAGGGTGGAGATTTGTTGAGGGCTCATTCAACAGTATATTTATTAGATGAGATTGAAAGCAGTTAGTTAAGTGGAGTCTCTGGAGGATTGTATTCAATTGGGGAATGAAAAGTGACTTTCTATCGGATGAGTAGATTTTAAAGAGGTTGCACACAGAATGGAGTGCATTCGGTTCAAAGGAAAACATTCAGTATTTTATGACAGAATGTCCAATGGGGGGAGGAGACGACATCAACGGTTGGTAGAACAATGGTTTCTTGAAACTGTTCTTCTAAGAATTCATTTTCAAACTATTTTCGGAATATTTATAAGCTATTTCCTTTTTGGTAGTTTCTTGGAGTTGTTATCAAATTAAGCTTCCCTTTGTCTAAGGGATGTTGAACAAATTTTCTTTAACAGTAGTAGGTCGACTGGAAGATATTGTAGATTCTAGGAAATGATATTAAATTAATGAAAATCTCTTACTCATACTCGGTTCAACAATATGCTTGAAAGATACAAGTGGATCGAATAAAGGGTGGACTCTCAAGTGAAAAATGAATTAAATAATAATAATAAAAGTACGATGGGTAAAAACTTATGGAATCAAATATCTCTGAGCGATGTGATCGACAAAATGACCATACTCTAGCCCCACCTTCTAGATTCAGTTCTTCTTATATATTTATTTTTATGGCTGATTGTACCGTCTTCACCATTTTGCTGACGGAATGATATTTATTTTTAAATGTTTATAAATAATTTGTGTCATAAGAAAAATTTAAAAATATATAACCGGCAATTAGAAAATAGAAAAAATAATGAAAAGTATTAAAACTTCAATTTATTTACAAAAAAATAAAACAAAAATATTAAAATTAATTTAACTTTAAAAAAAATATAATTAAATATTGAAATGTAAAAATTGTAGTAGCAGTTTTAGTTTCATATCACTTCTTGTGGGACACTCGAAGTAATAAAAATTTATTCTGTTCGTCATAACTCTGCTGTATTCTGAGACTGCTGAGTGCTCTTAACGCTGGCAACGCACCGCACAGTGGGGAAAGATGCTCCAAAAACTGGAATCAACTCATGTAATGGGCTGACTATGTGAACTAACTACTAGTGCAGAAAAAGACAATATTTAGTATCGATGCATTCGATATATTTTCACTGTTATCGCTCGTGTTAGAGACCTCACAATTTAAAATGGTTGGCGGAATAATTAAATCCAAAACATCTCTTGGAAGTAATTTTAATTTTTTTTTAGGTGATCTTCTCTATTACTTGTTACAAAGGGATCTGATGTCATCAGCATTAAATTAAAATCGTCTTCGTTGCACTTTTTACGTGAATATTTCCTTGAATAGCCTTCGCGATATTTTTTAAAGTCTTTATTTCTGGCTTCCTGTGCTTCTTCAGATAGTTGGCGTTTTGGAAGAAATGCAGCAGAAATATTATCAGACCATGGATGAGTAGCTTATGAATAGTTGGTGGCATGTAATACCAGGGATAAATATTCACAAAGTATTTGGCAGTCTCAAGTGTGAATACTTTGAATCTTTCAATATTTTTTGAATAGCCACATGAAATGACAATCAAAATAACGTGCAGTTTTTCAATTAATATTTTATCGACGCCCATGATTTCAAAACCAAATCTGTCTTGTTGAAAAAGTGCCTGTAGTTTCCAAAACCAGGCTTAGGTTGGTCAACAATCAAACCCATTCGATCACGAAACTCCCTTTGCATTCGGGCTTTTTTTGATGCTACAATGTGTTTGTTTTCTTTAATAGCTTGCCATTTTTGAATTGGAAGCTTTTAGCTTCTTTTTTCAGGAGGCACTCAAAAACTCGAATCCCACAGTGCAACACTGAAAAACCGAACTCGATGTGCTGGGATTGTGCGACTTTTACAGCAGTTTCTCTATATCAATGAATTCTTTTGAACTAGCACCGTAAATATAACAACGCTGCGAAGAAGTGGTATATAGCAACGTGTTATAAACCTTTCCATCCACCATTGTAAACACGAGTTTATTTGCTACTTCACGGACTTTTTCTTTTATATAAACTATTGAATGAGACAGGTTTTGAATTTGGGCATCTATTCTTGTGCCGATTCTTTATTATATTCGATTTTGATTGGACGGCAACAGCCGGTGGAAGAAGGCCTTGAATTTTGCCATATTACTTTTCTTTCTGTCGGAAAATCATATACCAAATGCAGTAGTACCATAGAAGTTATGAACCCACTTGAATCATCACCATCCATTCCAATAAAATGTTGCTTATAAGAACTGTGGCCAGAATTACCATCAAAACCACACTTTGAAATCAAATATAAACTGCGCAATTCCTCATTATTCAAAGTTAATATAACTTCTCTTTTCAATTGTATGGTTCATCACCAAGTTCCGAAAGCATCTCTTTAGGGTTGTCCCCAAAAATTTTATTACGGATTCCGAGTCAGGGTAATAGGACGGCCAGTCCATAAGATGAACACCGTTGAACCGAAACCACTCTTTTGCCTATCAACTGGCGAGTTTCGAGTCATTTTAATTGACATTTCTTCTTTGGATTTTGTATATTGGGCCCATACCGAAATACGAAAAATATCCCCAAACCATAAGTGATGAATCACCGTGTTTTTGTTATGTACACTGGTCAGTGTTCGGTGTTCAGAGGATGTCCAACTAACTGACGGGAACTAGTGCTACCATAAAAAACAAAAATTGGACTGATCTATCCGCAAAATGTTTCATAATTTCTTCAAAGAGAATAGAGCGAATTTTCTAGCGAATAAAAGATGTTTTTCTAGGTGTACGCGCTGCTAATTTATGATCCAAACTATTTTTCAGATTGTCAAATCACTTAATTCAAAATTTAGTTCTTTTGAGATATGGGCAGACTACTTTTGCGGCCCATTGATCTCACTATCCTTTTATATATAACAGATTTAACAATTTTAAAATTAAGGACCTTTCAAAATTGTATTTCTTTACAGTCAATTTCCCGAAAGGCGGCACCTACCCAGATATACTTTTTATCAAGAGTTAGACTCTGTTGGCAAACTAGTTATCCTGTGAAAAAAAACATATTTCTGTTCAGTTAGTTTAAAATACTAATAATACATTAAATTATTATTCCTGTATTAAGTTTTTATTTTTGGTTTCTAATAGGATTGATGAGCTCCCTTTTGAAGATCAATTTATTTAACTCATATTTAATCTTAATAGGCAATTCATTAAATTGCTTTGAGCCTTTATATATCAACAAATTTTTGAGTCCTTCCGTCTCTACAGAGTTGAAGTCAGAACTTTAAATTCGTTCTTAAAATATACGGTTAAATATTTTCAACATAAACTAGGTTTTTCTTTTCATCTTGAACTCGAATAGAGTGGCGTATTGGTATTCTGATTCCACCTATTTTTTTAGATTTTTTAGCAAATTTGATTGAATTGGCTCTCATATTGGTGGACTGAGAAAAAATGTATTTATTTTCGCAGACACAATATCGCCGTTGTTACCCCGTGTAAAGTTCACCTCAAACAATTTTTGTATAGAAAAAGAATTTATTACAAAAGCACATTCCTTCTGAAAAATATTTGTCAAAAGAAACTCACTTGTTTTTTCTTTTCGAAAGTATATTCTGATTAATATTTACAGAGCATTCTTATACGTTGATACGATCTTTTGTCGTACCGTGTTGGTCTTACTGTACCGACGTTGATGAATCCTATTTCAAGTTTGTGGTAACATTGGCCTCATTGTTTATCTGCTGGAATTATTAGTAGACTTACAGAATCATCTAACAAGAGGTGTGATTGAGCTTGTTAAAGTAAAAATTAATTTAATTAATCTCGAGAATGCTCTGTTAAGCTCCTACCGGTTTGGATCCTCAACAAATACCTCCTCACAAAATTGTAGTGAATTTCACGGATAGATTTGTGATGATAGATTTACAAAAAAACAATCGCCGCCGTAGCTGAGATTGTGATCGGAAATCCAAATGTATCCATCGATATTGATATTGAACTGCTCATAAGATCCACTCGAAACAAGAACTAAAGCTGATTGGGTGATGGAAATGAATGAACTTCTTTTTCCACAAAACTATCCTGAGCGATGAGGCTCCTTTCCATTTGGTTGGGCTCAAAAAATTTATCAGTAATGAGATATACTTTGATGGGGCTTTTGGTCTGATTGTCATAAGTTCGTATTTTCAAAAATGTATGCTGGCGCGTTAATTTCAGTAAATATATTGTGTTGCCAAACGAAGTTAACTGAGTGAAATGCATGCTTTCGACGTGCATGACGTTTCATACTTGGAACTGAACTAACTCTATTATTTTACATTCTCGGAATTCTCAAAATTCATCCACCAAGATAAAGTTTACGTGAAAAAATATTTACACTGTTATTTATTCTTTTCCATATTGATTCATTCATTATTTATCTCTTTTTTATTTATTCATTCATTTATGAAATTTTTATTTACTATTTATCTATTTATGTTCCTTCGTACAGATATTTTTAGTCTTTTATTTTATTTTATAACCATTTGTAAGCAATCATTGAACTAATTATTTAGTTTTTTTCCGTCCTTTTTATATTTCAAGTAGTTTATGTTTTTTTTCATGCAATGGTATAAATAACAAATTTACTACAGAAAGTTGTTGTTTTTTTCTCTTTTTTCTTTAAATTGAAGGTTTCGTTCAGACTCAAAATGTTATATCCCAAATTGTTAATTAACTTAAAAAAATAACCTGTTTCTATAAAAACATATTTATTTCCAATTATCATATCTCGGTGGCCTTAAATGTGCGATAGTCAATTAGTTTTTGTTTAATTTCTATACAGTCGAACCCGCTTAAATGAAATGAGGAAAACTCTTAATTTTTATTTTACTGGAAAAAAAAAATTAATTTGAACGGAATTTAAATAATAAAAAAAAAGTTTAATTCAAGCATACCTAATAGATTACCGGTTGAAAATGTCGTTTCTTTTTTTCCAAAAACCAATGCTTTATTGAGAAAAAATAGATATAAATTCAATATTCAAAGTATTGCCCATCGCTAGCCACACATTTTTTCCAGTTTTCTGGCGACTCATGGATATCCGTTCTGAAAAATCCGACCGGTTTGGCCGCAATCCACGAATCGATCCATTTTTTGACATCATCGAAATGACGGAAGTTCTGGTCAGCCAGGCCATGTTGCATCGATCGGAAGAGATAGTAATCGGATGGCGCAAGGTCTGGACTATACGGCGGGTGGGGTAGGACATCCAATTTGAGCGTTTCAAGGTAAGTTTTGACGACATTTGCAACATGTGGCCGAGCATTGTCATGTCCAGTCTTGCGACCGTTTCCGGCCGTTTTTCCTTCAGTGCTCGGCTCAAATGCATCAATTGTCGTCGGTAGACCTCACCAGTGATTGTTTCATTTAGCTTAAGCAGCTCATAATACACAACACCCTTCTAGTCCCACCAAATGCGCAGCATAACCTTCAGGCTGTTAATATTCTGAACGGCCGTCGATGTTGAGGCATGTCCGGGGTATCCATACGTTGCCCGACGTTTTGGATTATCGTAATGTACCCATTTTTCATCACTAGTGATGATTCGATGCAAAAAAGACTTCTTTATGTGGCGTTCAAGCATCATTTCGGACATGCAAAATCGGAGTTCGACGTCTCGTGGCTTCAATTCATACGGCACCCCATTTTCTACCTTTCGGATCATTCCCATTGCTTTCAAACGATCGGAAATGGTTTGCTGAGCGACGCCAAGTGATTCTGCAAGTTCTTCTTGCGTTTGTGACGGTTACCTGGCCGGAACGTTCTTTGTCTTCGGTGTCGAAATCACCATCTTTGAACCGCTTAAACCACCGCTGACACACTCTAACGTCTATAGTTTAGCCCGGGTAAGCTTCGGTAAGCAATTGATGCGCTTCGGTTGCTTTTTTCTTTAAATGAAAGAAGCATATTTAAACTTCCGGCAAATGTTGTTTTGATGGCACGAATGTACACATTTTACGGCTTTAAAAAACTTGTGTATTTTCACTAATGACCAATAACCTAGACTGAAATAATTAGACAATGACATGAAGTTTCTAATGTGACGAAATTCACCTCAGAGTAATAGATACTTTATACATAATTGCACATAGTTTAATAACAAACTACTTAGTTTAATTAAGGCTTATAAAATACTTCGATTTTTTTGATGATAATAACATGATAATTGGTTATATTATATTCAATACCATCCATAAGTCCTTCGGGATCATTGCACCCATAAGAAACCCCTTTTACAACGGGAAGAGCATTAAGAGTTGGTTATTTTTCAATCTTCTTGATCCAACCTTTCATCCATACTTTCGACGTCGAAATCATCATTTCATTGAGTGGAATTAGCGAACTGCCACTTCCACTTCATTAATAACGTCTTCATCCGTTAAAGTATCCCTAAAACAGGGAAGATATACATCAACATCGGTTAGAAAAGCGATTTCATGTTCAAGTGCATTCGAAAAAACATTTTCCTCCTGCACAGCATCCAAAATTATTTCCTCGTTGCGGGTGTTTGAAATAAATTCAGATTTTCGGAAGCAATTGTAGATGGACTTACCATTCATCAGGCCCTTTTAACCATCCATTTTAACCCACATTCTAAATGGAGAAGTTGTTTTTTTATTATGCATCTTTTATAGTGTGTTTTGAAACACCGAAGGTTGGATGAGAGAGAAACATTTTTATTTAAAATGTCGACACATGTGTTCAATTTTGTCGTCATCCACGGGAATCTAGCCTTGAGCTTCCCTTATGAGCTTTGCCATACAAAATTCTTCGTATCTGGTGGTGGCCTTTTTTTAGCTCTTAAGTGAATTCTTGGTTTCCATCATCAGCTTAAAAATGTATTTCTTTCAACATCCTACAGAGCTACAGAGGCTTACTTTGCTTGAATTTGGGCCCTTCTTCTTCGCTTTGACTGCCATTGTCTTTTCTCTTACGGCGACTTGGGGTTCATCTCCCGTCCACCATGAATCTGGGACAGTGAGTATGGAAGTTTAACTTTTTCCAAACAAGGCTATTTGATCGCTCATTTTAAAGCGACTTAATCCACTGCAAGTGATTACAAATCTTGACTTCAAATCAATCCGATAACTTGCTTTTCATTTCTTGAAATAATTCTCCTCCCACCCATCCTGGATACCCCCTCAAAATAGATTCTATTTACATCTTGAATTGCAAGTAAAGGAAAAGCAGGAAAGGAAAACTTCTTTGGCAAAACATCCGAACATGTTATGCAAATATTTTTCAAAACCTATTTGCAATGTCTCATCGTGTTGCAAACAGTTTGTTTGTTTATTTATTTGTTCCTTTGCTAAGCGGGCAAAGACAACATTCCAAATGCACACAAACAAACTGCAGGGACACTGCAGCTACACCATATTCTTGGGAATGGAAATGCTTTTCCATTTCATATTAATTTGACTTTTAAGTTCTGTCGTCCAAGGAACCTCGGTATCCATGTGCTGCAAAGTACAATCACACTAAACCGTTTCGGAAGTCATAAAAATAACATAAGGACATTTCTTTCTGCACGTCTTACCCCACAACCGATGACAAAAGTCTGATAATAAAATTATCATAAATAAATATGACGGCGAAATGGTTAAAGTTTCCCGAAGGAAGAACACCAATGCGTCCTTGGAACTTTGATGATGATCGTCATTTGGATTCTATACATTGGCCAGCAGTTTTGAAAATCAAAAAAAAATTGGAACGCACACCCACACAAATTCACACACAAATTCAAATGCAGAAATGAAGGCCTATTTCCTTTTTGGTATTTCCAATTCAGCCCCCGTAAAGTTGGGCCGAAAATTTCTTTTTAAAAATATTTTTACGATAATGTGCGACACGACAACAAACCAATTCGGTGCCGAGATTCATCGATACCCCCCAGTCCTAGTCATAGTCATAGTCATCTAGAGCGCGCATCAATGAGGCGGAAATCCTTTCAATCCGTTCGCGAAAGGATTCCACCGTGCCGGCATTACGACGACGACGGCACCAAACAGTATAGGATGAAACAGATGAAGATGCCATTTGAGGACATTGTGGGGTGGTGGTGGCGGCGGCATGGGCCTTGGGTGGCCATGAATATTGTTTACGTAAATTTGCAACCGATAAAGCTCATTGCAAAGCCGAGAGTGGCAACAATATTCGTTCGTCTTTGTTTGTTTGCGGCACAAGAGAAGACAGAAGGTATTGGGTATATCCTTATGGCCATAGCGCCTCATAAATTGCCTTCTTCCATCGACTTGGCTTTGTCCTACCCTCCCAACGGGCTTTTGTATTGTTGTCTGTGCGTTCTGCCCTTGTTTGTCGTGGCTAGAATAGTGTTGTCGCATATAAAGTGGCGCGTTGGTCGTTATGACTCTTTGGGGCGTGTTTATTGTTTTAATTTGCAATGCGAACATGTTTTATTGAATTTCGATTGCGTTCGGCTTGAATGTGACGGGAGGACAGCGAGCGCCGTGCTGCAGATTGGTCCCATTGAGGTGTACTTAGGGTGGAGAGTTTCTCCTGCAATTTGCTTACTTAGTGGAACAAATGGCTTTTTTAAGAGCCAGATATTGTGAATATTTTATTTAAATGAGGGTATCATGGGACACGAATTTATCTTCGAGGGGAATCTTTTTTAAGAAACTTTAGATTGTTTAAGTTCCCTCCTTTTTTTAAAAAAGATTTTCAAGATTTATTCAATATGCTTTTGATAGCAATTTATTGTGGAGATTATTGTTTCTCGGCACGCATACGACATTATTTTCAAAAAGGAGTTTAAAGAAAAATTATATTTACAAGTGAAGCGAACAGAATTTGTCATGTCCGAAGATTGGCTTGAATTTAAGAAACGTTTTTTCTATATTCAAATATACGATAAACTGTACAGTCATTGACATTGAAAGTCTGTAATTTCGTCTGATTTTGAATGATTTTTTTATATTCTGAATCTCCTTTTAAAATAGGTACTCCTGCGGTTGTAATACTTTCTTTTAACTTGGACTATTTCATGTTGAAAACGAACCAACCGAAATCTTTTGTTAAAAATGCAAATGAATGTAAGGATTGTGAAATATTTTAAGATATTAAAAATTGTATATACATACGCAGAGTTTGGAAAAGACAAGAATCGTTTTTTATCCCTTAAAAGTTTGCGCTCAATGGATTCATTTTTTGATAACAAATAAACAAAAAAATGTTCACACATCGATACGTTTGACACTTTTGAGCTGTTTCGTCTCAGTATAGTGGAATATTACTAGAACAATTTTCAATGTGCCAGTAATACGTGAGCATTCTTATGTGATTATCCCAATCTTGTTACTGGATCACACGATAATTCGACCCCTGGAAATATTACAGGTATATCCCAACCAGTTAGTCCTTAAGTATTAATACAACTATGTGATGTCCTTTCGCAACATTTACGTCTTGGAGTCGTCTTACGGTTGAATTGATAAATTTTTCTAAACAGCGTCTGAATGACACTCCACTTCATTATGAAATAGCTCCAAGTTTCATCCGTCAATCCAGCGATTTGTTATTGAATTATTTATTTAAGGACTAATCAAACATTCTAAACTACATTGAGATGTCAACTCTGAGGTGGTCATTTCCTATCCTACAATATATTGGAAACAATTTTTCTTGCAGTGTATTTTAAAGCATAAAGTATTCTTCTAGAAAGAGTTGCCCCACAACTAATGCAGCGTCTTTTCAAATTCCATATCGAATAGGCTGAATTGCTTTCTAATTTTCATATTTATTTGCTCGCTCTTCAAGAGGATATTAAGACTCTTATAATGCGTGTAGCACAGAGCGAGCGGAAGAATTAGGAAAAGAATGAAAGATTGTGTAGAGGTTTGAGAAACTCGGGTGTAATTGATTTCAACTCACTTCAGTTTGATATTAGCTCCAACTTAATTCGCAGGATTTTATTCGACATTAGTAATGATCTATGAAGTTTGAAAGTTTGGAAGATTTAGCTTAAACACCCCGCTGTCAGTGTTATGCCTTTCCGGCAGACCCATATACAAACAATCTACACAAACAGCTATTTTGGAAACACGAATTAGGAACTAAGCCGATAGAACAACCACTACAACAACGCCACCCATTGGTCAGACTACTATCACTGGTCGACAAACCCAGTGAGTGATAGTGCCATTAACTTTATCCCAATGGCAAATGGTGACTGGACCGGATTCGAAAAACTAGACCACTACTCCAGGAATCGAACCTGAGACCTATCAATTGAACGGCAGGCGCTCTACCAACTTCGCCACCCAGCTTCTAGATTAATTTTTCCTTTTGGTCAGAGTCAAGGTATTTCCTTCCAAAATACCGTCGTATGAGCACAAGGTCTCATCTCTCCAGAGAGTGGCAGCTCGTTAATATGTTCCTCCGCATATTCCAAACAAAGTTGCTGAATCTTGGGGTTTATTTGAAGCTGCGTTAGTTTCCTATTCTCCCAATCCTCTTCGAATTGTTCTTGCATTAACTTTAAAAGATCTTAAAGGGGTGGATTAAATTCCAAAATGGCGAAGAGGGGCAACTGGTTAATATCTCAGCTCAGTGTTACATTCTTTTCAAAATAAATATTTTTTAAATTGAACTCGAAGTTCAAAAAGTGTGCTAAAAAACAGTTTTAAAGAAAAGAAAAACCAATTCTCATGTTCTGTTTTTCATTTTGAAAGAATTAAAAGAGTAATTAAAAAATTATAATTAAATTAGCAGGTTTGAGAAATTTTCGAATGCATACAAAAAAATTTGTCTTGAAAATAAAAATCATGAAACTTTTCACATCATCAGATAAAAGTCACAAATGAAAATTCCAGTTAATTTTTAACGTGAAAATTAATAAAATAAGTCAGCGCCCACAATGAGTTATTAACTCCGCAGTGGGTTATAAACTTTTTCATGAACAAAATATTGGTGACTGAATTTAAACCATCCAGGATCAAGCTTAATCACACGAACAATATTTCGTCAAAATCGATCCTGTAGCTAAGGAGGAATTCTAATATTATAAAAAGATGACATTTGGCATCGATCTTTACAATTTTCTGACTTTTCAGAAGGTTTATAGGTCAATTATTCATAAAAAATTATTGATTGATAAATCTAAACCATCCAGAGACTTACTTAAATGCACACAAAAAAGTACATTAAAATCCGTAAAGCCGTTAAGAAGGAGTTAAGTGACATACACACTTATGGAAGTTCATTGTTTACTTGGCATCGACATTTTGAACAAAACTGCACAGGAGACCGATATAATTTCGAGTTCTCCAGGGACTACCGAGAATTCGCAATAAACTAGAAATATTATTCTTGATATTGAAGGAACAATGAAGGATGTCGACCGTTGTATTTTATGGTTAAAAAAACGATTGAGCATTACGGATTTATCTCGGACCATACCAAACCGACACTGTACAGGACCTTAATCGTTATACTCTTGGTTCTGTTGAGGATGAATTTCTTCGGGGACTTTAAGCCGCTGTTTTTTTAAAGAGTTTGGAGAAGAATGTTTACAGAATGACTGTGAAGGGAGTGCAGCGATCCAGTCAAAAAGTGTCGGACATAACAACTCGTGTGGCTGGAACGTGTAGAACCGATGAACATCTAAGATTTTTCCTGAAGTCTCTTCGGAGTTCATAGTAAAGGAAGACTTTACCTTTGATTGGACATGTGAATAGTAAAGGACCTCGGCAAATGTATTTCTTATCTTTTGGCATTAAAGCCACCTGTCGACTCTTTTATTTAGCTTTTGAAAACTGAAGCCAAAGACAAAAACAACAAAAACTTAAATATTAGATGGATCTAATTATGAAGGAAAGAATTGCTTTGGCCTATTGCCATTCTTCCATACCTTGGAATAAAGGGACAATCAGAAGTACCCAGATCAAATCGTTCATTGAGGAACAGACATTTTTAATGCCACACCTATCAGGGCTTAAAAAGACACAGCTGCACTACCGCCTTGTTGAAAATCACGGATGACATTTGCTCCAACATCGACAAAAGTGGGATAATGTTATTGTATTTTTCGACTTTTCGTAAGCATCTGATACCTTAACTTTTGACCACTCTTAACTTCTCTTAACAAATTGAAAAAATTACTTTGCTTTTGAGAATTAAGTTTACAATATCATTGCAACTGAATCCAAGTTGTGTACCACAATTATCTGTACTCTAAAATCGTATCTGTACTAGCGGCTGTGCCTCAAGGGTTCGTTTTAGGCCTTCATCTGTTTACATCACCAACTCCATCCAATTTTGCCAACATATATATATATGCGGATGATGTTCAGATATACGAAGAGGTACCAAAACTAAACAATCGATGACGGCGGCTGATTTTAATGCAGATTTGAACTTTATCAAAAGTAAACCAACTAAAGCTTAATGCATTCAAAATCAAAGCTCTGCAGATATATGAAGGACAGTTGGAAAATAATATTCCTCGTCTCATTATTAACAGCACAGCTGTTGAGTTTGAAAGAAAATTCAAAAACCTTGGGGTTCGTTTTAACTAACAAATGATTTGGGATGTTCACGATAATCACGCTGTTGCCTGCATTAAGGGCATTCCCCGTGGCTTAAGTCTAACGAACCGCTTTCAATCTAAAGATGTTGAAGCCAAGCTGATCAAATCATTTGTCTTTTGTGATATTTTTGCAAATTTTAACGCAGCTTTTCCCAAAAATTGAACAGGCAAACCTTTGGATTCATATCTGAACTATCGGAGACTACAGAAAATAATTAAAACAATAATGCCCAATTTCTTATTTTCAATTTCCCTTTTCTGTGTCTTTGGACTTAAACTTGCTCACAAAGCTATATCTTCATTGGATGATCCAAAAATAATAATACTCTGCACAAACACAGTTTTTTTCAATCTAAATTCTATTTATTTTGTGTCGAAATGTGTTTCTTCAACTATTGTCTTTAAATGTCTTTTCTCCAGTGCTAGGCGTTTATCTCGAGAAAATCCAAACCCGCCTCTCGATTGGCAGTCGAACTTTGGTAGCGATCAACACGGTCTTTTCCATGTCAAAGTATCTCGCAGGTTGCTAAGAATCGCCTCGAAAATCTGTCCGGTAGTGCTCAAGATTTGAACTTGAAATGTTGAGTAGTTCATTCGTTTGTTCGGCACTTAACACATTCTGGGAACCCGAGAACCCACGCCTTTTTCATGAAAAATTCGGAGGACCTCTAAAAGCTGCCATTGAAGATCTCTCTAAAATGAGTTAAGTGTCCGATCACTCTTTGATCTGCTTAAGCAAGATCTTTGACTTTTTCTTCAGTTTATCCGTTTACTCCATTCACCAACTCGTTTCGATCGTGAATCATAGATTCACTTTAAAATTCTCAATTTTTATCGTTGAATTGATCTGACTTTCTGTACATTGTCGTTTTGGATGAAAAATGGCCCAAAAATCAAGGAAACCGAAAACCTCACTAAACCACACTCACTTGGATTTTCTGAGCCAAAAACTCTGCTATTTTGATTTTTAAGAGAGCCGTCGAAACGAAATGCGCCTCATCATAAAAGCTATTTTTTGGAGTTGGATTTTTGAAATCCATCAAAGCCAATTCGTTCTCATATAAATAAGTAAGTGGTCTTTCTCCTGCAATTCCTGAACCAACTGGACCTTGCAGGTGGATAATTCCAGAGCAATTTATGGAAAAAGAAACAAATGGATGGGCCACCACTTATGTTTCGCCTAATACCTCCCAGACCGAGTCAAACAACATGAGTCTTGCGTGCTGAAAAAATAAATTCAAATGCAAGCAATGTTATGAAATTATCGTGGTCGAGGGAGTGAGGCTTTTTATCGTGGATTGATCTACTCTACCCGTTAAAGAGTTTCCCTGCCAAAGGTACTCGTATATCATGCAATTTCAACGTCCCGCTGTGTCTTATTGACGAAATGGATTTTTTCAACCAAACAACTCAATTTGAAAGGGCAGGGAAGAGAAGAGAATTGTTGGTGCTAACAAGCCCACCAAAAGCCAAAGCATGAAGTGCATTTGTTATTTTCAGGCCCTCCTCTGCGTTGCACAAAGCTTCATTTTACCAAAAATAAAGTCACCAAAAAAAAAAAGCCAACAAATAACCGAGAGACAACACATTCACAAATACAAATGTTGATCTGGAAAAAGGACGAAAAATTCTTTTTCTGGTCAAACGTTGAATTTCCCAGACAGCGTATGCGAAATAAAAATAACTCACTTGGGCAAATATTGCACAGATTGCCGGACAAACATTAAACAGATACAAATGGCCATGCCCTGAATTCTACGCGCCCTTTTTTTTGCACTCTGCACAGAAAAAAACAGATTTTCGTTCTCAAAAAAAAAAAAAAAACAGCACAACACTCGATTGGAATCGTTCTCTGGGGCAGAGCTGGTATTGTCGTTTGCTCCTTTTTTTCTGAATTTAAAAATGCACAACTATAGTATTTTTTATTTTTTGACGATTCTAGATATATTTATTTTTTGCTGAAGTCTGTTGTTTGAAACTATTCAAGCGCGCTGCCATATTTAAATTGTGTAATCTTTACTTTCAGCCGGGTGGCAATTTCAAGCCCTACGGGTTTGTTTGTATGTAGGAACAATTAATTCCCCAAATGAGAGAGAAATTTGACATTTCCAAAGTGCTTTGATCTTTGATATATAGGGTAGGGTATACTCTTGACAATGTGTGGTGAAGAAACTCTGAATACAAATTTCTAATAAATGTTTTGTTTTTGCTTTATTTTGTTTGTCTTCTCACAGTCGGAATTTTGAAGATCATCATTAACTTGAATATTGAAAATACAAGATTCTTTTTAGCATACATATTTTGAAGACTGTATCAAAAAATGATGCTGTATAATAACGCGGTTTAACCGGGAACTGATTTAAACTGATGTATGCTAATACCTGACGCGAATACTAGCAGTTTAGAAATGGCAATAAAAGACGGTAGCGTCTCGCTTAATCGTGGGAAAACATTTTAAAAAAACACGTTTTTAAAAATAAAAAAAAATTTAAGTTCAAACGGAAAATGGTAGGTTATTAATGACAGTGCAATATTGAGTTTGGAATTCAATAAATTCTTTGTGCAATCCTTTTAAGAAATAACTAAATCTGGGATTATGTTATTGTTTAAGAAGAGTTCAATATAGCGTTTCAGTTAAGAGTAGTAAACATAGAAACAATATGCCGTGCAATAGAATTAATAAATAACAAAAACCAAAAATTTGGAGAACTCGCTCCTTTAACAGGACGAAAAATCACTTACTCTAAGATGGCTTTCAAACAATTCCTCTACCATCAAAATAAAGGGGAATCCTCTTTTCTTTATCCAAAAATATTTTTAACGAATACTTTCAAACATGACATTGTCATAAACAAGCCCTGAAACATCACAGATCCGGGATCACTGCGAGTGAATGAACAATTTTTTGATCGAAACTCTTAAAAAAAAGTTAAAGGGATTATGGCTACCCTTATAAGGAATTCACACAGAGCGATAAGTACGAATAAATGAAATATGAAAGCTTATGCAGTGGTTTGAAACTCAGATGTGTTTAGTTTCAATTTTTTCCTGAAGGTGGCGTTCGAGAAGGTTTGCATTTGATATAGTCTCAAGTGCATCTGTCAACTTTTTTATTTTTTTTTGTTTATTTTTACCACAATAATTTTAACAATTCCTTTCTTGTACAAAAATGAACTTAAAGCTACACTAATATCGACTTCTTATATTTAAATGCCCTAAATGTAAGAAGGGATCTCAATACTTATGTTATTTATTATTGATTATTGCTTTAAATATACAGGAACTAAACGTACTTAATATTTAGACTAAATATTTCTATTTTTGTGTTTCTTAGTTTGTATTTGAGGGAAATTAGTGGTGCCAAACCTCATTACTATTTCACTATAGTCATTCTTAAGATAAACCTAAAACTACAATAAAATATACTTAACCTAACTTATTATACCTAACCTAAGCATTAGCCTCGATCCATTCGACCCACCAGTATTTTTTTCTATTAGACCTTGCAGCATTATTTATATCCCTTTCCGGTACATCTACCGTGCTAAATGGTTTCTCACAAGGTCTAGGACACAACAGTTTTCGATTCAACGTGAAGGCCGTTAGACTCAAGTGCATCTGTCTTCAGTCTTAAGTTTTCACATCATTGCCAAGCAGTATTATCTATTCAATCAATTTTTATTACTATTTGGGATGCCCTAATGTCAATAATATAATATAATATTTCAGCACTTGGACATGAAACAAAACTGGCAAAACTCACATGTGCCTTTATAACAGTGCCAAAGGAAGCCATGTTTGGGCTTTGACACTTTTCCCTTTAAAACATGAACAAATATAAAAAATTCTTCAATTGGTACAAACATCCTGTAAGAGCAGACAGTAGTTTCTCACAGCACTAAGATGTGCCTTGACCTGCCTTATAGGATTACCCTTAAATTTCAGAGCATATGTGTGAAGGCATTCAGTAAGAGAGGCCAGCTATTTCGGTTTCAGCTTGTTGTTATAAAACATGGAGTGCGGCGTAACACAAAACCGATTCCCGGCAAGACTGTCGGCCAAATCTCGAAATCGGTGTAAGGTGAATACTTATTTATCAGGCTTTTGGCTGCTTCCACGAATTGTCTGGAGCAGATTACATGCCAGAAGTGGATGTCCATAGAAGTGCGTTAACAAATGAAACAAATACTTTTCCAAATGAAAAATCCTATTTACCGAGTTAGACATATAAACAATTTCCATGTTAATATCCATAAGAATGCTCGGAATTTAACTAATAATAACCGGAAGGCCCACATTAATATAAAAATCAAGAGAAACAGCTTGTAATTCCAGATAAATGTATGCAGGCCTTCACAAAAGAAAAGCTGTACGGACAACTTTCTATGGTCCTCAAAATCAAACTGCTATTTTGGGGGAAAGAGCACCGTACTTTTATATTAATCGACTTCTCGATCGTGTTTTTAAAGGAAGGATAAATTTCGGTGAAAAAAAGATTCATCCTTATTGAGAGGTTGCAAGAGTCAAGCATGGCGGTGTTTTCACATTGGTCATCATCACGCACATAATTTATTTTCAGCGTCCCTTACAATTATTTTTTTTAACACCGTTCTATGTGACGCAAAAAGAGTTGTTTTCCTGAAGATCTTATATAAGACTTCAATATACAGAACTGTAAATTAACCTCCCTGCCTCCTTATTACACCGGTTGGCATTTCAAGTATCTTTTTTGATTGGAAATCAAGAACAGACTAGATACTCATTCAAAATTACCATTTTTGGTAGTCTTACTCAATCATTGGTAAAACCATTTTACAATTTTTCTGAAGCCTTAAGACCAAGAACACCTTCTTAGTCAGACTTCTGTCGCTTCAGTGAAACGTATTGAATTACTTTTGACAGAAAATCTCGTGCTTGATGGACATAGAGACATATCTTGAAAGTATTGGCAAATTCCTGACTTTGCATAAAACTGACGACGCAATCCATTTCCTGAAAATGAAAATGAAAATCTCTAAAACTAGCGCAGTGCCGACCCGTAAAAAATGCGTAGTTGTTTTTTTGTATCCCGATTTTGAAACCTTTTAAAACATTAAAATATTACAAGTCTTATTTTAACTGGCACTCATCTACCCTACGAAAGTTGGGAGTGCAACAACCCTTTTCGTGGATAAGGAACTTTTTTGGGCTTCAGTAAACGCTCGTTGGCACCATCTATCAATGGAATTTGTAAAATAATTAAATTCTTACGGGAATGCATTCGTGGAATTCAAAGAATTCAAAAAATCTTGATTGATGCAATTGAATTCAAAAAAGACTGCTGATTGAAGTCAATGACTTCATTTGAATTCAAGCAAAATACTATTTCAAGTCAGCAGTGAATTCATAAATATATATCATTGTAGTCATAAGTGAATTGAGCTGAAGTCGGTTGAAGTCAGCGAATTCATATAAATTTGTTTGAATTCATTGAAAATGTGTGTGAATTCATTCCAATATTGTGTGGCTCTGCGACAATCATATTCTTCCTCTTTATATCGGCGAGCTTAATTGCGTTATTATATCATTATTACCCCACTGGTCAAAAGCGTTCATATTGTTGCTCTTGAAGAAACTGACTTCAACTGATCTTGGCGGACTTTAGCTTAAATCAAGCGAATTCAGTCATGCTATTCAAATGAATGCAATCATTTGACTGAATTCAATTGATTGGTTAAAAATGAATGCACAAATTGCTGGCTACAAAAGAATGTTTTTTTTTTTTTTTTAATCTCAGTCGTTTTTAGTAAAACGACTTTAAATCATTGTGGATCTTTCCCACAGATTAAATTCTTTTACAACTCTGCCGTCCGTATAGTGGCGTACTCTGTTGGAAACGGGTCAACATGTTTGGTGCCGAGAGGTGCAATATCCTTGGATGGATGTCTTAAATTCCCCATCGCCTTTCTTTCCATGGGCGTAAGGTATACCGACATAAGTGGCCGCGGAACGTCACATCGCCAAACTGTTGATCAGTTTTTGTGGATCAAAAGTTCAAAATTTTTGCCTGTTCAAAAATTGGGACAGCTGATTTCATTTATCCATTAGGCGCATCTTATATTCGTGGGTATTGTTGGGCTTTCTAGTCCCAGGCTAGGTATCGGGTCAGCCTAGTGGCCACCATTTTTGTAGGTGGAAGGTCGCCTCGTCGCCCTCTTATTCACTTTAAAATATTTTTTTTTTCAATTTACTGAACAAACTTGACAAGTACTTGACAGTTTTTTGATCTTGTCTTGTTCCCGGGCAGGTCACTGCACTGACTTTGGTTCTTTGAATCAATCACAGGGTAATCTACCGCATTTAACCAAATATGCTGCCTGTTGTTTTTCACACTTTTGAACACAATACTAATTGCTTATAAAAGGACACGTATTTTAATTGTAGATGTTAATAGAGCCCTGCGGCTGCGGGAATCTAGAGTGTACAGTAAAAATATTTATTTTAAGAATTCACAGAAGCACCCTGCGCCGCGGGCTACACCACTCGAAAAGAATAAATAAACGCTTTTTAAACTGACTTTTTGAAAAAAAGGATATGCGTCAGCTGTTGGTTGCGGTGTCAAAATAGTGTGTGCTACAGTCCTGTACCTGGCACCCAATCCAGAAGAGCAAGTTATTAAATATCGATATTTCGAAATTGTGATTAATTTCCATGGAAATTGACGAAAAAAGCGGAAAGAAAAAAAATTAAAAAAAACTATACGTCAGTGCAATATTGTCCTCAATGCATGCATGCATGCGTGTGTGTGTGTGGCAATATCCTTCGGGATTAATCGTTGAATATTCGCCAGCATATCGCACAAGTGCTGCTGCAGTTACGTAGGTCTGTCATATCCATCGATACTGACAGTTTTTTTGTTTTTATTCCTTAATGTATAAAATCGCTTATATATATTTTTTTTGTTTATCCTTATGAAGAGGAGTACAAACAAAAGGGATATAATTTTATACGATTAAAATCCAATTGAGATAAATGATGAAAAATGACTTTTAATACGTTTCCTATCAGCTCGCATGTGACTGCCGCTTGTGTGTGAGTGTGTGTAAAAAATTCATGGTTACGGGCTTGGTTTTATATTTTTGTGAGCGAATCCTGCGGAGCTTTGATTTCTCAATCAAGAAATAATATTGGGATGACAATTTATTGAAATTCTTTATCTGCGATAAATGGTTAGCATTGTTTTGCCATTAAGTCAGACCGGGAGGATTTCCGGGAGGGGCAAAATTATATTTTGATTGTTCATCAAGCTGGAGAAGGGATTTCTGAAGATTTCAATCGTTAAATGACAACGTTTAAGTGGGGCATAGCGGCGGCGCTAAACGAACCCATGAGATTCGGTTAATGTGGATGGATAATCAATGTGGAGAGAAAATCGAGTGATTTTGATTGAAGGCAAAAATGTACAATTTTTATTTTTGATAATAATGAGGTGTCAAACTGTCAGAAGAAGCTTAAAAGAGGACTCAGAAGTCTTCGTAACTCTCGGACAGGCAGCGCTTCAGAACTCCATTGTAATGCAAATTTAATGAATAAAATCAAACTGCTTTTTTAGGGTTCCGTAACCAAAGGGTGGCAACGAAACACTATAACTAAGCTTCCACTGTCTGTTCGTCTGTCGCAGGGATATTTTACCTCAATCATAACAGGTAAACACTTGCAGAATATGTACTACTATAATATATAATGATATTAATAAAAGGGGGAAACTTACGTCTAAAAGTAGGCAATGAACCCCTTTCATGGAGCAACACAATCTCGGATCTCAAGATGATCATTTAATAGTTCCGTTTTTCTTTATGAGGAACGGAACCCTAAATATTAGAAAATTATGATATTGGTTTACTTATGCTATGAGAAATCTACAATTAAAGAAATAATAAAGTGTTGCATATTGAGCGGTGGTGCGGGACCCTTCGTGAGAGAGTCAAACTCGCACTTGGCCGCATTTTTATGACAGAATTTACACGAATAAAATACATTTTTCACCTCCAAACTTTATTCACTTTCATGTTCAACTCATAGATCTCGCAGTTGCATCTTTTCCTTAAATTTTTTTTTATATTTGAAGGACCTTTGGTCTACTCAACATAATTTCTATGCGCCCAATATTTGTCTCCAAAATACTGTCAAGATGAGGGTTTTTTAACATCCTAATTCTTGAACTCGATGAATAGTTGATGTGTTTACATTTGTAATTCGTTGGTCTTTTTCAGGATTGTATGCAGTGTGAAAAACTGGTCTATTATCAGGTTGTCGCCCTAAAAGCCACACAGTGTTGACTTCAAACGTTCCACAGTAAAAAAAAATTAGCTTGCTAAGCATTCGTCTAGCCGTTTTGTCATTTTTAAGTTTGTCTATGGCCACAGCAATTTTTTCGACAATGGGAGGGAACCATGTACTTCGTGGCTAAAGTTGGGTCTTTTTAATTCAGACGCTCCTCGAAATGTGCTTTCATACCTTTTACGCCCGCCTTTTAATGCGTAAGGATTTGTTCTAATTTTTGAGTAGCTCTTTTGGTGCATAAAATATTTTTTTCTATAAGTTGTCGACCAGTATTCCACCTCGAGAATCAAAAAAAAAATTGTCTTCGTCTTTTTCAAAGCATGTTCTCCTGATGAAATTCACAGCTTCCTACCTTCAGCGATAAAAGTTATGATGAAGAATGCCGAACATGATGCCTCATCTTACCAAGGGAGCATCAATTAAAGTACGGTCAGAGTGCTCATCTAACAATAGATATAAAAAAAAACTCTGGTTCGCTTTCTTGTATTTTAATAAAGTGCACGTAAATTGCCCTCCAAAGCTGGAAAGTTTAAGCAGTAAAAAACTAACATATGAGCTCGAGTTTTACTACTCAGTTAAGATGACCATCATTTTTAGCCAAAAAATATTAAGAGCGACGAGAACGATATAATGTTCTCGAAGATATGTGTGCAACCATTTTTGTTCCCTATTGGGGAAGATACACAAACAAACCAATTACAACCTTGATGCTTAAGTACAACATCAACCATTCGTTGAATCAATTGAAAGATTCCAGGTTTAAATTCTAAAATAAGTCTCAAAACGTTTATCTTGTTATCGGTTCTGACCCAGAGACCATTTAATTCATACGATTTTTTATTCTACGATAGAAGTCGGTGTCATCACAACACTAGTTTTCCAATAGGATATCATTAACCCTACTCTGAAGGCATAACACTGACAGGAAAGTGATGACGCAATGCTTCGAAGTACAAACACAGATCTTTTTATTAAATCAACTGATGGCAAATTAAATACTGCGAATCGAGTGAATGCAAATAAGCCGATATATACTCGTAGCTCACCGTCCCAATTCGGAGTCCACATCTGAGTTTCAAGCAATAACAACATTTTAACATTTTTTTCTTCTGGTATCTCTTATTATGCAAAACATGTTCAAAGGAAAGCCATGATTCGGAATCACTCTTGTCTCCTAGCGAACTCTTCCGCCTCAGCTGGGAAGTTGTAGGTTTTTTTGAGTTGCTAGTTTTTGATTCATTCAGAAATCTTTATCGGAATAAATTTTGCTAAAACTTCGCTATTCGGGAATCAGTAGGCAAACAATTAGGACTGCGCAGATAGTTTTTGAAGCCATTGGGAAATGAACAAGAAAACGTACGTCTTTTCTTTTGACCGATTGATACGATATTATCAATTTTGAATGTTTCGTCTTTTAAATATCCTCTATCTTTAACGTTGAAAAGCATTTCATATTCCAAAATGAAAACTTTTTCTCACGTCTATACATACACATCCACGAACGCTCCTTCAGGCGCTATAGAACAATCTAAGTCCATTCGGATATGACCCACAAAAAAGTTATCATATCCTTCGTCAAGTTCTCCCACAACAACGCATGTGACGTTCGCTGTTTATACGTAAACTCTGATGCATTATCTTTAATCTGAATTGAACAGTCCAATTAAGTGTGCTCTGCTCCATTGTGCGCTGTCACCTTTAATGCCGATGCCATTAAACGTGCCAGACCATAATCAAATCTGACACAGTGACGGTAATTTAGCTTGCACTCCGCTTCTATCTTCAAAGATCATCATCATCATCATCGCCACCATTATACCCATCATCAGGATCCCCATCAGTAGTAGAGAAGAGTTCATCCCGATGGCAGCAAATCATGCGAGATAGACACGAGGTTGGGGTTGAAAAATCACTGCGAGGATGACATCAATATCCTGATCCACTTTGCAGAAACAACCAAGCACTATGAACAATTCTCATGCGCCTCTTTCTCTCTCTGCAATCGTATCGACAAAAATACTTTGAAAAACATTCGATTAATTGCAAGATCTTGTTATTGCGGTATTATCCGAAACCGAAATGACTCCCACACCCATTGGCAGGCAAACAAAAAGACAACAACAAAAAATGACGATAAATCCCTGTTCCGATAAGTACTAATAGATGTCGTTTTCACTTAAAACCCGTCCATACAGTGTCCCTGTTTGTGTCTCATCTCGTGGGGAGACCACCAGCCGATAACTATAAAAATAAACTTAACGGCCACATCGAATATGCTGCGACACTGAGGGCTGCCTTTGGTCCTTCGAGCCGGATCTCATCGCGCGGAATTGAGTCCAATACATACGGTGGCAATGGTGGCAATGCATATAAAGTTTAATGAGCCGCAATTAATCGTACACGACACTATAAAAGCATTTAAAACGAACAACGAAAAAACACAAACATAAAGCCTACCATAAAAGGGAGAGGACGCTTGATGATGACGACGATGATTGTCGTCGCATTTACCGGAACGAGTGAGTAGAATGAACGGATTTCAGTTCAATCTGCAGACAAATTGAACGATTGACTGCAGCCATGGATATGAGTTCGTGAATTGAGCAATTTAACACCGACCTCCTGGTGGTGGTCTTTTAAGCATAAAACCAGCCTCCGTAACATTTAATGGGTGCATAACGTTAATTTGCCTTGTAAATTATCATTGAGCGCAGTGTAAATAGGCTCAAATAACTAAGGTGCAACAACCTTGGACCGCAGCGGTGCATTTCAGTAACGACGACCGACCTCTGACTTTAGCGGGGCGAGGCATACGAGTATTATAACCCCCGACAATTGGTGTAACGCAATTTGCTTCGGATACAAATTCATTAAAAAGCACACCACCAGCAGCGGCATATCCCTGAATGTGCAAGCATGCAACCATTGTGCCATTCGCACCAACAACAAAAAAAACAGTTTTAAAAAATTCCCTTGCTGCTGCAACCCTAACGCATAATCATACGCTCCGTAACGTCTGTCTGTCGCTGTGTTAAGGACCCACTGTCTGCCCGCCTTAACGTCATCGTCCCCCCCGTGGCATAAAAAGTCATTGCACAGTGCTGTGCGAAAATTGCACATGTAAAGCTTTTAATCCATTTTAACTTAATTTTTTTTCCCACTCGTCTCAACCCCTGCACGGAACCAAAAAAAAAACGGCGAAAATATGAGAGGCCCCCGTTGTTTGTTTGTGTGTGTGTGTGTGTGGGTGCGTGAAAAATTTTACGGTCCAGGGACAGCATCTGGAAAATACTACGTAAATGAAAGGTTGAACTGCGAACCATAACGACGGTCTATTCATTCAGCTTCTAAGGGGGGTGTAATCTACTGCAGAAAACACTGTAAAAGGGAATGCGCGATATACAAATGATAAAAAGAAGGACTCGACCTGGATTTTATTGTGTTTTGTGTACAGTATTTTTTTTTATTTGCCGCGAAAAAGGCAACAGGGAAAAAGACCCAACACCTAAATCAGTTTGGAAGGGTTTCCGAGTGGAGCGGATAAAAAGTGTGAGACGATAAGGAAAATGGCTTTGACTTGATTAGAGCTATTTTTGCGTGAATGCAAAGGTCATAAACTTGTGAAGCGATCACGCGAAACGAAGCTTAATAAATTAGAAGAGGGCGGAAATCTCGCAAGAGGCACGCGCCTATTGTAAATAAAGTAAAATGTGCCGGGTCGACACCTGGAACAGACTTTTCACAATTTACCAAGAAGCTTTTAGACGCTTAAGATGAACACTGTTTTTTTTTTCTTCTGTTTTTACGATTAGCAATTTTGACTGTCGTGAAGGTTCTCTATGAAAAGCTGTATTTTGGATGTATTTTTTGAAGGGTCTGGCTTTGGCTCAATAATTTACAGATCCTTCCGACATTTAATAGGTTTTTAATATTTTTACGCAACCCTTCTTTATTTGCTATGAAAAAAGCTATTATTCGATGGCTTTGGCATGTTTTCCGACACATAATAAGTTTCTTATATTTTTACTTGTCAGGTGCTAGTCGGACAGACACACGAAGGGTTCCGTACAACAGTTCATTTTACTACATGTCGTTTTAATTAAAAAAACATTTAGTAAAATGAACTGTGGTACGGAACCCTTCTTGTTCCGTGTCTTTTTAATCAAAAAAACATTTAGTAAAATGAACTGTGGTACGAACTCTTCTTTGTTTGCTATGAAAAAAGCTATTATGCGATTTTTAATTTCCAGGTGCAAGTCGGACAAACACACCAAGGGTTCCGTACTACATGTTTTTCAAATTTTAAAAATAGCCATAGAATTATATGATAGCTTTTTTCTATAATCACATTTTTTGTTATTTAACAAATTTATGGCTTTCGGATTTTTCAATTTACTTGTGCTTCTTATTCTTGCCTAAGTTCATGACTTAAGGTGGACGGGAAGGACGCTTCAGATTTTGATTCCCCTTGCTGGTATTGAAATATGCATAAGCAGCCATATCTTTTGACTGCGTCGACTAAGCAGCTTGATTTTTTACAGCTTTAAGATAATGCACCTCCACGCCTTCGTTAGAAAATGGACTTTTTAGACAGCCAGATGAAGTGATCCGGACTACGGGACCCTAAAAATTAAGTTAAATTTAACTTTTTATAATTTGTTATCTTTTCCGTGATCAATTCGTTGATTCATTTTAGAAACTAGGTCCAGGTTTTTAATAGGCGAAAACAATGAGTAGAGGTTCATCCGATCAGAAGTTTGTTAATGTTTTTAAGGGCAGTTTTCTAAAAGAAATGTTAAGAACCGATGGAATGGCAAGTTCAGGTTTGAGCAACCCTTTTTTTTTCTAGACTTTGACGTTAATTCATGACAAAATAAACATGAAATCATTTATCAAAAAGACGAGAATAATTGCATCATATCCCTTCGGGTTTATTTCCTGATTGATTTTATTTTTATCAATTCCATTTTTTGAAACCTCATTTCCGATTTGTTTTAAAGTTAATTTATTTGAGGATACACACATGTGATGTGTTTGTTTCTTGGCACTCTGTCCAAATCTGCATTAGGGAGGAACTGCTGTTTTAATCATGCTGAAAGAATTCAGGCGCGAAGTTTGACTTACTTGAAACTGGACTAATATTTTTTGAAAGTTGAACCTTAAAACTTTACTTTTGGATGAGGTTGCTTGTAATACGTTCAACTGCTCGTGTTAGTTTGTACCTCAAGTCCAGCTATTTTCTATTCTGTTTTTGGTTTTTTTTGTTTTCTCGTTAGTTTCTTATAATTTTGGAATAGTCTACCATATCTCTATCCAACGCATCATTTGAAAGACGAGAAAACTTAAACCTGGGTCTTCCTTTTGACGGCACAAAACGACATTTCGACTTGATTAGTGTAAGATGAACTGTTCGCCATTTTTTTAATATAATTTATAAGTGGCGCCCGAGTGACGACGATACAGTCATATTTTTGTGGCCATAGGACCAACTTTCAGCATAATTTGACTGAAGGAAGAAATACTACAGTAAAGAAATACTTAAGTTCAGCGAAAATGTAAAAATAGTGAACGGGACGTCCGGTATGACACAATACAACATTGAGATGTGAGGTTTGCAAAGTAGTTAAGTGATTGTACACTCTCCGATTGTCCGCGAAGAGCTTGATAGTTGATAGTTTGAGATAGCCAATTTATTGTGGCTACACAAAATTTCATTTCCATTAGTATTTGGGTTCATCTACATATTTATTTCAGAATAACACAAAACATATAGCTGGAAAAAAGAAAATGATTAGGTCACTTGCGTTTAAGCTGAGTGTCCTTTGACCAATTGTGTACTAAATATATGTTATAGATCCCCGTTCAACTTCTTTACAGCATCGTCCAAGAGCTCTTACTTGCAATTTTAATATAACTTTTCTGAAAACATCTTTATGTACATTATTAATCAGTGATACATTTTACAAAAATTAAGCAAAACAAGCCATTTCTGAAGAAAATTGATTTCAATTATTAAGAAAACTACGAAAAAATATCGTTCAAAATTCATGCAAAATGTAAATGAATTTTTAATAAATCTTGATCATGAATAATAAAAAAGTAGCCAAATGGGAGTTGACTCTCACACAAAGGGTTCCGCGCCTAAGCAAAACTATGTTTCTGCAATTTTAAATTTCTCATTGCGTCGCCTATAAATATGTACGAGTAAGCCAGACAAAGTAAATGCTGGACATTGGTTAACGTGAAAGAAACTTCCAGATGGGATGGGAAAAATAAATATTTAAAACGATCACAAGATTAAAAGATAATTTGATGCAGCATTATTGATGAAATGTAATTTAGACTTTTTTTTTGCAAATTCATGCGAGAAATCAAATACAAATTCGTTTGAATTTTCTTCTCAAATTGTAGTGGTGTTAGTGCTAATTTCAATTTCCTACTCTAACGCGTGTTACATCCGTGCAAGTGTTTTACATTTAAAGCCATTGATAACAATGGTATTTTCTTAAAAAATATAAAATTAAAGTCAAGTGTATTGTGTGATTCTGGAGAGTGTTAAACTTTTAGTTGTCAACATATTCAAGACACTGCTCTGAAGAAGGGACTAGAGAATATTGAAAAATAAGAAAAAAATTGAAATATTGAATATCCTTGTGTGCCTTAAATGCGTTATCAACACACACAACTTCATTTAAAATTGCACTTGTTCAACTCTCTGTTTTAAGGGATAATCAGAACTCAAACTTCAAAATCACATTTTGACGTTCGTTGCACAAGTTCTCAACGAATGGTCTTTTGCAAAAAGTTGTTTTTTTTACCTTGTGTTGGATGGACGGGATCATTGCCTACTTTAAAAAGTTACTAAGTTGCTCCATGAAATTCATTGTCTACTATCAGGTGCTGAGTTGCGATTCTATGAAATGGAGTAGTCCCCAATTATTTTTAACTTCATGTTATTATTATTCTTTGTTGCTGAAGAGGCAATAGTAATACACATTCTGCGAAAATTGAAAGTGTCTCCCTTTAACGTTTTAGGAGAAACAGCTCTATGACTGACGGAAGAACGGACATCGGGCTCTTAATTATAGGTCCAAGGGTACCCTAAAAAAGAAATTCATTTGCACAATTTTTTGTGTTTTTTTTGTATTCGTAGTTTGTCGTCAAAAGATAAACTCAAACCAATCTACAATAATTTAACATGCGAAGAAAAAAAAAATTTCAGCCGCCATAATTCTAGCAATTCATGCAGCATCTCCAGCCAGAAGATGCAGGCATGTATAGTATTTTTCTATCAAATGTCGAGTATGCGTAACAATCACGTGGGTCTAGATACAAAAACGCCTCTGCTTGCTTATGAATTTCTGAAATACCGCATTTTATGATAAAACAAGACCGACACAATCGTACTCAGAAACGTTCAATGACCGTAGAAAGTTATTTCTATCAAATCGCGGGACAACATTATCGACCCAAGACACACCGGAAGCATCCAATAAAGTTTACTTTGAGATGTAACGAGAATGATCGGGACGAGTGCTTCCCTGAAGTCGCTTCGAACGCCTTTAAGACACCGTCAGCGCAAGATGTAGAACCACCCAAATTCCTCAGCATTACAAAAACATTTATGAACGAAAAGAGTAGCGGTGCCGACACTGAACCTTGTGTCACATCAAAAATCGAGTTGACAGCATTAACAAGATGGCGGGGAAACACATATTTGATCAACTTATAACTAAGCCCGTTGATCCAGATCGTTTCGAAGGCATCCTTGGCGTCCACCAGACATCTATTAGCGTGTTGGTTCCAATGGAAATTAATTTTGTAACTCTACCAAGTGGGACCCTATTTCCTTTTTTCGCATTCGGAAAAACCTTCCCCAAAAACCTTCTCAATATAAGGTTCAGGGTGATCAAAGCTTCATCAAAAATGCTTGTTGCGAGCGACAGATAATCAAAATGCAGCACAAACAATAATGGTCCTAAAATAGATCCTTGTGGTACATCACTTTTGCATATCACATCACAAATATTTTTTTTTGTAAGCGATTTAGATGCCCATCTGATGTGAACAGTATTGAGGCTCGGCTGAATATTTTCTTTAAATTTTGAACTGCCGCATTTACCCTTCTTTTCACTCAAACCTCACAAACGAAACCTCAACCTATAGAAATAAATTCGCCATTATAAAGTATATATCTCTGGTCCCTGAAATATTGGCACATAACGGTAATTTACCAATTTATGCAAAGCAAACAACTCTTTTTTATTTTTTTTGTCCTCAAATCAGCAAAAATCAAAAAATTTTGAAACGTGAAACACGAAACATCCTTTGCTGGCAAGTCGTTGGTCGCGTTGCGCCCATCCTCCTGTCACATTGACAATTTCACAATATTCATTGAAATGTGAAATTTGTGTTTTCTCATGTGAGGCGGTGGAAAAGGAGGTAGGTGGTGGTGGCAACACAAAGAACCACCCGAGATAATAATGCCTACGGCGCAATGTCGCTGTGCCACCTGCAGCAGCCGAGAAAATTGTCACAAATTATGCTGATCGTGCAGCAGCGCACACACGCAGACTTTTTTTTCTATAAAAGATTATAAGCAAAAAAAAAACACTGTCCTTTTCACCAGGAGCAGAAATATTATTTCTTCCAAACCAAAAGGACGCATTCCTTTTTTTTTGCTTTGCCGCAGAAGTGATGACAACGATGTGTGTGCGATGAATTTAAAACGATGAGACGGCAAAGCAATGCAACTTTTGCAAGTCCTTGAGAGCTCAAGTTTTGTGCCTTCATAATGTGAACACGAATTTATTCCGTCTGCATCGGTTATGTGGCGCATCAAGTCGTCCCTTTTCCGTTTCCAGTCGCAGGACATTGACAAAAATCCAGTGCCGAAGCGAAATTAAAGTTCGAATTGGTTATGTGCCGTGCAGTTTAGGGCTGGCGGTGAGCATGATGACGATGATGATGAGGATGGCCAGTCAGCACCTGCAGTGCAATTGGATTGTGCCTTGCGATGTGCGGTTTGAGGCCATCCTCTCGAGTTAATTGAAATGCAAAGAATATTTTCTATTTTTCAATAGAAGGGGGCCCAACACTGACCACTGCAGTACGAATTGCTTAGCTGGAAAGAGGATCTGTAGTACAAATTGCCAGGTGTCAGACACACACGTGCGGAATACTTAAATGATAGAAAGGAATGGAATTGCATCGGAACACAGGTGTAGATGAGCGATGAGCGATGGCGATGGAGATTGCCCAAGGTTTTTTTTTGGAGGTAGTGCGAAGCATGTCAAGATTTTTCGTTATTGATTCGGATGTGTGATGATTTTTCAGAAGGGATTGAAACAACCCTTACAATGCATCTGCCTAGAGAAGAGTTAAGGAGAAAGTGTGTTATGGTTTCGAACTTGGGTGTATTTGGTTCAAATGCTTGCTACATGTGTGGTTTTGCAATTCGCTAAACTAGCCTGATTAAGCAATTTTTTACAACAAGAGATTATTCTTATAATTCTTTCTTTTCCGATTGATTTTTCTTTCAAAATTTACGTTTTAGCATTAATAAGATTAGTGAACAACAAAGTTAACATTACATTACAATTCAATTTATATTATTTCTCACATTATGTATAAGGTTTCTTTTAAATAAACGCAAATTTGATTCGTTTTTTAAATTACATGGTAAATCGTTGAATTTACGAAAACATTAATAATTCAAAGTTCTTTGTGCTCTAGTAGTCCTGGCTCTCTGAATTCTGAGATCTCCCGTACTTCTGAGGCTATATGAGGCGCCGTCATTGATCGAAATATTTTCACTTAAATAAGCTGGATATCTACAATGCTTTGATTTATACACGAGTGTCATGGCATTTAAAAAAAGTTTTTGGTTCACACTTAGACAGCTGAGTGTGTTAAGAATATTATTTATTGGTGTGTACCGATTGCACTTTAAGATTTTACGCACAGCCTTATTTTGAAGAACTTGAAGTCTAGTTTTGAGATATTGTGGACATATGAATAACAAACCTCCACAATATTCAAAGCGTGGTTTAATTATAACATTATAAATTTTTATTGCACATTTTAAAGATAAAATTTGTCTTATTTTCCGTAATACACGAATTTTCATTTGTTTGGCAAATGTTATCAACAAGGTTTCGAATTCTAGTTTATCAACAAGAATAACTCTAAGATATTTAACATGAAGTACCACCTCGATTTAAGCATTGTCAGCCACTATTTAAAATCAATTGATTCATTTCAAGCCACTGACTTATTGCACTGAGATCATTATTGATGTTTTTGATACACGTTTCTATGTTATTTCCGGTAGCATATAAAAGGGCGTTTTCCGCAAATAAGACGAGGTTTGAATATTTTACTATTTTATTCATGTCATTAGGAATAGAAGCGCACCTAGGATGGTTCCCTGTGGTAGGCGTATGTTTTCACTTAGGATGTTTGACACACTTTCATTCACTTTGGTACGCTGCTTTCTTCCACTTAAGAATGATCTGAACCAGTTTGTTTCAGTGGACCGGATTCCGATTTTTGAAAGTTTGTTCAATGATTTAGTGTGGTTCACTGTTTCGAATACGGCAACAACTACATTTCTTTGGTCGATTTTCTCCTTCCGCTCACTAACAATGAAATTGACACAGGTTTCACACGAATGGTCTGTTCTAGAGCCTGACTGAAGCGATACTAAAATATGCGGGTCTTTGAGGTGCTGCTGTAATTCATACACCGGCATCATGTTTACTGGACGATATTCCGTCGGACGTTTTTTTTATCGGCACAATTAAAGATTGCTTCCAGGATTCAGGAAATATCCAAAAAATACTATGCAAATCCTGCGTTTTTGTAAGGCAGTATCCTTTTTTTCACCATAGAATTCGTTGCAGTTATTAGTTCAGCTGCAAGACATTCTCTCAATATATTAAAACTGTATGGATAGTCTAAATGGACGTTGTGAAATACAGACTTTTCTTCTGGCTTTTCGATAAAATAAATACTTTATTAATATATTTACAATATTTAATTATCCTACATTTATTGATTTGTTTATTGGCACATTGGATTAGCCTTCAATTGTTTCATGGTCACTTATGTTTAGCCTTGGACAAGTATATGCACTAACGTTATGAGCAATATTTGTAAGCACGTAATCAATTAATGTTCTAGAATATTGGCATATTCCAGTTGGTTCCGATACTTCTAAGAGGAGGTTGTTGTCATTAAAAACTTCAGCGAGAAGCCTTCAATATGTATCAGAATAATCTAAATACAACGCCCTTCTTTTGAGTTAGATTTTTGGTTCCGTCCATCTTGGTGAAAAGACTAAGCAACAATCCTGGCAAAACAAATATCAAGTCATCTTGGTAAAACCGTTTCAATATCACTCTTACATTCTGGGTTTTGAACCCAAGATCGCTGATCGGTCGCTACCGTTCATGTTATAGTCTTACACTTTCTTGTTTTCTTCAAAGCTTTCACTTATGGATGACAATTCGACAATGTTCCTCATAATTTATGAACCTATTCGCTGGTTCCTCATGAGTTCAATATTGGGCCCGATATGGTTTTGTTTGTTCTTAAAAGATCTGCCAAAAGTTTGCTAACGTTTTTCCCTGCACCTTTATGCAGAGAATGTATAAGTTTACTTGTTTAGTGGCTTATTTGGGATGTATTTGGCTAGTTTCCCTGGCAGATCAGTAAGCAAATGCCTTACATTTAACTGAAGGCAATGTATTGCAATCTTAAGAAAGATTTATGATGAAAAATTGTTGCCAATCGTATACTGAACGCCCAATTCAATTATTTTTCATAGAAAAGGAAACAAATTCAGGCTTAAGTTGAATCAAACCTTGAGACACAAATTAAATGTAGGTATCTAAAGTCACTCGCTCCCATTATAGACTACGATTCTGTAAGTTATTGCAAACTTAATCGTTGCATAAATAATAAAAGAGGATTCATTATATTGAAATGAACCTTCATAGATGTCTAAAATCCATTTTCAAGCTTCGATGATAATAATCAATATTAAAAACTGAGGCATCAATCTTAAGAGAAATGGTCGTGTCTTAAGAGCGATCGTACATGAACCGATGTCCAATGGATGTCATTTGGCTGCTCTGTGAGGATCTCTTTCATTACGAAATTCATATAAAGAAGTTGTGAGTGAGTTGGGTCTCAGAATTTAACCGCCGAACAAAAGAAAAAACGAACTCACATTTCAAGAGCAAATCTTGAGACCTTCAACCATACGAGGAGAGTTTTTCGAGGCGTTTTATTATCATATAAGGACCCTGGATGCTTGACTGAGAAAACAAAGCCTATGGCTTTGAAACCGTGGATATATAAAATAATTTTTGAATGCCAAATAATTTATTTATTGAATTGGATTGAATTGAACTTCGAGCTGGAGAACTTTTTTAACCAAGACAATGCCTCAGCACAACAAAGATAATGGCAGCAGCTGTCGGACAAGAGCTGTCACTTGTGCTCTGTTGCACATCGATTGTTATTTAAACAAATTAACTGGTTTTTTTAATGATTGAAAAGTGCTTAAGCAAAACAAAAATAAAATTTTCTACTAGTTTATGTTAGAAAAACGCCTGCAAAATAAGCTACCCCGCACACATTGGCAGGACAAGCACGGCTCTTTGGTCTGATTTGAGAAATATTGACCACAACAATGTGACAAGTTAAAAGAAATATTTCGTCTCACATTGTGATCGGTTATCTGAAGGAAGGCAGAGTTAGAGTTGACGCTATTAGAAACTGCATAACATTCTATAAATATTCTGCTATTTCTTAGTGAAAATTAACCCAAATAGAAGCAATAAAAAAACACCCTTTAAATTGCTATTGAAAAACGTGCTCCTTGAGAAATGCAACATAAACGTTTTTGTTTTCCGTTCAAAAGTTTGAGTAGCTCGAAATGAATATTCTCATATAATGAAGTTAAATCACTTAAACCGTTGCATATTTTTGAGCGCATTTTTTTATACAGCACATACCAAAACCCAAACCATCGAGGATCGTTCGACTATCGAATGAGGAAAAAAGACTTTTCATATTCGCCTCAAATTGTTTGGGCATGAATGAGACGTTGCGTTGGCGTTAAAATCAACCGTGTAACCGTGGAAATGTTCATGAGATGGTTTTCTATGAATAGCGGCAATAAAGTGATTTATAAGTTTGATAAAACTTTATAGCACACTTCGTGTAAAGCTACAAAGAAACAAAGTTTATAACATCACGGCGCATGTGTTTATTTAAGCTTTATTTCTTTTCTTTTATCATCTTCTAATAATGATATAACATTAAAGTAATTGGAAATAAACGTACCTTTTTTTAACGCATATAGTATATAAGAGATATCACTAGAAATTCAAAAAAATGATCCAAAGAGATCATACAATGAACTGCCCATCTCAAGATATACCAAAAAATGAAGATGCTATTTGATTTGTCGTCACCATCACCCCATCATTCCCTAGACAAATGCATTGCAACCAAAAAAAAAAAACAGATACGTAATTTTTTAAAGTGCCTGTAGGAATATATTTGTTTTCACATTTTTAACGCATGTAAAAAAACGGTTTAATAGATCACACTTTTCTCTCGAAACAACCAAGGGCGCCTTCATCCTCTTTTGAAAGTTTCCATGCTTCTGCTCTATGAAGCAGAATGATGGTCTTTTAGAGCGATACTTTTTTTCTTCAACTTTACTCAATTGTTTTCTTACCCCAAGGAAACATCGATTAGCTAGAGGTATTCTTCGTTTGATCTCAGCGAGAGTGTGATTATCTATGTTTTCAGCAGAGCCTAGGTAGATAAAGTCCCTAACTGCCTCAAAGTTCTGGCTGTCTATGATAACGTTCTGATCAAGACGTCGGATTTGCGTGTTCTTTGTTCCCTCGTATACCGCCAAACTCATCTTTGCTGTTTCCATTTGAACACTCATCAACGCACTGTGTGCTCTCCGATTACCGACAGACCTCTGGTTTTGCCACGGTACCTTTGCACTTTTGTTTCAATGTACAATGTGCATCACCTTGTGTTAAACGTTGTTTGACAACAAGTGGGTCGGTTACGTTTTTGCCGAACTTAAATTAGCAGCTTGAATTCTCCATCGTCATCCTACACAAAAGGAAGAGCTTGTCAGGGATGCCAAAACTAGATATGGCTCGTGGATGATGTCAAGTCAACCTTGAAATTGATGAAAAGGTGGTGGGAGTCGATTTGGAGCTTCTCGGTTTTTTCCAAGATCTGTCGTGATGTTAATATCTGGTCTATGGTGGACATTACTGGTCAAAAGCTAAATTGATATGGTCCTATCAAGTGGTTGGCGAGCTACTTCAGATGTTCACATTATATGGAAGCAGGGATGTTATAATTTCTTCAGTATTGAGCAAACAATAATGAGATTCCATTCATCGGTCATGCTTTATTCTGAGCATGTTTTGCAGATAAGTTGGTCCATACTTTTAACCAAATCATCGTCGCCGCTTTGATATGTTCGGCAGGTATTCCGTCCGCTCAAGGGGCTTATTTTTCCTGTTGGTAGAATTTTCGAACCCAAATATGAAAGGGCCTACACTTAATACTCAACCTACGATTCACACTTCTGGAACAATTTCCAAGCACTGCCGTGGGAACGTGCATCAAGATATTGAGAAAACGGCCCAAACTTAATACTGTTTGAGTCTTTTCGAGGCTTACCAGCTTTGGGTATGGCTACAACCTTTGCCAATTTCCAAGCCTTTGGAAAATACTGCAATTCAAGGCATGCGTTTATTAAAACGTAAGAAAAATTATTCCTTCTTTCGGTAAGTTCTTGAGATAAATATTTTTAATGTCATCAATGCTCTCAGTCTTACGGATGTCCTCTTCCGTAGAATTCGTATAAACGTCTTCTAAATGCTCAGAAACTAGTTGATTTTTTTAAAAATTTTCAGCTAATACGTTTGCTTTTTCTTTATTTGTAAAGTAAGTATTCAATCCGCTTTTTAGACACGGTATTTCTTTATGTGCTTTTATTATGTGCCACAAAGGCTTTGAGCCTTTATCTAGAAGACCAATTTTTGCTTTCCACTCACTGTTTGCTTATTACTTTAAAGATAATCACAGTTTGCGAATACCCAGGAGTTTTCGCTTAACAAGCCTTCCTTATCGCCTTTCACCAATTCAAACGCTACGCCTAATAACTGCCAACTATCAAATAGGATATTTCCACAATTTAGCACCCGGTTTTGGGATTATTTTGATATCAAACCCATTAACAGTCGGGAGTGCAACACACCGCCTGACCCATGCCAAATAGCTCCATTGCTATGCAAATCGCAGCGTCCACTGTAATTGCAACTTGATGCACTTCAACCATTAGATAGCGCAGCCCTGCTGTGCCACTCCTGCACCTATGCACTGTAACACGTACACGCTGGACAGCAGATTGTAACTGGCAGTTGAATTTAAATTATTTAATATGTCCACCCCATGGGAAAAGCCTGATATCTAAATACAAAAAAAAACGAATGACATCCCGTTGACGTTAGAAGCATTTCATTTACGGTTTAGATACTAATAAACTGGAATTTATTTTGGCCATTTCGAACCGCCCCGGCGCGCCCGCCGGTCTCTCGCAATGGGTCCGATTGAATGTATTAATAATGGGTTTTTATTCGCATTTGATTGAGTCTTTAATTCGTAATGAATTTCAATTAAAGAATTTCAAATTGCATTTAGCAATTCAATGGGACGATAAAATGACGTTGATGACAGTACAGTACAGTACAGTAAGAAAAAACCTTCAATCCAATGATACAGATTGTCTGGCTGCAAGCGGGTTTGGGTACGCGTAAATTTGCAACCGCCAATTATATGAAAATAAAGAAAAGAATCAATGAACCATTTAAAATAATATTTGTTTAGTTTAAAATGAATTGTTTCCATTAATTTGTTTGTTTTTTTGTTTTTTGCTTCATTATTTCGTGCGAACAATTTTAACGCCAGATGGCATCGAAATATGACTTCAATGATTTCTGTCAACGAGCATGAGGGTGTGGTCGATTGAAGGAGGTGTAAATTGCAAAATTTTGTAACTAAGCAAATAAAGCTTAAACAATTCAAAGCACTCTGTTCATGCGAAAAATGACAAATTCTGTGTGACTGTGACTCTCCGTATGGCCTTCCAGTAATAAAACCGACAAACGTAACACCAGTGGAGTACAGATGTCAGAATAAGCAAGGGTCTTTGATATTTTTGTTCAATTTACTCTGACAAGTTACCCCGCACTTACTAATTAGAAATCGTGGCCCAATTTGCGCTCCTAAAGATCATCCATCTAAGCAGCTTATGGGCAAGTTTGGGATCCAGTTGAAGCGATCAAAGATGACAACTTTTTTGTGATCGAAGATTCCTAGGAGAAAGTTGAAATACAAGGCTGGGACTCGTCCCAATCAAAGCTGGGAAAATCGGGTCCATTGATCAATTTCTAGCCGCGATATGACATCGAGCACTGGCGATGGTTTCACTTTGTTCAATGATGATAACTTGGCAATTGTCATCGCCAATGAAGGTACACATACCCCAATCATATCTAATGGAAGCTCTCGACTCACTGAGAAGTAAAAAATCTGTGCGAATCGACAAAAGAAGGAGCGGTACTCCTTTACACTACTCTGTCCAGCTCATTGGAAGAACAGGGGTTTTGCGACCCAGTCTTAAATGGCGTAAAGACACATCAAATCCGGCAAATCCACGGTCGATTTGTTTCCTTTCCAACATCAGCAGGGTATTTGGAAAAGATATCAATAGAGCCCTGACCATGTGGGTTGAGGACCAATATCTTACTCCGCATGACAAATTCGGTTTCAGAGCGGGCATGATAGCATTCATGCTGCGTCTTAACTGGTATCGAATATCCAATGGAACAAAGGCAAGAAACAATGCACGGGTGCTTTGCTGATTGACTTGGAAAAGGCCTTTGACACTGGTTTCAGCGGCTCTTTTTCAAGTTTGTTTTGCAAAATGGCAGAATGACATCTGCTGGGAGTTTTTTAATTAACAACTGCCTACAGAGCTTGGTGGCGAAGTTGGTAGAGCGCCTGCCTTTTAATTGATAGGTCCCAGGCTCGATTCTTAGAGTGGTCTAGTTTTTCGAATCTGGACCAGTCACCATTTGCCATTAGGATAAAGTTAGTGGCACTATCACTGGAGTGGTCAACCAGCGATAGTAGTCTGACTAATGGGTGGCGTTGTTGTATCGGCTTAGTTCCTAGTTTTTGTCAAAATAGTAGTTTGTGTAGATTGGGTGAAGATGGCTCTGCTGTGAAGGCATAACACTGACAGCGGGGTGTTTAGTTTAATCTTCCAAACTTTCAAAGTACATATATCAAACGAATGTCGAATGAAATCCTGCGAATTAGGCGAAAGCTTACAGGTGCACCCACGGAAGTGAGTTGAAACCAAATACATCTGAGTTTCTCAAAACTACTACAAAATCTTTCATTCTTCTCCTTATTCTTCTTCTTGTCCTGTGCTTCACACATTATAAGAGTATTCATATCCTCTTGAAAACTGAGCCAATTTAAAAAAAAGGGTGTGGTTATTTCGCCGATTTTATCTATGATCTTCACGAGCGATCTTGTAGGCTCTCTACGACACTTCATAGCGCACGCAGATGATTTGATCACGTACATAAATAAAGATCAAGTCCAAAGTTCGAGGTCACCGTATGACTTTTGTAACATGACTTTGAAAATACACACGGATATTGCGATCATTGGAAGTTGAAGATCAATTTCCAAAAGTGCGGGATCATTCTGTTCAGGGCTCCATTGTGTAGGGCCCCTGGAAGTGCTAGAAAGAAGTGACGAATGTTCTCTATCATTGTACAACATGAGCAGAGATTGGCGAATCGAAATATTGTCGGAAACGCTGGGATCTGGCAAGATCAGTAGCTATATCTTTACAAATATATTGAAACTGCTCTAGCGAGAGCCAAAGCGGCCTTTACCTTGACAAAGAGACTGTTTCACAGCAGTCAACTCGAACCCAAGGTAAAGGTGATCTGCTACACGGCCTGATCTTGCCTTCTATCCTGTGTGGTTCAATGGGGGAAAAAGCTTAATGAAAAAGATTAGATTCTTTAACAGAGAGGTCCTGTACAACGGGGCAGACCTCATCAGAGTGTATAACTTTCCGATAAAGCTTATTGCAAGAGCAATGATTTCGACTAACAATTTGATCTCCGGGGCTTTCAACTCCAATGAAATGCAACATGAGACAGTGCGCCTTAACGGCCTTATTCCCCCTGAAGCGTTTCTCTATTTAGATTTAAAAAAAAGGTCCAGGATAGATTGGCGCTGCCGTTAATCTTCCATGTGGCCCAAAAATATGTGGACGGGCGAGTCTACTTCTTGAGTTTAGTAAGGCGGTATCAGAGCGCGACAGAACTGGTCGCAACACTTTTGGTTGCTGGACGAAAAATGAAGTCTGTATAAGGTGTATTTTAAAAATTTAAGTAATAAGTTATTTAGTCCTTGAAACAAGGTGAAATATCATGTTCTGTCAGTCATTGTAATGTTATTTTAAGTTAGGTTTATATCAAAAAGTGCAATGAATCTAAGTTTTTTTTTTTTTAATTTCTTTTTAGTTGTTAAAATTTAAATATAAAAATAGTATTTAGTCGGAAGACATATTTTTAGCTTAGAGCTCGATTCAAGCGTATTTGTCTAGCATGTAAAATAAAAGAGATAAACATTTTTAAATGGGCACTCGATAGTAATGTCAGCCTCAACCCGAGAATGACCAAAGCCATGATTATAAATGTCAGCCAAGAAAGTCAAATAGCTCCACCACTATACATTAATCAAACTCCAATCGAGTATGTAGATAGTAATAAAAATCTTGAGATTTACTTAAGCCTCAACCTAAGCCTGAATATTCATGTGACTAGACTGGTATCAAAAATCTATGGAGCTATGAGAGGGCTCAGTCAAATTTCCAAATACCTTCCAACCAACGTGCAGTAAGAGCTTTTCAAGTCGTTTATACTACCAATTTTGTTAATTGGGTGTGAAATTTTTCCTTATATTGACTATGAGTCAAAAAGAAAGCTGAATGTAGTTTTTAATAGTTACATTGGTACCTATGACCACATCTCTCCCTATGCTAAACGGATTTAAGGCTACTCATGTGCTGAAATTACACAAGATTATTACCACAAACGAGTCGGAGTATCTGTATAAACAAATTCAATTTGCGCGAAATCAACAAAGTATCCAACTAATCATCGCAAGATTCAAATATTTTAACACCTCTCGTCAGTTTTTTGTCTCTACGATTCGGCCTTGGAATCACTTAACCATTAAAATTAATCGCACGATAAACAGAACCACCTTCAGCAACAAAATGTTTAAATATTGTAAATAATTTGCCTTTCCGCCTTCTTACTCTCTCACTATGCAGTTTGTTGTTAAAAATTTCTAATTTCATTTACTATTGTTATGATATATTACACAAGCTTGTTCTTTTTCAAAAGAGGTGTATTCTGCACGTATCTTACATGAACAATGGACGAAAATTAAATTAAAATTCAATTGAATAAAGAAATTTTAGTCGCGATAACTTGGTTAGCGGTGGTAACAACAATCTTCAAATGGTTACATCGGGATGGCAAAATATGCAATACGCCACTCAGTTTAAACCATATCCCATATTTCGTAGTCATGTGGTCATCTCATGTCAGGTTATTGTAAAACATGGCACCGAAGTTTCTGGTATGCACAAAAGGGTCATTTTTAATACTTTATTCACATTTTTCGATAAGCTAGTCAGCTCAATAGCATATGAACGTCTCAATTAGATGCATAGGCGGACCTTCCAAAGTATATACAAGTCATGTGGTCTTATTGAGCCAAATAACAATGACCCTGTTTAGACGATTACTTTTGAGTGTGTAGTGAGCAATCTTGTAGTGTCTACATCCTGTAGTGCTCACTGCTATACTACATTAATAAAGAATAGAGGTGCAATGAGTGAGCATTTATTTCTTCTCTCGTCCGAGTACAAATTTGAGCTCACAATCCTCACCTCACAACCGAACCAATTATGATGTTCATCCGCCAACCTCACTACTCCACGATCGAAATATAATGACAATATGGAATAGAAACGGAACATTTCGGGTGTGGAACGTCACTGTCCACCCCGATATTTATATATTCTTCGGGACTGCCGCTTTCCCATACCACTCACTCCTGTCACCATCAAACTCTCGTCATGGGGCAATCAAAAGTAATCGTCTAAACAGGCGCAATGTTCATCAAACAAAGCCGGCGCTTGATCTCTAAAAGGAGTTTCCACATTTTGAGAACGAGTCTATTTTAGTTGCCTCGAGCTTATTATTGCAATCTAATCTCGGAAGATGTAACCGGTCAACCTTTGCTGACAAAGCTTTTTGTGGCTACAAAGTTGGCTAAGGAAATAAATTTGTGTAACTTGGACAAAGAGGAGAAGCGTGTACTTGTACGCCAAAGAGGATGAATTAACACTTGCACCATCAATGAAGTACTCTTCGTGTAGGGTACAGAAAATGTGGTGGACATGTGACAACAAAGTGCAAAGCACAAACATCCTCCGTCGAAGTACCAGAAATGTTAAGAAGCAACAGTCATAGCCAGCGACTTGTGGATGAAGACAAAATTCCCCAGATGTGGCGACAGTATTTTGGAGGACTTTTAATTGGAAAACTATTCTTGCTGTATTTAAAAAGACAAAGTCCTAAAAGAATAAAAACAATGCAGCTATTTTTGATCGCAAATCAAGCATCTACTGATGGACAAGGACACGAGTATGGTGACCCACGAGAGTTACAGACAAGTTTCTTATCACAGTTAAGGTGCGTGTTGTTAGCTTTTCGATTTTTTTTTGTTCTTGAACTACTTCGATCTACTTGAAATTAAAATAATGGAAACCACATTTGGTCAATTCTAACAATGGCGACCAGCGTTGCCAATTTAGTGCTTTCAGCGTTAATTTCAGTGCTCAAAAAATTATTTCAGTGCCCAAAATGTCATTTTAGTGCTCGGGCGTTCTTTTAGTGCTTTCATTTTATTTTTAGTGCTTCATTAAATATGTTTTTTAACGCTGAAACCTACAAAAATCCTTATGGAAACATTTACGAACTAGCCTTGAAACTGCTTTGTTTGCCACATGCTTATGGCGATGTTGAAAGGGTTTTTTGTCAACCCTTATTTTTGAAAATATTAGGTACGGTGCTTTGGCTCAGAAAAAACTTGGCCACACTGATGGCGACTATGAATCTTCCCTAGAATGAACACTTTATGTGTCGTGGGAATGTCTTAGGTTGGAGCTTTTTCAAACCCCTTCAGTTCAACAAAGAAGAAATTACTTGAGCTGCCTATTCTCTGATCCACTCGCACCCATTGCAGATTTTGCTTACCTTTCACTGAGGCCTAAGTGCACCTCTCTTAAGTCTTGAGAAGATAAGGAATCGCATATTTTTTTTTCAAAACCGAGAGAGTGCCTCTTCTTGACCAACCGCTTTTTGTTTTTGGAGTATTTTTTCCGCCTCCTGAGCACTTTCCCTTTCCCATAGGGGCTTTTTGATTGTGGCCTTTCACAACTTTGATCCAGTTCTCCATAAAGGCTCTACGCACAATTTATTTGAATCAGTGTGCATTTCTTCGCGAAGCCTTTTAAGTGTATGCATTCCGCAACAAGGCGAACTATTACTTCATTCTTATTGTGGAGCTTCTTTGAGTAAAATTTGGCTTCCGCAGTCTACGGGCGTGTCCTTTTGAGGTTCAAAAAAGCGATTTGCTTTAGGAATATAAATGCAGTACAGTCGACAGTGTCGACTTCAATCAAACAATTGCATCTCCAGTCAAACTACTTTAATCCCCTGCTGCGTCTTAATAGCCGACAAACCTCTCAAATTGTGCAGTTTACTCGAAATGGCTCGCTCACATTTGGACCCACTCTCAAGTGATAACAATAAGCTGTAGACTTCCCGAGTAGCCATTGTAATGAGGTCCCTTTTCAAAAGGACCTAATTTTAGCTTAATTTTCGCCCCCAAAAGATGGAAGCATTATCATTTGGTATGAAAAGCAACAGCAAAGCCCCTCGGCAAACACACAACAGCTCACTCCTCATAAAAATGAACAAGTGAGCCATTCCCAGAAAAACAATATTCAAAGGACCGTGTAATTCAGTTATTTATATGCAAATTAATCCAAGACACAACTCCCGCGTCTGTCCATCAGGCTACAACTTCTTCGTTCCCTTTTCCAAACCAAAAGTGGCTCCCTCTACACAATAAAAAAAAAAAATTAAAAACAAAACAATACCTATCCGCAGCGGAACTATTTACGAGAAATTGTTATGTACAGGGTGCACAATTTGCTTGCTTCGCACGGTGTTTTTTTTCTTTTTTTTTTGTTTCGTTTCGAAGCTAAACCTCGGCCAGAGACACAGGCTACGGCTCTGTGGTGGGTTGCCTTTATTTTGAGGACCTATCCTGTACGCCCTGTAGTGATTTACTCCGCTATAAAATATCCAGTTGTGGCAAAACAAGTGCTTTTGTTTCAAGACACAATTTCTCACACACTTAAAAACTAGAACAGTGTTGCACGTAGCAGAGCTTATGTAGTTTCCAAGCGCCCCCCAGTCAAACTTCTTGTTTAGCCTGTATCCTGGTTTTTGTGCTCCTGTTTTGTTGTTTGCATATAGTTAGTGCCTGCACCTCTTTACACCCGCAAAAATGTGCTAGTCATCGTTCGTTTTTAGCTTGTTAATGAAATAATTTCTTATACAGGCTTAATGACTTGCGGAAGAAGTCCTTGCGGAAGGTTGCCAACTTAATTTTTTTTTTTCTGTTTAGTCAATTTTTGTTGTTTATTTTGTTGGTGGTGAATGCACACACAACGTAAGGATGGTTGTAGTGTTATTTACAACAAGCAAAAGGTATAAACATAATTCAAAGTGAGGAATGAATGCAAATCGGAAGTAACATTTATTCACAACATTCGAGGCGGCTTTGGTTGGTCTTCGACTCGCAACTGTGCATGGTCGCAGTGGGTTGGGTACTCTTTTTGCTCATTATGTCTTCGCATCCTGTTCCTGTTTCAGTGAATGTTTCCACTCAAGTGAGCTTTACGTTCAAGTTCTTTGGGCAGATAAATAAATTCAAAATGTTGCCTTGGCCAGTCTTTTTGCAGCGCCAAACACTAATGCTAGCTCTATTATTGTACCGTCGTGTGTATGTTTGTCGTTGTATGTGTGTTTTAGTTTCTTTGGGTGAATCCTAGTGAATTCAAAAGGAGTTTAACAAAAGAAAATAAGTGAGAAGGTCTGCCACCTTAAAATGGTGAACGACATCTAAATCAATTTCAAGAAAAAGTTCGCTTTTTTTGTTAATAGAGGAGCGTCATGAGACATTTAAATGTGAAATCTTTGGAACCCTGTTCCACTGAATGGACCTGTTCGACTTCATTTTTAAATGCTTAAATAAAAAAGTTTACTTATCAAATTTTGCCGATTTCATTTCTAATAACAATTTATTGAAAAATAAGAAAATGTGAATATTATTATAACTTTAATATTAAAATATAATTTTTTAAACTAAAAATAAAAAAATTACCGGGCAAGAACCTCAGCTTTACGTTTAGCTGTAGACCATTTAGAAAAAGCTTTGATAAAATCATAAATAACAAGATGGTTAATCATATTGACTGCACCAACATTTTGCCTTAACAGCAATAATATTGTAATTTAAATATTGGCAAAAGCACTGGTATTGTGCTGCTCGATGTGGCATAACAAGTTGCTGTATAAACTTGCTTATATGAGCTTTCCGATATTTACGTGGAAATAGTCAAAGTACTTGTTAATAATTGTCTTTCAGAAAATCGGTAATGCAGATAATGGTGCACCTCAGGGAGCAGTAGTAAGTCCTATACTTTGAAAAATCTGCAAATCTTATTTTATACAACTAAGCAACTCTGAGTTTGCAATTTTCGCAGACGACACTTTACTTCAAATAATATTCAAACCTACTTGAACAATTGGAAAATAAAAATTAATGCTTTAAAGACCCAGGCTGTAAATTTTTATTCGAAAAACTAGGCCCTGTCTCTTGCCAAGCAACGCGTTACAACTAAATGGTACTAAGATCGATTGGAAGTCTAGTGCAAGGTATCTTGAAATATGCCAAGATTAAACCCTTATGTTTTCTCCTCATATTGACAAAGTTATTAAAAAAATAAACGTCGTAATAAAAAAACTCTACCCATTTATAAGTCGACTGTCAAAAATGAGTGAAAAAAGTAAAATAATAATATTTAAAGTGATTTTTCAAGCAATCATAATTTACGATTCACCAGCATGGGGAAACTGCGCTTATAACAATATTCGTAAATTATGAGTCGTACAATATTATTTTTTTAAACTAATTTACAATTTGCCGTGTCATTTTTCTTCTGACGAACTGCACCGGTTGGCAAATCTTTTATTGACAAAGTACATACAAAAATACTAAAACTAGGCGATAAAAATTTGATATTAGAAATCAATTCGGTTTTCTTCAGTGAAGCTGCTTAAATTGTTATGTATTTTTTTACTTAATTGTTTACTAATTTATTTATTTATTTTATAAGAACATATTTATTTCTTTTTATTTTTTGTTCTTTCGTTTATTTTTATATATTTCATTTTGAATTTCAAAAAAAAAAAATTGTCATTTAATATTTAGCTATTTATTTTGCAGTCATTATTAATTGTTTATTAGTTATGAAATGGTCATTTATTGTTTGTATCGTTTTCTTCAATTTTATTAATTTTTTTTACTAATTTATTTTTTTTATTTATATTTTTAAACTATTTATTTAATATTTACTTGTGTTTTGTTTCACAATTGCTTACAAAGGTGATTTGTTAATTTAGTTTATGCAAAAGTAGTGCAAAAAAATTGATAACTAAGCGAATTGGTCGAAATCATATTAATGTCGGACGAAATACACAAAAAAAAAAAAAAAACGAGCTTTTAAGAAAAAAATAAAAGTTGAAAAAACAAAAAATGTTTGCCAATTACCAACATCATTGTCGTCGGTATCGACCTCATTTAAATGGATGAGGCGTGATGGATCGGTAAAAACTGAGCGATTTTCCTGTACCTTCAAGATGCTCCATAACTTGTTTCGCATCTTCATTATTTCAGGTGTCAGAATTCCGCTTTCATTTGCAGTAGGTGCCAAAAATGGTAAATTATTGCACCTATTTTAAGCATTTGCTTTATCGAAAGAGTTATTCCTCAATGTATTGTTTTGGGAGCTGCAAATGAGGCAAGGGTTCATGTAACACCAGCGTTAGAAATTTCTTTGGTGTCTACATTTATTTTCATAAGCTGATGACTCATTTTGTAAGTCCGGTCGTTTCTCGAATTTTTTTCGCATGGACAATTTTTCCCCGTTGGAAAAAAGCGGACTTCATGTAAGAAAAGGACCTGCTGTTTAGACTTTGGTTATATTGTTTCCATGAGTATACTTTTTGTGATATAGCTCGAACCAAATCATTTGACAGAGAAGAGCAAATTCAAGAGAATGAATATGGTGCGAAAATGACTTAAAAAGTGACGTATATTAATTAAATTTTCCAATGCATAATCAAACTTTCTTTTTATTTGAAATTTAATGTTATTGCGTGTGTGAGTTTTGCTTTTTTTTTAAATGGGTTTGAAAAATTTCGAGGCACTATTAATAAAAAATGAATTCTTGCACAGGAATAAATTGTTTTTTTTTTTTTTTAGATTTTTATAGTTTAATAATTCGAGGTTCAGCACCTCTAAACTGAGGTGCTTGTATTTTGTTTATTTGTTTTGTTTTAATTTGGCAAACGCTTACCGCTTGTGCTTGACTGCTAGAAGAAGGAAGAAAACAAGAACAAAATTTCGGGATATGCCTTTTGTGGAAATTAAATTCGATGCAACTGTGTCTCCACAAAAATTGCTGATAGACGATTTAAGGCCCAAACACACAATTTTCAAAAGTTCAGTTTTCCTTTTGGATTTGGTTTTTGAAATTGAAGTGTTTTTTTTATTAATATATTATGAATGTACGTTGTGACTTTTTTTGAGACAGAAAATTCAGTGAAAACGTTACAGGGGCAGTGCTGCTTGCCTTGCGGGTTTTTTCTCTTATTCTTTCGTTAATATAAATACATAATAATGGTGATCCGCTTCATGTAAACCAAGAGAAATATCCAGCTCTACATTTGGTACACAATTATCATTACTTTTGTGTCACTCCTCGAATATGGTAAAAGGCCTTTACACGGGTTCCTTATCAAATTCAACGGGCAAAATCTTCATTCCGTTCCTATATCCGTCAAGTTGGGCCTCATTCGGTTTATCATTTGAACGACATTTCCATTAATGACCGACCACTTTAAAGTATTTCGCAAATTCAAAATATAGTTTAGTTTTGATGCAGATGTTGGTCTTTGAAAACGTTTTATTTATTTATTAGATATTTGCTTATTCATATTGTATTTATTTTACAATTAATAAAATAATTTATTTAAATCTAAGTAATTCGATTCCAAGTCATAAAAATCTTAAACTTTTTTTTTCTTTTATCTTTTCAGGTACGTACCCGAACTTTAATTGTATTAATAAGATTAAATATCATTATTTGGAAATGCACTGGTGAAGAAAATCCGCATTGTGTAATAAATAACACAGGTAATTTCTTTAACAAATGTTTTCTTTTGCTTGGTTTAAAAAATTGTAAAAACTATATTTAATTTGACTGCACGAAGCATAAAAAACAGCATTTAGAAGCTCTGCAGGGCTTTATAGATAAATAGATATTTTACAACTTAAATATTTTTATAAAGCTTAAATATTTCTCACAGAACAATATTTTTGAAAGAAAAGCCACTTGAAAAACTTGAAAACTGCCTTGCGAGTTCTTAAATCTGACAGAGCCTCTTCCAGTTCCCTAAGAGAAACTGTTTTCATATTACCAATGATGGAAACGAATTCAATAAACTCATGAAATGCTCTACAAAATCCAGAATATGGTCAATACTGCTAGCAATTAAGTGATTGCTTGAAAAATGACTTTGCGCGAGCGTCAGCCTTTTCAGGGTTTTTATTATTTCAAATGACATTGAATAATATTTTGTTTTATAAAAGTGTGTTATTCGACACTTTAAAAATCCTACTGAGGTGTTTATTTGAACTGTTTAACAGTGTTCTGATTTGACAATTTTGATTGTCCAAGAATTTGGTCATATAAATTCTCTAATTAAGATCTCAGGACGATGAATGGTATTATTTTAGTAGCCGTAGTTTGTGTGGTGGAGAGCCACATGAAAGAGTAAAGATTGATTTTAAAATGACAATTTGTAACAGAGAAGGGGAATCAATTGCTAACAATTGGTTTATGAAAAGTATATCGGCAACGTCTCGCCGTTTTACAGAGGTTTGTAAGTTAATCAATATGAGCCAATTATCATACGGAGGCAAGTTGTATCTGTCTATCAACCCAGGGAAGACCACGCAAAGCAAAACGAACAAATCTGCGTTGGTCTGCTTCGATTCTAGGCCTTATAGTGAGAGAATTGCTCGGACAAAGGTTACATAAAGAGACCAAAAGACGTAAGGATAAGAGAACTCTTTCAACTCTCGTTCAATAAAACTTAGAGTGGAATTTTGCTTTAAAACAGGAGCTTCGTTGAAGGAAAAAGTACGGAGAGGTTGACGTTGACGCTTGCGAGAATAGGATCTAGATTTACATTTGCCGACATTAAATTCAAGTTAGTTTTGTTTTAAACTAAAGGAAGAACTAATTCAAATCGTTTTTAAGTAAATTACGATCGATTGTGGATGATCATCAGGGTAAATGGACAGGTCAGATTCAAGGATGCACTCAATGATGCTGATAGTAAAAATTAAGATAATGGGCCCTAAATGACTATCTTGAGGTACTCCAGAAGTTGAGACTATAGGTTCGGGCACAGAGCATCTAAAAAGAAACTTATACTGCCGATTTTCTAAATAAGAATTTAACCACGAGATGAAGTGAACAGAAAACCTTAGAGCCTTAAGTTACAAGTAAATGCTTTAACGGATGATTTGTTCAAAAGCCTTGCTGAAGTCAGTGATTTTAGCCTCAACTGCTTTGCCTGGCTGTAGTGCTTGCCAACCTTAAGATACGAATTCGGTAAAAGAACGATCGTTTTTTGTTGAAAAGTGGAGAACATATCTAGAGCTGATAGTTCAGTTATGAAGCATGAGCGGACTTGTTGTTCGTCAGCCTCTTTGGTATCTAAGTCAACCTCTTCAAAATCGAGAGAAAAGATGGCTTCTTTGTTGACTGCATGAATGTTCTTTTCCCTACATCTCCTTCTATATATTTATGGTCATTCAATGATTATTTATTTCTGTTACACCCTGAGCTTTTTTATGCGGGATCTTTTCATCCTTCATCATCCTTCATTATCTTTTTCGGGCGTACACACTCATCAACATACTGACTCCAGGTATTATTGGCGTGTGTAGTTGGTGACTGCTCAGCAGGCGATCTACTCTAGATCTAAGCTTTCCAATATTTGCTTTTTGCTCTTCGGGCAGCCGAGCCCTAAATTCATTTACAAAAGGGAAATGGCAAGAGTCAACGTTAATTTCTCTAAAACTTTGTACCTGCATGAAAACACCGTTCTATTACTAACGACAAACCATGGCCTCTTGTCGTGTCGTGGAGGCTTTGCAAATTTTTGGGCAAAGATATTTCGGGCATTTCGGTCCCGAGTATGATTTTGACATCATATCGCGCAGACCCGTCCTTGATAGACTCTTCAGCTTTGTCGTGGGCGTGCACTTGTTTTTGAATGCTTCTTTGGTGCGGATGAAAACCAGGTTGCCGTTGACTGGCTTGAATTCAATTACACTGCACGACGGTCTTACATAAACAACTTTTTTGGGCGGCTAAATGTCGGAATTTTCCATTCGTTCCATTTTAAGAAAACTCTACAAGGAGCCGGTTGCAACTCATTCGCCACTATGTCCAAAAACTCTGCATCAGCATCTCATATGTCGCAGTAGAACAGATTAGGTGTATTTTTTGCTCTCTTTTTCAAGTTGCGACGTCATCGTTTATTCCATCGAAAGCTTTCTTTACATATTGTATTCAATGAACGCCCGCTTTCAACACTATTAGCATCAGTTCGAGAGCATTCATAGCAAGTTCACGAGTTGTTATTAGTTTCATGATTTATTTCTCAAGGCTTATTTCCTTTGAACATGAAAGGATTGAGCTGTTCAAGTAACAGAAACCCTGACTCTATATTCGTTGAAAAAATCAATATTTTCAATTTAATATGCAACCCATTCGATGACTGAAGATGTTTCTTTGGAATTCCCTCTTTTTTTTTTAAATCATTTCAATGTTGCACATTCCATGCTTGAAGAAAAAAAAATCAGTTACAACTAAATGACATTGAATGTCGAACAAGCGGAGGAGCAAACAGAGAAAGTCCTTTTTATTATCCTGCATCCCCCCACACCACTCCACCCCAGTATACACCTGGATGAGGATTATTCTTCTCTCCTCGGAAACAATCCAATTGATCCACCGAGCGCTTCGCGCGCGTCCTTTTCCCCATCAACATACCTCGAGCCCTTTAGATTTTTCAAATTAAGGATAATGACTTTTCAAGCGAAGCGAAAATAATCATTTTTTTTTCCATTGCCTGGTCCTCCTTCTTGATATAAACTCATCCGGAACTTTGAAAAAAAAAAAAAAAATAACACTCCCCCATCAAGTCCTATCTTCCGTGATTCTTTCGCGCTTGAAATTTGTTAAAAAAAAAAAAAACAGCGACGAAGAGAAGCGGAAAAAAAAATTAAATTCACCCCGCGGGGATGAGTGGCAGTGGAATCCTGAAGAAACTTATTAACGTCAAACACAATAATAATAATAATTCCAAATTTACTGCGCCAAGATAATTTTCCGGAATTTCTTGCTCCTGAACAGGATTGAAGAGTAGAGTGCTTTGGTTGTGAGAGGGAGGCTGGTGCGCGCCCACCTCATTCCCTCGTCATCAATGTCGATTATGATGGCGGTTGAATGATGAATTCAAATCCCTCCCTCCCTCCATCCATCCATCCCCCGTTCACGGCGATAAAAAACTGAAGAAATACGAGAAGATAAAAAAACAGTGGAGAAAAAAAAAATCTGCACAAATTAATTTTACTATCAACAGCGAATTATGAAAATTTAACAAATAAAGGTGGTGCGGCAGAAGCATCATCCAATACCGGCTATCTACGTCGCGGCGTGGCACACGCACCAGCCGCTGACGCGCGACGTAGTTATGGCTACCATCCGAGGAGGTATGTTTGCCCCTTAAGGGTTGTTTGCGGGCTGGATCGAATGCCAGTGGTAGAGTGACTTTGGAATGGAAGCTTTTTGAAATTAAGTGGGTCGAAAATATTTGATGATGATGACGAAGACGTTGTTGATGAAGAGATGTCGATGAAGATAGAGTCGGTGATGGAGACGGAGACGGAGGCGTCTTCATGCCGATGATGATGATGCCATCCACACTTATTGTGCTTAGTAGCTCCCATTCACTTATTCACTCGTCGAATAGCAAAGTTTTTCGATTACGCAGTCAATGTGATTAATAAAGTAGCAAAAAAAAAAATATATATATGTACATATATATACTGTGACTGTGGAAATGGAAAATAGGCAACGCCAGGAAAGCAAAATAAAAAAAAAAGTCTAGCTTTTCAATGGATTATTAATCATTCACGATGGATCAACAGTGGCAGTGGAGAAGGATGATGACAACGATGATGATAATTCTGAAGGATTCTAATTTATGGACCTAATAACAATTACGAAAGATATAAGGAAGTGAGATACCAAAGTGGGTGGCTGGCAGGCGGCAATCAATTGAGACGGAAATTGGAGAAGGGGAGAACATTGACGACAGCCAACATAAATATTGCTGCCGATGTCAGTGCATTAAGACAAAAGTCCGATAATCTTGTACGATAAAATATTTAAATCCTTTTCTAGCTCGGTATTAAGGGATTGAGTTCAGCTGGTTCTTAGTTTTCCTGTTTATTTGTCAATTGAAGAGTTCGTTTGTCCTTATTTATTTGTGTCCTAACAAATTTTCTATAACAAAGTAAAAATGAGGTAAATACGAATAATAAATCATAAGATAGAGCAACAATTTTAACATGGATAACATTCCTTTTTTATTAATAAGTATAGAGGAAAAAAAGTTGAAAAACAAATATTGCAACCGCATTTGAAAAAAAAGAAAAGAAAGAAACGAAAACAAAAAAAACAAACACAAACCTTATCCCAGACTAATCTAACTTTACTTAAACTATCTTATTCTGATCTAAACTTTTCCAATTCGTCCTAAACTGATCTAAGCGTCAGTTAGTCAGTTAAGCTACTATAGTTAAACACTATAAAAATTACTAAGAGACTAAAACATTATAAAGTTTAGGCCGCTTTCTCTATTTCTTAATACACGTTCCCACGGCAGTGCTTAAAAATTGTTCCAGAAGCCTAGGTCCGAAAATTCTATCAACAGAGAAAAAAATTATCTCAGAGATACAGACCCCAAACCGAAGCCTGCAAAGTTCGAAATGGAAACATCGTAGTATGATTGCAGTTAATGCTGTGGTCATGGTAGAACCAACAATGCCGTCTACCCGACCTACAAGAAGTAAACACGGCTTAGCGGGCGAACTTTTTAAAGCAGCTAAGATGACTGTGTGAAGACCAACCTATCTGCAACACATGGTCAGATGAAAGCATGCGAAATGAATGGACCCTCAGTATTGGTTGCCCAACCCTGAAGAAAGGGGATCATCTAGACTGAGCCAATTATAGAGATATAATTATAGAGCATCAAAATTGCCTATAACATCTTTTCTGCCGTATTATTTGACCGGCTTTAGACCAAAAAAGTCAAAGACAAAATATTAACATATCGTCAGATCTTCGGAAAAACCCAGGAACTCCAAATCCGCACGCTGAATCTTTTCAACAATTTCAAAGTTGTTTTTGATTTCCATTTCGACTGTTGAGACGAGATGTATGAAGCCATGTCTAGGTTTGGCATCCCCGCCAAGTTCGTCCTTTTGTGCAGGACGGCGATCAAGTGTTCAAGTTGCACCATTAAGGTATTGCGTCGCTGTCAACCAACGTTTAAAACAAGGTGATGAACCGCATGTCAAGAGTGCAAAAGTACCATGTCAACACCAGAGGGTAAAAAGAAGCAGCTGATATCATCAAGAAAGGTAAACCAAGTCCGACGTCTGGGTCAGAATGTACCATAGACAGCTACAACTTTGAAGTATTTAGGGCTTCGTATTTCTAGGCTTCGTTGTAAAAACACATAAGAACTAATAAAGCTAATCTATTGTCCCATTTCCCATCTCATTGGAGGAGGAGATTCAACAACAAACTGTACGGTAATAGTTGTTCACCGACATCGACTAAGCCAAAAGGATAAAATTCCAATGTTCATTGGTAATTAAATACTAAATGATAAACAAAGTCTTACTAGCTATCAATGTTTAAAAAAAAACGTAAAACCCAATTTTATGTTAAGTTATTTCTGCAGTAAATCTAAAAATCGAACTTTTTTTAGTAGAATTGTTTATGTATCAAAAAAATAGTATTACCAAATTGAAAGTTATTACCAAATTGTTGAACAATCTATCAGTGTTAAATACGCAAATCGTATTTTATGTTTCGAAAATGCGAAAGCCAATATATTCCTATGGAGAATATATGTCTAGGGAATGAATGATGTTTTAATTACCCAAATTAAAGATAATGGGGGCAAATGACATTGGACCTTAATTTTATTTTTTTTTTGTCTTGAGATGGGAAGTTCATAGTATGAGCAAGTCAACTCGCACCCTATTCAATTTTTTTTTATTAAGTCTACCATTATTTTCAATATCTTTTTCAGGTACGCTCATGCAATTTCATCACTCGAGAGAGTGAGTATGCGAGTGCACGATTCTTTTACCTTTAGTCCTTTTCGGCATGAGTCAGTATCAGATGCACAAAAGCTTGAAAGCACATGACCTTCACATCGGACCTTATGTCACTTTTGCCTTCTTGTAGATTGTATAGATTGATGAAAAGATACTACAAGTTGATTTCGTTTCAAATGACATATTGTTGCCGCCCAATTTACATTACACAGATTTAAGATTTACAAATATGAAATGCCTTAGTAAACGAGTGACCTTAATGAGTTCATTCATTACGGGATTATCCGGGATATCACATCTGGTTTTGAAAGATTCAGAAAGTTTTTGTATTCTATTGCAGATCAAATCAACATATGCCTTATGATGCAAGTCAAAGGTGGAGTGAGGCCAAGGAAGACTAAGCAGCATCCTTGTTCTGTGCAATTTGCAACTTTTGTCCAAAACATTTTCCACATTTTCCCCAAGCTTGGCACCCATACAAGAGAATTGCTTGAAATACCACTTTATACATAATTATTTTATTTTTAATAGAAAGTAAGGAATTTCTGTTGATAAATGCGGATAACAGGTTAGAAGCAATGCTCATTTTCCAAGAGGAAAACAAAGCTTGCATCTTATCGGCGTTCAGTTTTATTTTCCACTTTTTTTAAGTATTGTATTAACATCGTTACCGCATTCCTAAAGTTCGTCTCAATGTTGAGACTAGACTGATGCGATTACAAACGTTCCGTATCATCAGCGTATATTGCTGTATCGCAGTTAGGCAACTTAACGGAAAACCAGATGCGTGTGCATTTTTTACGACTGGTCCGAGGACTGACTCTTGAGGTAACCCTTCAGTAAAATCGACAAGATCAGAAACACAACATTTTAACATGTACTTTCTAACAACGGTTTGAGACAAAACTTTTAACAATTTTACAAAGAAAGATGTCTAGTATGATATAGTCCGGTTGATTTCCCTAATGGCCGTTGTATTTTAATTTTATTGCTAATTCTAAGAAGTTTATGCTAAGTACCTTGGTAGCGCCCGAAACCAAACTCTTCATTTGGCTAGACCTTTTGTTCATATAGCTTTCAAGTTTATCGGCAGGCTTACCAGCTTTGAGTATGGTTATACTACCTTTGCCAATTTCCAAGCCTTTGAAAAATACTGCACTTTAAGACCTGCGTTTATTATCAATGCCCTCAGTCTTATGGTGTTGAGCTGTTTAGGAAAAACTGTGTATCCCTTTCTGTCATAAAGAATATATATCTAAGTCAGTGTTTTTCAAACCTTTTTTATTACGTGACCCCTTTGTTAGTAAAAACCCCCTGACCCGATTGTTTGGCGACACTTCCAAACTCAGTCAAATTACACAAGATTTTTTTACTAATTCGCGATGAAATTTTCTAACGTGTTGCTAAAAGTAAAAAATTGGTATGGGTGCGAGTAGGCCTGCTCATACCATCAACTTCCCATCTTAAGATAAAAAAAATGTAGGTGCTATACGAATACGTATATATTATGTTATCATTATAAAAAATTTGTGACTTTAACATCAATACATTTATGACACTTTTCTCTCGAAACAACCTAAGGCGCCTTCATCTGTTTTTGAAAGTGTACATTCCCTTGCACCATGTATCAGGATGGGGATTTTGAAAGTCTTATAAGGCGACACTTTAGTCCTTCGAGAGAGGACTTTACTCAATTGTTTTCTTAGCCCAAAGAAACAGCGATTTGCAAGAGGTATTCTTCGTTTGATCTCAGCGCTAGTTTTAGCGGAGCCTAGGAAGACAAAGTCCCTAACTACCTCAAAGCTATAGCTGTCTATGGTAACATATTGACCAAGACGTCGCATTTGGGTGTTCTTTCTTGATGACAACATATGCTTCTTTTGCACCTCGTATACAGCCAAAAATCATCTTTGGCGTTTGGAATATTTTTCCAAGTACGATGTTGAAGAACTCGCATAACAAGCCATCCTAGTCTAAAACGTTGTTTGACATCAAGTGGGTCAGTGAAGTCTTTGCCGAACATAATGGAACAGCTTAAGATTTCCATCTTTACCCTTCACAAAAGGACGAGCTTAGCAGGGATGTCAAACTTGGATATAGTTCGTGGATCCTGTCAAAGACAACCTTGAAATTGATTAAAATGTGATGGGTGCCGAATTGCAGCTTCTAGGTTTTTTCAAGATCTGTCGTGATAGTTATATTTGGGCTATGTTGAACAATACTTGTCAAAAGCTACACTGATATGGACTTATCAGTCTGTTGACGAACTGCTTGAGACATTCACATATTACGGAAGCAAGGATGTTTTAGTTTCTTCAAGATTCGGGTATGTTTTATTCTGGTCATATATTGTGTCGCAGATAAGGTGATCAATGCTATTTGACAAGTCATTATCGCCGCTTTCTTTTCTTCGTCTTTTGTTGGCCTGCGTCGTCTTATCGAATGGTTTAGGCTGCCTACCATCGAAATTGGTTTCATCATCGCCGTTATATAGTCTGCAGAAGTGATTCTTCCATATCCTCAGCAAAGACTGCAATTCTATTATGATGTTATATTTTGAACATTGCAGGCTTCGGTGTGGGTTTGTAATTAAGAAATTATTATTGTTCATGTTGGTAGAATTTTCTAAACTAGGATTCATACTTTTGGGAACGTGGATCAAGAAAAAGAGCAAAAAGGGTACATCAAAATATGAAAGTGCCTAAACTTAATAACACTGTTTTAGTGTGTAAGTTAGTTTTTATCGTTTATAACTAACTAAATTAAGTCAATTGGCTAAATAAACATAATGTTGATGAAACTTTTGGAATTGAGATAGATCAAACGAAAATTTCTATGAATTTGTCCGAAAACTTAAAAACGACAGAGTATATATTTATGCATATTTTTATCAAATAAGAAAGATGAAAAATTTAATTGATTTTGAACTTTTTTTTATCGGAAAACTAAATTGATTTTAATCTAAGAAATGAAATTGTCCCTTTTTTTGACAGTTTTTTCGTAATTTAATTTATACACCCTGTCAAATTTAACAAAAAGCTTTTCAGGTGATCTTTAGTTATTTCCATTTCGAATTTTGCAGGCTTCGGCTTGGGGTGTGTAACTTTGAGATAATTGTTTTTGCAGGCTGGCTGTCCATGGCTTGCATTAAACGACTCAATGAAAGCATTTTCGACTGTAATATAGGTCCAACGACCCAAAATCTTAGCCAGTCATCCCAACTCAACATGAAGATAAGATATTTTAAATTTAGAGTTGCGAAAATCGATTTCATAACAACAACTTTAACATTGGAAGTTGAATTTGTACTTGCTTTTGGCAGTTGTTTTTCAACTTCTTCAATAAAGTGTTATAAATCAGACACCCAGAATTATCAAATATTATATAGCTTAGTTTCAAAAGTATTACATTTTGTAAGAACTCTGTTTATTGGGATTCATATTTTACGAGTTTGAGGACCAACTGCTTATCTCAACTTCATGTATTTTTTGAATTATTTTTAATCAATCAAATTTGTTTGATTGCTTTGCTTTGGAAGATATTAACCACTGCTCGGAATATTAAGGCGTGATTAACTTTATGTCCTTTTTGAAAGGATTCAAAAGTACAAAGTTTCAATCCAGAGATTTCCACCACCTCTTCCTTCCGAGCTGGTAACTACTCAGCAGAAGATCTTTTTCTGTCTGGTTTAAAGAGGATCACATTCAGTCCAGTTTTCTTAACAGATTTTGATAGGATTTTCCACGCCAATTCAGAGAGATTTTTTTTTATCTCTGTGTCATTCTCTGGAAAGACCTCTAGTATTGGGTTCATGATAAGACACCACAAGAGGGGAAAGCGAACTAAATCAGATTTTATGATCTTCCTTGCAATATACGAGGGATGCAGTTTTAGCCATGTGTTTTAGCTTTGTCATTTAGCTTTTTCTTGATGCTTTTTCTTTTTGCTTATATATTACAACGATAAAAAAGCATCACGCTACAGCCGAGAAGGTTTTGAACAAAAGAACTGGTGGCTCAATAATTTTCTAAGGATCTTTTCATGTGTCAGTATTGCAGACGTCACTCTGAGTCTTGAAAAATGGGAAAGACCTACAGGATTCACATTTCTGAAACAATTTTCAAAGAACTTCCGTGGAAATTTGGATCAGGAAATAGAGAAAGGGGCACATCAATATATGAAATGGCATCAACTTAATACTGTTTTTGTCTTTTTGGTAGTCTCTATAGTTAGTAACTTACTTACTTAGCCAATTGACTGGCTAAATAAAAAAAATATTGATGAAACTTTTGGCATTAAAATTGAGCAATAAAAAAGAATTATATGAATTTGTCCGGAAACTTATGAACGGCAGTGTATATATTTATGCATATTTTTTTATCTGATAAGGTAGCTGTAAACTATAAATTTAATTAGTTTTGAACATTTTTTATTGGAAAACCAAATTGGTTTTAATTGAAGAAGTGAAAAAAGTCCCTTTTATTGACAGTTTTTTCGTCATAAAATTCAAACCACCCTGTGAAATTTAACCAAAAGCTTTTCAGGTGATCTTTATGCACACACGCTTCGAATGAAACCAATTTGGCTTCGATAGGTTCATTTGTTCTCGAGTTAGGCTGTACGAAAGAATCCGCACAAACGTACGTACGTACGTACACACACACACACAGACATCTTTCTAAAAATCATGGAATCCGACTACTGGGACCGCCAAACGTGGAGAAATGTAAAAATTTTGAATTTCGAAAATCGGACCGATTACAAGAACTTCCTGATGGGAAGTTAAAAAAAATGTAGCAGACCTTGCAGTAGTATAGTGCTGTCTGAGTAGTAAAGCCAAACGTTTCATGGACATACTGCTTTCTTCATCGACATGCTCTGGCATTCAAGGTGTTACCTTCTGAATTAAATGATGTGATCAGAGTTGTGAACTCTATTTAAGGCAAGGCCTTGCGAAGCCGACTGTTAAGAATCATGTGTGATGCAATGGGTGCACTCTATCGAAATCTCCTTTATTACACAGAGCTCAGATGGCTGTCGAAAGAAAAGATATTGACACGAATTCTGGAATTAAAAACTGAATAATTGATGATCCCCACCCGACTTTTAAAATTATCATTTCTCGCTGATCTTTTTCACCACTGAAAGATTTTAAATAAAAGTTCAAGGGAGCGAAGTAAGAATTAAAACTGCAAAAGACAAAATCAGAGGATTCCTCGCAAAACTTCGTTTGTGGTTAGAGTCTTTAAAAACAAATAAACAAATTTTTGATCATTTTCCTTGCGTTCAAAAGATCCTCTAAGAAATTTCATCAGATGAATCAGAGTTTCCAGAACTGGATTCTGAAAGTGGAAATGGACAAAGATGGACGTTAACCTCCGATGAGCGGTGGCGTTTAAAGCGGTAAATGGAGCGTAAAGGGTTTGCCCAGACATAGGTACATATTTAATATGTCGATTTTGGGACAGGGAACGGGAGATGACCAGTGATGTACTAAATGAATTGTGAGTGAGACGCTTTGGTTCGTTTCTCGTTATAAAATAAAACAGAGTCGTAAGTCCATTAAACCTTTATTAACCTTTATTCGCGGACTTATTTGGAATAAATTGGAAAATATAATTTGTCCGCGATAGTGAAGTAACTGCTGCACTAACTTCTTTGGCAGCCCGGGGTATATGCAACAGATAAGCTTTGTTGAAGCCTTTGTGCTTGAACAAGTTAAAGGACATAGCGGCTCTATAGATAGGCATATTGTAACTCGCCCATGATTCTTTTGCTGACTGCGAATTGGCGTGGAGCCAAACAGCGTTATCCCAATGAATGCACACATTTCGTCCTCAATGGTCATCGTCCAAGTTCTCTGTTTTTTATTGGGATACGCTTTGTTCCATAGTCGAAAAAATTCGATTAGATTCGTCTATAATGTTCACAACTTCGGAAGGACCACACCGATTTGAAGATGGCTCGGTGATGCGTCAATGTTCCTAGAAATTGCCCTTTAAGGGTAATCGTTGACACATTACGCGAACTTGGCCTTCCAGAAGGTAGTGGACTCGCATTTCATATCTTCCCATATTTCAATCGGTAAGCCTCTTTCTGAGGTTGTTACTGCCATACGCCCTTTCATGGCAGTGTGAAGTCACATTCTTTTCAATGTTCGACATTAAAACTAAAAAGAGAAACAGGCTTAATATGCGGCCGTTTCACCTCCACCTTCTGTTGATGAGCCAGGTTTACTTTCTTAACATACTGGTACCTAGAACAACCCCGATAATTTGTCATGTGTCCCGAGTTGCCACATAGAATACATATTAGAGACGTGGTATCATCAATCCTATCCGTACCTAGTGGACATTCATCCGCTTTGTTCACACTTAACGCACCGAAACTGCATTTGACAGTTGGAAGTGACATGCCCGAACCTCTAAAAGCGAACACATTGTGAGATGTTATAGCTGTAGTGAATGGCTTGACCCCTACGAACTCAAGATCGTCACATTCCTTCGCTTTAAGCTTCCAAAGAAGCCCTCTCAGGATCGGTGGGCCGATCGAGACCTCGAAGGAGCATCGTCAGCAATCGCTAACTCTTTAGGGTGAACTTCTTGTCTTCTTGTTCTTGTGAAGCAGTGGATAGTAAGTCTGCCAATGCTTGAACGTAAAGCCATAAAATTATTGCTAATGGCCGACTTACATATGTCAATCGTATGCTCCAATTTGTAGGTATTGATTGAAGCTATTTAGACCTTGTTGTCGTCTGCTGCTGCTGTTGCTTTATGTTGCTGCTTAGGCAGCTATAGTTGTTGCTACTTTTCTGGTGCCAAACTTTGATTGTTTTTTGCCGCCTGTTGTTGCTGCACATGTTTTAGCGTGCATTGCATTCGCATTACATTGCTGCCTGCTACTCCCGTTTGCTACTAGCCGTTTGTTTGGCTTTTACGGCCTTCATGAACGCCTCTAGTTGGCAGATCTCAAAGTCTTCATCATTCTTGCGAACTCCTCACAATCCGCCCTATTTGGTGGAATTGCAACTGCTGCTTATGTTGGCTTGATTTTTATTAATTTTTTAAAACACATGCTAACTGAACAGAGTAAGCTGATTGGTCTGTAACTGCTTGGTGAACAAGCAGTCTTCGAAAAGACAAAGAACAAATTTGGGACAAAGTTCCGGAAACTAAAAGACGAAGCGACTTGCTAAATTGCTATCTGCTGAGAAGTAAGCGATCGAGGTCTAATTCAGAGTTCCGAGAACTAGCAAAGGTTATAAGAGAATGCAGATCCCATCATTTCAAACATTTTTATTCTGCACTGATTCACTGCAATGCTCCTCTTAATCCTGACCTTGCCCTACGAGCGCGACCCATCTGAAATGGATCATACCACGGGTTAAACATCTGTTTAAAGGGTTAAACATTCCGTCTCAACAAAAAACAAAAAGCACCCAGATTTCATTCATATGGCATCCCGAATGGCTCATGTTGTCGCCACTTGAACCTGCAATGATGATGATGATGAGAGTGCTGGCTATGCTGCAACGTTCCTTTTAATAATGATGTAACCACATCCCGATCCCAAACAAAACAGTATTATGTAAGATTTAATTAAAATTAATTACATTAAGTGCATCCATATCCTTTTGCTATTCCCGTCTCCACTCTGTATATCCTCTTATTTTGCGGTTCAAATAAAAAAAATGGAATGCACTCTTCCACTCCATAGCCACCCACCATCATAGCCCTCGTCTAAAAAAAAAAAGTTACTTTTCATTCCGGTACAACTCGTAAGGATTGGGCGACTCTACCCACATCCACACAGACAAGTGGATATCATCCTCGCCAACCAGCCTAGATAGAAGATAGACACCGTAGGATATAAACATTTCACTATACACATTTGCGGTCCATAATTCCTGCTACTGTGAATCCATCCAAGTGCGAAACCAAAAAGGATGCAGCAGCGCAAAAAAATGAGATGAAATGCAAAAATCTGCTCCGAGTTCTATGGCGGGACGGGACAACGCCAGGCATACAGGAAATTTGAAATTAAATTCAGTCAGGCCGCTATTTTAAATTAATCAAAGTATGTGTGTCCTTTCACCACCACCACGCGAGCCAGACATCAATCAAAAGCAAACGATAGCCTTGCCGCCCCTGAGAAATCCACCGCTCGGACCCTGATTCAACCCACAAAAGCATGCACTTCAAAAATACAAGCACCTAGGAGCAAGTACTGCGTGCATACACGAATTCAGGATATTAATACAAAGTCGTTTATAATTTAATTGTTAACCCTTTGCGGATAGACGAACAAAAGGTTGGCCGTTCTCGTTACACTTGACGATACAGCGAATCCCACCCATCAGCACTCATCAAGCGAACAAGGCTGCTGATGGATGGACGGACGAACGGACGGACGGACGGACGGACGGACGGACGGACAACAAAGGCTCTGCCGATATTGAATTAAATTTTGAACGGAGCCGCGCATCGCATAACGCGGTTTATTGGTTTCCTACCTAGGCCAGGAGTTTGAGCTGGAAATTATCACGAAAGGCAAAAGAGGAAGCCCTACTGCTACTGCTCCAGCAGCGCTCCAACAGCGCTCCAGCACGTGTACTTCAAAACTACTGCTACTATAATTTCACATCTCCATCAGCGACGCTGCTTCGAATGCTGTTTCAACACAGACGGACAACAAATTCAAGTCAAAAGTAGAGTGAGGTTTTAAAAATAAATAAACCGGAGTATAAAAAAAAGAGAAGAGTAAACCTGGTAGCGCTCCTCTCTGACAAAACAATATTCATAATGGATTGCCTTGCCAGTGGTCCACGAACCACTTTTTAGGAAGTCTCTGTGGCTTTGGGCTGACGCTGCTATACTGCTGCTGGTAAACTCATGTGCAGCTGGAGAGATGGTCTGCGAGGAACTGCTGTTGGCTTACAAGAGATGGATTCTTTGTTGGGGGTAAACAAACGAGTAAACGATGATGAAAGGTTTTGACCCTTATACCACCAAGAGATAGTGATGGTGAGGTCCTTGAGTCCTTTGCTCTGCCAATAATGGAGGAAGGAATCATGCTGCCGTGTTGTAATAAGATAAAAGTGCTTTGCAGATGGGTTTGCTGGATGAGTGGTGCATGACTCTTGTGGTCGAATGTTGATATTTTCAACCTTTCAGTATATTTTTTTATACAAAGAAACGAATGAAATCAATGAAAGCCTGTCGAATAGCCTTTCGTTTGAAATATTAGATTTTTTAAGGGTTCCTTATCAGCGCGCAACGGAACCCTTTTACTCAGGTGTCCGTCGGTCTGTCACAGGGATGTATCTTTTGAATCATTTGTAGTCCTCACAGAATGTATACTCCTGACTTTTTTAACAAGAAATTTTATAAAAGAGGGGGTGTCCCCAAACAATAAACGAAACTCAAATTTACGCACAGGAAAAGGCTGTGAATGAAAAAAAAAATGTAAAAGATGCGGTAGTGATACAAATGTGATGCATAGTTTTGCAACAAAGCTGATGCATCGATAATTTTTATTTTTTTTTTTCTTGACTTTGAAGTTTTGGGGCAGTTTTGAAAGCTTCGCATATAATTTTGAATTTTTCCTCGTCTTGGCGTTTCAACATCGGATTGGATGAATCAATTTGTATGTGAAATTATTTTCAATAATTTGGCAATGGATATCAACAACAAAAAAAATCGACCAAGTGCGAGTCGGACTCGCGCACCGAGGGTTCCGTACAAACCTGTAGATATATGAGTAAAACTTCACCCATCACGACAACCGAGTCATAGTTATGCTATTTTTAAAGACAAAGGTCTCTTTATCGTTTCAGAAATCTTTAATTTTATATAAACACTTTTAATTTTTTTTTGTAATATAACTGAAATACCTACACTAGCCTTGCAAAATGAAATATTCTAGGAACAATACAAGCAAGCTGTCTGATAATATGTTTGACAGTATTATAATTAAATATGATAAGCTCTTTGAAAAATGTTGTCCCCTCCTCATGCATAGAGTCATTACAATTATGTTTATAATCACAATTTAAATTTACGTTTTGATTGCCTTGCGAGAAGTTGCGAGTTTCAAAATATGCGGTATAAATGGTTGTACCTTTGCGTTTTTGCGTTGACTAAGAAATTTGTTTTATTTTCGCAGTTTGAAGGCAATTAGACCTAATATGAGGGTCAACTTGATATCTCTACACGTTCATGAGGAAAAGGGCAATAAGTATATAATTATTAAAAAAAATATGGGATTTAACTTAAAATTTAAGGTTTTCGGAATTTTCCTTTATCTGTGCTATAAATCGTTGCTTCGTACCTAATTTCAAGATATTCGGTTCACTGTTCACGGGAAGTACTCTGAAGGTTTTAATTCCCTTGCGAGTCTCGAAAATTTGCGGCATAAACGACTGAATCCAAGGGACAGTAGACCTGTGTTTTGGTATAAATTTCAGCTTGATAACTCCACGCGTTCCTGAGGGTCTTGACAAACAAACGGACGGATTACAAAGTGATCCTATAAGGGTTCGGTTTTTTCCTTTCGAGGTACGGAACCCTTAAAACCCAAAAAGAAATGTTATTTTAAAATTATCAAACAGTATCTAGGTTATTTATTCTTATTCTATTTCCAAATGTGTCAAGTGTATCAACATGGAAATCTATTTCGATTTTCGAAAAATAAAGGGAATGCTTAAACAAAATTCACCTGCTGTACAAATTGTGGAAAGTGTGGAAACTGGCCAACCAGGGCAAATTCAGAGATGTGATTGATAGATATGGCCTTAATTAATCGAATGAATGGATTTTATAATAAAATTCATACGCAACGGTTTGCTGGCAAGGTTATGGCTTCAGTATTTTGGGATTTTCGTTAACAGCAACAATAACGTAGCATTATTGGAGAGTTTGAAGGACGAAATCGTAGTAAAACAGAACCATTTGTAGATGAAAAAGGTTCCGTTTCACCAAGATATTGCATCATGTCACAGATCAATGAAATCGATGGCAAAATTAAATAAATTGTGCGTCGAATTACTTCTGCATCCACCGTATTCTCCAGATTTTGGACTCTAACATTTATTCCTTTTCTCAAACATGCTTGCTTGACAGAAAGAAATTAAGCGCCGATGAAGAGATAATCGCCGAAACTGAAGCCTTTTTTAAGGCCAAAGGCAAATCGTACTATTAAGATCTTATCGAAAAATTATATTACCACAATTATCGTTGTATCGCCTACGAAGGCATCTATAATTTTAAAATCAATCACATTGTATAAAAAAACATGGTTTTTTCTATATTAGCCTACGAACTTTTCAGCTCATCTGTAAGGTCATTGAGTTCGGGGATCGCCGGACTCCTTTTGGTATCTATAAAACTCCAGAAGGAAGATGCATAATGTAGCTTATTGTAACTTTTTTTTTATTCGAGATTTATGTTGAAATTCCTTTCTTAATATGCTCTTCGTTTTTTTAGTTTCAATGCATTTTCATTAGCTTATTAGAATTACTTATAAACTTATCCACATGAGCGCATTTTCGTAAAAATACCAAGGCAGCGATTAGATTGAGTGGGTGTAACCACTGGAGCAAAACACATAGCCCAGGTCATATGGAAATAATCAGAATGCGAGAATTCCAAGACACACAGACTATATCGCACCTATCTTTGAGTCCGAATCAGGATAAAAAATACTGAAAGATATTGTCAGAAAATTTGCCAATCTGGAAGTTTACACGGACGGTTCCAAATAAAAGTAAGTAACCGATCTCGCCGGATTTCTCCTTCTCTTTGTCCCTTCGATTGCTCAACCACTGCAGTATATTCCAGGCAGAAGTTAAAGCTATACAAGAGACTGCCGGCTTTTTGTGAATGTATCCGATGGACGCATTATCTATCGTCATATAAATAGACAGCTAGGTGGCCATCAAGGCTCTATACACACCAACAATTAATATGAGATGGATGGATAGCGGTAACCTTACCATACCAGGGTCTCTGGGCATAGTGGTATTCCAGGCAATGAAAGAGCCGAGGAGCTAGCTAGAATAATGGTGAGCTTGCCACAAGCAATAAATCAGGAGACCCCTAACCCGTCAATTCAAGCAGTAAACACTACACTAAATTATGATGCCATCAATATCACTAGACACTTGCAGGACTTCGAGGCAAAATTGGCCTCTCGTTAATCAAAAAAAGACAAGTATACTCCTAAGCCTTAACAGGAATACAATTAGGAAGGTCATAGAAGTTGGGCTCACACGCATTAAGAATGTCTCTTTTGAAGGAGCTGCATGGATGAGGAAGAAGTAGAAAGCACTTCTTCCTACTACCCTACCTGGGCACCTGCCCTGCCAACCAAGAAGATATGTCAGAAAGAAAAATTCAGAACACAGCAAAATTCATTAGGAAAACAAACAAACTGGTTATAACCGGTCTCCATGATCAGGAGCAGACGCACTTACCACTGAGCCACGGCACGGTTACTCTCAATATAAAGAACAATGAATTTGTCTTTTTATGGCTTCAAGGACGGATTCAGCATCATGCAGTGAAAGAATAGACATCACTCATAAATGAAAAAAAAGCAAACCCTAAGATGACCTTAAAAATAAATCATCTGTGACTGGCTTTTTCGATTTCCAGTGATCCAAAAATTGTGTTAATCTCGTAAATAAAAAAGTTTTGCATGATACCAGAGCATGGGCACTACAACAAGATTCTATTTGAAGTATTTTCCTCCAAAACAAAACAGAGCACGTCACAAAAGTAAAAAAAAAAGAAAAATCTGACCAAAACGCTTGGCCTCATAAAGTCAATCCCATAAGAAAAGCCAACCGAATCTGTCATTTCAGTGTGCATCCACATTTTCCTCTGCGTCACTTATTGCATCATTGAAAACTGTCAGAAGTTGGTCCTCTCTCTTCATCGTTCGGTTGCGACCAATCGAAATTTATCACCCGTCACATACCCTAAGCCAACTGTCATTACCAACTTAAGAAAATTTCTTCAAACAACAATTTGTTGATTCACTTTCTCGAGCAGCAAAACTTCGCAGGTAATGAACCCAAGGATAACTGACTTAAGACACAAAATCCACTCGAATATCCAAAAACCTCCCTCCCACCAAACCCATCATCAGAAGCTTTTCTCCTCGTCTAGGTAGCACCGTGGACTTCCTTGTAAAATGATGCGGTAGCTGATGGCGCGGCGCTACTGCAGGATTTTCTCAGATGGTGTCGGTGGAAAACCGGTGTAATAATTTCAAGAAATTGTAATTTCCCAACTTTTGTTCAGATTTAATTTCCATTCACCCAACACAAGCCTCCCTCTCAAGGACAAGAGATGAGAAGAATACATTAAAAAAAAAGTTTCCTCCTGCATTCTTCGGTCCGGTGTCTGTTTTAATGTTTCTTTGCCGCGACGTCAATGATGGACCAGCCGATGATTCCAAGGACTAAACTTTCCACCACCGAATCGCATCCACCACGAAGGAGGCTACTGTCCCATTCTATAGCCATGTTGCTGCTCCATTAGCTTCTTTATGTGTGTGTACCACAGCGAAGAAGGACATTTCTTTCTACTGGCAAGGATATTTATTGTTAAACTTTCTACTTCCTCCTGCTCATTTTTGTTTTGCTTCTTCTTTATTATATCGTATTCTTTTTTGAGTTTGGTTCTCTTCCGCGCGTTATTGTTGAATATTTTGCTTTTTCATTTCTTCATTTTAAGTGCCCTGCGGGTGGACATGGGTGAATCCTTACATTAAGTCCATTAGAAGTGTGCTTGTGTGTGTGTCTACTTTGGAGTAAGTTAGAGTAAATCCTTGAGAAGTATGCGTGTGGCAAAGCATGGATATCATTAAAGAAAAAAAATGAAGCACAAAGAAATACCGGCCCAAAAAAAGGACTAACAAATTTGTTGCCAGCTAACTTTTACCTTTTGCCGACATCGTCAAGTGCAAAAACGTCCTTTTCCTTATTGCAACTTGAACCACCATTCAAGTGCCGAATGGAGGGTGTTGCTGTCCTTTTTTTTGTTTTGTTTATTGTTTCTTTTCGTTATCCTTATTGGCAAAATTTATTTATTTTACTTTTATTTCGAATTTATATTTGATCCTTATATTTTTTTTCGGCGACGTTTGTGCCCGTTGTATTCATTATTATTTTTATTTTTACGATTATTTTGTTACTGTGTTTGTTGTTGACTCTATTGGCAAGTTTAAAAGGATAATTCAAGGATAAAGGAAAAGTTGTAGTACGCACACAAGCAGGGCGGTTGGAAGATGTGTCTGGCGTTTTAGATTGATACATTGAAAATTGAATCCTTTTTTTTTGTCCATTGTACGGTGCGCGGGCTCTATCTGGTGGAAGGAAGTGGCTTTCCTTTGTGGAAGGACAATTTCGTTGTCGGTCTTTTCTTTGTTGGGCTGCTAGCCGATTATCAGAGTAGTGATATGACATGATGATGTTGTGGGACATTTTCAAGAAAAGATTTTCGGGGACAAAGTTGGTTGGTGGTGGATTCAAAGTTTTCCTTTTGTTAATCCCCCCCCCCATCCCCCCCCCCAAAAATAAGGACCGAAATTGATTGAAAATTGCAAAATTATCGAGAGATATTAAATTTATTTCGTTATCTGAGTTGGGTTGAATGTTTTGGAGTCAAAGAAATATGATGATGATAATGATGATGGGTCCCATGTTCAGCGGAGCACAAAAAAAGAAGTCGGAAAGGCCACGAAGGCTTTGTGCAAAAATTAAATTGAGCGTACAATGATCAACTGGGTTGCTCTAAGCTGAATGATGGAGAATCTGGGCATGGGTATATGTACCTTCCAACATATGTACAGTGTGTGACAAAACTTCTTATAATAGAGCGCAAAACGTTTGTTTACTAAACGAAAAACGCCGAAAACGTGTCACTATATTTAACTATTTATCATTAAAACATTTGTAATTTGATGTACTAACAAAAATCACCATATTGCTTGCTCAAAAATATGTTCATTTCCAAAATATTCAAAAAACAAATACGCTCCCGAAATGCGAAAGCGACAAAACTAAAGCAACTCCACAAACACATTTGGGTACCGATAGGTCGCATTCCTTTAAGGTATACTTTCCTTTTTCTGTTTACATGCATAATTCATTACACTCATTATCCATTGTGAAGTGATGAAGTTAAAGTTTGGATATTTTTCTTAAGGACAATGCCCATGAACAAATTTGGAAATAAATTTAAAAATAAAACAATTGCAGATTTTCTTAATGGAATAAAACAAAAAGATTATTTCACGTAAACTCATTATTTTTCCTAAAATTCTAACTTACACTGCCGTTATAATAATAATAAATAAATTGCTGCACATTTCCTTGATTACTATCCAGACGGTGTTCGGGTTGATTTGTTGATGCGGCTATTTCCTAGCGAACTTCCGGTTTGTCCTTATTTGGACTACTAAGGGCCCTTAACACTGTTTGTAATTTTCACCACTCAAAATCACACAGGACCTTCACGGTATTTACTAATTAATTATAAGTTAAAAACGCACGTACTTTCCCATGGTCCCTGCTCGGGCGCCAATTAGATATTTATATATTTATTGAAAAAAAATTATTTCAAAATTTTCCAAACTTGTTCATTATAATTCAAACTTAAATCCAACTATGAGCTACCCAGCGAACTTCGTTTTTGCTGCATCTTGATCCAGTTGTTTTCAATTCACACAGTTTGGCAATGTGATGGAATTCGCCTCTCGGTCTTAACGTGCGATTGATGGAATGTGCAGGTGTCGAATGCGGACGTTGTCACGTGGTTCACATGTTGTTAATTATGCATTTTCTATGGGAATGGATTTATTTGGTGTTTTTGGTGTTACCTTATCATATCAAGGCATTAGATGGAAGAGGGCACGTTAGATGACCGAATGGATGAAGCTTAGGCCCAAAAGTATTGCCAGGGTACAGAAAAATATGGTGAGGATAATGTAATGGTGTGGGGCTGTTTCTCCGGCCAGGGAATGGGGCCTATTAACCAAATTACGGGTATTTCAAATAGCCAAGGATGCAAAGATGTACTGAAGGATATTATGAATCCATAGGCGGATGACAACATGCCCTCTCGTTGGATATTCCGACATGACAATGACCCCAAAAATAAGTCTAGGCTCGTCACTGAGCGGTTCAATGCGACCGGATTGTGTGTTCTGGAATGGCCAGCTCAACCGCCCGATCTCAATCCCATTGAGAATCTATGGGAAATTGTGGATCGAAAAATTCGGATTAAAAATTACTCCTCCAAGGATTCTCTTTTTGTAGCTATAAAAGAAGAATGGTGGAACGTCGCAATGGGTACAGTAAACAATTTAATTGAAACCATGCCCTGCCAATGTCCAGCAAATCTTCAAAATAACAGTATCCAACTAAATATTAAATCAAATAAATAAATATTGATTAATAAAGTCACCATCTATTTTTTACATAAGATAATTATTAAGTTGCTTTAGTATCGTCAATGCCTAAGAAAATGGTTTCGTTTTCGTTGAATTAATCATATAATAAACCTTAAATTTATTAAAAACTTATGTTTTTTAAGAAAAAATATTCAGTGTCTTCATGTTTTAAATTTTTAGTTTAAACCTTTTCAGATAAATTTTTGTTCTCATGCAAAGAATAAAGACAGATAGAATACTAAAAGTTAGTTTTATCAACCACTGTACTTACAGTAGAGATCAATAGTTGGAAATTTATCAATTTAAGTTATTTGCTTTGTTTAAAGAGTACTTCAAATAACTCAGAGAGTAGGTTTGGTAAGCGGGTTCGTATTTACTTTAAAAAGGCATGCGATGAAAACGCTCAGAACTTTAAATTGTTTCTTTCTGAAATCGGTCTTCTGTATTTGTTGTTATATAATTTAAGGAGGAATAGTTGATTCCTCAAAAGCTATGCACACTAGGGGCCTTCGGGTCATGTTGACTCGACTCCAATAATTATGATCTTGTTGTTTTAAATTGAATATTAAATCCAATTACTTCAAGAACTTATATTAAATAAAAACTAAGACACGTTTATTACATTAAATATGTTTCGGGAATATTATTTATAAGTTTCTTAAATTTTTTTTACGTTTGCATTCGTTTGCAAATATGGGCCGGAACCATTTTGCCTAAACAATCATCAACACCCTGTGTTGAATTTAAGTCCATAATCATTTTGGGTTATTTGCGGCTTGTGCTCAACAAAATTGAGTTAAGGTTTTTTTCGGAATGTATGCAACAAGACCCATTTTTGAATTGAACGCAAAAGTGGATGAAAGCACAGGTTTTGGGTATCTGACGTTTGTTTTCCCGTAAGGTTCCAAGAATGGTATGTTTGAAATCAAAAAGTTGTTCAAATAATCTATACGATGGAAAAAAATCACATGTAAGGTTCTAGTCGTGCAAACCTTTTGTCAAATCCAAAGCTACGCGCATTATCGATTTTTTTTCCCTTGCACTTCTCTGGAGTTTTCCGATAAAACACTGAACTGAACGAACGTTACCCATTTCACTGTCACACTTAGTTTGTTGTTTGGCACATTTTGTCGAAAAGGACATCGACCTCTGAATGATTGTAACTGTCCGTCAATTGTAATAAAAATATTACAATATTTGGGTTAAACAACATAGGCAACAGCGTCACCCATTTATTCTATCTATCTAACACAACTGCTAATTTATTTCGCTGTCTTCTCTCTTGTCGATCAGAACGTTTATCAAAACGCAAAATCGTTGAATTTTCAACTGTTTCAAGCTCATTATTGCTTGAAATAAAGGTTTTCCATAAGCTCTAGATCATAAGCTAAATAAACTTTCATCATTTTACTTCAAAACAAAAAATAAAATCATTTGGTTTCTTGGTAAGCATATTTTCAGTCGCTCCAAATCCAGTAATTTTTTTTCGTAATGAAGTCGTCATAAATTATTTTGATAGTTACGACTTTTTTATGATAAATTAAATTTCAGTTTCGGGTCAATAAGATCCGAAGAACCGAGGAAAGTTAATCGCACTTTCTCTAATTCGGATTCATAAATACCATGTCATAAGCTGTTGTCGTGAAACGTTACAACGCTATCACTTGAGCCGTCGACCAGCGAAAATAATCTTTTTTTGAGTCGTCAAAATAATGCCTTGCGAAGATGAAGTCATTTGTTCTGTTGCAATATCTAAACATAACTCATAATCTTCTAGAAATACGCAAAAAATGCACTTGTTTACTTATACACTTATGGCGAATAAAAAATACTGCGAATTAAGTAAACGTAAAAAAATGATTTTTGGAATTCTCCGCCGCCATTGGGACCCCGCATGTGCGGAATTCGCAATCAAAATACATCTGAATTTCAACTACCAGTACAAAGTTATTCAGTTCTTTTTATGGTTATGATAATTCCTTGAGATAAAGGAGATTATATTTAAAAAAAAAAGTATCCAAGTACGACTCGGACACGCAGGGTCTCGTACCGCCTTATAATAAACTACTTATTTGGCTAACTTCAAATTCTCAAAGCGTAAAATTGACTTGAGCTTCATGGAAACACAGTCGTCAGAATTTGATATTAATTTCAACTTGGTACCCTTCGCGTTCCTGAGCAAAATGTCCTAGACCGACGGCCAGTCGGACATCGAAGTGATCCTATTAACTTCAGTTTTTGCTTATGAGATATGGAACCTTAAAAACGAACACATTAAGACATTAATAATACCATAAATAGGACATTTTGAAATCAACTCCAAATACATCAACGAGTCAAACAGAAATTTCCTTTTGAACAAAAACACTCCTTTAATAAATGTGCTTCAAAAGTTGTAACAAACCGTTGCGCTAAATGTCATTAAACAGTCAAAGTCATTTCTCTCGGCAGTAATTGTCACCCACACATGTTTCAACAGGGTGGACGACAATCCTTCATCAATGTCCTTGCTGAGCAAAATAAACCATAAAAAAAAACAAGCATACAAATAACCGTGCAGCAATAAATAAGTGCAACTTCTCGAAATGACGTTTCCACTCCATTATGCAAAAAAAAAACCCCCCCGCTCTCCCTATGTGTGCAAATTCTAGCAGGACTTCACGAGTATATATGTAGAACTCTGAGAGTTGTAAAAAGAGAAAATATATTTGATTTACTGTTGCAGCGTTCGGATTGATGGCCGCAGAAAATTGTAGATACTCCAAAGTCATGAATTCCGTCGACTTGTTTTTTTTTTGCGTTCAGCACACCGTCCTTCACACAAATTACAAGCTGTGTGCCCTGACAAGCGGCAACTGCACAAGGGAATAACACAACATATCAAACGATTCACAACGTCATGGGGTTGTTAAATGTTAAACGGCTGTAAAACAACATTCCTACTCTACTCCAATGAATTCGACCCTAAAAAGCTATGCCGTGGCGTCACAAACCGTCCGACCCGACCCGGTCGGCACATCACCTGTCCATTTTACACCGAGACTCTTTAAAGTGATTTAGGGGTTGTGCAGCAAGGTGTACAGCAGCTACTACTCGTTTTTTGGGCTGAGACGCGGGCGACCTCTACAACACATCTTTTTACGACCAATAATTTCCATGGCTGACACGCTGAAATGCGGCCGTAAAAAAGAAAACCGGAACTGCTTGTGCCGCTGAATTTATGACATGCCTTGGTGCGCTCGTTGACGACTGACACCGACACACATATGTGTAAATTTAGAATCGTTTTCATTGGAAGGATACAATGTCCTTTATTTCTATCTCTGCTAACAATGACACATTCCTCAGTTTGTATGTTTTTTTTTTGCAACTCATTTCTTGTTCTTTTAGCAGCCGTTACCAAGCGTATCCTTTTTAGGATATATTTGTTGTTTTTTTTTTGTGAAATAAAAATAAAACAAGAACGAGTTTACCTTCGGCAAAGATGTCACACAAGGATTTTCAATTTAATTTAATTTATGATCCTTAATTTGAAATTTGCCGCTCATTTAAGGCAGCTTAAGGGAAATTGTTTCTCTTGATTGCGCGCCACACAAAAAGCCCCCGCCTCGTTACTGTGATAATCAGGCCCGCTGGGTGATGAAACGAACTCGTACAAGCTCCTTGGTGACCTTTTTTCACACCACCAGTGATTGGGTGGATATGAAATTCCTCCTCGAAAGGGTTTCTTCTTTATTTTTTTTCTTCCCCCTAAATTTATGCGCCACACCGACAAGTAGGACTTTTGTAAACTTGGAGTCGAGCAGATGAGAAATACGACAACGACGACGAGGACGAGGACGACAGTCACCCGACTTGAGGATGTTGTTATTAGAAAATTCCTTTGCCTTTCGTTGCGAAGATGACCGAGTTTTACATTAAGGATGAACTCCCCCTTCCTCTCAGGATATGTGAATCAAATGAGGTCTTGCCTGACTGGGCTGTGCGAGTATGCCTGCTGCTGCCTTTGTATGTACTAATTGCTGTGTTTTACATGTGTGTGACATTCCTAACGAGGCTCTTATTTTAGGAAGAAAATGAAAACTTTGAGGGCGGATGGGCTGATTCGGAGGATGGGTGGTGGGTTCGAGTTGTCCTTAATTACTTGCGGGTGAAGGAATTTGCCATGTTGACAATTATTTCGAAAGTAAATATGAAAAGTTGTTGGTAATAATTTTTGCGCCCGCCGCCCGCCGTCAAGAAACAAAGGACTTAATTGGGTTAGGGTGATAATGGCAAAGGCTGAGTCAGCTTACATATACGTGTATAAATTGAAGATTTAAGACGATTTTCGACGAACGCACGGCCTGTTTAAGGACAAATGAAATAGAAACGGTTATGTTGAAGATTTTAAGCAGATTATTGTGACCTTTTTGTGGCTCCCTTACTGTACGCAGCAAATCAGATCGAATTGGTGTTCCTTGAAAAGTTGGGCCCTCATAAAATGCCACCAAAGCGTCACGGCGTGGCTTATCAAATCGCAGAGGCACTTTCCGAAGAGATTACAACATCAGTCTGTGAGGAATTTTTCGTGTCATTGTGTGGAGGGCTTAAGATGAGGAACAAATGGAATCAATATTAATATCAGTTGATATACATTTGTGTTCAAATGTATAACGATTAAGTTTGCAATGGAAAGCATGAAAACTACCTCATTAGCCAACTGGATTAGATTCAATCACTTGCTTGGATCAAAGTTGAAAACAAATTGAAAACGGAGCCCACACAACTTGAAGAACCAAGAAATCAATACGATATTACTTTCTATTCAAGAATAGTTGAATGCCCTCGCATTTCCTATAGTATAAATATCAACACAAGAACGGTCTGTAGTCCTGTGAACAAAATAAGATCCTTCCCATTTGAAAATTATTATCCAGTTAATGCATTCGAAAACTCAATATCTTCTTTGCGATGGTTTTTCTCTCGCCTCTCTTCGATGGGTCTTACATTTTGAAACGTGCATCACAGCAGCTGCTTCTTCAAACGGGGAAACACGAACTTATTTTGAAGACTGAAGATTTCCTTTGAATTCATTTGGTTTCAGGCATCTTCTTTATGCCGCCAATCAAATATTTTAAAGAAAACTTAATCAAACACTTGAAAAAACATTGACTATCATGATGGACCCTTGCTCAAAATGCTTTAACCAAGCATCCCCATCGTTGTGATTGAAATCGTCCAACCATTTCTTACAGAAAGGTCTTTTGGAGTTTGTCAAAACAACAGCCCCTTCCAAATTAAAAAATGGCTAGGTTAAGGTGGAACTCAGTCCCTCCAAAAGGAAATCAAAAACGCAGACGAAAAAGCGAACAAAAGGAGAAAGAAAGGAAAGGAAAGGTTAAGAAATTAGTGAAGTGGTTCAAAACTCAGGTGTGTTTTGGTTTCAATAGTTCCATGGTTGGAGTCCGAATAGATGACAGGAAATTAATATCGACTCATTTGCATTCACCGAATTCGCAATATTTTTTTGTCATTATTTGAATATTGCACAAACATTCTGTTTTAAGTGTTTTAACTGGAGAAAGTCTTAAGAGTTATATCACTACAACACGTCAACACATTTAGTCAGAGGCGTATTTCTGGTCAAAGATTTTCTTCACTTCATCTCCAAAGGAAAAGACAAGCGGAACAGGTGAAAAGCATATGCACTAGCTTTGTAAGCGAAGAATAATGTTCTTTCAGAATGCGTGGAACAGCCTTCTGTATAAAAACGAAAGCATTTCGAAAACTCAAGCGCATTTCACTTAAGTCATTCTTGTGTGACGCGCCGTTGGGGATGGGATTAGAATAGATCGAGGGAAGGCATGTTTATCGTAAAAGGCGACTGAAATCCACGCACAGGATCCGTATCCATTTTCGTTTTAAGATGCATACTTGCCCTTCATGGCTCAGAATAGAGTATACACGACATGCAATGAGTAAAAAATGGTAAACTGGATGGTCTGCACTACCATGACCGAATGTGCCACGGTCAAGTATTTGTCGGGAAAAGCAGTACTCGATTAATAGGTTAATGAAAATAAAAAAAACTACGCTGTAACTTAAGTGTGATGAAGCGTCCCTTAATTTCACCTGAAATTAAAAGACATGAGGATGATAAGCGACTGGTATCCCAAAAGCAGTAAGTGAATCGAAAAAGGCTTTGTTTGTTTATAATGAATGCATGCAAGAAGAACAAGGCTTGAAAGAAGGGAATACTTCATTGTATAACGTCCGTTACAAAATCTAAGCTTCTGTCTGAAATTGTAACAAAGCTTGAGCAGGCTGGCAAAATAAACTAATTTCTTTATGAGAAGTAGATCAAGTTCCAAGGAGAGCCAAGTTCGAGTCGGAATCGCGTTTCGAAAGGTTCTGTAAGCTTGTTGGTACAAGTTTGTAAATAATTAATGAATCACGGAGAACTTTCCTGCTTTTGTTTGCATGTACCTAGTACCCTTAAGATTTTATTTCACTAACGAGTATCAAAATTACTGAAAAAAAACAGCCATATTTTCTGAATGCGTCGATTTAGAAGCTTGATTTTCTTATTCTTCAAAGTCATAGGAATTTGGTAATAATTTACTTAATACCTCAACACGTGCTTGAGAAAAAACGGTCTCAGAAAAACGGACGAAAACATTATCCTGTTTTTCCTTGTGAGGAACGGAACCTTAAAAATTATCAAAAACTTTTCAACAAAAGCCTATTGGAAATTCTTGGAGTATACAAAAAGGTTTCAACACATTCCAGGACAGTAAGAATTCGCCGAAGTGTGGCATTAATGCCGGGAAAATTACTTAACGATAAACTTTTGTACAGACCGATATTGTTTTTACCGATTATGTCGAAGTGTGCGAGGACCTTATTTTCAAGCGTCGCGACAATCGATTATACCTCCAGGACCAACTAAAACCTTCGATAATGTGAGTCTTGAAGGCTGAATTGAATGTGCAAGCTAGACTGGTTATTTCGACGACTACTGTGTATGATAAACCCTTTCGTGTTACATACGGAAATAATAATTACTCCTCGTTTAATGATATTGCCCCCAGAGTCTACTTGGTCCAGTTTCTCTTTCCAGTAACCTCTTTCAAAGAAGTCACTACTATAGGCACGTTTGAGAACGATAATGATACTTCAGATGATTCAACAACTAAAATGATTTGAAAATTATTAAACAAAATATGCGCATGGACAAATGCTCGGCGACAAAGTCAACACTTGTTAGCCGTCTGGAAAAGAAGCTAGGGTATGGGATATCATCTTCACATACCATTATTTGTGATAACACGAACCGAGTCTTAGCTAAAGAATTCTAGCAGTTGATACAAAAACCACTAAAGCAAGGACACCCACTAAGTTCAAGCACTCATGTGATAGCGCGATTAAATGATGGATTTTTCAGTATTCGAACCTGCGACCTATCAATTAATCCAATTGAAGTTGCTTTACCAACTGCGCCATTCAGCTTCAATCGGCGACAAATGGTTGAGACAGGATTGGGCTTGGAGCTTTATTACGATGGTAAATTAGTTATCAAATAATGAGCACTTATTCCGACTTAACTTACAGCACAACATTTTTGATGGAAGAGATTTAAACAGTTTTTAAATCAATTTTTATGGGAGTTCCATTTAGTTTGAAAGGGGCATATTTAAGGTCTCCAACCTTAAAGGATTGTGGTAAACAGCATACATCCCCAATTATGTTGAGATCTGGAGACAATCAAGGACAGAAACGTTGTAAGTCAAATGTTTCTGGGTTATTGTGCACGATCTCTTCATCTAAGAACTAAAAGTAGTCGTCACTATTCATCCTGCCGTTTACGAAGCAGTTATTTGTCTTATTTTTGTATGTTATTCCTGTCCAAATAATTACTTAGTCCGTCCTTCCTCATATCATATCAAGGCTGTCGTGCTGTCATGGAAGATGAAACTAAAGACTTTGCTTTTAATCTAAGTTTACGTTTTCAAATCCATTCAACAAATTTTGGACAGGACAATCCTTGTGAACAGACTTAAAAGAAAAGTGTCTGCACGCATGTGTTGTAGAATCTTAAATGATGAGCCAGGGACCCTTTTCCTAATTTTTATTTGAGTCATTACACTCCTGAAAAATAGCATTGTAAATTCTATTTAAAAAAGTGGAACAAAGGGTTCCGTACCAACGTTCAATATGCAACAAATTATGTTTCTGTTTTCTTAGATTTCTTATAGCATCGGGCAAATGTACGAGTAAACCAAGTGGGTAATGTAGGAATACGACACCTGGTTTATATTTTTGGAACCCTAATCTGAAAAACTGCGAATTAATAGCAACACAATTAGAATGTTTTTTAACTTAAATCTCTGTCTACAAATTATGGTAGGTAAAGTCCTGATCCGGACGGACGAACATCGGATGCTAAGTAATTGAGTTCTGTTGTCACACTTTGAGTACAAACCCCTAAAACTAAATAGAATAAACGCCGTGTTTTATTGGAAACACTTTAACTGCTGTGCCACGTGTAAAAAACAGCAATGAAATAAATAGGGAAGTGTGTTAATGCCGAAAACACTTTCTCGTTGATTTTACAATCTTCACCTTGAAGACTACATCTAGCCACATTTAAAATTAAATCCACGAACCATACAACCCACTTTGGATTTGCTTTGTCATGGCGCACCCAATGTTAAGCCCACTTTTATAAAACCTCGATCGTAATAAAACCTTTTTCCGTTGAAATCAAATCGTCGCATTCGTTGAGAAATGCCTTTTAATTTAATGTACCCAAGTCTAGGGAAGTGTCGTTAGGAAAGCAGGCAGCATCCTTGCGATTGTGAATTGTATTTATGTCTTCCAATTAAAATGATTGCAGGTCCTCAAAATGTCCCCTCAACATCGGCATCAACACCCTAGCAACAATATCCACTTACGGTTTGTTATTTTTATTACAATTCTGACCTTCGCCTCTTGTCCTATTCTAACAAAGAATTCCGATTTTAATCGCTTTCCTGTCCGGTCCGGTCCCTAGCTCTAAAAGTGGCCATTTATGTACCAGAGCGGAGTCTCCTTTATTTTCCAAAAAAAGAGGCCTGACCTAAATTGTAGGAACTTAAGTAAATTAAGGCAACAGAATACTTAAGCTCTCCTTTACCTCTAGATGGGGGCTGAGGGATTACTAGAATGTTTTTTTTTCTTTGTTATGGATCCTTAAACGGTGTCACTATTCCGGAGCATAATTCTTTTCAAATAATCCCTTGGTAAGGGCAGAGCAGAGTAGTCATAGTGGCATTGCCACTTATTTAACGATTTTCCTCCTCCTCATGATCTGCTGTCGGTATCGACATCTGCTTCACTGATTTGATATAGCACAGTAAAGGCTTCCATTCTGTTGTTACTTCCTGAACTGACGACGACGATGACGATGATAAGGAAGGAATTACGCTACCTTGGCTAGCGCAATACTTCGTAGAAGAGATGCCAAGCCAATAACTACAGTTGAAGAAGTTTTTTCTTGCTCCTCTGTTAGATATCCTTGCTGGCAACTTTTTGCCACGATTTAATGACTTCCTTTTCGGCACACATTATTATCCTGCGTCAGACAAATCAACTGTTGGCACTGTTTAACAACCATGGTGGGGTTGTTTTTTTTTTGTGCTTTTCTATCGCCACCCAGAACCATCTTCATCGTCCTGCTGCTGCTGCAGGATTCGTGGATGGGATTTAAATTTACGACTCATGTTATCCGTCTTTATGAGGACTTAACCGTTGAGCGAGAATTTCTTGTTACTTTCTTTTGGTTTTGCTTTGCGCTTCGAATTCATTTCAACAGTTTTGTTCGGTAACTTGTTGTTGGTTTTTCGTCCATTTCTATTTTTTTTCCGTTCGATGAGAGGGGAATAAAAAGGATATTGCAGCAGGAAAGAGGATTGTAAACGAGACTTTACGTTCGATAAATATTGCAATTAAAATAAATTGGCAATCGAATTGGAAAACCTAAACTCATTGTGAGGTTTTTATTGTAGCAACACACGATGGAGAGGATACTTTCGTCCTTTTTTTTCGATGACTGAATGGATAAAGTATCACAGTTGTTGCAGAAATTATTTTTTTTTTAGTTCGTTGTATTTTTGGTTTATTTGCGTTTTTTTTTGCTGGTTTTTCTGGCGTCTAGACTGGCGTTCATAGATCATCGTTGTGGTTCGAGTTCAGTGAGCATTTTTAATTCATTTGGACCGGTTTGGTGGTTAGAAATGCTGTTTTTACAGATTATTTGGTAGGCCGGAAAGAACAAAGGAGTTATTCGTGAAACGGTAGAACAACCTTCTACCCAATAGTTTGATTTTACATTTCCTTCTGAAGAAGAAGTTAGAGATCTTGGCATGGCTTAGCAGAACATAGTGTCGGTTGGTTCTCTTATCATAATCTTTCGAATTGACGGGGAAAAAAATTATTTCCTTATTTAAATATAATTAAGAGCAGGTAAGAGAAGGATGATTGGTGACGGCACCTTAATCCAGTTTGGGGTAGTTAAAGAGCCTGTCTTTGAGCTACTGTAGATATCGCTGTGCACCTGTTGCCACTTGTAGATCAGAGTTGTAATGACACAATAGCCCGTCACTACATTTTGAGTCTGAGTATTGAAGATTTTTCCAGTCGCAAAGGATCCGTATTTGAGACTACTTTGTTCGACTTCCACACCATTTTTCCCTTCACAGCAACACCACTTGTGTTGCAATCCTCCCAGGAGCAAAATTACAATTCAAAGGCACGTGTGACTTTCAAAAGAGCTGCGATGCCAAGAATTGATACTATTAATTTCCCATCAGGAAGTTCTTGTAATCGGTCTGATTTTCGAAATTCAAAATTTTTGCAAATCTCCACGGTCCCAGTAGTTTGATGCCATTGTTTTTAGAAAGATGTCCGTGTGTGTGTGTGTACCTACGTTTGTGCGGATTTTTTCGTCAAGCATAATTCGAGAAGAAGCGTATATTATAGTGAAGAGCTGAAAAGCTTTTGGTTAAATTTGACAGGGTGGTTTAAATTTTATGACGAAAAAATTGTCAAAAAAAGGACGATTTCAGTTCTTCAATAAAAATCAATTTAGTTTTCCAATGAAAAGAGTTCAAAATTAATAAAATTCATAGTTTTCGACTACCTTATCAGATAAAAAAAATATGTGTAAATATATACACTGCCGTTCATAAGTTTCCGGATAAATTTGTAAATATTTTTGTTGGTTCAATTTAAATTACAAAAGTTTCATCAATTAGCTAATTGACTTAATTAAGTTATTTTTGAACTATAAAGACTAGTTTAAAGACTAAAACAGAATAAAATTGAGGTCGTTTCATATTCTGATGTGCCCCTTGCTCTATTTCTTGATTCACATTTCTACCACAGTGCTAGGAAAATTGTTTTAAAAATGTAAATCCTCTCATTTTTTTTCATTTCTCTTCATTCAGAATGATGTCTACAACACTGACACATGAAAACATCCTTAGAAAATTATGGAGCCACCAGTTTTTTTATTCAAAATCTTTTCTGCTGTAGCTTGAAGCTTTGTTTTAACATTAAATTATATCATTTAAAATGAAACTCATGGGGCAAAATACATGAGGCAATTTGTTTCGTACAAAAAGCATCAGGAGAAATCTATGTGACAAAGTTAAGACAAATGGATAAAATAATATTACTCGATTAATAAAAAGCGTTGAAAAGAACATCACATCCGAAGAAAGCTGTGGTTTCTTACAATGAACAAAAGTCTAGAAGTCTTTCCAGAAAATGACGCAGAGATAAACAATCTCTCGAAATCAGAAATAGCTGTCAAAATTTCCAGAGAAAACTGGACTGAATGTGATCCTCTTGAAGCCATATCCATGAACAGTTCTCAGCTCGGAAGCTATGTTCTCTTGAACCCTTTCTTAAAGGACATAAAGATAATCACACCTCAAAGAATAGCAATCCAACAAATTTGATGAAAGTGCATCGTTCAAGGTAGTAGAAATAATTCCGAAAAAGCGGTCTTCCACAATGTTTATATTGAAAAAATTTAAATTCTGCAAACAAAAAAAAGCAAAGCCTGAGAACATATTTCTGCTTTGTTCATTTCACTTTCACTGAGGAAGGGAAAGTTTACAAAGAAATTGCAGAGTTCAACCGAATCAGACAGATTTTAATTCCCCCAAAAAAACAAAAAAAAAACGTTCCAGTTATATTTTGGATTTGGATCATGCTAGAAATTTAGTTTGTGTCACCATGCAACTTGTACTACAACATTTAAGATATGAAGCCCTATAACAAAGTTCTTGAAACAAAGCTATATAATATTTTATAATTCTGGCTGTCTGATTTATAAAACTTTGTTGGTGAAGTTGAAAAACAACTACCAAAAGCGAATACAAATTCAATTTCAATAACAATGTTAAAGTTGTTTAAGTGAATCGATTTCACGTAGAGTTGGGTACTCTTAGAGGAATGAGCGTGTGGTCTTCTATATGCTTACAGACTGGCTATGATTTTGAGTCGTTGGTCCTATATATTTTTATTTTGAACTGCATGAGATGATTTCTTTGAGTTTTGTAATGCAAGCCATGCACGGCCAGCTAGCTTCAATGTGAAGCTCGACAGTATAGAGCTCGTACTATCTCCAAAAAGCTCTTGCAAGCCAAAGTGATTTTTTCCAGGTAAGACGCAACTTCATTAAACGGGGTCACAAACATTTTAATCTCGTGCACAATAACGAATGATGTGTTAATTGAATGATGTTTTCATATCCCAAATAAAGGATCCGCCAAATAACTTTATTTTTTTGAAAATGCTATAAAACAAAAACTGCTGAATATTTTCTCAAATTTCTTTGTTTATTTGAAAGTACAATCCTTCCGGTTAATAATGGAAAATAATTTCATTCAAATGGCTGCCTCGGCTGGCCATGCAGTAGCCTACACGATCGGTTCAATTTTTAAGCACATTATCGATTGTGTGCAGCTGTATTTCACCAATGGCGTCACGAATATTGTCCTTTAAAGCGTCAATTGTCTCTGGCTTGTCGGCGTAACACTTATCATTGAGAGCACCCCATAAATAATAGTCCAACGGTGTCAAATCGCAGCTCCGAGGTGGCCAAACGACATCAGCTCTGCGGCTGATAATGCGATCTTCAAATCCAAGGCGCAAAACATCGAGTGTAAGCTGTGTGGCACGTCGCGCCGTCCTGTTGAAACCAAATGTTGCCAATATCCTCCTCTTCAATTTTTGTGAACTGTAACGGCCACTCCTTGCTCATTTTGGAAGAAAAATGGCCCAATTATGCCTCTGGACCAAAATCCGCACCAAACAATGACTCGTTTTGGGTGCATCGGCTTTTCAATGTATGCGTGCATGTTTTCTGTGCCTCAAATGCGACAATTTTGCTTGTTTACATACCCGCCAAGATCAAAATGAGCTTCATCTGAAAAGATGATTTTTTTGGCAAAATCGGCATCTTCTGTGAGTCGATCGCAGGCCCATTCAGCGAAGCGAAAACGCATTGGATGGTCAGTTGGCTTCAACTCCCCGGGCATACGCACTGTTTTTGGCTTTTCACGCTTTGGTTTTCTCGATGAGGATGCCAGTTTCTTTCACTTTTTTCACAAGATAACGAACATACGGAGCTGACGGTGCTTCTCTTCTTCCAAAATCCGTACGCAATTTTCGCACACATTCTGCAACATAACCAAGATTTTCAAAGTAATGTCGCAATATTTCCCAGCGTTGTTCAAGCGTATAAACAAACATATTCGTTCAGCGGAAGGATAAAACTAATTATCTGTCAAATCAGACATGAGCTAAGTGTTACCATTCGTGAAATAAGCACTAGTTGAAAAAAAAAAAACATTAGATGGCGGACCCGTTAGAAGTTTTTTTTGTTTTTTTTTTTCTTGAGATGGGGAGTTCATGGATTGGGCAAGTCTACTCGCACCCAAACCTATTTTTGTTGAAAAAATATTGTGTCACTATTTCAAACGCAAGTACAAAACTTCAGCCGAGAAGTCGATTGTACTGATAACTGAGGTAAAGTGATTCGCAAGATCCTGTGTCTTTTGATAAGTTAATCCAGTTCAGTTTCGAAATGTCTTCTATTCCAGTTTCGTTTAACCATTTTGAGAGTTACGGCCTGATTTACTAGAGATTACAAAAAGCAGCCACGTCCGAGTTTAACTCGCTCACGAAAGGTTCCACACCAACAGACATTGACAACCTTTGACGCAAAATTTAGTTGCTTTTGAATTTTATTTAGAATTTCTCATTGCCTACTTTTAGGACTGAAATTGATTTGCGATTTTGAAAAAACAAATTTTTTGTTGAACGGGGGCTCCTTGATTTTTTACTTTTTTTTTGTATAATTCAGTGCAAATGTCTAGTGCGGTTTAGAAGGTAAAGCTCTCAGACAGACGGACGGACCGCCAGCAAAGGCTTAGTAGTAATAATATTATGTTTGGACCTTTTGGGACGTAACTTGTCGTGTCTCATTCATAAATATGTATTTATTTTTTCTATTGAACTTCTCAACAGCGGCCAGATTATTTCAACGAGGAACTACATTTGATTGCTGTCATTCTTATCGAGCCTCTGTCTGTTCAAGATTCTGCTATTATCCAAAAAAGGTTACCAGAATTGCATGTACATAACTATGAGTATCATTATCCTTTTTTTTTCAATACAATTCTAAATTCACAGTAAAATTTTCAATTTTTCGAAAAATGGAAACGCTTAAAAGGTTTTTAAGGGTCTTAAAAATAATATACCAAATGATGGAACACGGCAAAAGTGTCCAAGTGACCAAATTTTTCACTCTGCGGTAACGCCTCTGCGGTATGCTCATATATTTTCATATGGTTTCTCAGTACTTAAAACTTTAAACGCGTTTTTCTCGAAACCACTTTTTTTTAGCTCGCCGGAGACATAAACTCGAGCAAATCTTTACCGATCGACTTGAAATTTTGACAGTAGCTTCGAAATATCTTTCTCCAATGAGCTACGTATTTTTATTTTATTTATTTATTTATGGCGTTGTTTTTTTTGTTAAAAATTTAACTTTTTTTTTCGAACATGCACCATTTTGTAAAAAATCCATATATCGAAAAAATCCTACGAAAATAGGCGCCTTTTTCTAAGCAACTTAATTTTTTTTTAAATTAATATGGCCACTACTGATAAAGAAAATTTTAAGTGCTTTGAAGGGAGATCAAAGAGAGAGAATTTGGACTGATTGAAATAATTTATGGTATCTCAATTTAATTATTTTCTTTTGAGTTGTGACAATGGGCATTTAGTTCGTAACATATGCTAGAGTTTGCCAGCTTGTGTTTAAAACCGACTGGTGGCAGTTAAGCCAAATCCCGAGCAAATGCAGATCGCATGTTTCTTGATTTTAAATATCTGTTATATTCTAAGCACCATATGAAAGTGCCAGGTCGTCCGAATAGCCAATCAAATGTCCTCTAAGGGGTATGTTAAAAAAAGAATTGGTGTAAACAAGAAAGAGTATCGGACCAAGTACCGATCCTTGTGGAACTATGGAACTATGGAACTATGGAACTTTTGCTGCAGCAAGTAAAATTCACCCTTATTTCTTTGAAAATATTATTGATGCGTCTGTGGTGTTTACTGTGAAGTACTTCAAGTCTAAATTTCAATTCGACGTCTTAGGCGATGTGTATCATAATAGCGGAAAAACTGTCCATGGCCGACACGACTTATTCCGGAGACCACAGTTGTTTCTTCAATGCTGAAATTTTCTGTGGTTTCCTAAAGAAAATGTAGTCATTATGAAAGAGGACTCAGACGAGTATGTGAATATGTTGAAAGGATGAATTTTTCTACCACTACTGGACTAAGAGATCGGGGTAATATGGAGTTGCCAGCTTATTTTTTCAACCGCCCAAAAATGATTTACACCTGGAAGGCAATTTTTTGTAAGATTAAGAGCTTTTTTTTATCGTTTAAAATATTTACAAATCTGACTTCAAATTAGAGTTAAGGCTAAGGTGAAGCCTTATCGGCTCAACAAAAAGGGCCCGTCTTATTTCTCTTCATAACTACACAACATATTTTTTTCTACACCAATTTTTCAAACACTCGAAAATTGTTTTTGAAAGTTTTTGAAAAGTTAAGATTTTAAAACCAATTAAATGGTCTTAACCTATCACTTTGCAAATTCTTCGGTTTCTAGCTGTCTTGAAAGTTTGTTGATTCGGGCGCTGTATATTTACATTTTTAACCCACTTTTAGTGTTCCCTACAAAAAATGTGCCTACAGAATCGTAATACAGACTGCACTGTCCGTTCGTCGGTCTTTCACAATCATCTGTGCTATAAAAGTTATATAGGTTGTGAACTACTACAACAACTTCAATAAAATCAAATAATAAAAATGATATAAAGTAAAAAATAAAAGAGGGTCCCAATATAAAAAAACGTTCTTAAAATCTCAATTTTACGCCAAAAAATGAATTGTCTGCGAATGTACAGAACCCTCCGAGTGTGTGTTCAACCCCAAATTTATCGTTTTATCATTAATAACAAACCTCTGCTTTTGATTTATTGCCCGCGTATCTTAAAAACCCTTGGATATACAATAAAATTAGAACTTTTAGATTGAGAAGAAATATGCTTAATAATTTCGGTACCACTTTTTTAATGGTTTTCGAAGGAAGCCATAAAAAAAAACGTTGTCAAACATGGTTCGAATATTTAACAAGAGTCCCCTTCCATGTGTTAAAAATGCATCTTCTAGAATAACGACGGCCGATTTAAATCACTGAGAAACGTGAAAAAATGGATTAAGGTCTGAAAATGAACAAAAAAAAAAAAAAAATACGACAACCAAGAAATAACAACTCCTTCTAGGTGTTCCATTTTAAATCCCTGTTAACTCTGCATTCAGAATTTAAACTAAAAAACATGTGCTTGAATTTCGCCTCCAACATGCATTTACTTTGCAAATGCTCTGCACTCATACACAAACATTTAATGGAATCCCCCTCACTGGCGAAAATTAAACAAATTTGCGTTTCCATTCAGATAACATACGGTTTGAAAAGTGCATACAAAATACAACGATGTAACTCCGGTTGTCCTTTCATTGTACAAAACGTAGAGTAAGAGTATTCATACGCAATTGCTGTTCCTTTAAAGCTCTTAACGAGGTGAATACGAATAAAAAAAGGAGTGAAAACTTTTATTTTTTATGGAAAATAAAAACATTGCCTGCATGCATCAACAAAGGACAATGCGCCGTGAGCTGTTCTCGTCAAAGTGAAAACCAACAGTTTAGTGCTTCGTAGTAATTGCATTCGTATAGCATTTTCGTTTGTCTGTGTGCCAGTTTCAAAAGGCGCTACGAGTTCATTAAGATCGCAGCATCCCATTCCATGGACCTCGCTCAGATTCCATTTCCAGCATAGTGCATCAAAGTTCCATCTTAATTACGCAGGGACATATGCTCACGAGTTGACAAATCTTAAAGGAGCGCGAACAGAGGAAAACGATGGCATTTTCTTTGGAAAGTGTGCTGAAAAAGAAAGAAAGAAACAAGATAAATGATTGCGCGTATTGAGAGTGATTCAAGCAGAGCCTGCTGACGACAATCTACAAGCTGCTAAAGGACTAAACAGCTCTGGCTAATGCTTTCAGGGATTTCTCCATTCTTCTCTTCGGGAAACATGTTGTTCAAATAGAAGGTCATGCATAATGGAACAACAAATCCATACCGTAATAGTCTCCATCATTCGCAACCCTAGTTAATGGTTGTAATGGTCTCTCAAAAGCAAGGACCCCCGAATTAAGTAAACAAACGCAACGCAACGCTCATTTGTGTTCCACTAGCATCAGCGATGTTATTTTTTGATGCTCCGGTCCTCGTGCTGGGTTTTGTCCCGCGATGATTGATGGATTTTCTATTCCATGAATAGCTGGTGGAATGGTGACTCAGTGGAATTATTTGCGGAACGGAGTAAATTGCCAGGGTGGTCCCAATAGTCGACGTGCAGTCACTTTTCTCTGATGATCCTTACCCTTGGATAAATCTTTCTCCTTTTTTTTTGCTGTGATTTTGACATCATCATCATTGTCGCGCGAATGAGGGTGAAAGCAAGCTCAGTTGAAAATGTGTTTAATAAACTTGCGTGATGAATGGAGATGTTTGAGTACTTGAATTAATTTCAAAGACTTTGGCTTACATCCGGTATTAGCTGACTTGTAATTCGGACATGTTCGCTTGTGCGAAGAATGCTTTGTAAGGATGTCCTGGATTTTAAGTTGAAAATTTTCTAATGGAAGAGTTGAGGATTTGTCTTTTCAATGGAGAATTTTTTTTATTATTTTATCGGCCGAATACGAGTCGAAGTCGCACATGAAGGGTTCCGTACCACAAAGTTGTTTACAATTTACTACACACATTTTTTTAAGAAAATGTTTGCAATACCTAAAAGTAAACAAAAAATATTTTGAAAAATGAAAATAAAAATTTAACCGAAAACCAAGAGAAATCAAACGAAACACATCTAACGACATTTTTTCAGCGTCAAATAATTCAATGCAAAATTGGGGAAATTACATGAATATTAATTAAAGAATGAAGAATTTATCCTGGAAGTAATTTCACTGCATTCTAAAGTTGTGTTGTAGTTCTTTACTCATTAATTTTTGAATTGGTATAAAAACGACTTTAACAACTTAATACACTAAATGTATTATAATTATTATAAAGCTAAATCCAATAAGAAACTGGTTGAAATGTTCTCTATCAAGTAGAGAACTGTTTATAACATAATAAGTCGTGCCGAAAAACGAGGTGGACTAGAGCGAGCCACGGATTTAAAAAAAACAGATTGCTGAGTTGAAGATTCCCATGCGACCGTCAGGATAGTTATAATGAAACACAAAAATACTTTAAGAATTGCTTAAATAAAAAACATTACTCTCTAAATACTTGCAAAAAATTAAGTCTTGCAATGGAGTATTTGAACGATGTTGTTTTTTTGTTGTACTACCATGCGGGACAGCCGAAAGTCTGGAGAGAACCGCTAACAGCCCCGAAACAAGAACATCATGCCAATAGTAAAATTTGGAAAGTTTACAGTGACGGTATGGCGATGTTTCTCAAGTAGAAGCGTAAGTGAAATAAAAGTTCTTGAAAAAAAGATGACTGACGAAGTATATTTGAATATCTTAAGAAGAAACTTGATAAGAAGTGTTCAAAAATTCAGCTTTGTTGACCCAGGCAACGGCAACAAATTTAGTTTCAAATTTTACCAAGACAACGATCAAAATATAAATCTTATTTATTTAAAGAGTGGTTGCTATATAACTGCAGCAAAGTATTTTTTGTTGGTTTTTATTATTTGCTCGTCCGCTCTTCGATATGAATACTCTTATTAGAGAACGAGCGGAAGGATTTGGAGAAGAATTAAAGATTATGTAGTGGCTCACTTTCGTGGTTGGAACCCGAAACGGGACGGCGGATTTTGATATTTTGATTTGATAATTTTACTCGACATTAGTTTTGTCATAAGTAGTTTAAAACTTTGGAAGATTTTAGTCAAACACCCCGCTGTCAGTGTTATGCTTTCACGGCAGAGCCATCTACACCCAATCTAGACGAACCACTATTTTGACAACAGAAACTAGGAATAAAGCCGATACAAGAACCACTACAACAACGCCACCCATTAGTTAGACTATTATCGGTGGTTGACCAATCCAGTGTTAGTGAAAAGGGTGACTAGACTAGATTCGACTAATTAGACCACTCTAAGAATCGAATTACCAACCTCGGCACCCAGCTGTAGTATGTTATATTTTTTTTATGAGACGTAAAAATAAATTCTTATTATTTTACTTAATTAGTTAAGTACCAAAAAACTGCAAAATGTAAATAATTTAATTAATAATTCTGAAAAACAAAAACCTTATTAAATGAAAAAATAAACAAATGTGAGTAAAAAAATATGTATATTAATTAAATTATATAAAATGGATGGATAGTATTTAAATAATTTAATAAATGCAAAAATAAATAAATTGAAAGGTAAATGAATAAGTTTAAAATTATACATTAAAGCGAGAAACAAAAAGAAGCAAAGTGTGAAAAAAAGAATAAGTAATTAAATAATATAATAACATACATAAATATAATAGTTTTTTCGATTAAGATGTTTTTATTTATCGTCTGAAATATTTAAAATCATGACTTAAAATAAGATCTATAACTAAGGTAAAATTTTGTTGGCTCAAAAATAAGGGCCCGGAATATTTATTTTGATAATTATACAACTTTTTTTTTTCTTTGAAAAAGAATCAAAACCATTTCCTAAGACAATATTACGTAGTTTGTTTACTAAAGGACCTCAAGCTAAATTGCAGATACATATATAACTATTAGTTAGTCACTGAATGCGTTTATCTATCAATTCAACATTCGGTCTGACGTGAAGGTCTAGGATAGAATGGCGCCAAGTTTACTTAAGCATCAGCATAATGGGCAACCGTAAGGCACGAGTGGTAGGAACAAGAAGGACTTTCTTTTTATTAATTTATGGTCTAACGTTTGCATTTAAACATTATTATTTACATGTAAAACGAATTTTTTTTTTTCAATGTTAACTTATCTGCAATTCAGAAGAGTATTTCTGAAAAATCTTTGCGGTACATTGAAATTGAGAAGAAACTAGAGGTACATAGAATCAATGTTGCCAATCAAAAAGTTTGCTAATGAAAGTTTCTGTTTCATGCAAACTTCTGCACTCAAGGTTAGGCAAATCTTATAAGATTAAGTCTGCTTTTATAAGGTGGGAAGTAATATGGGTCTTGCCAGTCCTGAAGGCAAATCAAGGCAAAAATATGGCATTTTAACTGAAGAGACTACACTAGACAGGCATATTTATTTCATTCATTTCATTGCATTTTGATTGAATTCATAAATACGTTATATGCTTGACTATAACGTTTAAGGCTAGCACTACGCGGGTACTCTTACTAAAAATAAAAATTTAACCTATATCTTTCGACTTATATTTATTTTGTATATTTAAATTCTAATAACAATTTAAAACTGAAACAAATATCTATTGTTTTCAAAACAAAAATTTAGTTACAGGATCTTTTTCGATCTTTCACTATAACAAGTCCTTAATACTAAAAAATCTTAATCTAACTTAAAATAACATTTAAACTACTTACACTATGTAAGCCGGTCAAGTCTGACAGGACATGCTATTTTTTGTTGTTCTACCTTAAGGACACCCATGATTAAAAATACAAAAAAAAAACACGACAGAGTTCATTCTCCGTCTAGCCACCAATACTGTTTATGTTGCCTGTCGTAAGTTCTGTCGCGGTCAGATACCGCCCTACTGAACCTATGAGTCTCCGCTGAACTTGAGCGTCTTGGTTGTAGTTGACTCGCCTGTCCACAGTTTTTTGGGCCATGTGGAAGGTTAACAGCACCGCTAATCTCTTCTGGACCAGACCTTTTCTATCTTAATAGAGGAATACTTCAGGGGGAATTAGGGCGTTAAGGCGCACTGTCTCATGGTGTATATCATTAAGGCAGAAAGCCCCGGAGATCAAGTTGTTGGTCGAAGTCATTGTTCTTTCAATTTGACTTTGAATAAGCTTTATAAGAAAGTTATATACTCTGATCAGGTTTGTTTTTTAACTTTGCCTTTTAACTTTTTTTAAAAGCGGAGACAAGCTATTAGACATCGTCTCTCGAAAAATCCGAATCTTTTGCATTAAACTTGTTCTGACGTTGAACCAAACGAAATATCCATTAGCAAAGAAAGGTCAAATGCTGGACAAGCAAGGATCGGATGAACAAATGGTATGAACAGTTGTTTATACTCCCATTAAATTCAACCAAGCATTGGTTTCGAAAATTTTGTTGATGTGTCGTTAAAACTCAAATTTCTGATCAAACACAACCTCAACACATAGTCGAACAAGTAAAATTGTATGCGAAAGATACCGGTGAACTTTTTCCTATAAAATTAATTTATTTACACTTGTTGACATTTAAAAAACAAACAATTATTTGTACACCACAAATAAAACGCATCAGGATTACGCTGCCAGCATAATAGTCTTCAGTGCTACATATCTTCTTAATGATAGAAACATCATAAGCGTAAACAAAACATTGTGAACTCTTCAAAACAGGAAAGGAAAATCATTTTTAAATAAAATGAAGAATAACGGACCCAAGTGACTACCTTGTGGTATCCCCGAATTAATAGTAAAATAGCTCGAGTAATTTGTAAATGGATACATTACACCAATGGTCTTTTTAAATCTGTTTTAAGTCGTGACAAAGTTAAGGCAGAACCACCAATCCGCAATAGACTGGATGCCAAATAGCCAGTTTTTCCTTTCCGATTGAAATAGATGCCTTGAGATTTAACTACATAAAGTTTGATTTGAATCCGTCTCCGAAAATAGTCTTGCAATATTTCAATCACATTTTTAAGATTCGTCTCAATGATTAGACCGAATTCTTGCGATGATGAAATTGCAGTGTCAACCACAAAAATTGCTACATGACATTCAGGTTAATTTGGGGAATGATGAATGGGATATTTCCTTGACACCTCATCTTAAAGGCAAGCAAATATTTTATCCGGCCATCTACACATCATTCGATGAAAAGACTTAAATGTCTTAACCAGCTTTCCATAAAGGTCATGAGGTCCTTCAAGAATCATAACTTCATTGACCACAGGAACATTATTCTATTTCGATTTCTTAACAACAACAAAATAAAACTTTAAACGTGCCGGGTCACAAGCCACGTCACAATCCTTCTTTTTACTGCAAGACGAACTAGATACGGCAAAACTTGATCCTTATTAAAAAAAAAAAACAACACTTCAATGCTCGATAGATTCATTAGGCATTCCATTGGCCAAAAATAAGACTCATTCCAGAAACTCAGTCAAGCAAAGAAAAGAATAAAAAAGTTCGATCTAAATTTGTTATGTCCTCGTTTCTTGAATTGTTGTTCCGTTCAGTTTGGCCTCACAAATGAACTCGACCCGCATTGCAAACGAAAATACACAAACACACATTCCTCCTCCAATTGAACATTTAACTCGTTAGGTTCACCGCACCATCACGATAGCCGCCAGCCCCAAAAAGCTGAAGCCGAAGCCAGTCTGCAATTCCAAAAGCGACCGCAAATTCAATGAGCAAACTTTATGTCCCGCTCTAATAGTTGTCAATTAGTCAATAGCCTTAGGACGAATTAAACTTTTGGCCTACGCTCATTAATTTATTTAAATTATCCGTCCGTCCGTCTCGTCGCGTCGCTACGCAGCGTTCCGTTGTGTTATGGACTAGCTTTTCAGGCCAACGCAGGGTTGGCATAAGGACGAACTTTTTTTATTTTATTTTCATTTTTTTTCTTTTCAAATTGAAGGGAGAAATGAAATACACAATTGAGAGGAATTTATTTAATTTATTTTGTTTTTTTTTGGGAAGGGTCGTCCGCAACCGCAATTAATCAGTTCCAAAAATAGTGTTGGCCTCCGTCAGTGCCGCATGTCCTTGTTGTCGATGATTCGGCGTTTGTATTGCATTGCCATTGAATGCGTTTGAGACAAATCGAATTATATGCCAACGATGACGGGTGTCGTATTGAACGGAGTAGTGTACGAGGTGTATGAATGCAATCACAGTCGTAGAACGCGTACGAAAACATCGATTTCGTCGCGTTATACGAGCATATATTTTGGAGCGGCAGGAGTCTATAAATACCATCAGAGATGATGGACACTTTCGCTCGGTTGCTGGTGGAGGAATGTGTTTGAAACACACTCAGAGGAGCGTTAATTAAGTTTGCAGTCAACGTGACGATGTTAATTTTATAATCTGCCCACAGTTCAAGTGCTTGGGGGTGAGTGGAATGGAAAGCTTTTGATGATGCTGCGGCTTTGCTTGTTACCAGATACCAAAGCAAGGACGATTCAAAAGGAATGCAAGCATTTGGAATTTCAACCAATGAATGATACGAGCACGTGTACCTTCTGTTTGTTTTGGTTTTAAATAAGCTGCATGATTATGCCGGAAAGGCGGGACACCCTTCGGCTTTAAAAAGCCTTGCACGGTCTGAAATGGCAACTTGGTAGAGTTACAAAAAAAATCCTTTTCACTCTTTCTTACAGTGTCTGATAGTATTTACTTAATGAACAATTTAGATTGATTATTTTCTAAAGAATACATTATTTTTTATGACAGCTTGGAATATTGATCTCCTCTCGTTTGGAGTGAACAAACGCGCTTAAAATCTGAAGATTGTGCCAAACTCTTAATGAAGCTCGCATAACAACGCATGAAACATATTTTAACATTTTTGAGAGTGTCCTTGTGGTCATTATTTTACTCATACATTTTTCGGAGCTTCATTTTGTGATCCTCGGTAAAGCCACATTCTTTTTGTTAAAACAATACAATTTTTTTGGTCTACGTGCACCTGCGAACACGGCTATATTTGGTTTCCTTACAAATCACTCTTGTTTTGTTAGTTCAGAAAGACAGCAGTTTTCTAGTGAGACTTTTTTTTGTGGCAAATAAATACCTACTATGGTAGAGTCACATGTCACTAATTTCAAAAGACGTGCCGTAGCAGCGCATTTTGAAGTTCACGGAAGGGAAAGAATCGAAGAAAGTGTGGACAAGGACCTTAATGAATTGGGTAAAATCGAAATCTCAATACAGTGACTAAGTGACAATCGCGTGTATTCATTTTGTGACGCAACAATCACAGCCCGTCGCGTTTTTTGATAAAGAGTCTTTCAAAATAATAACTGGGTTAATATTTTAAGGACTCAATTTAACGCCAGTTAATTTTTCGAAAATTGTCCATCTGATTAATGAGCGTTGCCCGGAAATAAAAAATAAAAAGCTTTGAAATCATAGTGCCAAGCCGATGTACCGGACATAGTAAATCATGATCGACAAGTTGTTAAGGCATTAAGAACTCCAAAGTTTAGATGAGCAAATTTATAGTAGATATTTAGAATTAATTATATATAAAGAGATCCAACTTTTATTGATCCTTTTTAATTAACGCATCTTTGCAATTTATTCACAATTCAACAAATTCGGCGTCCAAAAACTCAATCAACGAAAGGGAGAAATCTATTTTTGGTTCGGCTGTCCAATCACCTCTCTTTATATTTTGAACCGTTTTTTCATAAGCTCCTGATCCATAGTACTTACTGCCGATTGATTTTTCGCTTCTTATGATTGCTTGAGGAACCATATTCTCTATTAACGCACAGTTAGTGTATTCAGAACGACTATCAAAAGATTCGGCATCCTGAATTTTGCAAAGTCGTGATAAAGTATCTGCTATATTCCATTTTCCAGCCTGATATATCACCCTGAATTCAAAAGACTGAAGCTTGAGGATTCATCTTTGAATTCTCTTTGGAAGTTTGGACATGGACTTAGAAATTGCTTTCAATGGCTTGTGGTCAATTACGGGTTCAAATTCAATTCCTGCCAGATAATAATAAAACCGTTCTACGGCCAAAACTAATGTGAGACTCTCCTTCTCCGATTGTGATTATCTTTATTTCTACGGCATAAAGGCTTTTGCTTTTTGCTACGGGTTCGATGCTTTGGGTTAAAATATGCCGGACAAGTGATGAGGTCATCGAACACAGCATGCGATGCCTTTTCTTAAGCTTTGTAATACGCATGCGCGCGCGAACTCCCACTATGCCTTGGTAAAGACGAATGGAGGGGGTGCGAAGCAGACCCCAAAAAGAGCCAGAAAGAAAAGAAACACTGTACTATCACACTTCTTAACTCGTTTTCTCCCACGTTAAATCTTAATTTATGTGTCTGTCATTTTTTACTGTCTTTTTTTCGTTTCATCAACTTTCAAATCATTTCAAAGAAGTTTTTACTACAAAAAACAAATGGCAATTGTTTTTGTGTCAGTTTCTGTGTGTTGCGACACTTTTCGTTCGAAACACACACCGAAATCGTAACATAGTTGGCAAACTTAAAGCAATAGCCAAAATTGGCGTTAATTTTAAAACTAACATTTATTCAAAGTTTTTTTAGGGCGTTTAGACATTTTCCGGTGAAGACAAAAATTATATGCCAGCGTATGCCATACGTGCATTTGAATCAAAAGTACTAAATTGTTTGTTACAATTTTGCTCAAATACAATGAAGGTACAAAATAATCTGGATTTTCGTTTTTCCCATTAAATTTTCGTCGCTTTATTTGGCTGAATCGGCTGATTAAAAAAAAAACAGTGCTCACACTCATAATAGTTTTGTTCACTGACTCTGCTCCGAGCAGAAAAAAGCAGAAAAGAGCAAGATTTAGTGTTCATTGACAAAAATTTCTGCTCGAAACTGCTCTTTTTGTGTTCATTGAGACCTGTCAGAGCAGAAAAGAGCAAGATTTCTTGCTCCTACTTTTGGGGTAGAGCAGAAGTAGAGCAGACTGTCAAATCAGCTGTGCATACATTTATTTGAATTTCAAATTTCACTAATTCGTTGGTGATTGATAAGTGCGGTATGTATGTACATATGGGTTGCTCTTTTCTGCTCTTTTCTGCTCTGACGTTAATCTGACATTTTGCTCGAATATGAGAATTTCTGCTCTAGATCTTCGTCAATGAACAAAACTAATGTTGCTTAAATCTCAAGGCACTATTTGGCATCCATTTCTCACAATTAGCACATGTTTCCAATGTTAAAAAGTGATTTGAAAAATGATGTTCAATTTGTCAAGGTTTTATTCTTCTCGTGATCTACATTCACTGGCGAAGGAAGGAAGGAATTGATCTCCAACCGTTCTTTCCAACTTAGGTTTCTTCATCTCGTTTTTGTTCTAAAATTACATTCTTTCATTTTTAAATAAATTATTACTGTGATCTAATAATAATAATTTGTGTGTTTCGTTGTCCCAGTAGTCGGATTACATTGGTTTTAGAAAGATGTCCGTGTGTGTGCGTACGTACGTATGTTTGTACGGATATTTTCGTCAAGCCTACCTCGAGAACAAATCAAGCTATCGGCTCCAAATAAGTTCCGTTCGAAGCGTATTTCTTACATAATGAAGTGCTGAAAAGCTTTTGGCTAAACTTGACAGTTTTATGACGAAAAATCTGTCAAAAAAAAGGACAATTTCACTTCTTCAATTTAAATCAATTTAGTTTTTCAATGAAAAAAGTTCAACACTAATTAAATTAATAGTTCTTAACTGCCTTATCAGATACAAAAGTATGCATAAATATAAACACTGTCGTTTCCGGACAAATTCGTAAATATTTTTGTTGGTTCAATTTAAATTACAAAAGTTTCATCAATTAACTCATAGACTTAATTAAGTTAGTGATGAACTTTAAAGATTAACATAAAGATCAAAACAGTGCTAAGTTGAGTTAAGACCATTTCAAATTTTGATGTGCACCTTTCTCTATTTCTTGATCAACTTTTACGCAGAAGTGCTAGGACATCTTAGATGAGGCAATTGATTTCGCAAAAAAAAAAAAAAACATTAATAGAAAAGTTGGCAAATCAAATGACAAAGTTAAAAAACATGTGTAAAATTGCATTACTCGTATATTAAAAAGCGATGCGAGAACTATTATAACATCCGAAGACATAGATTGTTTACCACTGTTCTGGTTTCTTATCATGAACCAAAGTCTAGAGGTCTTTCCAGAAATTAACAAAGAGATAAACAAACACTCGAAATCGGCTTGGAAACAGGTGTCAAAATCTCCAAAGAAAACTGGACTGAATGTGATATTCCTAAAGGCTTCTATTTACCAGAAAAAATAAGATCCTATGCTAAATATTTCCCCAGCTCGGAAGGATGAAGTGATGGAAATCTCTCGGTCGCAGAAATATTTTTGAAAATACATTAAACAAGGAGTTGACATAAGCGGTCTTTCACAATTATAATTTGTGAGTGACGCTTCAGTGAAAGCTCAGCACAAGTTTAACTTTTCCACACATGATTTCTCAAGTCTATCCCTAACGAGTTAAAACACTTTATTGAAGGAGTTGTAAAAAAAAACAACTTCTTATATAAAAGTTTTCGTAATAAAAGTCCAAATTTGACACATCTTATCTTAACGTAGAGTTCTATGCTCTTAGAGCGATGCCTGTGTGCCACAGAAGACTGGCTAAGAATTTGGGTCGTTGGTCCTATACTTTTTCTTACTAGATTGATTATAAGTTGAACAGCGAGAAATATGCTGTAATTGCGATGCGTGACCAATTTTCAAGTGATCTAATCTAATTGGTTGTTTTTATCTCGTGCACAAAATTCTCAAGTTGTGCCAACGGTCGCAACGTTTATGAAAGAGCATGAGAAACGCTCGATCGACGATGTTTTTGACAGATTAAGAAAGAGGAAAGAGTTTCGACACAGAAAAAGATAAAACAATTATCTCAAGTTACAGAACCCAAACAAGAGCCTGCGAAGTTCAAAATGGAAAAATCAAATTAGAATTGCAGTCAATCCTAAAGACATATAAGAACCACTTGTGCAGACTGTATTACGGCAACGAAGAATTAAATTCCGCTGGCAGGCGGCCTGAACCATTCGATGAAGACCACGCAGGCCAACAGCGTCTAGCCGAAATAGACGAAGCAATAACATATATAAGCTTAAATCTAAAAAAGCCACTTTAGCTGTCGAACTTTTCAATGACACAATAAAGCATCAAAGATGAATGGAATCTCAGTATTGTTTGCCCAATCTTGAAGAAAGGGGATCAATTTAGCTATGCCAATTATTGAGGTATAAGTCTTTTCAACTTTGTCTGCCTAGGATAAGCTGCAAACGCAGATAGTCATATTACATCATCTTCAAATAATAATACATCAATCGAATAACACCTGTGGTCAAGTAGCCAATTATGTAAAGCCCTTTGTCGAAGAACCTGCGTATCAGTCTATAAGAACTCTACCATCCCCGTCCTATTAAATGGTGCGGATGAAGGCGTCTTATGTAGTTTCGAGAGCAAAGTGTGAAAAATTAATTATAAATTCGTAAATTTTTTTTAAATGATTCAAAGCTGAGAAAAAGATGTATTTTATTTTTTTTTATTGCAAAATAACGGAAGTGGAATTTGATGGTTGCGACAAATAAGATACCACCTAATTTTTTTTCTTTTCTTGAGATGGAGAGTTCAAGGGCAGACCTACTCGCACCCAAACCAATTTTTTTTTAATTGCTCCCATTCAAAGGGTTATTTTTTCACAGCGAGGAGAAATGTATCATGTAATGTAGTCTAGTGGTTCAAAACTTAGATTAATTATTTGCATTCGTTCAATTCGCAGTATTTTATTCGTCATTATTTTAGGATTGCGTCAGTCACTTTACTGATGGTAAAACCTTTCTTTTTTCGAAAATCATTGACAAGTCTATATTGGAAGACACCGATAGAGTTGTCGGACTTCTAAATAAACTTAATCTAGGACTCGAAACTTCAACCTGATATGTCGTTCCATTTGAAAGACAGACGCTCAACTGAATGCCCCACACATCCCTTATATATATAATTACACGGAACATGTGCTGGCTCTTTGAGTGTTCAGACTGCTCGCTGAGATGAAAAATGCTACCTTGAATATGTCCTGTTCAAAGGTAAAATAGCATTCTTCAAGGGATTTGACTTTGTGGCTCTCTTTGAATAAATAACGAATGAGAACTTCATGATTAATTTACATCCCCTACGGCTGGAGACACAAGTTCAAACAGCATGATCAACAACATGACTTAATCCAATTGAATAATCTTAGCTAACTAAGCAGTTGTCTTATTTAATGAACAAGGATAGGAACCTACGGCAGAAAAGTGTCCTGGACCTTTTTGTCACACACAAACAGTATCCCAAACGCATCTTAATGAGGAAATTTAATCATGGTTAAGGTTTATCATCGTCATCATCATCTTATTCCCAAATGCGGCCTTCATTTCGCCCACCCACCCAACCAACCAACCAACATACATATGGAGTATCCTTGCGTTAACTTAATGAAAACCTAAGGACAAGTGAATGTAAGTCATCTTATCAAACAAGCAGCATCAACAGCCAGCATCATCATCAGCTGTGGTAGCAACATTTGTAAACATTAATTCATTTATCCTCTCCAATTATCCTGATTGCAATGAGCGTTGCGCGCTGCGCTCATCACTTAACCAGTGAAAGATATCCTTCCGAAAATATTTACCTCAAAAACTGATGAGAGTGAGACATCTCTTCTAACGAACAAGACGATGAGCAAGCCACTGTGTTTTTGCTCTCATTTTGTTGTCGTTCGTTCAGCGCTTGCTATTACCTTCGTCGTCCTTCTCAAGGATACATTACATCCACTTTGTTGAATCACTGGCAGTTTACAGAGTAAAGGTGAAAAAAATAATAAAAAAACCAGGAACAACAAAAAATCCAAAAGAAGCGCTCCTGGAAGCCTGCATTCAAAGAATTTCAAAGACGTTGTGCTGCTGGTGTGCAGTTCGGGTAAATTTCTCAGTGTTTACTTCATCATCATCAGTATCAGTGGTAGTAGAACCATGATTATCGTGTTTTTGTCGAGTCTTGGTCTCCTTGAAGAAGACCATTTAGATTTTCTTCCTTAACCATCGCTCTCTGTGAGTTTGTGTATTTGTATTATAAAGAAAATTTAATTACATATCCTTGCTTGGTCCTTCGTCACGACGGGGATCTGAGAAGAGGATACCTGCTGTGATATAAATTTGTGGTGACACCGGATTGGGGTGGTGATATACCTTGGTCTTGGCTTGTGAATCCTTTTAGTTGCTTGAGAAGAGTTATCTTCTTTGGTTATGTGACTAATTTATATCCTTTTTTTTCTGTCCACTTTCAGATTAATTCACGAACAAAAAAAACACACAAGAACGACGGGTAATGCCATACAATGCTACGTGAAGCAGCGACTATTACCATTATTATCGACGGCCGAAGTTTCAACGAACCTCTCTCAAGCGAAATATGAATTATCCAAAAGGTGAGTCCTTTTTACTTTTTACTTTTAAGATTTGTTCAGTGGTGTCCTTTTCGTTCCCCTTATGGAAGCGTGTGTGCAGCTTTTATTGCCACACCGTGTCCAACTAACATATCAATAAAAAAAAATCATTTTGTTTTTTATTGTCTCCGGTTACTGGTCCTGCGAGGGCAGTTTGATCCTTTTTGCGTGTGTGTCGGCGAGGTGGTGACCCTCTGCAAATTGCATAGCATGCAGCAGGTCGATGATTGCAAAAAGGATAATCACCGTGACAGGCGTGCAACGGTCCATTTGGTTGAATGGTCATATAAAACGGTCGTTTTTTTGTTGTTGTTTTGCTTCCTTTTTTTTTTTTGGGGGAGGCTTCAGTCCTTCGAGAGTTGATTAGTTCGGGTGAACAGTGTACATAGGAGGAATATTCATAGATGACCATTGAAGCGGAAATCTGCAGTGCTCAGTGATTTAATAGCGAATTGAGGTGGAGTGGTGGACGAGCGGAACGGAAGGGTTCATTGATTAGCTTTCAAAATAAATCCTTAGATCGCGTGGGGGTTAATTGAATGGTCATTGCGGGTCGTGTCAGAATGTTAATTGTCCTTGAAATGAATAAATTTAGAGCAGCACCACAGGAAGGGGGTTTAATTGAAGTAATAAATGTAATGGTTTATTTGCCTGGGGGCTGCGAAAAAGCTGCCGTAAAAAGGCTCATTGAATTGAGTTCCAAAGAAATAAAAATTAGTTTTACAGTGTTCTAGTTTTGGTGACATGTGTCAGAGAATGTTATATTTTTTTCAAAAATGAGGAAAAGTGAGAATAAGGCTACAGCAAAAATGTGCTCGCAATCGTTCAAAGATTTTCAAAATTTTGCGCACGAACTGAACCTGATCGAAATATGGTTCCAGCAAGAAGGTCCCTACTTTGCCAACTTTCCTAGAAGAAGATAGACCAAGTTTTCTAGCGTCCTTGATTGCTTGATTTGTGAATCGGAGGTAAGGTCTTCATGTTCTTCCTGAACCTAGTGGCTTGGCAACGATGCCTTCCGTATCCAAATCTTTGTACACTTGTTGAGTTCGAGGTTATGCATTCTCCTCCTTGCAGTTAGGATCAAATATCCGACCAAGTAATTTTTTTTCAAAGGATCTTCATATTTGGTCAACTGCTTAAATTATCGTGCAGCATTCGGCTCCACAGTTTTTTTGTCCTTGGTGATAGGAGCTCATTTGCTAGTTGTTTTGACAAACCTAGTTTCAATCTCCATAGGATCTCTACTGTTGTGTCCTTTTTGGAGTATATTTATGCCTCGAACAAGAGTATAAAGTTTTGTTTTGCCATCTTTGACAGGGTCCATGATTCTGTGTCGTATAACCACGAATGGGTAAATTGTAGGTTAGGTTTTTCGCCCAGTCCTGATATGACCAAATAAATTGGCAATTCTTCATCGGATATCGTTACTGGTATTTTGCTATTTTGCCTTATCCATCAAAGGTGTTGGAAATGTCTATCCACAACCAGATGTCAGACTTTTTTCGGCGCGAAAACCTGCTAAACGTACATCAATCTGGCTTCAGACAGCAGCATAGCTACACTTGGACATTGCTTAAAGTAACAGATGATGTACGATCTGCAATGGATAAAAACTTAATTATTTTCCTAACACTTTAAGACTTCTCCAAGGCCTTTGATACGGAAAATCATAAGCTACTTGTCTCTAAGCTTTCAACTTTGTACAATTTCTCCTCATCAGCTGCAATGTTTATTTATTCGTATCAGTCTGGAAGAAAACAAGCAGTCTTGGCTAGCAACATTATGTCTGAATTTATTGAAACTTCAGCAGGTGTTCCTCAAGGTTCCATTTTGGGTCCCTTGCTCTTTGCAATTTTTATAAATGACCTACCAAATGTAATAAAATATTCCAAGTTTCACAAGTGTACTTTAGTTTTGCCCTTGAGCAAATTGAAGATGCAGCAGTCAAATGTAACGAAGATCTACAAGAGATTTTTAGCTGGGCTCAAGAAAACTGCTTACGGCTTAATCCGGAAAAAACACTAAATGTTTAGTCATAAATACAAAATGGTGTTAACACCAGCAGCTTCCCCACAATCTGCCTTGGTAATGCTCCCATTCAGTTTCTGGATAAAGCTAAAAACCTTGGAATTTGGTTCTTAACTTAATTTTACTCAACAATTTTATTTCTATTTTCAATTTCAACTTAAATCATTTTATTGTAAGAATTCACATTTATTCACTAAAGATTATTCAGAGTCTATTATAAAAGTTTAAATCAATCAATAAATAAACAAACAATCAAACTCCTCAAATGTGTAGATCTGGGATCTGGGACTGGTGTTGTCCTTTGAAGTTAGCAGATGGGATTCACTCAACTTGCACGGTTTTCTGATAGATTGAACCTCTGAAGTTGGCCTGGGAATTTTGTGCGATTCTTTCTTGCATTATGAATATCGCAAACCTTCTTTAACACGTTGACTGCGAGTACCCTCGTAGTGAGTGTGAGGCGTCTGGTTCAGTACGCCACATACGAACGTGATTTTTTGATTTTTTTTGTTGTAGCCTTCAGAGCTAGAGTCTCTAATTTTTATGTGGCAATAGAAATAACCCCAATTAAGAGAAATAAGTCTCTTTATTTCCAATTTTTAACCTAAAATTTATGTTATAAATGAATCTTATAAGTCAACATTTTTTATAGTTATTTTTTAATTCAATAACATTTTTAAACTAAAAAAAGTGTTACAATTTTGATGATCTTTTGTGGTAGAATTTAAAGCAACTACCCATAGGGCATGATTCGCAGAAGTATCTTGTTTCTTTTCCGATTTTTGGACTTGAAACAAGCAGCGAAAAAAGGAATTGCATTTCAAACAACTCTGACCCGTGTTGTTTCACTACTGTAGCGGGAGATGTTTTCGGAGTTTCTGATGCTTTTGAGTCACCAGGCATTCTTTCGCCAAGCAAGTGATCACTGAATTCTTCGCGAAATGTTTGTGAATTAAAATATTTGCATTTGACTGGTTGCAATAAATGATCAGTCAATGCCTGACAATCACTCAACATAATCTTTTATTTATTACACCAAATTGTCGTTCCTCTCATCTTCCACAATAAATTTGGACATGACTCGTAGAGGGTAACACCATCTTTATTCCTCTTACTTTTAATAAATCGGCGAAACATTGATATTCCAATCCAAAGCACAATTGATTCGTCAGGCTGTAATTTTTGATCATTGTTTCATTTAAATGGTTGAAAAAAGGCCTTATCTTGTGCCATCTATCAGAAGAAGCACCCCGTGGGCATTATTCCATAATCAAATAGACTTGGAAGTGAAAAAGGGTCCTTTAAGCAGAGTAAGCTTAAGACAAATGTATCAGCCCATTTTTCATTCGACAAAATCGGCGTAAGGAACCTTTAATTTTTGCAAATATTGTTTTACGTTTGTGTTTGTTTGGTCTAATTATAATTTTATAAAATCGTCGTTGAAGGAAAAATCCGCGATTTTTGTTTTAAGTCCTAGGCTGGCACGTAACTCAAATCTTTTGGGACGTTTGTCCATTCATCTCTTCATATTTCAATTATCCGTTGCTGAATGGATTCGCTTGGTTCTTTTCTGCGACGAACACTTTGTGCAGCATCTTTTTCAGAGTCTGTTTCGCTTTCTTCTGACGAAATTTGACCTACGTCAATATAAGTTCTAAGTCCGATTTATTTATTCGAAAATAATTTTCAGAATTCACCCAAGTAGTCAGAACCATCACATCCACTTAAATCCACTTCTTCCAATTCAGATTCATCGTCAAATTCCAAAAGCGTTTGCATGATTTTTTTTCCTGTAGCGACATTGGTTTATTGATTCGTAAGAACCGTCCTTAAGTCTCGACTAACTAAAAACCAAGTTCAATATGAGCCGCAATTGAATTTGAAATAAAAGGGAAGAAGTAAATAAGAATGAATGGGGCAATGGTGTTTAAGATATCTCTAAGAACTCGTACATGTGCAATCAAGTCACTCAATAACTCAATAAAATATCAATATTTCATAGAGAAACAGAGTTGACGTATGGCGTCAACGCGTAAACAGTCACTAGAAATCCATTTTCCATTTCCTTTAGTTAGGTGACAAGTTCACTATCACAATTTCGAAGTACCTGAGTTCCGATTCTTTAGCCTGCGGTTGGATAATATCAATCAATAAACACATGGTCGATTTGGACCTCTTTGGACTATCTGGAGATAACCAGCTGGCTGACTTAAGTGAGGTAACCCTGTGCCGTATTACTAGCCATTGTCTGTTGTATTGATCCGTGAAGGCTGTACTTTTTGACCAATCTGCCGCCCCAAATACGACTTCAACAGGACAGGCTCAATGCAAGAGATTGAGAGAGAAAGAGTTTCCTCTTTGGCGTAATCCTCCACTTCATCGGTTAATTAAGCTGATTTTGTAGAATTAGTTTTGATTTGATGTGAAGTCAAATACACAACCTCACGACAAATCCGCCTCCAAATAAGAGTATGTGCAGCCTTTTGTGACCGTCCTTCTGAACGGAGAGAGGGAGTGACCATTTGCATGCCCCACTCGCTGTACAAGTAAATTGCTTCACCTCTCAGCCGTTGCTGAGATAACAATCCAGAGGCGCTACTTGCTGCATAAATGTCAGCTTGAATTATCCTGAGCCAGGGATAATAATGGGCTTCCGCCTGGTTTCATGACTAAATGCTTCACAGCAATTGAATCGATTGAGAAATGAGTTCACACACGAGATTTGATGCTTTAAGACAATTTTTATGGTGATACGAAATAAAGGGTCCGCCAAATAACTTTATTTTTTTGAAAATGCTATAAAACAAAAACTGCTGAATAATTTCTCAAATTTTTTTGTTTATTTGAAAGTACAATCCTTCCGGTTAATAATGGAATATAATTTCGTTCAAATGGCTGCCTCGGTTGGCCATGCAGTAGCCTACACGATCGGTCCAATTTTTAAGCACATTATCGATTGTGTGCAGCTGTATTTCACTAATGGCTTCACGAATATTGTCCTTTAAAGCGTCAATTGTCTCTGGCTTGTCGGCGTAACACACGCAGCTCCGAGGTGGCCAAACGACATCAGCTCTGCGGCTGATAATGCGATCTTCAAAAACAGGGCGCAAAACATCGAGCGTAGCTTCGGCTGTGTGGCACGTAGCGCCGTCCTGTTGAAACCTAATGTTGCCAATATCCTCCTCTTCAATTTTTGTGAACAAAAATTCGTTCAACATAGCCCGATAACTATCGCCATTGACTGTAACGGCCACTCCTTGCTCATTTTCGAAGAAAAATGGCCCAATTATGCATCTGGACCAAAATCCGCACCAATCAGTGACTCGCTTTGGGTGCATCGGCTTTTCAATGTATGCGTGTGGGTTTTCTGTGCCTCAAATGCGACAATTTTGCTTGTTTACATACCCGCCAAGATCAAAATGAGCTTCATCTGAAAAGATGATTTTTTTGGCAAAATCGGCATCTTCTGTGAGTCGATCGCAGGCCCATTCAGCGAAGCGAAAACGCATTGGATGGTCAGTTGGCTTCAACTCCCCGGGCATACGCACTGTTTTTGGCTTTTCACGCTTTGGTTTTCTCGATGAGGATGCCAGTTTCTTTCACTTTTTTCACAAGATAACGAACATACGGAGCTGACGGTGCTTCTCTTCTTCCAAAATCCGTACGCAATTTTCGCACACACTCTGCAACATAACCAAGATTTTCAAAGTAATGTCGCAATATTTCCCAGCGTTGTTCAAGCGTATACACAACCATATTCGTTCAGCGGAAGGATAAAACTAATTATCTGTCAAATCAGACATGAGCTAAGTGTTACCATTCATGAAATAAGCACTAGTTGAAAAAAAAAAAAACGTTAGAAGGGGGACCCTTTATAACTCATCTATGACGATAAGCCAGCTTGAATTGAAGCCTTGGAAAACAACAATGGTTGATCAATTCAAATACAAACTTAATTAAAATTTGCAATTTTTGTCACAAAAATAGGGTTTGAAGAGTCGTCCGTATGCATGCAGTTTTTTGTTGCGATGTCAGTCCTGTGTTGATTGTCCTGACGATATTTCATCTTCCTTAATTTTCGATAATCGATCCCTTTTTACATTCTATTGTAAATACAATTCTGAGTGGTTGATTATTGCTGACAGGGCACTTGATTCTGCCCACCTTTGTTTGTTTTTTTGACTGTTGTCTTCTGTGTCGCTCATGAAAGAACTTTCTGTCACCTATTGTACGATCAACGATCAATTTTTGTTAGCAAGTTGCGAGCAAGTTTTTGTATTGTAAAGCGGGATTTTCACGGGTATCTAAATCCGCATTCGACTTTTGGCCGTGCTGTGGTCTTCAGCATATGGATAATGACTTAAACTTACCGACTCAATCTTAGGCGATCCCTTGCTGTGTACAGTAGATTTGCACTATCGAAACAATGATTAAATATAATGGTTGACAATGTTCTGGTCGACATTGTGATGCAAATAAAACAAGTCACCTGCGATTTAAATCGACTTGTGTAAAGAGAGGTGGCGATTCGTTTTTCTTATTGAAATTCGATGAAACGAAAAAGCGACAGTAAAAATGACAGACACATAAACTCATAAGACTTAACGTAGGAGAAAATGACAGTGTTTCTTAAGTTCTCTTTGGGCTCTGCTTCGTACCCTCTCGTACTTGTGTTTACCTGTGAAAAGACGGACATAAAAATTCAAAGGATAAGATATATCTGGCAAATCAGGAGTTTCCATGAAAGTGTATACCATGTTATTTATATTAATGAGTCATATATAAATAGCTCCACAACAAGAGGAATGTCATGAACTGATAGAAGTACGGAAAAATTAAAAAAGCCTATTGGAAAAGGATCACGGCTTATTATTGCACATGCTGGTGGATCAAGTGGATTTGTCGATGGTGCTCTTCTCGTATTCATAACTTTGAAAATTTCTCCAAATGGCTTAGTGAACAGGTTCTGCAGCAGCTGGATGAACCGCCGTTTATTGTTATGGACAAGGCTTCATATCACAACAAATTAAAAAACAAACTTCATCGTACTTTAACCAACTTAATCAGTAACAAAATTTGAGTTAACTTATTGGCTGGTAAAAAATGATATTGAGCACAGCAGCGTGAAATAGACGACTTGATAAGATCAGCAGGGCAAGAAGTACTCAGGCCAACAACAAACCATCCGGACTTAAGCGCAATTGAGAATAAATGGGGTTTTGTAAAATCAAGAGTGGCGGTTAGAAATACTTAGTTTAATCTCACGGTCGAGAAGTGGAAAAGTACCTGCGATAAAGCCATAGGGACAGAATTTTCACATTTGGCAACAGCAGCTTCTTATTTTTTGTATACCTTATCCACCAATCGTATTCAAGTAATGATCAGTAGGCGTTGAGAAACATCAAACAGAGGTGAAATGCGATTTTTTCTTTTGTTTTGTGTCGAATGACTGGAAAAGAGAAAACATGCGCGAACTTACTGCATACGTAGGCTGCTAGATTTATTTCTGACCTAATAATGAAAATGCGAATATTTATCGTCAAAAGTGTTTTCTTTTGTTTTTCAAAGCATACCCCAGTATGATTTATACACTTTTGCATGCGCTCAAACCACTCCGATTGAGACACCTCCAAAACATGGTTTTTGAACGCTTCAACAGCATGTTCTGGCGACGAAAATCGTTGACCACGCATTTTTTTCTTGATGTGCGGGAATCAAAAAAGAAGTCATTGGATGCCAAGTCAAGGTTGTATGGCGGATGACTCATCAATTCGACGTTTTGGCCGGTCAAAAAGGCGCTGGTTTGAGCTGATGTGTGAGAGTTCGCATTGTCTTTTGTTCGTTTTTCGAATTTCTCCGAAGACTTCAGGCAAACAAATTGTGTTGAACCACTCAGAATTGATCGTCCTACGTTGCTCAAGCGGAACAGTCGCCACATGACCAGTTTTGCCGAAGCAACAGGCGACCATTTGCTTCGAAGTGCTTCTTCCACGAACAACTTTTGTTGAATTTGGCTCGTTTTCGAAGACCCATACGGACGATTGTTGTTTTATTTCGGGCTAATAAGCATAGATCCATGATTCTTCACCTGTAACCAGTTTTTTTATAAATGTCTTTTGAAGCAACGCGGTCGTATTTTTTTAACATTTCTTTGCACCGACATCGACGCGAGTCTTTTTTTTAGCGATTGTCAAATTGCGATTGATCCAACGAGAACAAAACTTTTTTACGGCCAGGTGCTCATGCCATATCGAATGTATGCTGGTGGGAGAAATGCCCAGAGATGCCTCTATCTCACGGTATGTCACATGACGATATTGCATTATCAGTTCACGCACGGCATCAATGTTCTCTGGCACAACGGCCATTTTTGGACGACCTTCACGGAATTCGTCTTTGAGCGAGCGTCGCGTCGGCCATGATTGAATTCATGAAACCAGTTTTTCACAGTGCTAAAGGATGGTGCTTCATCGCCATACAAAGATTTAAGTTCATCCACGTCGAAAGTTGTGAAAAATTATGGCACAAAAGTGTTCACGAGTTTATTCCATTTTTTAGCCGCAATGAATTTTTCAAGTCTCTGTAAATAGAACAATTCACGATTAAATGACAACACGTTCTGAGTGATGTTATGCTAAAAAATGTCAAACTTTCCAATGGAAATGTCAGATTGCACCTGGTTGTACACTAAGTGTAGGTCTAGCACCCTACGTACTCATTTGAAACGATCTATAGGAGAATGATTTTACGTACAATCGGTCCAATACTGGCGCTGGTTATTTAAAAAGCCAACCTTCGTTATCTGTTGACCGAAAACAATGGAAGTATACTAAAATGGGCTGTGAATTTGAAGATTCAATGGTGACTAACCGGGTATTCATACACCCACCATTCAAGCAAATGGAACAGTATCATCACACTTGACCATAAAAAGTGCACAGTTGTGTTGACTTGAAGTCTTCTCTTCTCCAACCACCTAGCACTTCAAGATTCAATTTGCGAAGCTATTTAATCGAGATATTAGAATGCTTATCGCTACCATCAACACATCTAAACACATCTTCAAACTATGTTTTTTTTGTCGTCTTACCACAATTGGTGTGTCCTTACAAGTGCTTGTCTCTTTCACATCAACAGTAACTAATCGCTGGTGAACACAGAATTTGCGAAAACAAATAAAAAAAAATCCTTCAATGCAAACGTGATCGTTTGAAGAAAAAAAAAAGAAAGAAAATCGTTATCCTGCAGCCACATTCTTTTCAATCTCAAGTCATTCCCATCAAAATCGGTGTCATGAGGGGATACGCTGCTACTTACCGACAGTTGAACGTGTATGTGTTTATCCGATATACCATGGCAAACGAAAGGACCTCAGGAGCGGTGGCGGTGGCGTTTTCTTTCATTTAGATTTTATTTTACGCCTCCCGCTTTGTGCACGTATTTTCATATATTTGACGAGAAAAGTCTCCCAAAAAAAAGCCCAAAAACGGAGAGAGGAAGAGAATACAAATTTTCATGCCGACGAGGTGCCAATAGCGAGCGGCAGAGGATCCTTTCGTTATCCCTTCATAAAGATAAATACGTTTGTGTGTTGCCTTCGGAAAAAAAACCCCCAACCATATGATTCAATTAAATCAAATTGAAACGAAAGGACACGTGTTTTGAATTCATAATGCCGCCCCACAGGGACATTTATTTGCTCTTTGTGTAGCTGGCTTTATAGCGTGTGTGCACATATCATGGAACAGGATCAGGCACAGGCACACACTCAGCGCCACTGGATTGTTGAGTGATTTTCACAAATTTGTGAGACGATTGTCCTGCGTTTAACTTTGCCAGACTTTTGCTGTGGAGGAGTGCTGGGTGCCGATTTACACGTTGTTTGCCTTGTTTAAGTGTGAAAAAGACTTTAACGTATTAATGAAGTCATGTCCTTAGAGAGAGAGGTCTATGGCAGGCACCACTGTCATGGCAATTACAAGGACTCTTCAGTTTTCAGCTACTAGCTGTCTCTGCATTGTCAGCTGAGAAAATGTTCGCCCGCCTCTTTGCAGTCAGCAACCAGCAGTTGCACACATCCTGTGTGTGTATGTGCATAAATTTCCGCTCTCAAAAGTGTTTGTTATCCTGTTTTCTATGCTTCCTTTTTTCTACGTCACTATACACGTAGTCTACTCTCCACCACCATTTCATCCTTGACAAATCACTCAAATGAAGTTTAACTAAGCGGAAAAATTATAAGCAAATTAATTTGTGAAACAAAAACTTTTCCCTTCGGGGCTCCGTTTTGGTGCGCTTTGTAGCGTGTGGTGGTGGCAAGCGAGTCCTTAAATCCTTCACGCTGCTGTAGTTGTTGTATAGTTGGTGGGCCATGGGTCCTAGGTCCTTTAGTTTTGTGACACCCACCCACCCACACACCACTTCACTAATCAGATTATGTCGCTTTTCGCAGTTTTAGCTGTAAAATGCAACTAAAAGTCTTCGTCTCGTTTTGGATAGTTTTAAACTTTGTGTCACATGGCGGGGAGTATTATTAGCGTGGAGGAGGGGGGGGGGGGCTGGGCCAGCTCACCCGCCAACCAACCATCCAGCTATCCAGCCAGCTTGAGTGCCATGTACAGTGCTGCAATGCTCGGTTAGTGGTTGCAAAAGGTCCTTGGTTAAGTGTGTTCTGCTGCGATAGCATTTTGTGCAAAAACTTTTGCACTGCGCTCGTATGATTCGGAGCCGCTTGTCACCCGTAAACACCCCATCACCCCAACCATCATTGGACTTTCACAGAGGCCGGTAGACATTTTTATCGCCGTTCGGATCGCTCAATTTGTTGAACTGCACATATAGGCGGCGAATGAATTTACGCAACGAGGACACTCACACACGGTGTTTGTGTTTGTGTGCGGCGCTGTTCGTATCCTTGTATCGTTAAATTGTCTATATATGCTGTGTGTCAGTTAATCCGCTGAAGGATAATGAACTCAAGGGCATAACGATGGGAAAGCCAATGGTTTCTCTCTGTCTCTGTCCCGCATGAAGTCAATTTATTTGCAATAAACATGGCTCTGGTACACACATACACACACATACGAGTAATTTCGGGGCACATGAAGATGCTGCGGAGTCACTTCTCGGTTTATCTGCACGCTGGAATGATGCTTGCTTCATTGGAGTGGCCTGTTAAGTGGGGATTATTGGTTATGGAGAGGTTTATGCTGACCTCAATTCAGCTTGGAGTTGGCTTTAAGCGGAGACTTAGGAATAAATGCTGTTGTTGTTGCTTATCACACTCCAAGATGGACCTGGGACTCAGAGAATTTCTTTACTTAAGGGTTCATGATTACTCTTAAAATGCAATTTGTCGTAATCATCGAAAAAGAAAGGATGAGAAGTGGCCCGGCAGAGATTTCTGATGTTCTTTTTTTTTTAAACAGTTCAGTATTGTTATGTCGGGCGAAAAGACCCCATGAGGAGGTTTGTCCCAAATTCTATTGGTCCTGGAAATAAACAAACTCGAGTTCTTGTGTTTCTCTTAGTAAAAAAAAATATAATAAAACTATGTCTGACTCTAAACGTTGCCACGAGCACTGTCATCAGCGAAAGCATGTTGTGATGTGGCAAGCAAGAGATCATTCATAAAAAAAAGTGTTGGAGATAAAACGGAGCCCTGTGGCACTCCAGCACTAATATAGTGGATATCAGTCTTTAAGACGTCCGGAAACAATTTGTTTCAACGGAGCTTGTTGCCAGAGTCTGCCCAACGCTGTTGAAACGTGTTTTTCCCGAGAAGATGCAAGGCACAGTTCCAATTTCGAAGAGATCAGCCATCATATGATCATGGGGGCATTTTGCTTCGAGATTAAAGACGGTTCATCAGTGATCCAATGGCTTAAGAATGCAGGGATTTCAAAGCAATTGGTCTATAAATGGAACGTGAAGAACATTCGATCCTTTTAAGGAGGGACAAAACAAAATCTGATTCGATCTATTCGGAAGAATGTAAGAAGAGTTGGACACATGGAGGAGCTCATGCAGCGTAGGAGAATATCTCTTTAGAACCTCTCATATTTCGTCATCAAGATCAGTGCATTTGTGTGGGATTCCGCAGCACAATCAAGAACCGTGGATACTAGCAAACGCCTAATTGAGTTATTTTTAAATTGTCATGATCACCGCTATGCATAAGCAACTAGTTGAACCAATTTTCGAAAGTTTGGAAGTTGGCGTACCGATGTACTGAGTATCGATTTTGAAAACATGCAATCAGGTGCTTAATTAATGATGATGATGACAGAGAAGATCTTAGATATAAGCTTTGCGTTTTTTTTCTAGGAAGCGGCGTTTATCGCTTCAGAAAATTTCTGAGTATAAAACCGTTATGAAAGCAGAGAATTATGAGAGAAGATTATTAAGACGGGGAGATTTGTAGCGTGTGTGGAGAGTCGGAAATCAGCACTGACACTTGTCAACGCTTGCTTTCGTTCCGGCAATAGAGACCTTGCAATTTGCTCTGGACGTCAACCCACCACAGATGACGATCTGCAGTTAGCGTTGACAGATATTTGACGACACTAGAGATCTATCAGTTTCACAGAGACTGAGAAGACTTGAAATATCGAAAAAGAGGGATGTTTGGGTTTCTCACGATCAGTCAAGTGAGAAGAAATATTTTGAATCGTATATTGATCTGTGAGTCTTTGGTGAAATGGAATTTCTTGAGACTTTTTTTTAAAAAGATTGGTTATGGGAAACGAGAAATGTGTGCAATCTAGCGGTAAGCAATGCGATTTGCATCCCAAAAAGGTGGCGAGGTATCCTATGCATCTTGTTGTTTCCACGAAATGAGATGAAAAATTCCATCATATATTCTTCTAAGCCCGACAATTTGAAGCTGGCAGTGGAAGACAAATGACCAGAACAGCTTTTGTGAAAAAGGAAAAATGAAAGTTCGTTTGGCTGGGAAGTAATGCAATGTAGCACCCTCCGTACTCTCTAGAGCTTGCGCCGTCTGACTACCACTTATTCCGCTCCCTCTTAAAACGAATTGGACGGAAAGCGAATTAAATCCATAAATACGGCTCTTGAATTTTTTTTGGCCAAAAATCGACTGATTTTTACAAAATATCAAAAATGTCTCTTCCAGAACGTTCGAACAATTTAATAGATTGGAATTAAAACCAAAATTATGTATTAAACTTAAACCAAATATTATTTAGACCAATTTTCTGCATGTATCTGAAAAGGCACTTAAAATCATTCGCGTGTACGACTTTATGCGCTCTTCTGCCAATGCCTCTAAGATTCAGCTCTCGGTAAGAATTCACATGATCGCTGTACCACAGGGAACAGTTCTCGGTCCAAATCTATTCCTTTTGTATGTCAATGAACACCCTGAATTTATCAAAAACAGCTCTGTCCATACATATGCTGACGTTGTTCAACTCATCACAAGTCATCGCCTGAACATGGTTGGTGAAGCTTCAAGGCTAATGAAACAGGAGCTTCTACGCTTTAGAGTCAGCAAAAAACTTTGGCATAACATTAATAATAGAACGTTCAACTAGAATACGCATCTGAACGCCATGGAAAGCTCCGTGCTCTGTGGCGAACGCAACGTATTCTCTCAATTAAAACCAAATTGCTACTGGCCAAATCACTTCAGGTTCCGATTCTTTTGAACGGATGCGAAATATTCTGCCGACTAGATTCTGAGGGTCAAAGAAAGCCCAAGGCCATTTACAACAATATCGTACGCTATGAGAATATCTTTCAGCATACGCCGGACAAATCAATGGCTAATCAATCAAAAATCTCATGAGGCATTGGTGTCTATCTCTCTATGAAGTCATTCGAACCGGCCAACCAGGGCTCTCATCACATAACTTTTGAGACGATCATCGTCAAAACGATAACATTCAACGCTATCGTCGGTCGTTTGCTTCATGTTACCAAATCACTATCGTGTCGTTTATCGTTTACTCATCTCTACGATTTGACAGCTGCCGAGCGCTCTGATGTTTGTAACAACAATTTTCATGGCATTCTCTTGTTTTATATTTATGCGCTTTAATCAACCCTTAAAAACTTCGAGAGTTGCCGCAGAGGCCAATATTTATACTAATTTATTATTTCTGAAATTTCTCTCTATGAGTTTTTCGCTTAAAGACGATAGTGAAATTACTATCGTGCAAATGAGATCGACAAGACGATAATAAACGAAGATTTTTGCGTTACGTGAAGCAAAGAAAGTATCGTCACATTGATGCCGTGCACACGATACTACAATTTGTGAGTTACGTGATGAAAAACTATCGTCGAGACGAGATCGTCAGACAACTATCGTCTTTCGTGATGAGAGCCCTGACATTTTCCAAAACGATGAAATTCCTACAGTCACGAAGATTATTTATGGTAGTGTCGAAGTCGACACACACCAGCTTTATTTCAAAACACAGTTCCTTAAACACGCTTTCCGACTTTAGAACTCCCTGCCTACAAATATTAGAAAAATTAGAATGATGTATTTGACGAACATATTTGATTGATATTTAATTTGAACATTGATTTTGTTTTGTGAAATATACGAAAAGAAAATACAACATAACAAAAAAAAAATAAATAAATAAATATACTTATATAATAATAATAATAATAATATTAATAGAAAAAAAAAGCTTAAAAATAGAAAATAAAATATTATGTAATAAATAATTAAATAATTAAAAAAGATTAAAACGAAATAAATAAATTACATAAATTAAAAGGAATTAATATACATAAAATATATAATAAAATTAATTAAATAAATTATATAAATTAAATAAATACAAGATTGAACATATAAACATTTATAAGATTTAAAAATATGCAATGCCTAAGTAAACGAGTGTCCTTATCGTAGGTTATTGAGAATCAACATTTTCCTTGTGATGCAAGTCAAAGGTGATACTAACAAAGATTAATCATCATCTTAAGTTTCGTGTTCTGTGCAATTTGCAGCTTTCGTATAAAACATTTTCCACATTTTTCTCAAGCTTGGCTTGGAAACTAAGGACTTTCTGTTGATAAAAGGGTATAAAATTCACAGTCTTAAGAACCTGCGAGATGTGTTCCTCAAAGGTTAGCTTTCTGTCGAAAAATATGCTTTAATATTTGGCAGAGTGATGTAAAGCTGATTTATAGGTTAGAAGAAAGACTTTCCTTTTCTAGAGAAAAACATAGCTTGAATCTTATCGGCGTTCAATTTAGTTTTCCATTCATTTAGTTCGTCTCAATGTTGAGACTTAACTCATACGATGAAAAAATTACCGTATTGTCAGCGTATATTGCTACATCAAGGAAAATCAGAGGCGTGTACATTTTTTAAAACTGGTCCAAGGACGGACCCTTGAGGAAATCCTTCAATAAACTCGACTAGAGCAGAAACAGAATTTTTAACATGCACTTTACAACCACGGTTTGAGACAAAATTTGTAATAATTTTACAAAAAAACGAAGGAAAATCTAACATTATTTTTTAATTTAATTTTATGAATTACCCCATCGTGCCACTTCGTCTCGAATTCAATTTTGTGTGCGTACATTGAAAGATTGGAGACTTGTAAAAAGGCGACCAATCGCCATTCATTTAACATAAAGAAGATCGTAGTCAGTTTCCTACCAAACAATTGAATGCAATCACTTAAAAATACACGAATTCTTTTTCGCTCACTGCATTCTTTTCAATTCAATGAAATCAATTCAATTCGTGATGTTGACACTGGCTTTCTGCTTCAAGAAAAGTAGCCTCTTCACGTCAAATTGTCTAGTTTAAACTGGGTGCTTGTTACTAGCTTGTGTTCTAAAAAAAGCTTCAAACTGTATACTATTCAAATTCTTGTTGAAAAGTTTGTGTATCTAATCGAATTATAAAATTAAAAGCATAATTCATTTGATGAGCTGATATTTTTAATAAATTGCGCATTGATTTGAAATGTGTTCGAGCGAATTGGGATTTGAATCATAGACTTATCTGACTTCTTCTAAAATATTTGCTAATTTGAATAACAAAATAGATGCAGCTGGCTTATTTTTTGACGTACTTTAAGCTGTAAAATGGTCAATCAGAAGGTATTGTTAATCGGAAAAAAATGTAGAAGGTCTAGTTAAGGTGCCAGTAAAGGTGTACCACAAGGCTCGGCTTTTGGGCTTCTACTTTTCCACACACGTATTGATTCAGTAATAGATGTTGACTTTTCAACTAATTTTGCTCATGATCTCAGAGTATGATTTGCTGATCAAAAGTAAGCTTACATACAAGTGCATTCATGAAGTTATTTCTGATAAGCTTCAATGTGGATCCAGGCAAAGCATTGGATTTTTGTTTCCCCAGTGAACGAAGGGATATAAGTTCATATGATAGACGCATTCGCGTATAAACTTCTCCTGAATCTCAACGACGAAGTGGATCATTTTGCGAACGACGAAGCCAACTGAAAATCAATTTTTCTTTTACGAATAGTCATTGCATGGCAAGGACAATCGTGGGAAAAACAATCCACAGATTCTTCAAGTTCTCAAAGACTATAGCCGGCAAATGGGTGAGAACTTGATGCGGGAAATTCTCCTTCAAAACGCGTGACTCGTTGAATCTCTGTTTTATTTTTACAAGTTCAGCTGTGAACTACAGTCACTATTATAATAATCGTCTACCTGACATCCCTTTAAAAAGGTTACACTATCGAAGCTGAAAAACCATCCACAACAATTCTCGGTCAAGCCGACAGCCAGACCATGAATGCCCAAGCTATAAACTACAATCGTATAAAAAGTCTGCATTGAAACGGTGTTGCAGCAGCAGGCAGGAGCACCACACCAGCTTTATGTTAGGAATCAGAACCACGATGGCACCGGAACAAGCCAACCACCACCATTTATAGTCATAGCACCACTATGGATAGCCTATTAAAGATATCAGACAATTTACAGTCCCTGCAGCTACGTACAAGCAATTTGTCCAATGCCACTGCACGAAAATCCAGCACTGTGCAACTAAACCTCAACGAAAATACATAGGCCGTAAGAGGAGGGCAGGTGGATCGAATAGGCTGGTATAAACCGAATGGACCGAATGGACAGCCATGTACCACTATCGGATATCGACACCAATTATAATTCCATCGACATGGGGGGTGGTAATTGACTGCTGCCACACCAACAACGAGCCAAAGTCTTGTGCTCTATTAACAGGCAGTTTTCGATGTCTTTTGTGGGCCACGATAAGAGCGCCCCCCCTTCGAAAGCACGCGGCCAAGTCCGGCGTAAACAGTTTGGGTTAATTTTAATTTATCCATTAATTGAAAGCCCGGTCGGCCTTCGAGTGTCTGTCTGTCAGTTGGGCGGTACAAAATCAGGTCCATTCGTCTGTCGACCATAAAATACAATAAGAAAATCCAATTCGATAAACTGCTCATTCGACTGGTTACAAGGGGGGTTAAAAGAGAGTTACCGCCTTGAAGTCGGCCTACTTGTGTGTCATGCCATTTGCGTAACAGCAATACGCACGTACATGCGGGATTTTCCGTTCACGTTAATCGAAGAAAATTGATAGAAAGTCTATTCGTCTACGAAAGAGAAAAAAAAAGGAAGTCGGTAATCGGCACGGGGGGCTTGCAAATCGTTGGAAGAATTATGGAGAAAGTTATGCTGGAAGACCGACGAGGGACGTAGCAGGAATACGATGACTTATTTTTTTTCGGTTTGACTGCCCATAGATAGAGATTCATATCTTTATTTGCCATTCGAGAATATCCTTATGAGTATCACGTTTAGGATGCCGCATGCGATGGCTACCTTCTGTAAGTGGGTTTCAGCTTCTTCCCCATATGCCCTGGCAAGCCTTTTTTTTTATTTATGGCGGTTAATTTTATTAAAAGACCTTCCCCCATCCACATCCAGCTCTCGATTGAGCAGATCTGATCTATTTTTGTTTTTCTTTCCTTTTTTTTCCTATATTTTATGTCCTTTCATATCCTAAATGGGATGAAATTGCTTCCTTTTAGTCAGAAGGTGGAGAAACAGATGAAGGAGAAGAAGAGTAAAGGAAAGGCAAAGAAAAAAAAAAATATAAAGGAATTGCCCGTATAATTCATTTGAATTTGTTGAGCCAAAATGGGTGTGGATCAAGAGTGAAATATTTCTCTCATGACCGTTGCGTTGAGTACCATATGCTCTCGCTCCTCTGCTCTGTTTAGGGATTGAGGATGTATGTTGGTTTTTTTTCTACAAGAATATTATCCTCCAAGGAGGCTGAGAAGGCACCATCATCATCATCATCATCATCGTTAAACTGGCTTCAAATGGCGATGATATTCTTTTTTTTCGTTCAGTTTTTGAAGATTTTAGCACCTTATTTGGAGATTTTCTTGGACACACACAACAGGGCGAGGGTTATCATTGGCGATGAATTGCGTAATTTTTTTTTGGAAACTTAAAGACTTAAACGATTTGAGGCAATGTTCAGCAAAAAAAAAATAGAAAACGATTTTGATTTGCATGAACAAAAAACTTCAAGGTTGATGGTTTTATTTATTTAAGAAGAAGAAGATTGACATTTTTATTGTGGCCAAAATATGTACAATTTTTTTTTGACATACAAAAGGAAGGTTTCGAAGGAAAATGACCCTAGAAAAACGTTCTTCATATTTAAATTGCACAGGGTAAGAGAGAAGAGGATTCAGATCAGTTGCTGAGAAAAAAAGAAATTGATTCCAATCACAGAGTTGGTAAATAAATAAATAAAAAAACAGATCGAATAATTTATTTATAAATGATAAAAAGTTATATGAAAAGCTAAATATATTTATAAATCAAAAAATAAATTAATAAATAAATAAAATGGATTGATTATTAAATAAATAAATATAAAAATAAATAATTACATAAGTAGATAAATAGATTTATAAAAAAGTAAATATATTAATAAATAAATAAATAAGTAGATACATGTGAATATTTGACATATAATAAATATGCAATAATATAACAAACGAGCAAACAACAAGCAAAAAAAAGCAAAGAAAAGAAAACGATTGAACTTTTGATTAGACCTTATATTGTGTATTACAGCTTAAACATTTTTTGTTTTTTGTCTTAAGTTTATTGTATATTGATTTATTTTTTTAAATGTTTATTTATTTAAATATTTATTTATTTACTTTGTTGTTAATTATTTTTTTTTATAACCATACAGAAAGATTTTTCGTAATTTCGTTCTTAAGCAAAAAAAAAAAAAAATTTGACAACAACATAACTATTTAAATTCAATTGCATTAATTTTCAGTAAAAAGATTTAGTTTAAATATCGAATTTCTGTGCGAATTGTGCGGACAACCTCCATGACGAAATGATAAATATATCTACCTATTTATCTTAGATTATCGGTTGGTAACTAATTAGTTGCGGATTTTTCTAGAAAGTAAAAGACATTTTTTTCATGGAACGAAATAACTTTAGTGTGTAATGTATTGCCCATTTCGAGCAATGAACTTTTGCCCTCCTTCAGGCAGCTTCATAAGTCCACGTTAATAAAACTTCTGGTTTTTATCAGCAAAAAACTGAACCAGGTACGATTTGACATCATCATTATTATTCAAGGAGTTTTGCAAGGATCGAAATAGAAATGTGAATGAGGCAAAATATCCCAACAAAGCTCCAATAATTTTTGCCAAGTGACCAAAAATGTGTGTGGCCTTGCATTGTCGTGATGGAATACAACACCTTTTCGATTTGTCAATTCGGGCCGCTTTTCTTCAACTGCATTGTTAGATTTTGTGACTTGTTTAATGTAGACATCTGAATTGATCGTTCGGTTGGGTGTTAAAAGTTTTAAGTAGACAATTCCTTTGTTATCCCACCAAACTGATATCATAACTTTCTTTTGATAAATATCAGTTTTTAATGTTGTTTTAGCGGGTTCACCAGGCTTGCTCCACGATCTTTTCCAATTGTTGTAAACAACCCGGTTTTCATCACTAATCAATCGCTTTAAAAATGGATCACTTTCATTACGTTTCTTTAACAAATCGCAGATAATAATGCATTGTGTTAAATGATTTTCTTTCAGTTCATGAGGAACCCATATATCGAGTTTTCGTACAAAGCAAAGTTGTTTTAAGCAATTTGAATGCATGTATGTGAAACATGAAGCTTCTCTACAATCTCACGTGTTGTACTCTGATGATCCGAATCGATTATTGCTTCGATTTGGTCGAAATCAACTTCAACTAGACGAGCAGAGCGTTTTGAGTGAATAATCACCAGAACGAAATTTGGCAAACCAATTTTGACACTGCGGTTCCTTAAAATCTTCGTCACCACAAACAACACATAAGTTTTTGTGAGCTTGTGATGCGTTTTTTCTTTCTTTCTTTTCTGAAATAAAAAAGCAAAATATGACGTAAATTTTCGTTTTGATTTTCCATTTTTCAACAGACCCCAAACATAAACTCCACAACCGATCGAACATTTTATTTTTCACTGATTGACAGTTGAAGGACCAACGATCAAATAACAAAATGTGTTTAACATTTGGATAACGTCAGCAAACCTAAAAATTCAACAATAGCTATCTGTGAGTGAAATCCGCAATTACTTATTTTCCAACCAATATTTTATAAGGCCAGATTTGAAAACAGGTCAGTGTCAGCAGAGAAAAAAGAAGTGGTGTATTTAGCGTCTTAGTTCATTTGTAGAGGAATGCCAAGGAAGGAGTGTCTTATTCTGCGCAACTTGAATTCTATGTTAGTGTGACTACGCGCAATTGCTCCATACGGGGGATCCATAAAACACATTAGCTTGGAAAATTACTTTGAAGATCAGTAATTTGTTTTCGTTGCCGAGCTTTGATTTTTCGTTGATCAACGGATAAAGGATTTTAATTGTGATGTTAACGACTTCTTGAATGTGGAGATTGAAGGTTAAGCGTTTGTCCAAATGAACTTCGCTCTCGATTTCCATCTACTAAAATTCTGTTGCTAGAAAGTACACAAACTTTTCTTTTATAAGTAAAAATGAAAGCTTGGGTCTTAGAAGCATTGATTTTAGTTTCCCAACTGTAACAGTACACTTGGACAATATTTATTTTAAAATCTTATTTCTTCTTTAACAATATTTTCATATTATTTTTTATATATGGGATAGTCGCCACAAATAGTGATATTAATAGTCTATATAAACATCTTCTTAAATAAAATAAAAAAATGGGTGGGGTGACCCTTAAAAATTGACTTAACCTATTTTAAATTCAAGTTCTTTAAAAGTTTACAACTTCAAATAAAATAAACAAGTTAAAATAAAACATAGAAGATACCTTCAACGCGTCTGGTTTCAATACAAAGTAGCTTTTACAAAGAACTGTCGTTCAGTTATCAGACATAAGAACCTTGGATACATTCATCGATTTGCATTTAAGGGCAGCTACATAGAAGTTGTGCATCGTCTGCATAGAGGTTAATAGAGCAACACCTAGGAATTCCTGCAATTTCGTTTATATCCAGACAGAAGACCAATGGACTTAATTTGGAACCCTGAGGAACCCCACGTAGTACGGAAAGGAGATCCAAACTTTTTTCTCCACAAGCAACAGCTTGTTTTCTGCCAGATAGATAAGATGAAAAATATTTTTCACTGTATGGATTGAGAAACAGCAAAATCTTGCAAGTATCGCTTAAATATAAGTTTGTCTTTTTAACATTAGTTTCTCAAAAACCTTAGTGACAAAGGGTAGAATGTATAAGAGTCTTAATTCATCTTAACGACCTTCTTTGGGTTAAGCGATAAATTTTGCGAAATTCCAAAGCGAAGGAAAAACTGATGTCGTGAAGATGGCAAAAGTGCTTTCAAGAATACAGGATGAACACAATTGAGTCCTATGGCATTGAATTTCATCCCTATGAAGTCTTCAACCACATATATAGGCTGGAGAACTGAAAAACTGAATTCTGTGGTGGGTTGGCTATCGTCAGTATTCCAAAGCGTCGTGCATCCTTTGAAATAAATTTACCGTTGATCGCGTTGCAATGAATTCCCGAGTGATATTCACGTTTTAGATCGATCGTACATTTTTTAAAACAAAACATTAAAAGCAATCGTGAATGATCCATTGTATATAAGAAATAGCGAAATTCACAGAGGTATGCGAGTTGCTAATGGTCTGAAGAAGTTACTTACTTTGCTCAAAAGCTTCGTCTTGTTTTCACGATCACTATAATAACGAAATTATACAAAATAGATAAGAAAAAAAAATTATATATCATTTTCTCTTCATAGTCTGCTATTAGCTCAATAAACATTTCTCAGTGATGTTCAATAGCTTAGATATCCTGTTTAAAGTGGGAATCTTTGAGCTCCTTAAAGTAGCCATCAAACGCAGACTCGACCATGTTTAACCACTGAACATTTTTCAAGTTTTGAAACTTCCGGGCCTCATGACGCAGCTTTTGTTACATTGTGAGCAATCGCGGCACTCATCTTGTGCAAACATTTGTCATACCTTTTAGCCAATATAAGAAGATGTACACCACTTTTTGAATTGTCAACTATTTTGAAGATTTTTTTTTATAAATTTTAGTGGTTCTCAGATAGTCGATCACTGTGAACTTCGTCTTTAACGACACTATTTAAACTCTGCCACCAACTGTTGAAAACGAAGATGCAGACTGATAAAGTAGAACTTAGCTCCAGTATCGAATATCAAATTGTTGACTGTGACCTTTATTCCATTGTATTGTTTTGCTGTGATCAATCATTGATTGCTGCGATACAACAATCCTTCATGCAAGAAAAAATAAATTAAGCTTTTCCCACCCAATTTGTTTGAGTTATTCCTTCTTGTTGCTTCTCATATTTTCGAACTATCGATTTTCAATTTCAATGATCGGCCCACTTATTGGAAACTATTTGACTTTGACGGCAAACTTAGTACTCGAACAGACTTGTAGGCACGCACAACAAAGACTGCAATGACAAAACAGCATGTAACGGGACACGTTGAAGATCTCTTTGGGATGCCAATGTTTTTAAAGCTATTCCAGAGTTTTCGTCCATTAGTCGGTTTTTAAGGACCTTCGACTTTTCCAAGCGTATAGTACTGATGACTATGTGACGAAGTCTGCACTACATGCGAATGTCTTCTTCGATTCTAAATCGCTTCCACTTGTGTAACATTTTGTTCCTTTCGTTCGAGAGTAATCTGATTTCATTTGTGATTGTGATGCGAATCTACTTGTTTTGGCTTTCATTGGAACATGTTAATAACAAGGATTTAAAATTTATTTAAACGATTAATTACGTGGCACTGTAATAAATAATATGCACAAATGTTAGGTGTGCTGCATAATTAGTTGTACTATATATCACTATTTGTTTCTCTTTTTCTAATACAAAATGGCGAAATACTCGCAGCTCGTCTCCAATCACCCTATACAACAAATTGTTTCTCGCACATCATTCAACCTTAATAATGTCGTTGGGAAACTTGTCTGCATATGTAAACCTGGCAATCTCGACCGTGTCGAAGGCTTTTAAAGGTTTCGTACTTCACGTGTGACAACGGAACCCTATTACTTAACACCCGATGCCCGTCCGTCCGTCCGTCTGCAACAACCTTATATCTTCTAAACCTTAGTAGGTAGAAACTTGTAATTTTCACAGAATATGAAGTATAGTATAAATAATATAAAATTCAAAATACTGCGTAGTGTTTTTATAAAAATCGTAACTCAATTCGCTGCCTAAAAGTAGGCTATGAAAAATTGTTTTTACGTCATATTTTCAAGTGCAACTTGATTCATTCGATAGCGGCGTTTAGCAAAGGATGCTCGGAGTGTCCGACTTGCACCTGCCTGTTTTTCCAATACCAACTAGGAGTTGGTTGTTGGCTTTGTCGCAATTCTTGTCAAACAATTTTGATTTCCAAAAACGACATGCAAATGATACTCAAGTCTCTCAGACACTTCCTTGCCTTGCCGTGCCCACTTACAAAACGTATTTTTATTTTTTGATCATCAATTTTGCCGCCACAACATATGGACACTGTCTGACTTGTTGAAACTGATGACCTCTTTTTTCACAGTTCAACAGCTCTCCCCTGAAGTTTTTCAACAAAATTTAATAAAACAATTTTCGATATCCCCTCATCTCTAAGCACTATGAAATGTTTTTCAAAAATTAAATTAAAAAAAAAATTGAATCGAAAATTGATTGAAATCGTATCGTATCGTCTGAGATTGCTTATCGTATATTTCCCATGGGCACGATACGCACGGGTCAACCAAGCGTGACAGAATTGTTAGCAACAAAAAAAAGAAAACAAGAACTATGAACATTGCGTAACATGTGTCAATTGCCTATTTGTCTGTCAGATTATCCCCTGACACACTGGATTTTCTCCACTCGAGGGTATAATCCCAAGCCGTCGGTTGTCGTTATTCGTTTCTTGCTTCATATCAGAACCAGATTCGTTCGCGCATCCCTTAACGAAACAAACCTGAAAAACATGCAGATTCCAATTAACTTTGTAGTTGACACGACCGCCTAAGTAAATACCACAATCTGTTACCGAAAGCCGATGCGATGCGACGCGACGCGAATCTGGCTGCCATAATGCGACAGAGTCATTTCGAAACTGTTTTTTCCGCGTTCAATAGAAATCCAAAAGGATACTCGTAAACAATGCGGTCGCTAGGGGTTGGCATCTCAATACACCGCAATCAAAGGGATTGCATATTTTTCCTTTTTTTTTGTTTATGTTGCGTGTTGTTGTTGATAGTATGTTTTTTTTTAACGAAACGATATGCGTTTGCATTTTTATTTTGTTTTTGAAACAACAAACTGTACGCGACGTGGTGTCAGTTTGCAATAACTCAGCCTCCTGTTTTGGGATCAAGTTTCGGAGGGGTGCAATGAAGAATTGCAGTCGAGAGTCCTTACTGTCACATTGAAAAAAAAAAGAGGCACAGTTGTGACAAAATGTTGTCAATGGGCAAACATAATGGGTTTTCATTATTCGTGTTTTCATGTTTGTGTGTATTTTAAAGGATCTCCAGTGTAAAGAGGGTCGGGAGTGGAATCATTTTAAAACAAATTTAAGTATTGGCATCGATTTATCAAAACAATGTCAAAATTTGTTCAAAATTGATTTCAGTGTAGAGCGGGAGTTACAGTAAAAAAAAGGACATACGTTTGACGCCAGCTGAATGTGACATGAGGAAGCTACTCAATCGTCTTTAGAGGGTAAACACATTCGGCAACTGATGCTATCGCGGATGTGGCAAGAAAAACGCATTTAAAGTGATCTTCAAATAACTTCAAAGGAGAAGAAGTATGCAGGTATCGAAGGCATGTACAAAATTGAACTTAGGCATCACCCTCTAGAAGCTATAGATTTACTTACTTATGTACTAACTTAAAGTGGCGCTAGAGTTCGGGGTGGATCTGGGCCTCAACGAACAAGCGTCTCCAGCCAACTCGATCTTTTGAGTTGGTTGAGGTCCCTTTCCACTTGTGCGCGCCACCTGAGTCCCGGTCTTCCTCTGCTTCTTCAAAGACTTTCCGGGCCGGAGCATTGGCCTTCCCTACCCATCTCAATCGTTGGATCTTCACTCTTTTGGCTAGGTCGATGCCGCTGAACAGCTTGTATATTTCGTGATTGTATCTTCTCCTCCACTCACTGTCTAGCAGACAGGACCGAGGATTACCCGAAGAATTTCCATCTCGAAGCAGCCAAGAGCAACTTCGTCCGCTTTTGACAAAGTTCATGATTACGCGCCGTATAGCAGGACTGAGACAGTTAAGGTCTTCGCCGGCGAACATAACTTTCTTCTAGAAAGTAAAATCAGCGTCTTTGTGTAAAAGAGGCAAAGTTTTTACGTTTTTTCTTTTCAACTTCACTCATGGACGGTTTCTATCTTGGTGATCTTGAAAAATATCCATGTCTGTTGAGAGTCCTTTCGGTTGTACGCGTGCTGACCTCTGCGCGTAAGACAATTGTTTAGAATGAGTCTTTCACTCCTCTCATTTAAATGGCATGGGCGACCTGTTCTTCGCAAGTTCTCAATACTTGCCGTTTTGCTTTGGCCCACTGTACGGCAATTTCTCCTAAAAATCTGCCTTCCAGGGTAAACAAATGTACAACCGCTTGGCAGAAATATTGGGTTGTTTCTTTTCTCCGTTGTTCAACTGACAAGTTCACTTTTTTTTTTGCAAAGATGCAATTTTTTGAATGCCTTTTTTTGATTACTTGTTAAATTCTTAAAAGGCGTCAGTAAGCAAGCAAGGTGCCATTCCATACCATGCTGCTAGTGGAATTTCGAATTACAGATTCTAGAATCGTGAACTGACCTTGGCCATTGGCAATCCGCACTTGTGAAGCTTTCCATTCCATCACATGTTGCTTGAATATTTCTGGATGCATATCCTTTTCGATTTATATATTCCTTTGAATGGAAGTGAGGCTTCTGGTGCACGCCAACATCTTAACCAATGCCAACTTGAATCTCACGATACCCAACATATTTTTAAAAGATCCTCAAATTTTCTTGAGCTTATACTGCCCCTCCTCTTGTTATAGTTTGAATGCCGAAGCATTTGGATAAATACAGTAATTCCTTACCATTGAGGTATTCACTTAACCACACTTCCTTCTCAAAATATTAAAGCATTTTAAAATTTGACTCAAAAACCCTTCGCTTCGTTTTCGGAATTAATTCATAAAAATTCAGGCATTTCGATAAACAGAGCGACTTTGCTTGCCTCAAAGTGATACTCACGTCTATAATCCTATTTATTTAAAAGTATATTCTAGCGAATTTTCAAGTTGCTATTCGCCGACCTAAAAAAATCAAGTAAATACTACAGAAGGTTTTAAGTACTTGCAAATTTTAATGCACACGGCCTATTATACGATGCACATCTCCAAAAGGGGCAAAGCCAAGTTCAATTCGGCAACTGTCTGGACTCCTTTTTGCAATTCTTCGATCCAGAGATGCTACTTCCAGTTCTCAAGACTTAGCGCTCTAGCAGCCGCGAAATCTCGATCCTTAAAACGACGCGACGGTTCGATTCTCATTGTTTTCGCGGACCTGGAGTTGTGAATAGAAGAGAATCTTTGCTGGATGTGGGGAAGCGAGTGGTGTCGACATCTTTTGCCTTTTAAGACTACATTAACATTTGTATCTGTTGTGAACTATGGAAGGCCATTGGGGCATCTTTGGTATAGGTCATGAGGCCTTCAATAGTTCACAACACGTAAGTGTTCGAAAGCAGCTCTTCTTTCCTGCATATCGTTCAGCAATCGACTCATGGAGGAGAACTGACAGGACTGTTCCTAGAGCATGCATTTCTTCTTCTTAGTATGGAGTTTTGTACACATTTGTTTCGTCAAGCCGAGGAAGGCAAACTCCTTAACCACTTTCAAGTTACGCTTGCCTACAGCGACGTTTCGTCATTTTTTAACAACAGATAATTGGTTTTGTCCTTATTTAGTTGAAAGTCAAATCCTTTCGTCTGTTCGTTAAACAGCCTTAAACAATGACTCGCTTTTTTTTTCAAATGAAGTATTTGTATGACTTCTTCAGTGGGTATGAATAAAGTAAATGTTTCTTACCCTTACCAGAAATAACATTCCCTTGATCCTAATGCGGTCACTAAAGCGAAACAGATTGCAGAGCAAAGAGAAGCGTCAGCTTTTCTCCTTGCAATGGGACAAAAAACCTCATAAGCTCTATATCAAGATTAAAAGACTGAAGTAGTATCAGAAAAGGTGAAATTACACCGGTCTACAGCATATTTAGTAATCGGTCCGATGGCACGGTCAAATGACACTTTCTAACTTAAGCCTAAGATGGTAAGAATTGTTAAAGAAATTTATTAAAATTTTGCTTTAGAAAATTGCTCACCAAAAACGATAAAAATTTGAGAATGATTTATTTATGAGTGAAATTGTGTACCTGCGAATATGCATACCAATATCCAAGACATTTTTTTGACCAATCTTTTATAGCTTGCATTTTGAACTAGACCATAAAAAATTTCCATGGGAAAAGTATTAGCTTTATTTTGTACGGATTGACATTGAGTTCACTATTTTCGCGCTCAGTATATTTAGGGCAGTATTTAGGCGTGATAATACCAAGTTAAGATGTCCTATCCAATCGACGTTTGAGCTCAAAGAAACCATCTGTTGGCAAGTGTGGATCTACATTTGATTTCTGTTATTAACTCAATGCAGTTACTATATAGACGAAGTCGTTGACTCCATTCACCTAAGGTCCTTTCTTAACCCCATCAGCATTCATATTTGCAGTTGTACCATTGCTCGTTATGTTTTCCAAACTTTGGACAGGATTCGAGTTCATAGAACACTTTGTTTTGGTTCCTTAGATAGAAGGTTTTTTTCGAGCATTGATTGGGTGTTGTGCATTTTTACACAATGTGGTAGATCTTATAGGCGACGATAAGAAGGCTTTTCATTCTGCAGTTTAGGCAGGTGAAGTATTTCTTTTGTTTTAGATCGGTTAATGATTCCAAGTATCAATCATCTGACAAAACTCTGCTCATGTTTCGGTTACTAACCAGATGATTTTTGGCTATTCGGATGAACTACAAAGTGACGTTGATCTTTAAGTTCTCATTTGATCGCTTACTTAAGGGTCTTTCATTAAGCGCTTCTTGTCTTAAATTTAAACAAAACAAAGTTTGTGTGACGCATCATCGGCATATTTTGTACGTTCGGTGCAAAAATGTATGAAATATAACATTCCTTAAATGTCCTCCGCGGCCTTACAGGGTTGCACGCATCCGATATTTCCAATTTTCAATGACTCTGGCGCAGAAATCAAGCTGAATTTGATCGATGGCATGTGTTATATTGGCTTTGAGGGCCGCTCTGGCTTGTGACTTATCAGCATAGACCTGTGATTTCAGAAAAACCCACAAGAAAAAGTCTTACGGGGTCAAATCGCATGCTCTCGGTGGCTAGTTAACATCACCTTGATGTGAGATGACCATGCCCTCGAATCGCTCGTGCAGAATTTCGAATGTGACGTGAGCTGTGTGTTACGTAGCGCCATCCATATCGTTGGTCTGCTTATGATCCAATTCAGGGCAAAATAAATTGGTAATCATCGACTTATATCGCTCGCCGTTGACAGTGATGGCCTGGCCAATGTTTTTTTCAAAGAAATATGGAGAGATGACTTCGCCAGCCCGTAATCCACACCAAACAGTGACTTTTTCGGGATGCATTTGACGCTTTTGGATTTCATGTGGATTGGTATCGTCCCAAATCATAAACTTCTTTGCTGAACATGATTTTTCGATGAAAATTAGGGTCTGTCTCCAACTGCTCCAGAGGCCATTCAGCACACACAAGTCTTTGTCTATGGTTGTTTGTACGGATGCAGGCCCAAATCATAACCTAGGATTTGTCAAGTTTTTTTCTGCGAAAGGCCGAGTTCTTGTGTGGGAAGCGAAATCGACTCTCTGGCTTAGGTACATTGCCCGTACAGGACACCCATTTTGATTAAATCAATTTTATTTATCCGTTCATGGTGATTTGCCATGTCATTTGCCATGACAGACAATTTACCAGATGAAGCTTCAACAATATGGCCGCTGTCCAACTGTCAAAGTTTGGAAGTCCCTATTGAAAAACGCTCTTTAAAGTGTCAACAAAAAAGGACACAGAACTTACAAGATTGAGTGTGCAAGACTCTTCTCATCCTGGTCCGGCTGACCGACATTTTTCAGAGGTGAACGAAAGTGATCTTCGTCAGAATCATAATTTTTCGTAAATCTATTCAGAAGATTTTCAGGCCACAATAAGTCAGACAGTAAAAATGTATAAAGCGGAGTGAAATCAAGTCTCCATCCCGAAAAGTTTTCGATTCCTCACTAGAGCGGCACAACATAAGCTTATATGGTAAATACGACCATGAACGGGTCCCTGCCAACTTAGTATAGGTAAGCCTAAGCAAGGCCCAAGTCGATCCCAAACTTTCGCTCCGGCGAATTTCTTTTATTTGCAAGCAAAATATTTTTTTCAGGCATTTGTTTAAAAAGCTTCCATTTACCATATCCTCTTTAAGCCACTTCATGTTGGAGTTTGGTCTCCTTTCTTTTAGTTTTATTGCAAATGCAATTGAACTTGAGACACGAAGAGTAAAAGCAATTAAAGTCCAACTCCGAGACACACCCAAGAACTCAAACTAAAACGATTGCACAATACTGAAAGAGTTTTCTTTTTCTTTTTCCGTACAGTTTTGGAAACCTTCTTTCGTAACGTAAACACTTCTCACCTTAAAATTATCCACCCGCCCTTCAACTACTAATTTCCAATCTCACACTCAACTCCTACCCAAGAAATCGATTCAAAGAAAAGCAAAAAAGAATTGTTTTTTGCAGGGTTGGTCTTCTTTTAGAAAAAAGCAACAAGGAAACGTTCCACTCGATATCCGCCCGATGAGCTTGAGATTTAATTGCTGCCAGAAAAATTTAAAATGAGTCCAAATAGATAAGACAGTCACGTAGACGACAAGGAGCGCGACAACTAACGACGGCTAAGCACCACTTGTATCTGGAAGCGATGCGGCGCACGGAGCCTATTCCAGTCGAACGTGAGACCAGCAAAAGTATCGAATCTCATTAGAGCCAGAAGTCATTGAAATCTCAACCTTTTATAGCTTCAATCGATATCGGTAGCGATACGATTCCTTCAAATCTAAAGCATTCCTGCAATCTCAACTGTGTGGAAAATTACATAAACCAGCCCCCGCCAGTGTAATTAATAACGTTGTCATAGCGAACTTAGTGATGCATGCGGGTGGGCGCATACCCAGACACCACCGGTAGGAATTTTGAGGGATCCAGCTAGCGAAGGTGAACTTGAAGCATTTCGTGCAGCGTGCGTTTCATTAATTGCTCATAAGATGTAAATTGGAAAGGAGAGGGCGTGTGTGCACGCTTGCTTGAATTTTGAAGAGTCACATACTTGGGAATAAACGTTTTAAACCGCATATTCAAGTTTAAATTGTTGAAAGTTCTCTGAACGCTGTTTTTCGTCCTGTGTAAACTGCTAGCCCATTTCCAGCGCACAGTTGTGATTCCAATCAAAATCCCTTGGCAACATGTGTCGCAGACGTTTCAATCCACCCTCAAGGGATCGTTTGTCTGTGGCACACGCGAACCACTCAATTGAAAGCACCTTACACACAAGCCCTCCTCGGATACACTTTGGCCTAATCAATCGACTGTCATCTGTCTTGTTATTATTATTAGGATGACTTCACCTCGGTCGTGACCCCTTTTTGAACAAATCTCAGATTCTAATCGGGTTATCTTACGTACGGACGGAGGCTCTAAGCTCTAAGCCCCTGTGAATTAATATTCGCAAAATTGGAAAATCCAATGCTGTATACTACTGATGTTGCGATTGCCAATCCTGCCAATCAATTTGGCCTGCCATGACGGTGATGGTGATGCTGATGGTGATGGTGACCTATCCCCAGTGAACAGGGGGCGGCACACGACAGCGAGAAAACAAAATCAAATCATATTCGTCGTCTCCCTGTCGTGTCCCTTATCGTCGATCTCCACGTCGTTTCCATTCCGTCAGAGATAAGCATGCTCATGGTTGACAGTGTCACATGACTTTGACAGGAAGGAAGGAAGTTTCAGCGAATTATGAGTGCAACGTGAATAAGATAGGGATCCTCTGTTGATTTTGTGTGTGCGTGTGTCTGGAAATCCTTGACTCAAACTAATAATCTCCCTTTCGCCTTGATACTGATGGCTGTTGGCTAAACTGCTTAAGGAAACGTCATATTGTGCAGGGTGACACACTTTTGCGTATTGAATTTCACAATTCAATTGACACCCTCAAGTGGGTGCTTCTGCTCTGCTGTTGAACTTGCCCAGATTACAAGGATGTAAGCCGATGGTTGATAGAAGGTCCTTTTTTTTTCTTCTTCTTTTTGGGGTTAAATACACGATAAGGTCTCCGTCTTCGGTCCGCTTCGTTAGAGTTATTAAATTTTAATCCGATTCGGGACAGGAGGCAGGCTGTTTATCTGTTTTTCTGTATCTTTTCAAAAATCATTTTCGTATGAATAAATTCGATGCGTTATTTATTTCTAAGATTGACAAGTGACAAATTCAATAAAATAGAACGTAACCCATTGACGTGAATTATGTACTTTTCCGGCGCATTAGAGATGCGACATTCTTTGTGAAAGGCTCAAGTCGGAGACAAAGCGAAGGTATCGAAATCAATGACTTGTTTGTTTTGAATATGTAAATATATTTATTTATTTTCATAAAATTTAAGTTCAAAATTAGTTACCTTTAAAGCGACTGTTAATTTTAATAAATCAGGGCAAAATATTGCTATTTGTGTTTTCGAATCGATTGCAATCACTAATTTATGACTTCATTCATTTCTTGTGCTTTGAGGCCGCAAAATTGTAATCACCAACCGAAGAGTCTGCATTTCTTCATCATTTAGTTGAATGAAATCAAATAAGTTTGCTTGAAATGGAAAACAATCATTTGCACTCCTTGAATTCATTTGCATTCAATGCATTCTTTTACATTCTTTTGCATTATTTCGAGCGTCGTATTAATTTTTTTATCACCCTGGTTCAACTGATTTTTAAATACTAAATTCATTTTTTTATTGCAAGGAATAAGGATATCACATATTTCAATGTCAGATGGCTGGCAAAGTTTAATTTTGTAGACGACATTCCAATCAAAATTTTTTATTTATTTTTATTTATTTATTTATTATTTAAAGAGTTCATCTGCAACAATGTTCAATTTTATTGTAAAAAAAAACTTTCTAGAATACAAATCTAATATCGTAATAACTTCCTTTTTTAATTTCTTTAATTCAAAGTATCTTTAATTAAAAATACATTATTATTTTATTCTTTAAATTCAATTCAAAAATATAAAAAAGAAAATAAAATTTAATGTTTATTAGAATTGAAATTAGAATAAAATTCAGGTATAAGAAAATATTTAATTTTTGTTAAAAACTTGATTAATTTTTTTATAAATGGTACGTTAATTGTTTTACATTATAAATAAGTACTTATATAATTTTTTAATATTCAATTCGATCTCCTAGAAGCACCTGTTCTATAGAACTTCTAGTCATTGATTTGTCTTAAGATTATCATTGACCTGATTCTTGTGTCCTTGTTCTTAGTGTTCTGGTCTCTATGATGTCTTTGCTAGTTTTAGGCGGGGGTAGACGAGTATGTTGTCCATTATGAGCATAATCGGCGTCATTCATTTCATTTCTTTATTGATATTGTTTTTTATTAACATGACATTATTTGTTTTGATTCTCAAGAACACAATTGTGTAGCCGACTTAAGAATTATGCCTAGCTAATAATATAAAAAATGTTCATATATAACAGATTATACCTGAGATAGTGTGGTAATCTGCTTAGTGAATTATATAGATAAACATATACAAACAAAAGCAGACTTTCTGTTAAAAACTCAATGATATACGCGAGTTGTACATGCATAAGTGTCAGAGCGAATTGATTCGTTTCTTATTTGTCAAGAGCTTAGAAGCTAGCCTCGTTAATTACCGTTTGCGGCTTTCTCATAGAAACGTAATAAGGCCCCATTATTTCGGCGGAAGTAGATTGATCATTAAGCAAATTAAATGGATATAGATAATAATTGTATTCGGATGGTTTTCTATGCGTTATAGTTTCTTTAGACTGCGATGTATTAGGTATGTCATGAAAGGAATCTCTTTGCAAGATTTTTTGGAGTTAACTCCGTAAGAATCGTTTCATATAAAGCGCACGGTCTGAAAAATAGACGAGAAGTTACATCAAACGTTGACAAAAATTAAAGTGTCAATTTATTATATCTGTAGAAAGACGGCAAAGTTTTATAAGACACATTTTCAAGTTCAGACAATTGTCAAAAATCGAAAAATTATTCAATATTGGTTTTTCTTCGCTACGTACAGTGAGAGTGAAGATACCGATTTAGAAAAAGTGATGTGAATAAAGAAAATAAAGATAAAAAAAAATAATGTAAGATATACATTTTAATATAATCGTTTTTTTTTAGTTTTTTTTAGTTTTAAGGAGTAAAATCCAGTCACGCACAATTTTTATATTAGACTCTGTTTGGGGCCCATTTTTTGTTTGCATTTCTAAGTTTCCCACAACAAAATCATAGAATTTTCCGCCGATATTGTGTAACGAAAAACTATTCGAACTCTAACTTCGCCAGGTGTCGACACTTAGTTCTTTGTAACTTTTTTCTCCTCCGGATGTTTCACTGGACATGTTTTTTAATATCTGGTGATAACATCTTGCGATTGGTTGGAAGAATACATCTAGGTTGTCGAACAATCAGCCGCTGCGTTGCTATAATGAATAGAATTAGCATGTGTTTGGTCCACATCCTTAAAGAAATTCGGCACAGCGTTTCCATGCACATCTTCAACGGTGTCCCTCACAAATGTTGTATATTTAATTGTTTTTTATTTTTATTTTTTCTTTGTTAAGTCTATATTGCACAATTAACAGGGATTTAGTATAGCTCAACTTTACTTCTAAAAAATAAAAATATTATTATAATAGTATTATTATTATGAAAAAGCTGCAAGAAAAATATTTTTTCAAATTGTCAAAAATATGTTATCCAATATTGGAGAGAATTGGAGGCGCGAGTGCAACGAAAATAGATTATCTCAAATGCTTTGCAAAAAAATAAATTAATAAATAAACAAAGATATTTGACTATAGCAAGTAATTTATAAAAATAAGCAAATAATAAATAATTCTTAATTGACGAATGAATTTATAAATAAATTAATAAATAAACAAAAGATCAATTGACAAATAGGTACATAACCAAAATAAAAAAGTTAAATAAAAAAATTATAAAAAATTTAAAGAGTTAGCGATTTTGTAATATTTTATTCATGTTTTTTTATTTGTGTATTGTTTTGTTGTATTTGTATTATTATTTGATGCCTTAAACAGCTAAATTTGAGAGCAAGTAAATTTCGGATAGACTTCAAGGTGCGTTGTATCGCTCAAAAAATGTTATTATTCAGGAAACTTTTTCGATATTGGTCATTACATGGAGTTCTTCCGTAGAATGCAGATTAAGCATCATTTTGTGAACTTTGTTTTGAGTTCTTTGCAGGTTACCCATAAAACACAATGCTTAGAAAGTTCACTTTAAAAATAATACGCTTGTTTTCGATACTATGTTTCGATTTTCTGCTTATAAATGGATATACAATTTTTATTGCCACTTGCATAAGATTTCCATTCTGCTTGAATGCATGCTGCTGTGTAAGAAACAAGCTTTTATTTTCCTCGAGAAAAGGGCAGCTTGAGTCTTTACAGCACAAGCTTTGCACAAGCACCTTATTTAGCGTAGATTGCGTAAGTTAATTACCGAAAATTATATGTGAATATTGTGAATAAAAATTGACCAAGAGCAGATCCTTGTGGTAAATCTGCAAGGATTTCATATAGATCAGAGAAGCAATTATTGATTGAGACTTTAAGAAAACCTTTCAGAATAAAGGCTTTAACTTTTTGAATAATAAAAAGTGAAAAATCAAAATCTTAAAATTCGTGTTTTAGGCCGTTGTGCCACACCGTATCGAAAGCTTTCTCGATATCTGTTAGAGTCATGTCGTTTGATATCTGATGTACTTGGTGCTCTGTTCTATGACAACTTCTAAACTCAAATTCTTCCACTGGAAGATGATATCTTTCCGTGTTTAAATGAATCAAAATTTTATTTTTCCATCATTTTGTTTCCCTCTTTATTCGATTTTGCACCAATTTCGTAGTGATTTACAACAAGTTACATCTTCAAATCTTCCTTTAATGCTCAATGTAGATTGAAAAATTTAAACCTTTAGCGCTTGCACAGTTCGTCATCGGAATGTGTGGGTAACAACTTCAGTTGGAATGACCAAATCACTGCGGAATGTCTAGGGGTTTGAGAAGTACTTTCCTCCGTCCGCTCTTCCTTCTGTATATAAAGTTAACTTTTACAATAAAATGCAGTTAATATAAAGACCATCTTGAGTCTGCACGATGTAGTTCAGAGTAAAACGATAAAACTCATAGAAAGCAAATTTATTAGGAATCCAATCGACTCACTTCATCACTTCTGCCTTTTCATTTTACTCGAAAATGTTTCGTTATTTTCGTGAAGCGGTGCATGAATTGGAAAGCAGCTTTCCCACCCACTTCGTTATCAGTTCACACTAATATCCAATTTTGGATTTTTCCTCGATGTAAAAACGATGTTTCGGTCTCATAACATTTAGAGAAGTTGAAATGTGCAACAGCATATGTATCTATTTCCACAAGGTTGCTTTTTACCCGCTTTAGTATTATAAGGGTATTCAAAAACCCTTGACTGCTTGAAAATTATCGAGAAAAAATTGCATGGATTGTGAAAATTATTTTAATTCATTTTTAAAGACCTCACAGAAGACCACAATTCTTTTCTAATTTGAAAAGCTACTAAGTTTAAGTAAATTGTGTGTGAGCTTTAATTTGACAGTGTCACTTGGTTTCAAAACTCCAAATTGGCACTCAGAAAAATGGTTTTGTGCCTACGGTATTGATAGTCGAAAGTCGAGTATGCTGCTTCGAAAATGACAAGCGTTCAAGAAATGCAACGTAGAGCTCACTTTTAAGGGTCCCGTACCCAAAGAATGCCAACGGAATGCTAGTACAAAGCTCCACTGTTCGTCCGTATGTTATAAAATGCCTTTTCTACTGTTGCCGCTATAAAAAAAATATTAGCAGGAGTGTTTTCATGACGTTAATTCATCAAGCACATAAACTTGGTGGATTAAAGATAATATTCTGAATTGAGCACTTGAATTTGTTCACGCGATAAATTCTTTTCTAGAAAAAGAGTGGATTAAAAGAAATGCTGCTCACCTTGACTCAGCTATTAATATTTATCTTCATTCACCTTTTATACTTAATTTTAACTAATTCTACAAATAACATTATTAAGTTTGAATAAAAACAACTAACGCAGCGCACCGTCAACACAGGGTCGTCGGCTTGAGCGACCGCGGAAAAGTGCATCGCCAAATATTCAGTTCAACTACGTGCAGCTTCAGCGCGAAGACCTCATTTAGGATTATTGACCTACATTTTCTGTATGCGTTGCGTAATAGGTTATTTAACGAAGCAGCCTATGAGAAATTTTAAATTAAAAAAAATTTAGTTTTGCATTAATTACGGTGTGTTACGGAACCCTCAGAGTGCAAGTCCGATTCGTATTTTTCGACTATTTTTCAAATTTTCTCTCAGCAAATATAAAACGATTTTTCTATGATTTTTGTTTCCCCTACTTTCAGGACGGGTACTTTCATTCTTTTTGTTTCTAAAAGTTTTTTTTTATATTCTCGAGATCACTTTTCGTGTAATTATCCCGGCTTTTTGTCTAAATGGAATTTTCTATCAAAAGTGTAAGTTCACCTCAACTAAATCACATTAGCTGCCTAGCCTACTCACAAAAACAAAAACAGATCGAAACAACAAAATAACAATATTGTCACCCAGGCCTTCCTTTCTGGCCCATTTCTCTCTGAATCCAATCCCCACTCGTAATGAAAATGAAATTGAAAACTTTCTCCTTTCGTTGGATGGAATCGCAAAAGCCAGAAGACGTAACTACCCACCACCACTGCCCCGAAGTAACCATTGTAGTAAATCCAATTTTATTGATGACTTTTAATCTGTTCTTAATCAAAAGACCATTTCCACAACATACCTCGCGCCGTACTTTTGGCCTCTCCTGTTTGCTGCTGGACTGAAAGACGCCATCAATGTTTGATTGGCAAAAATCTGTAATTAGAGCTGGGGTCGGTCGTGGGTCCTTTGTGTAGCTTATGCTGCTCCAGCAGATAAAACCAAACAAGCTCCTTAAGAAAATTATATCCCACTCCTTCGTTTTAACACACATACATAGATATAGAAGGAATCGGCCTCGTTTACCCCGGGGTTAATGATTCGTTCTGTAGTTGCTTTTGCTGTTGTGGATACGGCATGTCGGCATCATGGATAACCGCATCGGTTATCTGTGCTCTATGTCTTGAAGCTATCACACTGTGTGTGATAAATATCCTCTAGAGGATTCAAGGCTCCCAATGAGAATGAGAACAACAGAGAGGGGAAGAAAAAATAAATGTATAAATAAAAAGGATTCCGCCGCAATCAAACTTTTCTTATTACCCATGGAACTTCATTCAATCGTTCGTTAATTTACGAGGTACGACGATGCCGTCTCGTCCCAGATGATTACCACCGCCACCGCACACAAAAAACCACGCAGCCAAAGAAATGGAAAATGAACGGGCCGAAGGACGTTGCAAATAAGAAGAAAGAACACTTCCGTTGAATCATGCTTTTGTTTCTTCATTTTCGGCTCAAGTCCCAAGTGTTATCGTTCCAATGCTGTTGTGCCACCAAATCAGGAATCACATTGTTTATCGAATACATACTTTCACTCGCGTATATCCTTCAAGCCACCCTGCACCAGGAGCAATTTAAAAAAACAAAAAAAAAAAAACACCCCCCTTTTTCTGTGATCATCATTAAAGCGTCTTCACAATCTGAGAAATCAAAAGTTTGTCTTTCCGGCTCGGCGGCAGGCGCACCATTTGGAGCTGGAGAGCGTTACACTCACAAGCGTGTTCGCTGTTCGCCCTCAGCCATTTTGCAAGTTTATGCTTGTCAAAATCTCTTTGTAAGGACCAAGGGACAACAAGGACAAGGACAACGTAATCGTAGACACCATATGGGCCATGTCGCTATGCTGCCTTTGAGCTGAAAAGATTTACTCCGAAAGAAGACACTCCGAAAAATTGCCGCGCCAAATGATGTGGCATAGAGTAGCACCCAGCAAAGTGTGTCCTTTTTTTCGGTTTTTTGGTGGAAAACGTCAATGGGGTGTGTGCATAAAATTGCTTCCTCCCCACCGGAAAATCGAGAATTAATGAAGTCATTTGGCTTGTTTCGTCCTTATAGCCCTCAGACGTGGAGGAAACTTTTTGAAACCAGTTTGACATTAATAGTCCCGCTGTTATTAGTTTCGCCAAGAAACGAGGAACGACACAGCACACAACACAAGGAGTGCTGCTCGAGCATGGAGATGCGAGAGGAAAGTCTTTAGACCACCACCACCACCACCGACGATACATACAAGAGATTGCCATTGTTATCCTTGATGTTTGTTGTTGTTGTTGTTGTTGTTATTGTTATTCTTTTGTTTTATGTTGCCTTTTTAAGGGGGGGGGGGGTATACGACAAGGACAACGAGGACGACGACGATGAATTAATGAGTCACAGCGACTGCTGCGTGTGTGCCTTACAACCATGACAAATAAAGTCAGTTCTCGTAGCTTTCGAGTTCCTCCTTTTTCGTTGTTGGGTTCCGCGATTTTTCGCTGTTTTTTTGTTTAATTTGTTGCGGAAGAAGCGGATTTAAGCCCGTTGGGCGCCACAATTAGTAATCATCCAATGGGGGGATTTGAGGGAATAAATTGTTTGTTTGGTTTTTGGCCAACTGATGATGATGATGTACCTCTCGTTGTTGCTGCTGCTGCGGTGGGGGATCTTTTAATTATGACATTCGAATGTTGAGAAGGGTTTTCACTTTACTGACGCTGTGGTGGATATTTATGGTAATTAAAATGCGTTCGTTGTCGACACCTGATGTTGGCAGCTGTCTTCATTATGTTCGATTCATATTTGCAGATGTCTTCGATATGAAGTGACAGTTCCTTTGGCCATTGTTAAAGGATAGGGTTTTGTGCCTGATTGATTGAATTGCAATTCTGAGTTTGCAGCATATTGAAAAGTAGAGGACTACATGGTGTAGATAGAAAAACTTGAGAAAACAAGAAGTTTTTTTACGACGAAGATTGATAATAATTCGCGCGCGTAGAGCGCACTTGCATCTTCAAAAACCATTAGTGAAGGAGACAATCCCAAAATCTTAACACTTTGAACTAGCATCTGTCAATTGCTTACATTAGTGATCACCTGCGACTTAGTCTGCGTAGATTTTCAAAGCGTATTACTTGTTCAAAAAATTCTTCTGAGTGCGAGTAGACTTGCCAATTCCATGAACTTCGATGTTAAGACGAAAAAAAAAACTGTTTAAGGTGGGTTATAATAAGAGTATTTATGTGAATAAAAAATGAACGGCAAATAGTTGATAGTCTGCTCAATAAAACCGAGTGTCATTTGAGTCGATTTTTGTGATGTTTCAGACAAACTTGCCATATCTATGCAAATATAGCAAATAGTTTCCAACCTTGCCCCGTTCTTCTAAATACCTCGACTTATTCAAGGCTATTGGGACCCTAAAAAACTCTATGGTATGGCTCTCAAAAAAGTAGAATGTTTCTTTGTTGATGTCTTGGCAGATATATTTAATCGTTGTGTATTTGAGGGAATCTTTCCAGAAGCCCTCAAATGTGCAGATATTGTGCCATTATTTAAACAAGATCCTGCTACTGAAAAGTGTAACTGTGGGTCCATATCACTCTTCTTAGTGTTTAGAAATGTCTTTGAAAGACTTGTTAAAAATAGAATGGTGAATTTCTTGAATAAAACTTAGTTTTTTAACCCAAAATCAATTTGGCTTTCAGAGAGGTAAATTGATTGAAAATGCACTCCTGCAGTTCTATGCCCAAATCATGTCTAACCTCGACGAGAAAAAGCCTTTGATATGGTCAACCACAACATTAAGCTGAGAAAATAAGAAAAAGCTGGTTTCATGCTTGATTGGTTTGGGTCTTACCTAAGGAATAGGTCGCAAAGGGTGAAGATAGATGAACCAAACTAAGTTCTTCACCCTGGGCGTACCTCAAGGCTCTGTTTTGTGACCAATTTTGTTTCTCATCTACATAAAATTCTCTTATGGTTTGAATAGTCCTATGGATCTTGTTTGTGATATTAATTGGGATCTTAATTTATTGAGAAAATTGGTTATTAGATTCAAAACAAAGAAAATATTCCTCAGTTTGTCGTCCTTTCACAATAGTGCGAAACGAAAGTCTTTTAGCACGCACCAGAATGCCAAAAATGAAGACTCTCTAATTGTATTTGTTCGTCCAGTCCTCCGTCTTCACTGTTTCTTAGTGGAGAAAGTTGTTGAATTTAAAAACCTTGGGCTCACCTTAGATTCTAGAATGAGTTTTTCAAGTCATGTTAAGACTCTGAAAAAGTATTTGCGTATTGGTCTACGACATTTCTATTATTTTCAAAATATCTGCGCCACAATGCTTCTTAAAATTATTTCCTATGGTATTTTCCACTTAAAACTGCAGTGCGATATTGTTTGCTGCGAAGGTGTTTATCAGAATAAAATTCAACCACTTTTAATTTTGAAGAAGCATATTCTTCGAAAATTATGCCGTAAACCTGACAGGTATTCAAGTTTTTCTTTGTTCTGTGAATTGAAGATTCTACCAGTTCGTCATATGTACTGTTTGAACTTAATATCTTTGCCACATTATCATAATTTTTATTCAGTATCTTCATATCGTCTATTTAATAAGCTTCCACAGTCTATGAGAGCAATGAGGACGGAGCCTAATAATAAGTACTTAACGTAAATTAAAGTTAGGTAACGCAGGAGGTGAGTCGATTTATTGGCCTGTAACTTAAAGCATTGTTTTGTGGATTTTATTACGCGGAAAACCCTTGTAGCCTTCCAAGTGATGGTATAATATTGCATCTGAAAACATGCATTAGTAATGATTTTAACAATTTTTAAAAATAAAAATTTTAAAAATAAAATACGCTGTCAAGGCCACTAGCTTTTAATGTTCGGAAAACAATCTCTATGTCCTCTTTCGCAGCCAAAACGTCAGACGGTTTTTAGGAATTTTCGAACTTAAGTTTTGGATAACTTCTCTGACTATCGAACTTTTTTAAAGAAAAGTCAATGCAAGTGCGTTTGGATTTTTCATATCACTATACTATATGTTTGTTCCTATGTACGAGTGATCTATCTTATATTATGTTACCGCTCCAAACTTTCTTCGGGTTAGATTTTGCTGAATTTTTTGCCGTCTGAAAAAAAAAAACATTTTTACAATTTGATCACTTTCACACCCAACGTAAATACATATTTTTCGAGGAGACCACGTCCTATTTCATCAGTCTTTCATGTGTTTTTATTTAAATTTTTTATTATTTGTGATTCAATAAATTTTAGCTTTAAATCAAAAATTGCTTACCACCTAATTCTCTTCGGCAGCTACATTCTTTATTGCCTTTAAAAATATATAATCTTAAAAAAACATTTGTAATGCTTTAAATAATTGTGTTTTTTTATTAAAATTTATAGAATTATTCATTGAACAATAAATTTCCTGCAAAGCAAAATATAATCTTCTTAAAGTAATCATTATTTTTTATTATTAATTTTAGTTTTTTATTTGCAATATCATGGAATTAATTTTAGGCATACTAAAAAAGATACAGTTTATCAAAAAAGATTTGTTAAATTCATGAACTTGTGAAACATTAATATATTTACAGATTTATTGATTTAATTCAACCCAAAAAGAAATTTTCGAAAAGTTTTTTTCTTTAGATTAATATAAGTAACACTTCTCTTGTGTTGTACCATAGTTTTTCTATGGGAATGGTCCTTGTAGCACACCTTGAGCTCTCCTGGTATTCTTGCAGTACTCAAGCATTGGTGTCATTTAAAAAAAAAGGCTTTGTATTTGATGTACTTTAAAGTAACTTCGTGCAGAGGTTTTGGGAAGATTTGCTATAGTTATTATTTTAACCGCAGCATTTTGAAGTCTTTGAAGTTTTGTAAATTGACTATCCAAAGCGTTGCCCGTGCAAGTATACCATACCTCAACTTTGCTTTAACTAGAGCATAGTAAACTTGTTTTTGAACTTCTGGTGTTGAGTAATTTCTTAAGTTCGATACTTCGAATAGTTACCTCTTGAGATCCGAACAATCAATTTCAACACAATCTCAATATATTGTTTACCATGAGATGTTGAGCAAACGTTGTTTTGCAAGTATGCCCCTTGTTGAGTTTGTTTCAGATGTGTTCCTCGGATGTGTTTCATTTTCGTGTTGATACCATTAATTATTAAACCATTGTCGTGGCACCATTCAACGGCATTATCGATTTATTCTTGCATAAATGACGTACAACTATCGCTGCATCATCAGCATATGCGCAAGTTTTACTTAGTTTGAAGACTCGGAGTTGTTCGTTAGTTGTTGTTAGTGAATAAATATGATTGGGCCAAGTATCGATCCCTGTGGGACTCCGTATAAAACTTCCTTGAAATTGTTGACGACTTCTTTGATTTTAAAACGGAAAGTCCTTGAGCGAAGATAATCTATCATCCAGTCTAAGGGAGTTCTACGAACGCCACGTCGTTTTAAATATGCTATTATAAGTGGTTGAAAGTAACATTTGACACTTTTAAAGCGTCTTACTAAAGTTCATAAATAAAACAATAACATGATGGCTTTTATTTAGGCCTTCATTGACGGTATTGGCCTTCATTGACCCGTGCTTTTCTATGAAGCTGACCAACCTTCTTTTAATGACCTCTTCAAGACACTTTTCAATGACTGGTAGAATTGAAATAGGCCTATCGTTGCTTAGTTGATTTTTCACTACACCTTAAAAAATTGGACATAAGACAGCTGTTTTCAGTATCTGAGGGGTTGTAGCTTGTTTGAGACTTAGGCTTATTAGTTTGGTTTAAACCGGACTAAGTTACACCGAACGATTTTTAATATCTATGGCTCTTGTACCGTCTGCCCCGGGAGATTTATGTCAAAGGGATTTGATGATGTTTTCTTCTTCTGCCCCTAGTCCTATCCTCCATGAATGTAGACATGATATGACGTATTTGCACTACAAGTATGCACCATTTGCAACGTCATTTTCTAAAGTTGCTAGGCATTTATTTGAGGGAAAGTTCTCATCTTGATTCGTTAAATTTAATTTTGTAGAATTTCGATTTCGGATGAAGTATCTCTTTGTTTAATTTATTTTTGGAATTCTTTATATTCTGACTCATACGACTTATTCACCATCTTCTGTATAGTACATCTCTAGTCTTGCATATTTTAGCCAAATCCGGAGACATCCATTGGTTTTGTAGTGACTTGTTTCGAAGGCATTTTATTGGTTTTTATTTTTTTGTAAATATCTTGCATAATTTCCATGAACTTTTTGTTCAAAGTATCCACATCATGCTCAGTAAAGAGTGCTCCCCAATCTACTTAAATTTAATATGGGCAAACTTGTTATTTATAAATAATTTGTTTATTAAACTTATTTAGATAGGTGCATATTTATATACACATGAATATGTATTTTTTTCTTCTGAATTTATTTTCCTATTGTCACCATTAAGGGGGTATTCTAATCTAGAGGCATGAATTTCATGTAATTTTTGAAGTGTCATAAAAAAAAGGCAATTAATATTTTAACCATCCACTTTTTTATAAGTTATTTATTAACATAACAAGAATACAGAAAAACATAATAAAATAAAAAAAAAAGTTGAAAATTTCAAAAATTAGCAGTTGATGAAGTGGGGGTCTCAAAAAATTGGCGGGTAACCATACCCACGATTTCAACCCTCCTAGCAATCTGAAACCAAAATAAAAAGAGTATACTACTGTGTCCAAAAAATAAGGTGACATGAATTTAAACTGCGCGCGTCGAAGGATTTGGATATTTTTCTTTCTTTTTAGGTTGATAGTACTGTCAGTGACATCTATGTGAAATTTCATGTCAAAATATATTCATAGTGTTTGAGATACGCGTCGTTTTGTGAGCTGCTAAAAGTGAGTTTTTCCTTTTTTGCGATGTCGAAATTTATTGAGCAAAGAATTTGCATTAAATTTTGTTTGCGGAATCAATTTTCTGCTGCGGATACGTTGAGGATGGTGCAGAAAGCCTTTGATGATGAGTTTATGTCTAAAAAAATGTTTACAAGTGGTATAGTGATTTCCAAGCCGGCCGTGAACGTGTCGAAGACGAAGAGCGTTCTGGGCGACCATCAACCTCAACCGATGAAGCTCGAGTCCAACAAATCAAAGATTTGGTGTTGAAAAACCATCGATTAACGATTAGAGACCTTGCTGATGAAGTTGGCTTATCGAAAGGCTCAGTCAATACCATTTTGAAGGATGCTTTGGGCCTCAAGTGCGTCAAATCTCGACTGGTACCGAAAACATTGAATTTTTTGGAAAGAAGGCGTCGCGTTGAAGTGTGTGAAACAATGCTTTCCGACTACCAGGATGTCATGAAACATTATAACTGGCGATGAGACTTGGATCTATGCTTACGATCCCGAAACAACCGATCAATCGAGCGAATATCGAGCCAAAGGAGAGCCGAGACCAAAAAAACCGCGCCAAAGTCGCTCAAAAATCAAGGTCATGTTGACTGTTTCCTTCGATTATCGTGGTGTTGTGCTTTATGAATTCCTTCCAACCGGCCAAACAGTCAACAAGGAATATTATTTGAACGTTATGAGTCGTTTGCGTAACGCTATCCGCCTAAAAAGGCCGGAATTGTGGAAAGACAATTCTTGGTTTTTACACCACGATAATGCACCATCCCATACCGCACTCGTAATTCGTGATCATTTCGCCAAAAACTCAACCCATATCGTTCCGCAACCACCGTATTCACCTGATCTGGCGCCGTGCGACTTCTGGCTGTTCAACAAGCTCAAAAGACCGCTCCGGGGACACCGTTTTGATACGATAGAGGAGATTCAAGCCGCAGCGAAGACGGAACTGAAGGCCATCCCGGAAAGTGACTACAACCAGTGTTTCAAAGATTGGAAAATCCGTTGGCATAAGTGCATTGCATCGGGAGGGGATTACTTTGAAGGGGATGAAATTGATTTGGAAGAATAAATAAAGAATTTTCAAAATAAATACAATGTCACCTTTTTTTTTTGGACACAGTAGTATATCTAGAATAATTTCGCAATGTCTGGAACTACGGAAAAGTGGGAACGTTTTTTTTCACAAATTGGCGACTGCCTGAAAAAAAAAAAACAATTTTTGTACCACTGTATTTGACTGTTTTGAATTTTTTTCAAAAAAAGTAATAGAAATTTGGGAATGGGTATAGTTCCATAGACACAGACATAGAAAAGTCTATAAAGAAGACTAAAAATTTCATGTAAATCGGTCAAGTAGAACCTGAGAAATCGTGGACATTGTTTTGAAAAAGACAATTTCGAGAAAAACGCGTTTAAAGTTTCGCGTAAAGTTTTTTTGCAGACTAAATCATGAAAAGATTTTGTAGACTTACATTTATTCAATCTGCCATTCCTGCTTTATACATCGGACCTTCCTCGACTTCGAAAAAACAAATTTCCGCCTTTCTCTCTTCATATCGAGAAGTTCTGCCCACCTTTGATGTGTTGGATGCTCGTATCTCGGAGCGGTCAATCCGGGCGTTGTCTCGTTTCACAGCAAATGAATAAGCTTCCGGGCCAAATTTTCATTCCCATAAGCTCCCATCATTTTTAAATACGAATGAAGCCTTCATTTAAAACACAAACAGCAATAAGGTTTGAAGGTTAGAATTCAACTGTTGGCAGCTGGACGTAAGTGAACATCAAATATAAAAGATATAAGTCACCTTGGGTTCTTATATTAAAACATATACAAAGGACAAAAGATTTAACTGAGAAATATGGATTCAAGGAGACGGAAAATCCCTAATGTCTTTTGTTCGATTAGTTCCGGTCGAACCAGTTTGGATGCCCGGTCAGCAAAATATCGATATCTCCGAAAAAAATTTGAATTTTGAAAAATCCTCCTGTAGATATATTCTTGAATAGTTAAACTTTGAAAAATCGATTTTTTTAAATTTCTAGACTAGAATACCTCCTTAAATAAAATATTTATATTTATATACCTCTTGGCTTAAAAATTAAAGGTTTAGTACTGCAATATTTCCTGCTGCAAATTGACTCAGATGAGCTAAACTAATCTCTTTCGTGGCTGCTTTAAATCATTTCTAATGATTGATTTTATTTCGTAGTGCCAAACCTCACAGACCACTCTTACACTCTTTTCTTTCGATGGTCGCTGCTAATAGCTCTGAAGTGTGTCCCATTGACCAGTGTCCCATTATAAATTTCCTTAATGAAATTTCATTGTTCTGCGGTATTTTAGCAGCACTTTATGCCAAGTGCCGCCAGGCAATTCAAAACAAAACGATGCAAATCTGACTTTAAGCCATCATCGTGCGTCCATTATCACCAAATGATGTTTAATTAGCGGTTAACCCAGTGTCCACTTAAAATATTCGCAAAAATATACAAACCTCCATAGATACATGTAGGTATCCGAAAGCGTACAAATATTGAACTAAACATGCGAGTGGTTGCGTTAAAAATCTATCTAATTACAAATCTGCATGGTGTACCCCCTTTCTGCATCGATTCGATGGCAAACAGCGACCGACAACATACGCATTGAGTAGCAGTTTTCCAGGAAGTATTGCCAAGCCATCGTGTAGCGGGCGTTATAGTGCACTTGTCACAAATTGGCATTTAGCGCATGTCATACATGTGTATATCCCGAATCCGACTAAAGTGTACACGGAAATGGTTTAAACTTTGAACCGTGCAAAACGGGTAAACGCAAGGCCCGTCTCATTTCCAGCTAACAGAGAGAGAGAAATTAAATTTTGAAGTGCAGATAAGTAGCAGGAGAGGGTTGTGTATCGGTTGACAGGTACATGTTTCCATAAAGCAAAAACATCGCTTCGGGATATACATACATATGTATGTATGAACGTACGTTGTACTTGTATAGGTAAATTTCTATGCCAAATAACTCATGCATGCCCAAATGAGTCGCACAAACATGACTTGACACAGAACATGCATGCACACTTGCTGCAAACATTCGCCGTTCATACACAGTAGCACTTAAACTCAACCCGCATCCCAATACAACCCCCCTTTTTGGAACAGCATGCGTTACAAATTATAAATTTCACCTGTAACCGAATTCGATGTTGTTGCAGCTACAAGCAAACGATTTTCCGAGGGGTGGCCATGCATAGCCAGAGATTTATTGTATGATAGTTTTATGTACTCTCTCGCAAATAATTCGCCAATATATCTTGTCTGTTGTAGCGGGTATACAAGGGGCACCCATTTGTTCAGCTCCTGAGTTGAGCTGGCGTCATTGACGTTTTCAAATAAACAATAGAGAGAACGATATGATACTCGAACTTGAGAGCTAAACGGCGCCCAAACGCTCACCAAAATCCTCGTTATGTTAATTTGCCCATATTACAGTTCGTCAGTCGTCCTGCTTGTCCTGAATGTACGAGAGTATATTTGATTTGCATCAATGATGTTTGATGTTGTTAATTGATTTCCAATGTCGATGACAAATCGATAGCAATTTACGGCCAATGACGACGACAATGACAATACTGATGATGAGGCTGCACCTGCTACAGTAATGGGGGTATTGTTTTAGCTGGCAAACAATAGATATGTAAACTATCCATACGATAACCAGCACCCTGCGAAGGTAACATAACTCCTTGGCTTTTTGTATTTCGAAGCTCCAACTGAAGCTCTTGATATATGCAAGTCCTTCAGAGTGAAACATGAGAAGCAAGGATCTTGATTTGTCTAAATACACCCGCGCACTTGTACTGCATTGGTTGCATTTATAAACGAGCGTCGAGAGTAAGTGAGGCTGAACCTCATGCACTGCACATACTTGTGTGTTGACTGACTAGTAGATTCGTTTGAGCAAGTTCAGACATTGAGCTGATGAAGTGTTTGCCGAGCTCTTTGAAAATATGTCCTGCCTATGGAACAACAAGGACGATACACAAAACTGATTTCATTATTTCAATGTAAAGTGCATCGGATGCAGTGCAATGCAAAGTGCTCTCTCTCTGTGTATGGTGTCATTTATCGATACAACTGCATGTGATTGAAGTTGATGCCTAGAAACAAGCTCAAAGATTAAACTAAATGAACTCTTGAACTGCTGCTTTGATAACATTCTGCTCTGCTTTTTCTTTTATTCATTTAAAGCATTATAAATTTAGAGTCTGTCGCAAAAGAAGCCTACGCAAATTTATAAAATGCAGTAAAATCTAAGAAGTTTGCAATTTATTTGCCTCAAACTTTGGCTCATCTGACCAATCATCATTTCTTCAGTTTGAAACTGATTTTTGGTCTCCTCAGAAAGCCAGTGTTTTTTTCTGACCTGGCAACCTCGTAAGCCGACTTCTGCTAGTCGTTAACAATTTTGGTGTTCCTCAGGCGAAGCAGCTGGTACAGAAGACGATATTCGACAATTCTTTAAACACTCCCTGACAAGAATTTCATCTTCACGAGCCAAAGGCTTCCTTTTTCTGCCTAAGCGCGCCTAACATGTGAACTCTCCAGTCTCCCCTGTATAGCCTTAAGATTTGGGAGGCCAAAAAGACAATTTGGGCTCTTTCAGCTTCACTTAATTCGTATATTTTTGGGTAAACCATGTTAAGATTACATAATTTTAATGTTTTAAGACAAAAAACTTTGAATGAATAAAAAGATATCCGCACAAAACTGATGTGTCAGTTTCACTACTATTTTCGAAATGAATCAATTTTACTGCATAAACAAAATTCAGAGCTTAAAATCGCCGTGATAATTGAGTACCTAAGGAATAACGCATCCTGGAAAGTAAAAAAAACGAATTCTTTAAGACGTGCTTTTCAATTATGCCAACGCTGTTCATACAGTTCCTTATATTTATTTAAAAAGACAAAATCGCAAAGGCCACGCAATGATTTCTAATCGAACAGCAAAATCACGTCGAATTCCTCATTAAATTTAAATAAATCGCCGAATTTGAGTCGTACACGCACTGACGTCGTTATTCTTACCGTAAAATTGCCTAGCGATTTAACACAAAAAAAAATCTAAGGACACCCCTTAATTCAAAATTTTATATATTTTTTATTTGATGTTCGTTTTTCCATAAATAATTAAATACTTAACATGGGCAAACTATTTTATTTATCTTCTGGAATTATTTTTTTTTTATTTAAATATTCAATTCAGAATAATTATATTTGTTTCCCTTTTGGCTAAGAAAGGACACTTCACAAAAAAGAAATTGCACTCAGCAAACAATCAAAATCAAATATTGTTTTTTTTAATAAAAATATTCTTAAAATATCATTTTTATTATTATTTGCTCGCTCTTCAAGAGGATATTAATACTCTTATAATGCGTGTAGCACAGAGCGAGTGGAAGAATTAGGAGAAGAATGAAAGATTGTGTAGTGGTTTGAGAAACTCAGGTGTATTTGGTTTCAACTCACTTCCGTGGCTGGAGCCCGAAACGGGACGGAGGATATTGATATTGACTTATTAGCTTTCACCTAATTTACAGAATTTTATGCGACATTAGTTTGATATATGAACTGTCAGTGTTATGCCTTCACAGCAGAGCCATCTACTTACAATCTACACAAACCACTATTTTTAGAAACACGAATTAGAAGTAAAGCCGATACAACAATTACTATAACAACGCCACTCATTAGTCAGACCAGTATCGCTGATCGACCAATGGCAAATGGTGACTGGGCCAGATTCGAAAAACTAGACCACGCTAGAAATCGAACCTGGGTCCTATCAATCAAATTGAAAGGCAGGCACTCTACCAACTTCGCCAGCCAGATTTCACTTCGTTAATTTTCTATAAAATTCCTTAATTTTTTTTTCTGGTTTTATTTATCTTTTAACAATTTTTCTTTTGGAACACTTCTGAAATATTAACTTAAAGCATTCCTATAGCTTTACCCATCTTAGGCCCAGTTTTTCAGTGGTGACTTAAATCTGTCTACTTCTTGCCATAAAATTGAATTTCGAAAAAACAGTTTTTCTTTTTTGTATGGGGACACCCCTTTATTCTGAACTTTATAAAATTTTTATTATTTGTTTTTAAAACGTTCATAGTAGTGCACATTATGTGATAATTGTAATCGTCTATCTATATTTGTGGCGGAGGATTGGTAAAAGGGTTCCGTACAAAATCTGTGCGAACGGAACGGAAGAAATAATTGTTTAGATAGAAGTTGTTTAAAAATTGAAAAATATTTTGACAAATAATTTCGAATGTGAAGGACAAACAAAAGGTGAAGATAGCTTAAGAAATTATTTACTGTCCTTGTGCTAACCTTCTACGATACACCGGACATATAGCAGGCATAGTGACGAAAAATAATAGACATATTCTCACGTACACCGGGACAACGTTAGTTGGAAACATTTTTGCGAGATCAACGCCATGTGAGGCAGAATTCAGCACTACGATCTTGTCTCTAGTTTTGAAAAAGAGGTGTTGTTCGTATAATACGACTTTTGCTTTCGAAGAAGATTCTTTGTTCTGAATTGATGTTCAGTTTTATGTCCAGATACCTTACGGCACAGCATCAAGCCAGAAAAATCCATTCTATAAGTTGCTGTTGGACGTAGTATACGTGATGACTAGCTTATGCATCCGCAAACAGGACAGTTTCATTGCTCAAAGCACAAAATCACACGTATGCATTTAACCCGAGATCTTTTGAGTTCATGGCGCATACCAAGTCGAATACATGTCTTTAGATATAAATTTGACCGTATTTAAACTCCAATAATGTTACCTCTAAACTCGATCTCTTACAATCAAAACTCGCAGCTCTCGTTTCGGACAATCTTTTTCCCTAAGTTTACTGTCTACATTCGAAAAATTAAATAAAAACACCTCCCGTAGTGAAACTTCTTTGCAAGACAGGAGGAATGACAAAGTTTCATAGAATAGAAGCTCAAGGATTCGAGGGGCTCCTGACTTCTTGCCCAACCATGCAAAGTCTGTTTAGCACTTTAATGGAACAAGCCTTTGTGTTGCAGGAGAAGTGACTTTTCAGAATCTTGCAGCATTACGCCTTACTTGAATTTGCAGTTTAAATAATCGCATCAAAGTATTATTCGAAGAGGTCTCTTTCATCTGCTGGTTTTTGTAAATGGAACGTAGGACCTTAAATGTAGGTTTAAATTTTTTGAGAGTAGATAAACACCAACTTCTTATGGTGCCCTAAAGGTTGTCCTAGCAGTTATGATCTGTTGGAGGTTTCTCTCATGAGATTACTATGGAACAGGATTTTACCATTTTCATGACATTCGATAAATAGTGTTTTGAAAATGCTTACATCAGAGTTTAAATTTGAAGGCATCTTTTCGATGTGAACTTTTTCCTGATCCCTACATGTATCAACTTTATGTTTCAACTCTAGACTAATTGATTTCGATGTTGTTTCGAATACAAACTGAATACAGTTCCATCAGCAAGTGATCCGGACAATTTTGAGTTCTCACCTTACTGGAAAGACTGCATTTTTTTTATGTTTCCAAGAGACTTTCGAAAGATCTCTTCTCATAACCATATCCAAATAAGCATGCTTAAGTCTCGAACACATTTCAATTCCAAAAATCTGAATCACAATTTAAAAAAAATTAATATATTTATTTTTTTTGGGGTTCCGTACCTCGAAATGAAAAAACGAAACCCTTATAGGATCACTTTCTTTTCCATCCGCCCGACTGTCTGCCAAGACCATTTTTCTCAGGAACGCGTGGAGGTATTAATTTGAAATTCAAACCTAATACTCAGGTTTATAATACCTTTAGTCGTAAAAAATCAAACTTCTATGTCAGCGCAATCTAAGAAACAGCAATTTAAGCCGCATATTATCAAACCCGCAACTACTCGCAAGGGAATCAAAACCGAAATGGGACTTCCAGTCGACTTAAAATCTTGAAATTTGGCTTTAAGCAATGTTGTTTTTTTTTTTACAGATTGTGAACTCATACCTACAGGTTCGAACGAAACCCTCGGTGCGCGAGTCCGTCTCGCACTTGGCCGTTTTTTTTTATAATTCATATGCATGGTGTGATTAAAATTTAGTTTTAATTGATCATTGTGGCATTTGACGTTTTTCGTTATCCTGGAAGAAAACAGAAGCATTTATTCATTGGAGAACTTTGCTTTCCAGAAATCGTAAAAATATCACGACTTGTTTTTTGTCTGACTTTCAGCTCTGTAATGAAGAATCTGATTCTTATTTTTTTCCCGATTCTTCTGGCCTTGTGGGTCAATCGTGAGTGCGTCTGTTGCTGAGCGTGAGGATCCGTACGAGTGTACGAACTTTCGTTTTCGAAAAATGTAAAACGAACAGAGGAATGGTGAACCTAGGCCCTGGCCCATAAAGTAGCAGTTGCGCCATCAATTAACTTTACTTCTAGCCTCTCCTCCAACAGCTTCGAAAACAGCGGAAGTGCAAGTCTTAAAAAATCGAAGATTCTTATTACTAACTTCAAATTAACTCACTCGATGTCGAGTATTTTGCGATCTTACCGGATCAGTTTTCGCAGGATCCCCAAACTGTCGCTCTGTTGCAACTTGTGAAGCAACCGTACTCGCCTCGTTCTTGAAGGACGATTTATAACGATCTCTGAGGAGTTTCTGAAGATGCTCCTTGAGTACACCTTAAATTCTCTGCTGCTCAACAACAAGACTCCATTCACAGTTACGAAGAGACCAGTGCTTTTGGTTTAGTTTTCTTTTTCAAAAATTTTCGCTGGGCGACTGATTAGATAGATAGATATCTTTATTTCGAAACTAATTTACAATATTGGGGTTACCACACATTTTACATTACAGAGATTCGATATTAAGCTATCTTGCTACTGAAACATTTATTTATATTGATAAAGTTGAATTTTGTTATGAACAAAGTATATCACGAAGGAAAATTCGAAAAAAAACCTTCACTGAATAGTTGTAAAAAAAAAAGAACAAAAAAATATATATATAATAATACAGATATAATGACTAGATAGAGGAACGATATGAATAACAATAATATTGAACAATTGTTGACATCGATATTACAATAAATTAAATAAATAAATAAATAAATAATAAAGTAATAAATAAATAAATAAATAAATATATAAATATATAAATAAATAAATAAAATAAAAAAAAAAAAAATAATTTAATAAATAAATAAACAAATTAATAAATATATATATAAATAAATAAATAAATAAATAAACAAATAAACAAATTAATAAATAATTTTATAAATAAATAAATTCAATAAATAAAAACAAAAAAAAATTTAATAGGTTAACATTTAATAAACGAATAACAAGTCATAAAAGTGACTGAATAGATAATTAATTAATTAATTAATTTAAAAACGGATTTTCCAGAATATTTAACAAAAAAATTTTTTTAAGAGCACAAATTCGATACAAGAGTATTTTCTACTAAAGCACATTTATTGATGAATCTTTCTGTAAGTTTTTGTATTCTTACAGATATCATTTCAACATTCGCTCTTTTATGCAGACTTAACGTGGAGTGATGCCAGGGCAGGTTAAGCATCATTTTAAGTAGTTTGTTTTGTGACACTTGTAATTTTTTGATGTGACACTGTGCACAACTACCCCATACTTGGCAACCGTATAGAAGTATCGATTGGAAAATGACTTTATGTAATATGATTTTATTTTCATTTGTTAGCGCAGATTTCCTGTTAACAAATGGGTATAACATTTTTGTTGCTATTCTAACTTTGTGAATGGTCTTAGAGATATGTTCACTAAACGTTAGCTTTGTGTCAAGATTAATTCCTAAATATTTCACACAGTTGCTCCACTGTACTGCGGCTCCACAGATTTGTATGCTGCTGTTCGGGAGGAGGCAAGGACTTCTTTTTCTGGTAAAAAAGGTGGCTTGCGTTTTAGTACCGTTCAGCTTAATTTTCCATTTGTTGTAGTAGCTTTCAATAATTTTCATCGCATCCTTTAAGTTTGTCTCAACGCTTTGAGGAAACTTATGAGATGAAAATAAAGCGATATCATCTGCAAAAATAGCCGCCTCACACTCACTCAGACTCGGAAAGTCAGATGTGAATAAATTGTATAAAGGAGGTCCTAAAACAGAACCTTGAGGAACTCCCAGTTTGAAATAAATAAGACTTGATAACGCACTATTGACAAAGACTTTAAAGCAACGACCAGACAAAAAACTTTGAACTATTTTACATAAATACGGAGGAAAATAAAGACTTATCATTTTATATATAAGACCATTATGCCAAACAGAATCGAATGCCTTTTCAATGTCTAGGAGAATCATGCCTGTTGATTTTCCTTGTACTCGATTTATTTTAACGAAGTTGCATATTCGGAGCACTTGGTGGGATGTGCTATGATTTGGCCTAAAACCAAATTGTATAGCCGGGTATATATTTCTTTCTTCGATAATTTTCGTTATCTTTTCTTTAATGATTTTTTCGTATAATTTACCAACACTACTCAGCAAACTTATTGGTCTGTAATTATTAGGGTCCTCAGGTGACTTCCCAGCTTTAAGTATTGGTATAACTTTGGCCATTTTCCAAGCATCAGGAAAATATTGTATTTTAAGGCACGCATTTATAATACTTGCCAAAAACTTTATTCCATTACGAGGTAATTGCTTGAGATATATATTCTTAATGCCATCAAAACCTGCACTCTTATTCACTTTCAAATTGTCGACATGTTTTGGATATCTGCCTCCGTAATAAATGCATTGGTTGGAGTCTCAGCGGTCAACATATTAAACGCGGTAAGAGTGTTGTTCACTAGAGTGTCAGTATGCGTGTCACCTAAACCAGATGAAACACAATAATTATTTGAAAAAGTTTTCGAAAGTACGCCAGCCTTTTCAGTATCAGTAAAAAACAAATTGGAGGAAATTTTTAATCCAGGATTACGTCTATTTTTATTTTTTACGATTTTGACTATGTTCCAGAATGGTCTTGCATGTTTTTCTAGAACTTCAAGTTTCTTGTTCCACTCCTTATTACGTTCAAAAAGAATGAGTTTTGAAATTAATTGGTTTAAATGTGCCAAGTTCTCTCGATACACAGGTTGACGATATCTTTGCCAAAATCTCTTTTGAACATTCCTGCACTTAATAATTTCTAGGATGTGAGAAGGAAGCACCTTATAGGAATTCTTAACTACAACTCTAGGCACGGAGATTCTAATTGCATCATGAATCAGCGCATTGAAGCTATTTACGAGTAGATCCACATCTTCTTTACAAGTAGTATTTTGAAGGTCTTCTTGTATCTCACAAGCTTTTGCTTTTATGAACCTGCGGTAGCGCACCCAATTTGCATTTTTAATATCTTCTATATAATGAATTTCTTCCATTCCTGAACATCTTAATTGGCACAGAACGGGATTATGGTCAGAACCAAGAGCGCTAAGCGAGATTGGTTGCGTAACCTGACTAGAACAGTTGGTAACAAAAAAATCGAGAACAGAAGGACGACCACGAGAACTGACTGGAATGAAAGTGGGACTAAGAGGGTACAAGATAGAAATCGGTAGCGAGATGGTTAGATCATACAGCAAATTTCCCCAAGCATTTGCTCTTGCACATCCCCAATCTTTTTGCCTACAATTTAGGTCACCTCCGAACAGAAAGTCACTATTGCCACTGAAAAGTTTTCTGAGGTCTCTTTTTAACAATGTTTTGTTTTCAACTGTTGTAACACAACCAGCGAAATACACACAGTATATTTTTATAATTTTATTATTTTCCAACCGAACTTCTATTCCTACATTTTCTACTAATTGTGTTTGAACTATCGGTAAGAGCGAATGTTGAATTGATCTTCTTATAAGTATTGCAACGCCTCCTCCTCTTTTATTCAAACGATCAACTCGATAGCATTTGAATTCAGAGGTGGAAAGATTTTCGTCATGGTTAAGCCATGTCTCTGTAATCAGAGCAATATCTATGCTTTTGTTATTTAAAAAATTTATAAATTCAATCTGCTTGTTACGAATGCTTCTAGCATTCCATGTTAATATTTTAATTGATCCATCTACCATATTACTTAACGTTATTGGACGAAAACTTAGTAGCTAAATGTGTGAGAACTTGAAATTGTTCAACGGCGCAGTGGTGTGCGCCGTGTTATTCTGCAATGTGGTGGTTGCCGGTCGATGTTGCGGGAGTGATGGGAAGTCAGCTACAGAGAAAGAGATTCGCTTCTCAGTAGCAAGAGAGGGAGAAAAAGTTGAATTTGTCATTCTCCTTTTCTTTGCGTTCGTCTTCAGTTCCAAATATTTAGATCTGCTGATGCATTTGACGTCGGTGGCCATATGGTTTTCATTGCAGTTGGCGCATTTGAGAGTTGAGGTTCTGTCGCAGGCATTAGTTAAGTGCGGACCTGCACATATGGCGCAATATGTTTTGACACGGCAGTTACGTTCCCCATGGCCAAACATTTGGCAATTACGGCATTGAGTTACCTTACCTTTTAACTTTCGTTGAAAGCTCCAACTAATTTGAGTGAGGAAAATGGATCGAACGTTTTTCCTTAGTTCTCTGAGTGAAGTCGAGCCATTCTCCAAGGAGACTAAGTAAATGTAATCCGTGTATTTCGCATTGCTTACATCATACTTCTTAATAATTTTTTTTAGTTCACGACACTTGAGACCAATGTTTAAAAGCTCGTGTTTGAGTTCAGTGACGTCGATATCACTCATACCATACAGCACGACCTTGAATGACTTTTCACATGGGACGTCATGTGAAAAAAATTGACAATTGTTGTCTTTAAGATTATTAATCACTGTCTTGTACGATTCGATGGATTCACACATTATTTTAATACCAATTGAGATATTTTTAATATAATAATCCGATATCGTAAGTGTTTTCATTAGATTGTGCACATAATCACTTGGTTTTTGCAACAATTTAATTGGAGGAACATAAACTTTTTTTTGCACTGGCGATACAATTTCGTCCATGCTATGTTGTTCATCATCGTCCGGTTGACACTGCAAGGGACTCCAGTAATTATATCTGGAGCCTTTTTTAACAGATTTTGACCCGGACATGTTTCCACAAAATTTTTTATCCGAGGACACACGGATGTCCTCAGGGGTGGGTGATCTATTGCGTTTAGTAATTATTTTTTTTTTGTTTATATTCACTACTTGCTCGAACTCAGAAGTCATGCGCGGTTGAAAGCTCAGGATTGACTGGGCGACTGATTAGGCTTTTTGTTGTTCGCAGTGTTTTTAGGGTTCCGTACACAAAATGTGACAACGAAACCACTTTTCGAAGGCTCCGCTATCCTGAATCGTACAAGGTAGTCACTTTCAATTCTCACAGAATGTGCTTGACTATAGCCGCTAATCCAACAAAAAATAACACAAATTTAAAAATAAGAGAGGGGTCCACATGCAAAAAACGTTTTTTTTTTAAATCGCATACAAAATTGTATATCAAAAAGGGGGCAATGAATTGTAAAATTCATTTAAAAACGCAACTTAATATGTACAGAACACTTCGTATACGTTGTCGTTGTCGACACGCTCTTGATCGCTTTTTTTTGCAGTAAACTTCTTGGATCACAGTTTCCAGCTCTTTTTATTTACAGCGTTCTTACGTTCGGTTGATGGTTAATCGTTGTTGAGTTTTTGCCTTACCGCACAAGATCATTCCAGCACTCGAAATTTTTCAAAACCAAAAGTGGATACCTTTCAACAAGTTTAACAGGCATGGGTTCGCTGTTTTGTACGAAAGTTGGATGCAAGAGCTCTTTCTTAAATACATCATCGTCGACTCGAAAACTGATAGTAGAGTCTTAATCTATACCCAACTCCTTACTATCTAAGAAAGTCTTATCGCTTCATCTCTACTGAGCTAGAAAACCCTAATTAAATCTGAAAAGCATCCTGTTCACCGGGTTTGGTTATTTCGTTTTTTTCTTTGAAAAATTTGCTCAGCTCTCAAACCTAATTGAGGTTGATTTCGTCATTTAATTAATTTCCACTTATCACCATGGCCAGACAGATAAAACCCCATCAGAACAATGTGCTTCCATATATGTACGTATCCTGCACCAAAAATGTGTGGTAAATATACGAATAGAAAGGCATGTGTCAGGCCAAGACCGACAGCAGTCATGCATGCACAGTTGGGTTTCTCAGAATTAAATCGCCCCAAAAAAAAGGAAGACTACAAAAAAGGACTCTTTGCTAAATGCAACTTCTAAGTCTATTCATTTATCGGCACACACAACCCCAAGAAGAGGAAGAAGAAATCCTCCGCAGGACGACAAGGATGACAAATTTGCCAGCAAAACCCCGTAGTCAGCCAATCCACTAGCTGAGCGCATTCTTCAGGACAGACACACTTCCTCCTATCCTCTACTATCAGTCCGACCATCCTTACGCCGTCGTCCGTCTCATTTATGTGCTCGCGCTAACTCTCGCCCATTGTTGTTGCTTGGCTTTACCGACGACGACGGTCATATATCACTGCCAGTGGCTTGCTCCGCTGGAGGACGAGGCGTATCAAACGTTAATCCAAATTAATTTCGTGTAATTAAAATCACCTTAAAGCCAGGTTATATTTCATGGAGTGTTTAAGTGTGTCCTTCCTGTCTCGCAACAACCCAACCATCATACTCCCCCCCAAATTACACCTCTCTCGTGGAATTCCCGTTCATGCATATACACACACACATGTACATATGCGGTTGTTGGTTTTCCTTTTTCCTTTTTTTTTGCTTTGTTTGGTTTTTCGTCCGGCATACGTTATCATCGCTTCAACCCACACAAGCATGCGACAGACGACCCCCCGGACGACAAGGACGAGAGTGATAAGGATTGTAGGATTGCATTTTGAATTTGGGATTTTCTAGCACGGCGTAATTTGAATCGGGCACGCAATTCAATATCGCACCTACCTTCCTACTGCAATTTCATTTAGTCACCGCACTTGGAAGAGCCAAAGGACTCTGGCTATTTGTGTGTGTGTGCGAAAGGCAAACCAAAACCGAAAACCCGCAACCATACGTTAAATTGTTTTTCAAGCTTGACTGAATTTTTCTTCTTCTTGCATTCACTTTACAGCTGCTGGAGTTATTTGTAAGGACATGCGAGGACGACAGTGAATTGAATTGAATGCAACCATCGTTTTCTCGCTCCAGTCCCGCCCGTCACAGGACAAACGAACGGCAAAAACACTCCTTCGCGCACAGAAGAAGGAGTTATTACATCGCGAATTCCATAAAATATCCAATTGGAACTGGTTGTAAAAAAGAAATGCAATTGAATGCGAGTAAGAGTCCTTTGGTGCAAAATAACGAATGGCTAGTGGAAGCACGTTGCAGTTCTTTATAAATTAGAAAGTGATATCAAATCGTGGGGAAGGACAGCAGGTAAAAAATCGTTTTTGATATCCAAGTTGAGTGTGTGTGTATCAGGAGCTGAAGCAGGACCTTTCGTTTCGTGTTGCTCGGTCGGACTGTGTCTGCTGATTTATACACATTATTGGCCAAATGGGTGATGGCACAGAAACTTAAAGTCCTCAGTTACTTATCGGTGCGACAGATTTTCGTTTTTTTTTCTTTCTTTATTTATTTGGTGCAACTGTTGCTTTGCTGTTAATCGAGTGGGAATTGGGTCTTTTTTACAGTGCACTGCAAGAAAACTTATGGCATTTTTAAGATTTTCGTTAAATTGCAAGGACTTTTCCAAAATTTTTGTTGAATGTAAATTTAAGATATTCAAAATTTGTGTCTGCGCAAACTTGGAAAATTGTAGTAATTACTGTCGTCCTTAATTATGTTTGGGATACTTGCTAATTTGCCTGGGTTTCTGGGCGCCTGGTAATTTGGTCGGATTTTGTGCAGTATCGGCTCGTTTAGTTCAACTTTTTTGTTTTGGTTTTGAACAAGATTTATTCCTGTTCTTTATCGTGGGCATGTGATTTTAAAGCCTGTTTGAGATACTTACTACTTTTCCAGCGTTTCTGGGCGCCTGGTAATTTGGTCGGATTTTGTGCAATATCGGCTCGTTTAGTTCAACTTTTCTGTTTTGGTTTTGAACAAGATTTATTCCTGTTCTTTATCGTGGGCGTGTGATTTTAAAGCCTGTTTGGGATACTTACTTCTTTTCCAGCGTTTCTTGGCGCCTGGTAATTTGGTCGGATTTTGTGACATATCGGCTCGTTTAGTTCAACTTTTTGTTTTGGTTTTGAACAAGATTTATTCCTCTTATTTATCGTGGGCGTGTGATTTTAAAGCCTGTTTGGGATACTTTCTGCATTTCCTGCGTTTCTGGGCGCCTGGTAATTTGGCCGGATTTTATGCAATATCGGCTCGTTTAGTTCAACTTTTCTGTTTTGGTTCTGAACAAGATTTATTCCTCTTATTTATCGTGGGCGTGTGATTTTAAAGCCTGTTTGGGATAATTTCTACATTTCTTGCGTTTCTGGGCGCCTGGTAATTTGGCCGGATTTTATGCAATATCGGCTCGTTTAGTTCAACTTTTCTGTTTTAGTTTTGAACAAGATTTATTCCTGTTCTTTATCGTGGGCATGTGATTTTAAAGCCTGTTTGGGATACTTACTTCTTTTCCAGCGTTTCTGGGCGCCTGGTAATTTGGTCGGCCTTCATGCAATATCGCCTCGTTTTGTTTAATTTTTTTGTTTTGGTTTTGAACAAGATTTATTCCTGTTCTTTATCGTGGGCATGTGATTTAAAAGCCTGTTTGGGATACTTACTACGTTTCGAGCGTTTCTTGGCGCCTGGTAATTCGGTCGGATTTTATGCAATATCGGCTCGTTTAGTTCAACTTTTCTGTTTTGGTTTTGAACAAGATTTATTCCTGTTCTTTATCGTGGGCATGTGATTTAAAAGCCTGTCTGGGATACTTACTACTTTTCCAGCGTTTCTTGGCGCCTGGTAATTCGGTCGGATTTTATGCAATATCGGCTCGTTTAGTTCAACTTTTCTGTTTTGGTTTTGAACAAGATTTATTCCTGTTCTTTATCGTGGGTGTGTGATCTTAAAGCCTGTTTGGGATAATTTCTACATTTCTTGCGTTTCTGGGCGCCTGGTAATTTGGCCGGATTTTATGCAATATCGGCTCGTTTAGTTCAACTTTTCTGTTTTAGTTTTGAACAAGATTTATTCCTGTTCTTTATCGTGGGCATGTGATTTTAAAGCCTGTTTGGGATACTTACTTCTTTTCCAGCGTTTCTGGGCGCCTGGTAATTTGGTCGGCCTTCATGCAATATCGCCTCGTTTTGTTTAATTTTTTTGTTTTGGTTTTGAACAAGATTTATTCCTGTTCTTTATCGTGGGCATGTGATTTAAAAGCCTGTTTGGGATACTTACTACGTTTCGAGCGTTTCTTGGCGCCTGGTAATTCGGTCGGATTTTATGCAATATCGGCTCGTTTAGTTCAACTTTTCTGTTTTGGTTTTGAACAAGATTTATTCCTGTTCTTTATCGTGGGCATGTGATTTAAAAGCCTGTTTGGGATACTTACTACTTTTCCAGCGTTTCTTGGCGCCTGGTAATTCGGTCGGATTTTATGCAATATCGGCTCGTTTAGTTCAACTTTTCTGTTTTGGTTTTGAACAAGATTCATTCCTGTTATTTATCGTGGGCGTCTGATTTTAAGGCCTGTTTGGGATACTTGCTAATTTTCTTGGGTTTCTGGGCGCCTAGGAATTTGGTCGGACTTCATGCAATATCGCCTCGTTTTGTTTATTTTTTTTGTTTTGGTTTTGAACAAGATTTATTCCTGTTCTTTATCCTGGGCATGTGATTTAAAAGCCTGTTTGGGATACTTACTACGTTTCGAGCGTTTCTTGGCGCCTGGTAATTCGGTCGGATTTTATGCAATATCGGCTCGTTTAGTTCAACTTTTCTGTTTTGGTTTTGAACAAGATTTATTCCTGTTCCTTTCCTGTTCTATTTGGTCGAATTTTGTGCAATATCGGCTCGTTTAGTTCAACTTTTCTGTTTTGGTTTTGAACAAGATTTATTCCTGGTCTTTATCGTGGGCGTGTGATTTTAAAGCATGTTTGGGATACTTTCTATTTTTCCAGCGTTTCTTGGCGCCTGGTAATTCGGTCGAATTTTATGCAATATCGGCTCATTTAATTCAACTTTTCTGTTTTGGTTTTGAACAAGATTTATTCCTCAAAGGAGACAAAAAATCACAAAGTCAATTGACTCACTTGATTACCTTCATAACGTCTCCTGTAACCATGTTGCACAAGCAGCTCTAGGGAATAAGCAAGTTGCATTCCTTTTTTGTATCACTTTCGCTCTAACATTCCCCTCGCCAGGAATGCCCATCATTTGACCCTTAAACCCACCTTCGGTCGTTCAATGAAATATACATATTCATTTCTTAGCCGCACAACACGAATGTGGAAATCTCTCCCACGATCCGCATTTTCTACTCATAACCATTGAAAAATCAATCTTACTTGATTTCCTATTCTTTCGGTGTCATTTTATTCTAAAACCTCAAATGGTACGGATAAGATTAAAAGCGAAGATGAGGGCTCTGGCAGCAAATCCTTGCAACAAAGAAGGGCATACCGTGAAGCTTTTGCGAATAGTCGAGCTAAGAGCGTATGATACCAAGCGTGGCTTTAAGGAATCAACTCTACTAAGGTGCCGAAAGAGTTGCAGAAGGCCGATCGGGCAAAAAAATTATTCGATGGCCAACAGTTTCCAGCAAGCATCAGACACAATGCTTAAAATTTTGAGATTTTAAGCCAAAAAAGACAGTTGACGTTCAGTGGTCTGCTGAAGTAATTCTTGTACAGGACCCTAGGTGCGCAGATCCAATAGTCACACGGCCAGGCATTATAATGGTGTAGGGCTTTTTCTCTTGCGACGCAACGTTGTGGTAAACCTCATTCGTAGAAAGCCATCACGCATGAAAAAAAAGTATCTTATCACCAACTAAACGTTTGCAGTTTTCGATTTATCATAAAATTGGAGTAAAATGTTAAGGGTTCCGTACCCAAAGGGTCGAAAAGAAATAAATACAACAATAAATAATAAAAATGATATAAAGTCAAACACAAATGGGGGTCGACATACTAAGACAGTGTTTCATGAAATCTCAGATAAACTTAACACCTAAAAGAAGACACTGAGTTTTGTGGAGCAACTTAACAACTTTTAAAAGTAGGCAACGATTCCGCCCATCCAACATAATGTAAAAGCTTGAATAACAATAAGAAAAATTAGTCAAAAAAAAACATAATGTAACTTGCGGAACGAATATCAAAATGTAGTGATGTTAGTGCGAATTGAATGTTGCACAATTTTCTACGCAACTAAATGAAGTGTTATAGTACATCTATCTTTACTTCCGTGGCGACATTTTTCTCAATTGAATTTAATTACATAATTTAAAAAAAAACAAATATAAGGAAAAGAATTTCATGTGATTTTCAGTTCTGATTGTCGCAGCATTTTAATAAATCACTTTACACAGAAGGTTGAAAATTACCGCTGAATGACGTAGTTTGTGTCGATTATGCATTTGGGGCACACAAGGATATTCCAAGTTAACATTTTTTCTTAGTTTTCAATATTTCCAAATCTTTTCTTTAAATCAATTTATTGAGTACAGTACATTGACAACTTTAACTTAAACACGCTCGAGAATAACAAGATACACTTGTATATAATTTTTAGTTTTAGTTGCGATAGCAAAACTCGTGCACGAATGTGAGGTTTTAGATTAAACAATTGGAATTCGCACTAACACCTCTGAATTTTGACAAATATCGATGAAATCCAACTCCAAATGAAATGAAATTCTCGCATGAATTTGTCAAATAAATTTTTGAAGCAAACATTCACACATTTATACAATAAGCCTGCATCAAATAATTTTGTAAAAGTTTTAAATCCTAATTTTTTAAACTTTTAAATTTCCCATCGGAAGTTCTTATTCTCATTGGAATAACAAGCAAAACGAGCTCGAGCTTTTGCTCTATCTGGCTACTTGTGCATATGTATGTATGTGCGATGCTACGAGAAATCTAATATTAAAGAAATTAAATGTTGCATACTCTTACAAGGCGCGGAACCCTTCGTGTAAGAGTCACCACTTAGCTAAATTTATAAAATACTTTGATGCAAATAATTAAAAAGAATTAAAACACCGCGATATCATCTGAAATGAGGCAAAAATAAAGCGTATTTGTAACAAAAATAGTAGGAAATTGCTGTTATAAAATAAAAAGGGGTAATCTTAGATTTGCATAAAAAAGGTATTAGGCAGGAATTAGCCAGTAATAATATAATAAAAGACTATTAATGAGTAATTAAAACTTTAAGGGAATACGAACTGATCAGGAGCATTGAAATACAAGTAACATAACATGCGGTGTGTCGGCGCGGATGGACAAACAAGTAACAGTATTGTCAGCAATTTTGAGAGAGAATAGAAATCCGGATGAATTTAATATTTACATTTTTTTTCATTAGTATCAGCGTTTGGATCTGTCACATCCCGAATTGTTTTTTAGAAACAATAAGACAAAGGTGAACAAATGAAAATACAAAATATATGAATCTGTTTGTTTCTTCAATTTTTGCCGCATTTTAAGGCGCTTGTCCTTTTTTTCGAAAGTATGATATTTAGGGTTATCGCGAAAATTAAAGACGCTTTTCCCAATCGATGTCGCTGGTTTATTTATTAAGGAAGATTGAGCTTGTCTACATATACTTTGGCTTAAAAAATTTGGCCTTCATTCTTTGGTATTCCGTATAATTTTTTTTTTCGTGATTGATCTACCTCTTCATGCTTCGTCATTTTTAAAGAGTGGTGCGGGAACAATTGCTGAACCCTTAACTTATATTTTTAACTTGTCTCTCAGAAATGGAATTTTTTTTTTTGGATAAGTGGAAGATTTCCTATTTGAATCCTTTTTGTAAAATCCGGGTCAAAACAGGAAGTTAGTAACTATAGGCCAAATGCAAATTTTTTTAATCTATTTGAATGATATTATTTTAACAGATTTAACAAAGGTTTTTGAAAGAGTAAATCATTAAGTTTGTCTAAATAAATTATCTTGTTTAGGTTTCCATTCGAGCTTCTTCGATTGAAATTTTATCCGAGTTAATTCATGTACAATCTGGGGTCCCGGAGGGTAGTCATTTCGGACCTTTGGTTTTTATTTAATTTACAAATGATATCCTGTTTATCTTCTCACATTCGTTATGACTGTTAAAAGTTATACCGCAAAATTTTGTCCGTAGATGACTGTCTGCTCCTCTTAAGTGATTAAGAAGCACCAGCAAAGTGGTGTGAAATTAATTGTTTGCATCTTAATGTTCAAAAATGTCAAGCTATCTCTCTCTGTAGGATGGCCAGTCCTATTAATTTTCCATATAAAATTCTATTCATGTCGATCTTGAAAGAAAAACTCGTTAAAAGGATCTGATCTGAACATTGAACATCATTAATTGTCAATCAAGAGATCTTTGAGACCCATACGTTGTATATTTCACTCGTCAGATTGGTATTTGAATATTGTAGCATGATTTGGAACACATTTAATAAGAATTCTTCGGAAAGATGAGAAACAGCGCAAAGAAGATTCACAAGATACACAATATGCCATCTTATAAAATCAGATGCCTGCTGATTTTTATTCAGCCTCTTGAGCCGCGGTGTGGTTGTTTTTCCGTAATGTTTATCAGCGATATTTTAATATATCGCATTAAGTGTCCAAGGTTACGTGACCTGATTAATTTAAACTAAACTTAATTAATAATGAAATTGATATATTCATGAACTGTTCAAGAAACACATTTTACCTAGTGTCAAAGATTAGGTCCTATCTTATACTGCATGTTTGATGAATAAATAAATAAATAAATAAGAAAAAAAAGGTAAGACACTGCTTTTCATTTTCTCTGTCAAGTCCATCTTTTAGCAGCTCCATTCGGTTGAGGTTCTTTCTGTTTTTTTTATTGTCATCTAGATGTTAAACCTTCTCTGATGATACTTGTTGCACAGAGCAGGGCGAAAAATTAGGGAAAAAATAATTTGGAAAAATGTCAGAGAATTTTATATAGTTTTTTTGCATTGACTGAATTCGCAGGAATTCATTTGACATTAGTTGACACACTTGAAAGTGATATAAGCTGTTATGTGTTATGTGTAAGCTGTGTTATGCCTTTAAAGCAGATCCAATTGAGTATCATCTACTGACGACACGAACTAAGATTTTACTATAGCCGATACAGGAACCACTAAAACAACGCCACCTATCAGTCAGACATCTATAGCTGTTCTACCAATCCAATGATAGTGTCATACATATGATCTCAACGGTCAAAGAAACGGCAGCCGTTTTACCAACTGCGGCATACAGTCTCGTATTATTATTTTTCATTGCGCCTATTCACGCTTCTTGCGACAAAGCTTGAAAGAGTGTGATACAAGAGAAGCACAGTCAAAAAACGAAAATCGGACTATGCTGTCACCTTGAACCCACTGATCTCGTCGATCATTAGCAGAAAAGACAACAGTGAGAAAACTCGTCCTTGTGGAAAACCTTCATTGTTTTTTTTTCTATCTCCATATGCTCACTAGAGCCGGGTTAACAATGCATGTGCCTATTTGCTTAGCATGTGCCTCATCCTAATTTTTGGACCCATTTTCGAATGGACTTCTTGCAGGCTGCAAAGTCTGCTTCAGTGCTCATCTATAGCCCGATGGAATTCCTCGATATTGATCAGCACCAAGAACCAGTTGCAGACTTTAAGTAAAGTCGCATGTAAGCTAGGAAATAGTTTATCGTTTTTCTGTTTGTGTCCAGTCCATAATCATTTCCGCAAAAAAAAAAATGAAGTCCAAATAAGTGCCTTCACTTTTTCAAAAGAATGAAGACTCTTTATTTTAAACATTTCGCTTGTACCGAAAGTTACGGCAACAGCTGTCGGCAGCAAGCATTTCATCCAACGCGAAAGAGTATTTGGGGCATTTTCACACCTAAATGGGTGCTCACAAAGGATCCTCGACACGGAATGAGCTCAAGAAAGGAAAATGTACACACGCCCAACAGGACCAACCAACCAACAACCAAGCAAAGTCTTGAAAAGAATATGGAATAAAAAAGAAAAAAAAAGTGAATGATGGCGAACTCCTTTAAGCAGGTTATCATCCAGCGAGGAAGGATATTACCAGAAAGCAAACGTGTGTACAAGAGGACCTTGCCTTTGTTTATACGACGCAATGCGACGACGACGACAACGAAGACGAGTGCATTTCACACTCGAATGGAGGATTTTTATTAGTTCAATTCCTTTGGTTAAGTTTCTTTAGTCTTCCATGTGCGTGAGTTCCTTCCTTCCTTCCTATCTACCTACCTACCCAAGAGATGTGCATCCTGGTAATAATGTGAAAACCCATTCAATCGGAAGCTGAATCAGAAAGGATATACGAGTACAGCTCAATTCCCTCTCAAAGACCGTCTAATATAAGTTTCTTTTTATTTACTCAGCACAATGTCCTTTTCCACCAGCACGAGGAACGAGTACGACTTAGCCACCCAAAACACAGATGAGCAACAGTCCGTTCCATGCTGATGCCGGAGTCCTCCTCTCTTCATATGGAATCCGTTTTTCGGTTTTAATAAAACCATTTTCTAAATTGATTTAATTTTCTGATTAAACGACAGATAGAGAGAGAGAGTGAGAGAGAGAGAGCAAAAATAGTGAACCCTTTTTGGTCTTGCAAATTAGAAACTAATGTGAAATAAATATGGTTTAACAGGGGGCTTGATGAGGTGAAGACCCCCCTGGAGATGGCTTTCCCATTCCCGCTTGGGTGTACATGCGGTGGCCCTTAAAATTTTATCATCGACATTAATCGTATTAGAAGCGAGAGGCCAACAGAGGTGGAGGGATTGTTTTAAAATTGAAACTAAATATCTACTCGTAGCTAAAGAAAAAAGGAGTATACTTAAGTTTATTGTTGTTTTTGTTGTTATTAGGCGGGGGGGGGGTGGGGCTCGCTTTTCTTTGGTCCTTGGGAATTATTGCAAAATGCATGGGCCCTTTTCTAGACGAGTGGGTTGCCGACGACGACTGTGAGGCGTAGTCAAAGAGTGAAAATGATTTTGTTAAATTAAAATCCACAAAGTCTTTGCTTGCCTCTTTTATTATCCTTTCTATTCGTTGTGTTTGTGTGTACGTACGCGTTTAATGAGGATTGCAAGACTCTGGCTCCTTCAAATTTAATTTTCACTTTCACTCATGTCGGTTGCGGGTAGCATAGGGTCGGCCCAAGGATCAGCATCGGCATTGGCATCAGCATCAGCATCAGCAGCAACATCCGCATCGGTATTGAAGGCAATGGAGGCATCTACTGAGGGTCCTCCTAGTGGGTGGCTGAGAATTTTAATTAAATTTTTAAGTGTTCACTCTGAACGTAACCCAGGCAAGCGATTTAATAATATTACACACAAAATCTGCCTCGACATGTAGTTTTGTGTGCCCCCTGCCTCTGGAGTGTGTTATCTCTGCGGACGCTTAGCTTAGTATGTGATGGCGCAGAGATGAATGGAACGAGTGCGCCCGCCGGTAGAAGGATAATGTTTTCATTTGTTTGGAGTTGCAATAAAAATATGGAAAATTGCCTTTTGAGTGCACAATAGCGGGGGTATAGACAAGTACTTGAGAGAAGTGGAAGTTACTCTCGCAAGGGACAAATGATATTCGGATTAGAGATTGTTAAGTGGTAGTATTTAGGATCGTCTCTCTACTAAAAGAATGCTGACTGTGTTCGTATAGCATTTGATTGTTTTGATTGCGGAGCAAAAGTACTCGAGTGCAAACCAACTGAGCTTACGAACTGATGAAAAAATGGGTTCTGTTGGTATAGAGAGATTAACCTTGCAATTAAATCCAGCTGATGGATGAAGTATATTTCTAAATTCACTATGAGATTCTGGAGAGTTCTAATTGCTCAAAAATGTGTGCCTTGAATACAGTAAGCTACGGAAAAGGTAGCAAAAGATTGCGTAAGACTAATGAAGTTTTAGGATATAAGAACCATTGGAGCTATCAAAATAAGATCCATTTATGAGTTCTTAATCGTTTCAAATGAAAGTCATGGTGAGGACCCGAAAGCACACTCCATATGAGAACGATTGAATGGAAACCAACTTTTTAGACGAGCGACAAATTTTACTTTAAAAAAAAGCGAATTTCTGAATGGAACAAAGTATAATGGAGCGATAAAACACTTATAAAGGGTCCGCCATTTGCTATAAAAAAATGCTATAAAAAAAAACTTCTGAATATTTTCTCAAATTTCTTTTTTTATTTGAAAGAGCAATCCTTCCGGTTAATAATGGAAAATAATTTCATTCAAATGGCTGCCTCGGCTGGCCATGCAGTAGCCTACACGATCGGTCCAATTTTTAAGCACATTATCGATTGTGTGCAGCTGTATTTCACTAATGGCTTCACGAATATTGTTCTTTTATGCGTCAATTGTCTCTTGCTTGTCGGCGTAACACTTATCTTTGAGGGCATCCCACAAATAATAGTCCAACGGTGTCAAATCGTAGCTCCGAGGTGGCCAAACGACATCAGCTCTGCGGCTGATAATGAGATCTTCAAAAACAGGGCGCAAAACATCGAGTGTAGCTTCGGCTGTGTGGCACGTCGCGCCGTCCTGTTGAAACCGGCCACTCCTTGCTCATTTTCGAAGAAAAATGGCCCAATTATGCCTCTGGACCAAAATCCGCACCAAACAGTGACTCGTTTTGGGTGCATCGGCTTTTCAATGTATGCGTGCGGGTTTTCTGTGCCCCAAATGCGACAATTTTGCTTGTTTACATACCCGCCAAGATCAAAATGAGCTTCATCTGAAAAGATGATTTTTTGGCAAAATCGGCATCTTCTGTAAGTCGATCGCAGGCCCACTTAGCGAAGCGAAAACGCATTGGATGGTCAGTTGGCTTTAACTCCTGAACCAATAAAACTTTGTAAGGCGTCATAATAAGGTCTTTATGCAAAATTCGTCTCATTGATGTCTCCGAAATGTTCAATTGTTGAGAACGACGGTGAATTAAAGTTGATGGCGCTTCACGCACACTTTCTGCCACAGCAGCAATATTCTCGGGTATACGCACTGTTTTTGGCTTTTCACGCTTTGGTTAATCGATGAGGAAAGGATGCCAGTTTCTTTCACTTTTTTCACAAGATAAGGAACATACGAAGCTGACGGTGCTTCTCTTCTTCCGAAATCTGTACACAATTTTCGCACACATTCTGCAACATTACCATGATTTTGAAGGTAATGTCGCAATATTTCCCAGCGTTGTTCAAGCGTATAAACAAACATATTCGTTCAGCGGAAGGATAAAACTAATTATCTGTCAAATCAGACATGAGCCAAGTGTTACCATTCACGAAATAGGCACTAGTTAAAAAAAACACGTTAAATGGCGAACCCTTTAAAAGAGTGGGATCAGATGGTAAAAGACAGAACGGCTTCCAAGAAATGAGGAATTTAATCCGAAGTACACAACAGCAGCTTTTGAACCACCGAGGAGGAAGTGTGATGCTTTGCAATTTTTTTTCATTTAAAGGAACTAACCTTTGCTATCACAAAGTCGGAAATTTGAATAACTTTTTTGGAGTCACAAAAACGATTTGGGCAAACATACCACGCAAAAAAATACCGCGGTCTTATAGCGACTTTACTCCCGGAATGGCAAAGCGATGATCGCGGACATAACAATTCCGAAAATAAGCAAACATTTTCATAACGTTCATAATTAGGTTAGCAACCATTTTGATATTTGAATTTGAAGAAATTCTTTTTCTTATATTTTTTTGTTTGTTGTTATTTACTTAAATTAAATAACAAGCTTCCATATCATTCACTTTTGTTCCTAATTAGTTCGCCACGACTGCATACATAAATTAAAAAGTAATGTTCACTTTACTTGTAAAAAGATAATTTTATTTTTCTTAAACACGTTATGCAATTTTTTATCCATCTTTGAAAAACTCGTACTGAAAGTTGCATTGTGGATCACGATTTGATACTTACTGAGATATCGAGGTGTTTTTATTGTGGCTATTTATACCCTCGTGGATCAGTCGCTTCCAGTCTTATCTCTTCCTTTCTTAACTAATATGACTCCGTCTTACTTGATTTCGAACACGCATTTTATTGTTTTAAATTTGCGATAATTTTCAAGTCCTGTGCTTATCTGGGAAAAAAACAATTGCACAAGGAATGAAGGATTTATTATGTTGACATTGTAAAAAAATGGGTTTGATAAGATAAATGCAACGTTTATGGCATTTTTCCAAAGAGGTCATAAAATGTACCTTTTTTTCTGTTTTTGTCTCACTTGATAACGAACAGTGGCTAAATGCACCTTTTAGAAGCTTAAAAGTTAAGAAAACAATACAAAATTTGTTTATACAATTAAATGTTGGTTTAATTCGAAGATTGGCAATAGTTTTAAGTAATGGATACTGCCTCCTGATCGCTGAATCAGTTTAAGTAGCCTGCTGTGCAAATAAACTGGGGAATTTTCGGACCAGGCTCGTTTTTATGGCTTCAATAATCTCCTCCGTTTCATTTCGCCTCCTTCTGAGACTTTTCTTGAAAGATAACCCCGGCGCAAGTAGGTTTACATTTTGGTTCTGTATCCAGTCTTTTGTTGTCCTTGCGGTACGTAATACATCGCTGTCTCACCAAATATCTCCGTAAACTGCGGAAAATCTCTTTCCAGTGATGTGATGTGACTTGTTGCAAGGTCAGGCCGCTGGATTTTACTTGCCACATTCAATGGTGGTTTCCTCTAAATTTTTTCTTGGCGGATTTGACTGACTTCTGTATTACACTCGATCTACAAGCTAAATATTAGTCTAATTTCTGCCTAAATTTTACATATCGAGAGCCTTCAAATTCGAAATTGATATTGTGTTAAATTTGGTATTGAGCTTAAGTATTCGTTCAGAAATCATTTCAACGTTCGCTATTTCGTGTAGTTTTATGGTGGAGTGATACCAAGGAAGAATAAGTATCATTTTGAAGATTTTATTTTGTTTTGGGAAAGGCAGAAAACAAGATTTCCTTTTGCGTTTTGTCCCCCATTCAATTTTATTATCTACTTGTTGAAATAAACTATTCCCATCGTTAAGATGCCTCTCAATATCGTGAGCGAATTTATGTGATGAAAATATTTCAGTATCATCAGCAAGGATGGGTGCATCGTATGTGGTAAAATAAGAAAATCAGTTGTGTGCAAATAATAAAGTGGAGCACCCTTCACAACGGCAAATACATCAGAGCAACTTTAACAAATTTGGACTTTAAAACGGCGACGAGACAAAATAACTTTCGATTATTCTATTCTAAAATGAATGGAAATTTGTTTTACGGAGTTATTCCTTATGCGATGGCATTTTTGGTATTTTTAAGCACATTCAAGAAACGAATGCACAGCATTTTGATATCACTATAAAAAAAATCAGACGGCGTCCATTTAGTGTCGATATTAGTTAAGATATTCTTCGTATTTTAATGGGGAATTTCAACCTTTTCAAAATTTGCAGGCATAACTTACCGCTTGCCTTTCAGTAGGATCAATTTAAAGGACCCATGTTCGAATTCTAGATAAAAAAAAATTAGAACTTTAAACTTATTTTTGAATCATTTACCATTCGGCTCAAATCAACGCCGCTATCAGTGGAGTGGTTATTCAGACATAGTCTGACTGAGTACTCTATCAGTCGAGCTGTAGTTTTAAATTTATATAACATGCAAGCATATCAACTATTGGCGAAAAAAATAATTCGAATTAAGCGAATGCAAATAATTTGATTACAAATTTTCCGTCCTTATCCAGACATTCCGTATGTATAAATTGAAATTAAAATTACAATTACACAATAGTTTCTTTTGTTGTCTTCCTTCTGCTCATTCTATACATTATAAATAAAAATCCCTTGAAAGCGAGCAATTTATATCAAAACAAAACAAGACCTCCAACTTCATATACATATATCGTCTGCAGACACTGCTTCACCTGTCTGGGTACTTAAATGTTGAATGCGACAGAGAGGGTCCTTTGCTCCAGATCGGCTACAGACGCTTGAAGTATGACAACGGAAATGGGATAGCGTATTCGCCATCATCCGTTTCGTAGAGGATTATCTTTTATTTTAAAGACAAGAACTATTGGAGAACATTATTCGATTGAATTCAAATATCCGTGAAAGCCCAATCATTTGAAACAATCAGAAGGCTAAAAGTGAAAATAAAAATGTTATTCAGCTGTCCTTTCCGTCCCTCTTTCAAGCAGACAATCTAGAATTTTTTTAACATGAAATGATGAAGCGCACTTCCTTGATCTTCCCCTACTTTGATTTAGAAGTCTATGGTGATTTCTAAGATGCAGTCAGCCTTCAGTCACATTCATCTTTATTCATGTTTTTGGAACTTTTCGTAAACCAAACGCCCTCTTTTAAGGATCTCTTGATCAGCTGAATAAATATTGTAGTATTTAGAATCATCTTTCTTTATCATGAAATTGGGAATGAGAATCATAAACTCATCCTTGTCCAAAACTCAGAGGCTATCTCGCCAAACCGCTTTTCCTTTTCTTCGCCTAGAATATGATTGTTGTTGTAATTGATCGATAGTTTGGTTATAAATAGCCGAAAAAGATATTTTCTGCAACTACCGATGCAGGCCCTCCATACTTTGTTCCTTTTCTTTTCTTCTTCTTTGGTTTTAATGTTATCTTCTGCTCAATTTATACACTTCATTTGTAACTTCACTGATGATGTTGCAGAAAACATTTTTTCAAGTTTTGAATAAACTCTTCGTCTTTTTGTCGCCATCACACCGTCTACATGTTGTCGCTCTTTTATGTTCATAAATGAATATTTTCATATGATCAAATAATTGTTTGAAGGCAAACAAAGTTATGTATTGGGCAGTGGCGTAACTGTACCATCTGAATTTAAGTCTAATAAACCACTTAATTGCATGCATTTTAGTTAAATATCTAATTGGTTTTATTTTCAAGAGCATAGGTTTAAACAAGTATTAATAATGAAATAACAATTTACTTTCAATAAGATTTTTATTAATACAATTCTTTTCTCTGAGCTTTCTGTTCCGCAAAAGTATATTTAACATCATCAAAGTTTAAAAAGTTGTGCCATTGAATTTTCAGTAGACAGAATAGCCAAGTTACGTGCTCTGTCTTATGCCATAGAGTTTCTTAAATGGGCTCTTATTCATTTAAGTTTCGAAAATGATCGTTTAGTTATAGCAATTTTAACAAATAACATTTATGCTCAGAAAAACTGCACGACATAAAATGATTCTTTATTATTAATAAATCAGTAAGCTCTCTAAAATACAAAGACTTTTTTATTTCGTCTCTGAAAGTGGACCGAAAACTGAAAATTTCCTTTGCAAATGATTTAGATATTTCTTTTTTATTTTAACTATCAAATTCTAGAGCTTTTTTAATAAATCAGTGTCATTTGAAATTTGCAAAATGGAAGGTTTCAAAACACTGAATTTGGAAACAATTTCATTCATTGGAAGGAAACGCGATTTCAGTTGATTAATAATGATGCCATATACTCAATAAAATACGTTCACTCTAAACGAACTTTCTAGATTTTGAAGACACTCATCTTCGCAAATTTCGTCAAAATGACGCTTCATCTTCCTCTGATGAATTTTAGAAAATTCAGTGTTGATGAACCATTTTTTTTGCTACACTATTTGATTTTTTTTTTAAATTTGCAAATTCATGTCGATACCTTTCTAATTCTTCCTCACAAATTTTCAAAAGTTTCAAGGCATTTGAAGGATCGGTGGTCTTTGGCTGAAGTGTTTAAGAGGCTGCATCGATAGTTTGAAGAATTTTCCAATTGAAAACCAATAATATAATAAAATAATAATTCTTTCCCTTCTTCTTGAGTGAAATAGGTCCATTTATTTCATCTGATTTGTAATTTAACAGAATTCTTTTTTTTCGTTAATGCTTTTTGAACTTCAAAAACCGATTTTTTTAAAAAATACTGCATCATAACGTCCTACCCATCTAGAAGGGTTCAATATTTTTAATGTTAAAGAGAGTTAAAGACACTTACTTTGTCAGATAAAATATTGTGTGAACAATTCCATTGCCAAAAAAATGTTGTGAACAAAATGAGGGAATTCAGCGACCGCCGTCACTGCAATGCACCGCGAAAAAAAAATTAAGCAACCAATGGATACGTTTCTGAAAACCCACATCTTTTTGTTTCGAATGTGTTGAAATTTGAGTCACTTTGAGTGATTTTAGGTTCTAAAAAAAATAATAATATTTAAAATACTTAGGAAACAAATTTTGTAAAAAATTTTAGGTTATTTCTGAGCTCGCGGCCTCTTAGGTCGGGGGCTCGTGGCATTTTGTCAGCTCTGCCAACCTATAGTTACGCCATTGGTTAGGAGCTCGGCGGCTTGAGGAGTAGGATATGTGCTTCCTACCCCCGACGTTAAGGTTCGCCTTTCAGTGTGCTCATCAAACATGTGATCGCACATAACGAAAAGGGCGTAATCGTAGTCTAGCTGGCCGCACTCAAGTCGTGTCGCAGTAGGCATAGTTGGGTTCGAAATTCGTGGACGGGCGTTTCTGAATAGACTTTTTTTTTAACTCTGATATTTTCTATCTTTTTTTTCTTTTTGCTTTCGATATTAAGGGGCTAAGGTTGAGTTAGTTTGATAAAGTTCAATCTTGTTAGTGTTAAGAAACAATGTAATTGAATATTGTAATATGAATTGTGTGTTTCGAATCGAGAGCGTTTTTCGTTTATTGTGTGTTTCGCAATATAATTGGTTGATCGCGTTTCCAATAAATCAATCGTCCAATTCAATACCTGAACCCTCGGCCATTCCTTGTAGTTGGTCTGGGATCCTTTTCGGTTTACCTTGTGAGGTGACTAGAAAACGACGGTAACATCATATGGGTTTTGCCTTTTAAGTCTTCTAACTATGTGCGCGTTGTCTACGTCGTTAGTTGGTTTTATACATTTGCCATCAGGAGCAGACTGTAATGCTGCTTAATCACCTTTCTCAGTCTCACTTTCTTATCTTAAAAAAGTTAAACGCAACTTGCTGCCAATGTAAGTCAACCGGCATTGTTTTAAAAAATAAGTTATTAAGAGTAAAGAGACTGTGCTTGGCTGTTTTCAACAGGAGTGAGCCATTTCGCAGTCCGACTAGTCATAGTCTTTTTTTGAATGTCCATCAACAAACAAGCTGTTCCTTTGGATTGTGAAAATCAAGCTAGACCACTTAATAATAAGAATTAATTGATGTATGATAAATGTTTTTCTTTTTATCATTTTAACCCCAGTTAACGAGCTTTATTCAAATATTTTTAACCTTTTAAACGAGTTTCTTCTAACATCCTATTCATCTCTTCTCTTTCCAGGTAAATAAAATATAATAAAATGACATCTATCAATAATTTTAAAGGTATGTAGCGATATTAATATATTTTTTACACATATTTAAAAAGCCCAATTGAGAACATACAATTTACTAGCTTAAAACATGCAAAGTCAACTTGAAGTTGACAACTAACACGATACTCTTTCTAAAATCACGTTTCTTTACTATTTTCGCACTCTTTAATTATTTAAAAAATCAAATTTTACCTGACCGGCCGCTGCGGCTGCCAATCTAAACAAAACTTGACTCCTTGCGAAGTCTGCCGTCGTATTTATACCAAATTTGCCGTCGAAAACTTTCTGCCCGTTCGCGCGTGTATTGAAACAAGTTCTGTCACCATATTCAGCACATGTCAGCTTATACTGAATGGATGTGTTGGAATAGCGTAGAAGCACACAATAATTAGCTCAATACCAACTTTTTTTGCATCTTAACTGACCTGAACTGCATTTTCAGACCAATCAAGCGTTGTTAGGAATATTATAGGATCTTTGAAGATGAGAATCATATTTCCAAGTCATGAATTGTCCGAGTTTGATGACGTATAGTATATATTCCCATAGTCGTTATACGCAACCGGATTTGTTTCGTTGTTAAAAGTCGTCGTACAATCACCATTTTTCAGTGCCGTATGAAAACAAACCCAAGTGCTGTGGTCGCTGTAAAATTATTTTGATATGGGTCTTCTTCAAGACTTCCACTCTCAGCAGCTTTAGGACATTTGTAACCGAGCCAGCCTCTTCGAATTTTTTTTATAATTTTGCCTTAAATGCGCTCACGATGAATGATTTTGAAGGCTTTAATTATTGTAAAATTGCAAACTTCAAACGGATGCAATCTGCAGTGTCATTTCGGCACGGCAAATTCAGATCAAGTTTAAAAGACTTGACGACTTTTATTGTCATTTCGATGAAAAGTCTTCTTGATAACTAGCTCCTCGCTTTAATTAACCTCAAAAACATTACCAAATCATTCGTAAGCAAACGCCTAAAGTCCTAAAATCTTACAGCAAACGAACCTTATTTCCTGCCCCAACTAGCAGTAAAAAATTTTAAATTAATTTTATGTCCTGCTTGCGAACAGTAGCCATACAGTCTCTGCAAATCACAACGCATGCCCTTGACCCAACAACACCATCAACATTTTTGCTCCTTTGTCCACCTAACTAGAAGAAAGCTCATCCATCCGGATGGCTATTGTTGTAACTTTTCGGTTCAATTAAATCCCTGTAATATTCATGTCCTCATTCAGTTCTGCTGATGAAAATTACTTTAAATTTTCCACTACCCCTCGACGGACGGTCGGCTTTTGTATTATTATTGGATGGCATAACACTCGAACGAAGGACACCAATTGGGAAGATGGCGAGTAAAACAATGAAACAATGTGTACGACTCTGATGGGAATGGAAGAGATAGTCCTGGCGGTACGGACTGGACCGGGCCGGGCGGTTCGGTGGCGGTGATTGTTAAAAAGAAGTTTTTCATTTGAGGTGCCATTTCCTGGATGTTCTGCGAGGACAATGGAAATCATTCTCACACTTGTCCTATTTTTCCTTTTCGTTTTTGTCCTCGCCTTGTCTTTTATATGAGGATATAGTTAAATGAATTACGTTGATAGGTCCTTTTGTCAAAGTTGTTGCAACGGGACGAAGTGGACTTTTTTGTGTTACATTTGCGTAATGGGAAAACTTTTCCCATTGCTGTTTGTTTCGATCTGTTTTTTCGTTTGTTTTTTGGGACATCGGACATAGTACCATGATTTTTTAAGGGGCCTCTACTCAAAGCAATCAAACTGCTTATATTTGACACACAGATGGCGCCATAAATGCAAGTAACCAAACCAACAAGTAAATTGTGACAATGTTTTGAATATAACAAAAATTGCGTCACTTAAACAGCTGTAAGCTTATCGCCCGACTGTCGTGCAACGCTGACAAATATTATTTGAAAGTTGGTACTAACTAAAAAAAAATTTGATCGAGACGATGCGGAACTGTCGAACTTTTCAGACGTATGCATCAACTTATCTACAAAAAATGGTTGAAAGAAAGCATGCCCAGTGAATGTATCTTCAGTATTTTTCCTGAAGGAAGGATACCCCTTAAAATTGCGCCATCTATAGACGTATCAGTCTCCTCAACATTGTCCTTAAGATAATTTTTGCCGTACCTTATATGTGAACATCTGGAGCCATTCGCCAAAAATTCAACGTCGCTGATTATAGCATCTTCAGAGAGGAACTCTATTGAATCATGTCTAGATTTGGCATTCCTGCCAAGCTCGTCCATTTGTGCAGGATCACCGCGAAAAACTCACGCTGTTTCACTAAGGTTCCAAAAGGTTTTGCATAAAGTGATGCACTGTCATGCGATTTATTCAATGTCATACTTGAAAGACTAGTGCAAAACTCGTGCGTCATAAGCAGATACGCTATCTTTTGAAGGTCTGCTCAGCTACGCCGATGAAATTGACAAAATCGGAAGAATGTACAGAGATGCCTTTGTAGACAGAAGAGGCAATTGGTGGTAAACGAGGGCAAAACAAAGGAGTATATACTGTCATTAAGCAAGGACACCCAACACCGACGTTTTGGACAGAATGCCACCATTGACATTTGTCTATAAAGGCTCCGCAATTAAATAAAAAGCAGATGAGAGCGCCTAATGTTGTTTCGAATGGAGGAAAAGATTCAACAACGAACTGTTCGAATTCTACAGCGATACGGACCTAGCCAAAGGGATAGAAGTTCAACGGCATAGGTAGATTGGTCATTTAGAGTGAATGAACACAAAGGCTCTTGTCCGGAAAGTCTTCGAATCCACTCGTGGGGAAAGGTCAACCAACTTGGCTTGCAAAAATGAAGACAGCTAGCTAGGGACCACGCGGGCTTGAGAAATTTGATTGAGGACCTCGTCCACTCGGACTGTTAGTGATTGTTGTGTCAGACCGGCAACTGATCAACCGATGTGATAATAATTGAACAGTGGCGAATAAAATGAGACTCTTAAATGAGCTTTCTCACCACGGCAGCAAATCATAAATTTCATGCTTCAAAAATATTTAAAATTCCAGGATTGAAGGAAAAACAGGGTGCTTAAAAAGCTATTGTCGTTAAATAGTGGCGAATTTGAGTAAACAAACAGTTTTTTTAAATTTTTCCATTTTGTATGTGTAGCCAGAGAGAAATTCTAGTTTTGTGGCGAATTAAAAGACTCACATATTAATATTTATTTCAAGCAATATAAATCAGGTTTTGTAGGAGTCATGCTCTGAAATCTGTTTCTATTTCATGGGTACGCTGAGGCTGCAACCTCGTTCTAAACGTCGCCATTCATCGTAGACTTTCTTTTCATTGTGTCTGTTATTTCTTTCAGAACTTTTCCGTCAATTATTTCTATAATTTCAAAACTTAAGATTTTTTTCATTCCAAAAGTTTTACAATACATATTTGTATTACCCACGTAGTTTATTGCTTGGTGGTTGAAGTTTCAAAAAGGTTTTTGAATTGATTGCATGCTTAATCTATTCGCAAATATAATTCCAATCATCAAATTTAGCTTAAAAAATAAAATAAAATACTGAGCAAATAATAAAAATGAAATGAAAATATTTAAAACGAAATAAAAATATTTAATGTCGAAGTAAATAATGACTTAAGTTCTATGATTGTATAAATAATTAATTGGTTCATGTAAAAAATTAATAATTGTAATGATGGTCATCATAGATATATATTACTATATAATTAAAAAATTTTAATTTAATTAACTATATAATTAAAAACTAAAATAAATAAAAAGACAAATAATTAAATATAAAATAAATTAATCAATAAATAAATAAATATCAAGATTAATGATTAAAAAATAAAAAATACAATTAATATATAGATATATATATATATAGATATAGTCAATAAATAAATATCGAGAACAAAATAAAATGGATATAAGTAGTTTTAACAATTAAATACATACTCAAAAGTTCTATTAAAATAAATATATATATGCACTGGATAAAATACGTAAACTTATACTTAAATCGAATTCACTACTTCATTTACAAGGACGTTGTTTCGAAATTCGTATCGAACGGAGATCAATTCAAAATTGGCCCTTTAGTGCAAATTTAAAGTGGAATGGTGCCATGGAAGATTTTATATACTTGTACGGAGTTTATTTTGCGATATTTGCAATTTTTGTGGGTAGTACTTTTGAAGGAGAATTGACTGAAATATGACCTTGTTTAGATTTTAAAGTTTCTATTTTAATGAATGGATTTTATATTTTTGTATCTTGCTCATTTTTTTAATGTGTTTATGGTTTTTACGTTAAAAATTTGTATCAAGGTGAATGTAAAAATAGTTAACAGAAGACTGCCACTAGATCTGTACTCCATTTAAACTAAGTTGATTATGCGGAAGGAAGGAAGGTTTTCTTTTCCTGGAAAAAAAGTGGCTTGAGTCTTCTTAGCATTTATTTTTTTTTTATAAACTGCAAGATTAAAATTTTGTTCTCGAAAATGAAAACGAATTAATGTGACGAAAAAGTCCTTGTATCATTTGCGTTTGTCGCTGACTCGAAAAATATATTGCACCAATCGGAAGAAAGACCTGCTCCTTGTGGAAGATCATCATTGAAAAATATTAAGTTCGAGAAGCTCTGGACAATTTTACACAAATGTGGCGGAAAATTTAACGTATCTTTTTGTACAATTAACCATTATGCCACATAGAATCAAAAGTTATATCATACCGGTGGACAACCATTTGTGAAATTCTTTTTTATGCTTTTAGTAATTCGAAGAACTTGATGAGTTGTGCTATGGTACCTTCGCAATCCAAATTTTTCATCCAGGAAATTGTGTATTTCTTCGCTAAATTTTGATATTTAATCGTTGGAAAATCGTTCTATGATTTAGCTTACACTGCTGGGTAAGCTTACAGGCTTCTTGCCTTTTGGTTTTCCAACAGGTTTTCCTGTTTTCGGAATTGGAAAGTATTGCATTAGTGAGGCACGCAATTGCTTTGTATCTATTCTTCATAATTTTAACTATGTTCCAAAAGGATTTTGAGCCTTTTCCTAGTACGTTAAGGGGGTATTCTAGAGGCATGAATTTCATTGTAAATTTGAAGTGTCATAAAAAAAAGGCAATTAATATTTTTATGATCAATTTTTTCATTAGTTATTTATTAACATAACAAGAATACAGAAAAAAATAATAAAATAAAAAAAAAAGTTGCTAATTTCAAAAATTAGCAGTTGATGAAGTGGGGGTATCAAAAAATTGGCGTGTAACCATACCCACGATTTCAACCCTCCTAGCAATTTGAAACCAAAAAAATAAAAAGATTATTAAAGTAGAATAATGTCGCAATGTCTGGAACTACGGAAAAGTTTGGAAAGTTTTCTTTCCACAAATTGGCGACTACCTGAAAAAAAAAACAATTTTTGTACCGCTTTTTTTGACTGTTTTGCATTTTGAAAAAAAAGTAATAGAAACTTGGAGATGGGGATAGTTCCAGACATAGACAACGACTTCTTTAAAGAAGACTCTCTAAACATTTCAGGAAAATCGGTCCAGTAGAGAAATCGTGGGTATTGTTTTGAAAAAGGCACTTTCGAGAAAAACGCGTTTTAAGTTCCACGTAAAGTTTTTTGTAGTCTAAGTCATGAAATGATTTTGTAGCCTTACATTTATTCAATCTGTCATTCCTGCTTCATACATCGAACCTTCCTCGACTTCGGAAATAACTATTTTCCGCGTTTCTCTCTTTATATCGAGTTCTGGCCTCCATTGATGCGTTGGATGCTCGTATCTCGGAGCGGTCAATCCGTGCTCCGTGAATGAGCTTCCGGGCCAATTTTCATTCCCATAAGCTCCCACAATTTTTAAAATAGGAATGAAGCCTTTATTAAAAAAAACAAACAGCAATAAATATGTACGTCCACGTGGTTTGAAGGTTAGAATTCAACTGTTTGCAGCTGGACGTACGTGAATTTTGTTCGATTAGTTCCGGCCGAACCAGTTTGGATGCCGGGTCAACAAAATATCGATATCTCCGAAAATAATTTGAATTTTGAAAAATCCTCTTGTAGATATGTTCTTGAATAGTTAAGCTTTGAAAAATCGATTTTTGTAAATTTCTAGACTAGAATACCCCCATAAACTTGTTTCATTTTCTATTACGTGTATTCTGAATATTTTCGAAAATAATTTTCGTGTATCCTGAATATATTCGAAAATAATTTGTCAGAGACTCTTGCTGGGAATAATTTTCCGTCAATTACGTTTAAAAATAACTAAATGTAAAAAACTGTTTGAATTTGTTCGAACTTTGAAGTTTTCAAGTTCCTGGAAGGTGCAAAAAATGAACACTCATTGTAGAGTAATTATTGTAACCACAGCCATGTTTGCATGTTTGTCATCTGGTGCAATTATTATTTGTTCAGATGATCCATTCAAAAGCACTGTTAATATATTGAGAATGCAATCAACTCACCCCTGATCTTGCTTTCTACAAATCGTTTTGAATTACGATCCATCATGTCGGATGATATTTCCGTGAATTGGTCATTTCTTAAAATTGCCTACAAGTTTTGTAGTTCTCTAAAGTTAAATATTTCTGTCGAAAAGTTCTTGATCCACAAGGTCAGTTTTCTGACGTTGAAATGCCTTCTTTTGACTTGCAGTAGACTCTGGGTAAATATTGCCTCGGTTACACAGCTTTCACCTTTCCATGATCCTTATTAGACTTTATCGTATAGGCCGCAGGAAAATCGATTACGCTTTTGTTTTCGGTTGCATTTTTAAGTTTACTGAGCACCAACCAAGCACTCAGTTACTGATTTCCTTCGGCTTCTTGATGTACTTTTAAAATAATTCTGTTCTTTCAGTTCGAACTCGGAGACTATTTTTCAACCATTCATTGTTCTTTGTAAAAAAAAGAGGGTAGAATTGACTTTATTTTTGAAGGACAATGGGCAGGAAGTGCCTTAGAGCCTGGTCTGACAGCTGATTTGACTTTTTAAAGAGTTGACAGTTCATTTGGGCTTAAAAAATCATTCCAAAATTTACTGGCAAAAATCCATGTTTCGAAGAAAACAAGAAAGACGAAACTGCGATGACTCAAAACCAATCAAAAGGATCTTCGCAGGTCCATAGGCAAGTTTTCAACTTCATTAGGCGAAGGGGAGAGACTTCAGCAAAACAAAACGAAAAAAAAACAGCTTAATTTCGATTCAATGTTTGACTTCAAACTAAGAATGTAAGAACATCATTAAGAGATACTTATCAGAGTATCCCTGATTCATCCACACATACAAGTGACGAGTGCCAAAATATTTTAGTCTGGGAAAACTTTTTCTTTTCCGCATGATGTCATCACATCACTAAGGGGCTCGACTCATCCGCCAATTGATGCAACCCCGTCCATAGACTTTAATTAACTTGCGAAACTTTCCATCTTCGAAGCGGAATGCACCCTCGTCTTGAAAACATAACCAACCAAACAGCAAAGGACACACGCGCTCGTATATTAAGAAAACATTCACATAAAATAATTTGCCATCAAATTCCCTCATTAATCCTCGGCGCTGCCATTCAATGTGTACTTTGGATTAATGGAAGTTATTCTCTAGCCCCCTCGAGATGGTGTCCCCAAATGCATACACACGTCCATTGACCAAGCGCAAACAAACAAACAAACAAACAAACAGGACAATTTACAACATCTCGGAATCATTTATAAATATAACTACATATATGAGGACCAGTAAACGAGTATGTGCGGGGGGGTTAAGGGCTCAAAGATAAACAGAGACCAAAATTGTTTATTGCTGCTACCGACGGAGACCGACGGAGACGCCCCATCAACTAATGTCGCGCATATCAAACTGTAAAAGACTAATTAGGCTGAGGAGCATGGGAAGGATACACAACGATGACGGAGGCATTAAATGACCAATTTACGACAAACGCATAATGCAATCAAGCTGCATGCATGTTAAACAGAATTCGCAACTGTAGTCGTAGTCCTTTGGTACAATCGATTACAAAGTTTTCTTAAAGTTGCACGGGAGTGGGTGTACGTAACAAACCAACAGTCTGGGTGGAACATTATTCATCGCTTAAGTCCGGCGTGGCGTGGCGCTAATAAAACGCTCACTTAACACCCAATTCCCCGCCAAGTTGCAAATTACACTCTGTAATGGCCTAAAGCAGTAACAAGCGGTGTGGTGCGGTGGGGCGCCGCGCGGCAACTACGTGGCAAAAGAAGAAAGGAGACCAACAAAAAAAAAATTGTGCAGTAATAATAATAATAATAATAATAATGATGCTGATGATGATGATGATAATATTCTGTAGGCTAGGACAATGCCACTAACTCAGCACCTACGGCTCAAATGAATGCAATGAACCAACCATATCCAGTCCAATCAGTTCCGCACGTACTCATACACAAACATACACTCACCCAAGGACCTTCGCTCACTCGCTAAACTTGCTGCCAAAAGAGGTGCTAGAGTCTCATCTCGGCCTCTTTGGCTCTCGTCCTTTGCTTAAAATTGATGTGCTTTTGTGTCTGTTCGGGCTTAGTAGGTGTACCTTCGAGAAAGGATTTACGTTTTTATGATTTTATGGGCAAAAGGATAATGTTCGGGCGAGTGTGTTCCGGCCGACTAAATTTATGTGAAAATAAATACAGAAAAACCAAAATGAAGAACAATGGTTGGTTGTGCTCGGAGGGTGGTAATAGGAGAAGCAAAACGGACACAAGGACACGAAGTAAAAATTAGATGACATTAACTGTCTTAATGTGAGAGCAGTTAAAGTACGACACGCATAAAGCATGTTTACGACCACCGCTCGGTCTGGCTAACTAACTAGTCTTTTTTGGGGGGAGACATGCGGCCATCTCTCGTTTTATTTATTTTAATTTGTCTCAAGGAGCCTGCCAACATTTGTACACGGTGATTGTTGGTTGGTTGGTTGGTTGGTTGGCTCAAATATGGTTGGCGGAAAAGTGGTCATTCAACGGCAAATTAAAGGACTAAATGAGCGAGTTATATGGTGTTGACGTGATTCACTACGGGGTCTTAAGGAGCTTTTGAGTATCCTAGTGATTTGTTTATCGCATTTAACGACGGAGAATACTTTTGTGTAGGCACACTCCTTTTGATTTATATCTATAAATAAATCGCAATTAATTCACATTCAAAGTTATAAACTGAGCTCTATTAAGGTTTAAACTGCGTCGTTAAATGAGGCACTTGTATAAATATTTACTTAAGCAATTTTATTGGGATTTTTAAGTGGACCGAATGACGTTTAATTGCTTATTATTATGACAGATAGAGATAGAAGAAGTGATTTTCTTTCTAGATTTGATGGAAAAGTAAGTCAATGGTGACAGCAATTTTTTTAAGTGAATTTTTTTCGGTCTGATCACGCGCTTTGATTTTCATTTTACGATGAATTATAACCTTAAATAGTTTTGCTAAAATGGAATGGATAAATTTAATTTTTAAAGAACCAAACAACTTATTGTTTTTTTAAGGGTTCCGTACCGAAAGGTGACCAACGGAACCCTTTTCCTAAGCCTCCGCTGTCACAGAGTTGTATCCTGGTAAACTGCAATTTCAGCACTACCGCTATAAAATAATATAAGGTTGAAAATAGGGGGTCCCCATACAAAAAACGTGTTGCTTAAAATCGCAACTTAAATTTTTACTTAAGTTTTGACAAATTAAAAATTAAAAAAAAATACTTATTCGTTTGCGTAGATGCGATTCTGCCTACCAACGCAAAAAAATACGCTGTGATGGATCTAAAATTTGAAATAATAATGTTTTGTTGTATATTGTTTGGTGGTACGGAACCCTCGAGTATGCATTTGTGCACGTTTAGCAGCTATTTTAGTTGCATTGTGATAATAATGGAGTATCATTTGTCTGTTGAACATTATAATGACCATGATGAAGCTTCTGCGGTTGTTTAGAGTCGACATATAGCTGCAAGTCGAACCCCCGACATTTTGCGACTTATATGCTGCCGCACCAAGAACTTGTATGTGCCTCTAATTTTTTACAATAAACTGGTAAGGAGTAACCCTATTCGTTTAGAGTTTGCCTATGATTTTATTAGACTCTTGTGCTTGGCTTTGCTGTCAGTCCTCATGAATGTTGAATGGATCATTCATCTAACCGAAGAAGCTTGATCATCTTCGTCGTTTTACAGTCTTCAAAAGTAGTCCTTCCGTATGCTTTACAGGCCTTTGTGCAATCCTTTGAGAAGATGTCAAGCATTTATCGTCCTTCTTTTGCACCGTCGCTTTGCACGCCTTTAGTTTAGCTCGTGTGCCCGCATTAAATAAAAAAATATGCTTGGCACATTAGAGGTAAACCTTTCTTCTTGATCTCTGATGTGATGCAATTGGCCTTCTGTGCTTATTGAGAGCCTTTTGTTATAAAAGCTTGGTTTTGAATATCTCCCGAGGAGCTAATGCATTTCTCTAAGCCTGACTTTAGTTTCGCGTCTAAATATGTCGTCTCGTTGGCTCACGGGATGTGAACCGAGTTTAGAAACAAAGCCTTATTGTATAAGTTTCTGTACCTTATCTACCTACATTAACACGTGTTGATTGGGTCTCATTTCAAACGATTCGCCAAATATTCGTCCACTCACATATTTTGTCTTAAGCTCGCTGGAGTTTTCACTGTGACGATTCGACTATATCATCCATTACGAGGACGGCCGTTATTGCTCGTCTTCCTTCTATTACCGGTTGCAATCGTTTGAGCTAAAGTTTTTCAATGACCTCGGGTATGATTATCGGCAGGATTGAAATAGATCTTCATGATTTTTTGTCGTTTGGACTTTTTCCCTGCCATTACGATTTCGGCGACATTCCATTGCCTTATAATACAAAAAAGCTTGACCAATGCTTTTTAAGCAGCTCCTTAAAAATTTCACAAGTAAAAAGGTCATATCCCCCAGCTTCGTTATTTTTTAACAAACCTTCAGACCTTCACAAATCAAGACCGTAGAGTCTCTTTAAGGTTACCGGATGCTTGTAGCCTTTTTCAGGCAGAGGTTCTAGCAGTACTTGAGGCTGCAGAACTACTAGAAATTCAATCGGTATCCGGCCGGGATATCGCTGTCTACATCGACAGTCAAACTGCGCTTAAGGCACAAGAATCGTTTGAACCTAAATCTGAAATAGTCAGAAATTACCGCACAATGCTTGAGGCAAAATGCACGTTGAACCAAATGAAACTCCGAAATCGAAGGCAACGAAATAGCGACGAATTAGCCAGAAGTGGGGGTAAACTACGTCCTGCCAATAGTGTTACTTTTAAACCTCCTGAGTATGTCGTTAAGGCAACACTGCTAAATAAGGCAATGAAAATAGCCGACCAAAGTCTGTCAAAGTCAAGGGAAAACAGGGTATCAAAGGTCCAATGGCCTACATTTGATCGCAAAAAAACAAACGAAATACTTCAGCTGAGCAGGAAGCAACTGAGGATAGCGGTGGGCGTATTATCGGGGCATTGCCTCTTAGGGAAACATGCAAGGAGACTGAGTCTCTCGGTCATGGATGAATGCAGATACTCATTGATTATGTGAATGCCACGGTATAGCTAGAAGCCATAGAAAACGTTTGGGCAACTACTTTTTTTCAACCATAGAGGAAGCAGGACGAATGAATTACAAAGAAATTTTGAAATTTTATAGGGAAATGAACTGCCTTCGGGGAAAGTGCTTAGGCTCCGCAGCAGGGATCGCGATGGGCCCAATATGGTGTCTTATGAAGCACTTCATAATCCTGTATAACCTAACTAAACAGACCTTATGTTCATTCGAAGTTCGGGCAGTTGTCCGGTCCCATATTGGCGTTTGGACCAACGCTGTTTGTTGTCCGTCAAACTGTTTGAACGTGTCTTCTAAATGTTCTGCAAAGTGATCGACTTTCACTTTATATTCTTTTGCCCATTCGCCGAGTGCATTACGAGCTTTTAACTGACTTAAAGGCTTTCCATAGCGAGAAGCTTGAGCTCTTATATGCAGTCAAGCTTTTAAGGTGAGTGGAAGTCTCGCGACTCTTAAAATTTTGAAGAAGGCGCCTAAACTTATTAGAAAGGTGGTTCAAGTATGTTTTTTTTCTGGTGGTGCTCGGGATCCTTGCCGTCGCTTATAATGCCTCCTCTTCTCACGTATAAGCTTTTCGATTTCGAGCGAGAAAATTGTTTCACCACTCCGTACTAGAACCTTCCAGAACAAAGTGTTTTACCACGCAGCGCTTTGTATAGTTCTTACGAGTTTGTCGATTTCGTCTTCTATTTCAGATGAAAGTTTTCCTTGCAGTCTTTTCTAAAGCCGTCCTTATAAGTATTTTTAGAAGTCAATCTAAGCGCTCTATTTTTTCGCCAAGCTTCCACCCAACTTGCAAATAACTGCCGAGTGACCTGAACAGAGATCAAAACACTCCTTTCCTTTGCGAAGAAGAAGTCCTCGAGATCGGGAATTTTATTGATATCGGTTTGCTTTTCTGTAGAAAAGAAATCTACATTGAAGAGTAGGCACGATGCCGTTTGCATTCCATGTTTAGATTTTCAGCAACTGCCATATTCGTGATTGGTTACTTCGTTTTAGAGATTTGAACCATAGCAGTTGGTTGATCTTGGTTTGACCGTCAAGTTTTTCCAGAATAGCGGGCACAGAGTCTGCTGCCGCTGACTTTAATTTGATTTCGAGAGTCGCGACTTGAGCGAACATTCTCTGGCCAACAATTGCCAGCTTGAAAGTTGAATTTGATCTTTCGACTTCGTTTTGTGTCATCTTCATCGATTCCCTTACAAGTCGGATACTTTTGACTGACTTTGGAGTTTTGGAGTTATCGGTTTTGTGATGCTTCAAGCATGGATCCTGATTCCGGTCAGGTTGCTTTAGTTTATCATGTCATTTTTGGAGATCTCATATACGCACTTCAAGCCCAAGTCTCCTACTGACTGCGTATCCACCTACAACAACAGTAAAGATGTCACAAATTTTCATTATCCTTTTACCCGGCCCATTTAATTGCAACTCCAAATGTTTATCCTCATTTTTTACGAGGGTCAACGTCATTTGCCTACCATCCTTATGCGAGGAAAGACGGCTTTTTATCTCACCTTGAAGAAAAATCAACCTTGTTTGGTAGTTGATACGCTTTCTAAAAGCTGTGAAACAACAATAATCTGCAGTGAAAGGCAGTCAGTTATTTCTAAAAAAGAAATGTATTCGAGTTCTGAGAGTTGATAAAAGACTTAGACATTTTTCAATACATTGCTCAAGGTCATTTCTTAAACGCTGCAGAATCATATTCTTTAATCACATATTTTTAAGAAAAAGGCCATAATTGAGATTAACTCAGCTGTGCGATAGTAAAGCAAAGACCACGGATGTGACGCTCGTTGTGGTTAGAAAATAGAAATTGCTCTAACAGCACTTCATTCTGACATTCTTCAATGAATTCCAAATAAATTTTCGAGCATGAAATTGCAATGAACTTCGGAATCATAGATTCACAAATATCTACATATTGTCTGCATCAAAAAACCCGTCTTTTCGTAATTGTGACAAATTTAATTCATAAATGATCTCCTTTCCTTCAAGTAAACCGATTTCATGCTCTCACTTTGTAACGGACTTGTTTCAAAAAATCACCACCAGGGGGTTCTGTTCAAATTGAAAGTGTCTTTTTATTATGGTTCAGAAGATTCAGCCCTGTAAGAGACGAACGGGCGGCACGACAGATCTGAAAAGATCGAACGAATTAAATGAGCAAGCCAAAACTGAAGCGACCGGCACAGCTGAAACCTTTATGACCAAAAGGAGTGTTCAACGACTGGGTTAAGCATCTGCCCTTGGATCAATTGATGGGCCCAAGATTCGAATCCGAGAGTAAATTCTTTGCCGTTGGCGGTTTCACTGGAGTGATCGACTAGCAGTGAATACTATGCCGGTTTCTCATGTGAAAATTCCAAGTTCGTGTCATCATTCGTGTTGGTAGTCTTTCATTGGCTCTCCAGAGAAAATCAATGACAAACTTTCATTTATAAATAAAAAATACTGCGAATCAATCGAATGCAAATAACTGATATAAAATTCTCCATCGCTATTCGGACTTCAACCATAAAGGAATTGGAAGTCATTTCTCATTGAGCTCAAAACTCCTCCAAATCTTGCTGCTCACTCTTTTGGAAATGCATTATAAGGGTAGTCAAAATCCCCGTGCGAGCGAGAAAGTAAAGTGAAAAATTTGTTAATTGCGTTTTGTAGACAAAAATAAAATCAAACATTGTATAACTTCTTTTTCTCGAATAACAACAAACGAGAACTTACTTTCCTTTCGACTACAATTTGAATTTCTTCTATTCCAACGGCATGAAGGCGTCCTCTTTAAGGGGACACCCACTCATAGCCTAGGCAACATAAAACTCAAAAACTCAACAACATGCATTTTTCAATTAAAAGCACCGGAAATGAGCTTGAATTGCTAACAAATATCAGCGCAATGGTTGTCAGTCAATGTGGCACATCCTTGAACTATGAAAGCAAGGAAAGAAAAAAAAAACAACTTTAATCCTTCAACCGGCAATTTCTATTTTCGTGTCTTCCTTTTTCATTTTTGCCGCAATTTTTAATCGGTCGCAGCAAGAATTGCGTACCCTATTTCGTATCCTGCTTAAAAAGCTACTGTTAAGGACAAAGCCTCACATCGCCCATCCCTATGCTCAAATTGTTGTTCAACGAGTTGTAGTTTATTTTTTTGCGAAGCAAAGGATTTCCTTCGTTGTCCTTTTCTATTCGTACAATCGTTTCTTCGTTTTTGGTATTCACTTCGAGTATTACATTTTGTGTGCTGGTGTGTACCAAAGTACTTGGGGTGCGTTCAGTGAATTTCATTTCCATTCCAATGGCAGCGTACACTTTAGACTGTACTACATGCGCTGGTCTAGTGTATCAGACAGACGTCGGAAATGAGCTGTCAACTTTTGCAGCGCAATCATATTGTAGCCGCTGCACCTCTAACCCGTACACCAAATAATAACGAGTTCTCTGCTCCTGAAAACGTTTCGAGCAATTTTCGAATGAAGTGTTAATATTAGAAAGCAGGACTCGCTTCTTTGGTACGGTTCATGGCGTTACGGAAGACACAATTGTTAGTTTGGAGTTTGGTGGTAAGAAAAGCCGGAAACTTTCGATTTAGTCGTCAGTTGGAGAATTGCTGGCTGCTGTCAGAATTAGGGATCAGCTGGCTATTTTCAATAGTGAACATGAGTCTCCAAGGAGGGGGTGTGACATATACAAAATGATGTCGGAAATGTCAGATTTTCATGTAGGTGTGTGTGAGTTAAACTATTGTATTTAGAATCAGTGGTAAATTTGAAGAGTTGCTTCCTCAAGGCAGAGGTTATTGTTCCGACGCTTCTGAAAACAAAAGCGTGTGTTGTGTTTAACAATGTCCTTATTTGCCTCAAGCATTGTCTAAACTGTGATGTGTCATGTTTGATTTTAAATTTTGTAATTTTTAGATCCGGGAAAGGGATCTGTATCGTGCCAAAATAAAGTGCACAGAAGTTCGTGTACTTAGGTTTCTTACAGATCTGAGCCTTGTCCATTCACCAATTTGGTCAACCTATTCAATGGCTTTTTTGTCTTTCAGACTGGTTCCATATAAATGTTAGACTCGAAGAGTTCGTGGTGGACCCTTCTCCTTCATTTGTCAACCTCGCAGACAGAACCATTTACCGACGGACAATAAAAAAGAACTTTCAAGTTGAGAGTTTTACGGATCATGACGCATCTGCTTCCGGTTGGGAGTTCTAATCCTTGTTGTTTGGACACACCGAACTAGCACCAATTCTCCGATGATTTCTTGGTGACAGTATGCATTTTTATTGGCACCTGTCGCTCGCAATGTCCTTTCAATAAAGGCCCTTGTCATAATCTCGTGCAGCTCTGAAATCAGTCAGAGATTTTCGGTCCAAACTGAACTGTTTTCGAGTGTTCTGCTCCATAACCAGTTCAATGAATTTCGGGATTCTGAATTAAGACATCACTTTGCATAGATCAGTGCGATGAATGCTTTCATATGCGGCTTTTAAGTCAATGAATAGGCGTTGAGTATCGCCTTGAATTTCGTTGGTGTAGGATAAATAATTGGTTTATTGTTGATTTGTCGGGCTATACTCTTATTTTGCCGATGCACTCATGAAATTTTATTTCTATTTATTTTTAATTATCAATACAATAAATACGACCAACAATGACATCCCTCGCCAGTGCGATTTCCAAATAAACTCTTCTAAGAGCACATCGCGCTAAGTAGGATGGGAAAGGCAAAGTCCACTTAAGGCCTTCTTAGAGCACGGCGAGTAAACCTTTTTTGAACTTTCTCAATTCCTTGCATATTGTTTTTGTGGAATGAAGACCAAACAACGGAACAATACTCGAAATAAGTAGAACACAAAAATACATTTTCTAAAACATGTTAATGAAAAGAAGAAAGAGTAGTGGCCAAAGCAGGCTACCTTGAGGTACACCCGAAAGATTAAATATTCTTTGAAACAAAGTGATACAAATTTTATCAAATTGAAGTCGAATTGATTAATAATTTAATAAGTTTTTTTTATTAAAATTGATTGGTTCACCTCTTCAAATGCTTCGGAGAAATCATTGAAGATTACATCAACCTGTTTTCTTCTCTCCATATTATTTAAAAAAAAGCTCGCAAATAGAGTCAAATTTTTTTAGATGTGGATCTCCCTTTTACAAATCCATACGGAAATATGTTAGGTGTCTTATCTCATCGTAGATTTTGTTTTTGACAAAAGATTCAAACATTTTTGGAATCAATTGCAATTTGGCAATCGGACTATAGTTCTCTATAGACTGCCTTGAACCCGTTTTGTAATTTGGAATGTTTTTCAATAGTCGAGAACTAAGAGATGTGTTGAAAATTAAATGAAAAGGTTTCAAAAAATACGTTTTGCAATTTTTATTGAATAATGCTGGAATATTTTCAGGTGGCATACTTGGATTTGTGTCCAACTTACTTTATTCCGCAAGGATTTTATCTTCAGATATTGTTATGAATCCCATGTCAACGAACAAAGTCGCAAACATGTCACATATTTTTTCAGATCCTTACCAACTTCACCATTATAGGTCATGTTAACAGGGACATTAGTTATATATTTCCAAAAAGTTATGCATAAAGTTTTTCAAATATTTATACACCTTTCTTAAACGACAATATTCAGGTCGCAGGCTAGAATCAGCTTTGCACTTATTCAAAGATTTTTTTTAATAAGAAAAACTCGGAGTACTAAACAGGTTTGTTGTTATGCTCAATAATATTAAGAGGAATTTAGGGAATACCTCTTCATTGAAAATTGACATGCCTGATGCATAATTCATAGCTGCCTACATATTCACCATAGCAAAATATTAAGCTTGTCTAACTGACTAAGCACAAAGCTTCCCTGATTTCAAGCTGCATGCTTTGATAGTGGGTGGTTGATTAACTTCACCGGCTGGAGTGGAATTTTTTCACACTCTCTTATGAGTCATTGTCGTTAAGCAGTTGTGGGAAATGTTGCTTAAATGCATTCAGTATTTCATGCGGATCTATTAAAGGATTTATTTAACAATTATGGGGGATTGACTGTGCGTTTTGTAGCCTCAAGAGTCTTGGAAGACTGGAAAACTGCAAAGGCTTTTCTCGTTTACGCACCATAATTTCTCTTCACATCGTCTAGCACTCAACTCTTTCTTTGCTGATGGATTTTTTCATGCTAATTTTCAGCATGTTCTTTTGCATCTCATCTGTTGTGTTCTACTCTTGCTCAAAACTTTCAATGGCTCAGTAAGAGACAACACAACTCAAATCCCTTATTTGGATATATTCCAGCACTATTTTGAATATTGATAAATCAATTTCAAGAGCTGTATAAATTTGTATCATAGCTTACAATGTAAAGACAGAACTGTCCCAGTTGTCCCAGAATCAATCTGATTCCTCTCTAAACCTTCTGTGAAAAAGAATGAGATTGAAAAAATGCGATCTGAGTACTTTTGCGTCCCAGACCAAAGCTATATTTTTAAGCGGAAGTCTATGGAACTGAAAAGGCAACAAGAGTTCACCTTTTTTTCCGAATAACACACGACTGATGTTACTTAACCCGATAGACCTTGAGCAAGACTCGGTTGGGGTCCATATTCTGTGCCCTAACGTTTAAGTTGCAATCTACCTATCTTGAACTAATGAGTATTTTTTTTCTGACCTTTTTTGGTAGTAAAAGATTTTGGTAAAGTTTTCCAGCCATAGGGTATTTGAATTTCGCTATTTTTTTATTAAGAAAAAATAAATTTTTCAAGAAACAAAGACCTTTGAACAAATCCGTTAAAAAAAAACTAACAAATATTCTTCATAAAGAATAAAACAAAAACCAATTGTGGCTTTTATTCGTTTTCATACCAAACAATGCAAAAAAAAAAAAACTTCACTCGTAGCTATGCCCAGGGGCTCCACAAATGCTCTAAAATTACACTTTAAACAACTCCCAAATGGCCGCTTCATTACCATTTACCTATCCATTCCAATCCAATTGCCTTACAATATAAACCAATTCCTTAATTCTTGGGGTCTATGTGCGGATGCGACGCCCCCTCGTTCACCAGCAATCGGTCTATCTCGATTTTGCAATCGGCCACCACCCCCACCATCTTTCGGAAATATCTTGATTGCGATGTTTGTTTTGATTTTTAATGAAATTTTATATTTTAACTTTTATCTCCGTTTCGTTTTATTTGCGCTTAAAATATCTTATTTCCATACGCACTGGTTTTCTCCTCCGATTTTTACCTCGAAAAACAAGAAAAAAAATACAGAGACAGCTCAGAACCCTGAAGAAATCCCTAAGAAGTTAAATTCTATGCCTGCCTAGAGCGGTTTGTATTTTGCGGTATCGATTTTATTTGCTTTGTCATCCTCTCCTTTTTGGGCTGGCTTCTATTTCATTTCTGCTTATCTGTGAGTATTTATCTTGCATTTTGAATAACAATTTACCTGTCCAGGCAGAGCTTCTGTGTGTGTTTTTTGTGGGGTTTGGGGAAAGTCTCAAAAAGTAAAGAATCTTCATTTGTAGCATTTACATATTGTATTTGAAATGTTTTTGGATATTCCTATTGCTCGGCTTGCAAACATTAAAATTTGCATAGGGCGGTGCCAGGATTAGGCCGAAGATACTCGTTGATTTGGAATGATACCTGCGACGAAATTGACTTGTTACGAGGGCAGATAAGAGAGTTCAATACTTCTGGTTTCGAAAGAAATAAAGTAGTTTTAACTTCTGAATCGCACGCGGTAATTCAATTGAATGTCATTGCAAAAATCGGTGCGACAATTTACAAGGCGTTTTTTCTTTCTGTCAAATTCAAAGCCATTACTTTACAAGCCTTTAAAGGAAAATCTTTTTGAGACAGTACAGAACATAGGACTGGAATAGAGCTTCACCAGTCTGACAACTTCCTACTTCGCACATACGTTGTTACAACTTCAACAGGACACGTTCTTTGAAACGAAGCTTCGTCCTTACTTGATGTGTTTCCAGTACCATTGAGTGATTCAAAGATGCCCATAGCTAGAGCAATAGTTTCAATTCATCTTCTCCTCCATTCGTCATTCTATGTCCATGATACCGTACATGGTATCATGTACTTGGATTATTCTTTACCAAATCTCCAGTGCGTCGTCTCTGAAGCTTAAGTTTATTTCGAGATTAGCGAACTTCATAACTTCCCCTTAATTTTCAGCTGTCGATAGCGTAAATTTGTTCCCCGCGGTAACGGAATGTTCAAATATTCGAAAAAAGATTCCATCAATGTACATAAAAATATCACTCAAGTGCTTTTATGGACGAAAATTAAGGCAGAAAATTCTTCCTCCTTCATCAAAATGGTTATATAATGGATTCACAAAATCGTCAATTCCAGCGATCGTTACTTATGTCATTCCGGATGCTAAAACTCCAGACAAAGCAAATTTGTGTTTCACATCCATTTACATTTGATTCAGAGAACTTATTTTAAAATCTTGTGATCATTTGAAATCCTTATTAGAAGTACCAGTTCATATTGGAATTACAAGAGAAATCTAAAATTAAAGAAATAGTGTTGCATTCTCTTACGAGGCGCGGAACCCTTCGTTTGAGAGTCGATTCTCACTTGGCAATTTTTTTACATTTTCGTTCATGATCTCATGTTCTCTACACCAGCATTTTTCTTTGCGGATATCAGTACCCCTCAGTTTTGTTTAGAAAAAAAACTAAACGCTGTTGATTGTTATTTTGTTAAAAAAAGTTAGCCTTCCAACGATCTCATCAAATGTTCGTCTCTTCTGGCTCCGGCCTCCATATCACAAATAGTTTAACCTATACCGTTCCTGAGGGCCCTAATCGTCCCTTAATTCTTTGCTAAATAAAATTGAAATAAAAATAAATTTTTAAAAACAAGCTTTGAACAAGTTTTGAAAAGATCGATATTTGAATACGTCTCTTGAACTTGCAATATTGGATTAAGTGTGTTGTGAGTATTTTAGGTTAGGCAATTTTGGCTGTCATAATGCACACTAAGTTCAGTGTTTTGGCCCATTGTGATAGCACGTGAGGAAGGACTTTGAGAGTGATTCCTTCTAGGGGATGAGAGCAGGGGTAGATGGAGAGAACCAATCTGTTTTTTCAATGAGAATGGCTGTTTGTCTTAGCAAGTTCTGTTAAAGGTGTGAAAAAGTGGGAACCGAATGTCATAAACTTCCTCCTCTTCCTCCGAGAGGTACTTTCTGGAGAGGTCATTTGACTGTACGCCTAGCCTTTCTGCATGTCTGCATGCCCCGTGAGGAGAGATTTGATGATGACTATGAAATTGCGACTCAAGTTAAGAAGCTTCCTGGTTCTCTATTTGTGAAGGAGGGCCAAGGTTCGCCTAGTTATATTGCAAGTCGGTACATTAAGACATATTGTATTTGTTCAGTTTGTGAAACCGCATGCGCGGGGAATATTGTACCTGCCCGGGCAAGTTCATCTGCTCTGCAGTTTCCATGGTTGTCCCTATGTCCTGGCACCCAATACAGGTGAATCCGCTAAGTCGATAGATTGTGTACTGTAACTTAATACTTTAATACTTTTAATATACTTTATCGTTTTTCACTCCTTAAGTCCTCTCATTTAATACCCATATTAAGAGGCTTGAAAAAAGAATGTGTGTGTTTTTATGAAACCACGAAGCAAGTGAAACTTTTTTAAGCATTGTCTTGCATTCTTGACACGAGCGTCTTACTGCATTTAGTGAGGCTCTCATATGCAGCATTTATCTGGTCGACCACCGCTTTTTTGGCGTGTTCGGTTGGGCGCTTAAACGAGTGTCATTCTGAGGATTATTCGAGGATGTGGAAAGTATGGGGGACGCAGTCGTGCACAGCGTGTTCACTTCAATGTCTCCTTTTAACGTTTCCTGGCTCGGGGCTATCTGTTCGTCCTCTGACAAAAAGACTTCTACCCGAGGGTCATCTTTCTTATGTAGTCCCAAGCCCGGTGAAGTTCTCAGCAGCTTGGGGTTCCGTTGGGAGGGTTAGATCAGGGACGAATCATCGTTTGCCAACTTTTCGATATTGTCCGTCCAAAAGATTATCCATTTTTCTAATTGCCGCGAGAAAAAAAAGAAGAAAATAATTGCCTATCTCCAGGCGAAAAAAAAAGAAAGTACGCAGTGAATACTCTAACCATCAGCAGGCCGGCTTTAATGCAATATGCTATTGATTTAAAAAATAATGGAGACGATGGAAAAAAATTTCACTTTAAAAAAATCCGCCATCTTGAAATTATTACAACATATATATGTATATTGGCCTCACGGTGGCCAAGGCACATCACCATAACTACTGAATGTACGATTGTTCAACATATGTATGTAACAAGTCGATTTCTAAAGGTCTTGTGTGACCTGACCCTCTATTTAAAACCCCACCAAACAGTCTTACATTCAGTATCCATCTGCTAATTGATGACTTTCCGAGCTACAAATGCGAGTTCTAAATTTAAAATCTTACTTATAATTTTATTACATTCGCGGCTCTCTTATTTTTGAGGATTCTCAAACTAATTGCTAGTTGCACAATCACAAGCGGTTTACAAGTTTTGTTTTCCCAAAATCAAAAATTCGTAAATTGGCGTTCCGCCTCGATTTCGATCCGTTCTGCGTTCACAGTGCTGAGTTGGAGGAGCTCTGCGGTACGAGAGACGTTTCTATCATACTGTACACACCTGACTAACCAAAATTTCTATTCGGAACGGAACTGAGCACTTGTTATGAAACTAGTTCGAAAGGTTATATAAATTTATTATTCCTACCATTTCGTTAATAATGGACTTGCTCTGAATTAGCCTCTTTGTCAAGGCACAAGCTGTCTCGACTCTGGCAAAAAAATTAAGCATGATTCCATCATACCCCCAGTGGTTCTCCATGTTGTCCAATCACGGATTTTTTCGTCAGCTTTTTCTGACATCCTCAGAAGTGCTGTACAATTAAGTTCTAAACACGATTGTTTCCGACCTCCGAGTATTTGAATTATTTATTTCCGTTCATTACTAGATCCTTTGATCCTTTAGTCAAAGTCGCAATGTAGTGTGGAGCTTAAGGCTTTGTGTTTTTGAACGTATTTAAATGTCACGAAGTCACCCTCATACGGTATACCGTGACTGAGGGAACCTGCAACATTGCTTGCAAAATCGAATCGAGCACACAGGATGAACACGGGATCAAATGTTGCAGTTGGTGAATTTTTTTGACTGAAATTTCCATTCTCTTTGGAAGGAATTTTGCGATATTTCCCAATTTCGTCCATGCCCAAGTTGGCCCGTGTCGTATCTGGAAAATCAATTACTGAGCTGCTGTCAATTTTTGAGGACATAAAAGCTACATTCTAATTGGATCACTTGACAGGTCACAAGTTCTAGTGTTAAATTCTTATGCTGCATCGTCTTTTTTAGATGATCTGCGTCTGTGCAGTGAAGACATCACACTGACAGCAGGTTGATAAAGCAATCCTAGAAAACACAACTTTCTGGCGTATAATTTCGAAAAAAAAAAATCTGTGAACTAGACGAATGCAAATAAGTCAATTTCAAATTACCTTGAGAGCGAACAAATTATTACAACAAAAGAAAAATATTTTTTTGGAAACTTGTTGGAATGTTTAAACCGGAATAAGACATGTCCTATAGATTCAAGGCATCGATTTGAAAGTTCATTTATAAAGGACGCCGTTTAACTTTTTAAACAGTTTTCAAATCTCTTAAATAAGAGCGGCAGCATAAAACCAGCAGTTTTTATGAATGACTTAAAGCTCAAAAGTCTTTCCAACCACTACAAAAAAAAAGGTGCGACATTCACACCTTCTTTTAAATATTCTCGATGGATAAATGTACCCATAATGAAGCCAGCTCCCAACGGATATATCATTCAGTGAATCCCTGAATCCGATAGTATCTCTATCCGCTTATATCCATGATAAAATAGATAATGTCAGCCTTAAAGCCTGACGGCGAATCATTTGTCAAGGTTCAATGGATTCAACACTCTCATCGTCCGTTTTTGATCCCCCCGCAAACCCAAAAGGGATTGAGCAACCGACCAGAATCCTTAAGCCAGCCACTAAACCGACCAACGGTGTCTGATATGATTTTTAAATTAAACCATAAAAAGGATAATGGAACCAGAAGCTAACTAAACTCTGCAGCAAAACAGAGAGCGAGGTAAAAACTTTTTGTGTGTGCATTCGAGTGTAACTGAATTTTTTGGCATGAAATCCTTGCGCGCCAAAGAAGAGATGCTTACGAGCATGGCGACGGGGGGTCTTTATTTTTTTGCAATTCTAATTGTGTTTGCTAATATTATGCGAGGATTTTCGGGAAACTATATGCATACCTGCTTGGCGCTCCCGCTCATAATCCAAATGATGGATACGAATCCTTATCCGAAATGTTATGCCGGGCTCTTACTTTTTTTTTATCACATAGCCAAAGGAATAATAATTACTACAGTGGAGTTTTCCGAATGCCGACCGACTACACATATTTTTTTTTTTTGCTGGTATTTATTTTTCCTGATTTCAGATTCATTTCTGATAAGATGTGGAAAACAATCGATGATGGGGGAAGGTGAAACACAAAAAGGAAGACGAAGAGAGATGGTATCCAAAATGAGATGCAACACTCGAACGTAAAAAGGGATAATGTTCGGTTGGTTCCTAGGGATTAGATTATGAGTCTTATCTCCCTTGGTGCACATATCCGAGAAATGTAATTTTATTTTCTTTCCACTTTCACCTGTTTCTTCGACATTTCTACCTTCATACACATCCATTCGAATGGATGGATAAAGGATGAAGAAATGAAGACATCCTTTCATCCATCCTTTTGCACCAAAGCTACGAAAGCTGATTATATTTAACGATTTAAGAGCACAGGACGAGGGAGCACTTCATTCAAGATGAGGAGGCAAAAGGACATGGAACAGGTTTTTAGATTGAAATATTGCATAGCAAACAAAAATATCAATGTGTCTACATCTGTGTGTGTGTGTGTTGAATCTTGTGTCGTCCTTTGGCTTCCTATTCCATATTCGACTTCCATCTTTATCTTCTAGCACCTTTCGACTACCCCCATTCGACTAGAATTGAATTATCGGATTTGAGATTGATTTTTTATTCAATTTCAATATTCATCATCATATGTGCCAGGATAACACAGAATACACAAGACATCCTATGCATAATGAAAAAAAAAAACGAGAATAATAATAATAATAAAAAATCAATCAACCAGTGTACTAGTAGTATAAATAGGTCTTCGGTGTTGTCCTCTCCACCTTCGTAGTCCTTAAAATTGCCTTTCTTTCGTCGCGTCGGTGTCGACGTCGGTCGGTCTGTCGGTCGGTCGGTGGTATTTGATGAATGAGGAAATGGAAATTGAAGAGTCAATCTTGTGAGGTGTGTGTGCTTCGAGATTGACAGGTCCTTTAATTACCCTGTTAGAAAAGCAATGTTTCCTTTTTTCGTATGCCTCGTAAGAAGTGGGCTAAATTCGGAAATCAATACGACGAACTATTTCAGTCTAGATTGAGGCATAAATTCTTGTAGATTGGAGCACAACGATAAACTATCATTTGAAGAGAAGAAAAAAACAAGGACGAACGTTCATGTGCAAATTGTAGTGATGCAGGGCGTTCAGTTTACCTACATTTATCCGTACGATAGAACTTTTGTGTTGAAGGTTTAAGCACTTGTGTGCTATGAAGAAATAAGAATGGAGGAATGGTTATAGTTCTTTGCAGTAATTTTTTCGCACTTGCTTAGGGTTTTTGAAGAACGTTAACGATAGCTTTATTTTTCGACATGTCTGTTAAAAAAAAATGTAAAAATGTAGTAGAACAGGTCATTTAAACTGCGATATTTTCTGAGACATGTACTATGGATCTAACTAATTTCAAGCCAGGCTAGAATCGGAATTTTTGTTTTCCCCAAAACTGATGATTTTTAACAGATGATCAGCTACCAATCTCATCAAATAAGTTTTGTTTGCAAATAGATATAAATAAAAATAAAATACTCACTGAAACTAGTGAATCAAAATCAACGCAGTCTAGACTCAAGAGTGTCAATGAGCAAGAAATCGTTTTTTCAAAATATTAAGGACGAATAGAACAGCAGGCTGTGATGAGATCAGAGCTTTAGACCTCCAGACAAACGTGCATTTATCTACAGCATTTCTGACAAAATTCGTAAGCTTAAGCATTACACAAGGACGCATACCAAAAGCCTTAAAAACAGCAAAATTGAGACCCATTTCTAAAGGTGGAACAAAAAATTGTCTCGGAAACTATAGACCCATATCCATTTAATCGCTAGTCGACCAATGTATGGAGGCAGTGGTTGTTGGACGATTGTGCAAATTTATTGAAATTTCTCTTGACTTCAGTAAGTTGTTCCTCGTATTCCTACCTAATGAAGGACTTCCATTAGTTTTTGTGATCGATAGTATCGAGAATACTAGTATCGAGAATACTATCGATCAGAAAAAACTAATGGTAGTCCCTACTCAGGCAGGAATACGAGGAAAATTAACACGCTTGGACGTAAAACTACAATTTGGATAGAAGAGTTGCTGTTAGAATCAGAAACAATCAGAGTTCAATATGGCATTCCACAAGATTCTCAACGAGGACCGATTCTATTCATTTTCTTCACCAACGAGCTGCTCCGAATACTAAAAAACTATATCTTTCGCATATGCTCATGATACGAGGTAATTCGATGGTGCCACGACATGGAATTGGTCATAAATGCTTAAAAAAACTTAAGCTATGTAAAACAGAATCTGGACTTCATGTTAAGTATCAAAAAAGAAAATACCATAGTACTGAAATGGAAGAAATCGAAATAGTGAGCGAATACAAATACTTAGGCATCACTATCGACAATCACATCAAATGGCATATGCACCGAAGTGAAGAAGTGACCTGAAATGGGTTTTATCTAAGAAGATGTGCCAACTCAAAAATAATGAAACATGTTCAGTACGCTTTGGTTGAATCGAGGCTTAAATATCGGTTTCTGGCTTGGGTCAACTCAGCACAGATTCACAGAATAGAATTATCCGAAAAGTAGAAAAATATAGGTGACACGATGAAAACAGTCCCAGTCTGTCTGTTGAAAATATCTTCCGCATGGCGATGGTGTTAGAACATTACGACTATGTCCGCTTCATCTTGTCAATTGGACATGTAGTTATTACCAGAAGACGAGCTAACGATCTGCTTCAGTTCCATAATTACCATGGCAAGACATAACTACATTATGCACTTCCCTGAATTTTAAACGATCTTCTACATCAGAAGAGATGTCAAAATAAGAAAAAAAATAATCAAAAAAACATTTTCTAGCAATAAATTAGCAAAAGCATTAGAAGCATTGCTTCCAAATAAATTCCTATCAATTTATATCAATTTTAATTGTTGTCCTTCCTTATTTTTCATTTGTCAATTGAACAAGGTCCATTTTTGTAAGAATAAATTAAGATTAAAATAACCGTCTGCAGTCTAATTGAAGGTAAATTGGAAAAAGAATGGAAGTCAAACATTAATTAACGTAGAATATATCTAGACAAGGCGATAAACTAAATTTTGTGCATTATGTAAAATGAATATAAACAAGCATACTTTTTATCTTTTTATTGATCGGAAATCAAATACAAGGTTCTGATTTTAAAGCCGATTTTTCAGGCCATTGTTTAAGGCAATTGTGATAAACTCACACATTCGTAGTTTGAAAGTCGAGCACAAGAGGATTTTTAAAATAATTCTACACATTCATTGATCGCTTCAATTGACGAGTAACATGTGAATAAAAGTATCGAAAAAGTGCCTCAAAAAATTACAAAATAATCTGATAAATAATTTAGCAACGGTTCTATGTTTGAAAAATAATTCAAAAGAAATTTGAAATTTTGTCGTACTTTTTTCACTTAAAATGATAATTTATTACTTTAATCCACTGAATAATTTATTCACTTGCTCCATGGAAGTCCGAATAAGGCAGACATCTTGATTTCGACTTATTTTCATTCGTTCACTTCGCAGTTTTTAGTTCGCTTATGGTCGATATGGGTAGCGAGTGTTATTATTGTGTCTTTTCGGAAGAAAGTCCAACAGGGCCAAATGGATTGCTACACCGCTTTAAATTCTAAAGTTCCCAAGTAACATCATTAAGATTATAAAATCATTTTTCTTTATTTCAATATTTCAAAATTGAAACCAATCTGCTTTGAGCACAGCTATATCGCACTTGACTGGAAAATAAAATAGAATACTTTAAAAACTCATTCTGCCTCTTTCTTACAAAGCGACAGATTAAATATAACTGGCTCACTGATTGAGTGGAAGTCAAATGGTGAATACCTTAGGGTGCACCTCGGTAAGCAACTGACATTTGGACACCAAGTGCAGGATATTTTAAATAAGGTGAATCTCACAATAAGAGGAGTCTGTTTTCTTCAATTAAATGCAATGAATTTTCCATGCTATTATTTCTCTGCGGCTGTTCAGGTTGGACCCACATTTTAACATTGCAATACATTCATACAGTCTTGAATATGATCTTGAACCTTCGTGAGTCAAAAAACGTATTGGTCTCAAACTTAGCCATTTAAACTACAATAGTGGAAATAATGGAATATCGTTAGTCCGTTACATATTAATTGGATTAAAGAAGTGCTTTATGTTTCCCTATTTCTTGTTATTCCTACATTATTTTTCAAGAGCTTTCACTGAAACCTTTTCCTTAACCATAAAACAATTGATGCAAGTTTGAATTTTTTTTAGAAAAATATTGGAAAATTGTTAGTAATAAGGTAAAGTGTACCATATCTCTAATGCACAATAATGTGCAATAACAACACCGTCGATCAAGAAGAAAGTGGACAGATGCATCCTTTCCCTATGCTGGGTCCCTGGGCATATGGGTATACCAGGCAACAAAATAGCCGATGAACTAGCAAGAGAGAAGGCGAGTGTACCATTGGCCCATAATTCGAAAGCAGTAAAAGCATTGCTACCGAAGAACGCTATACCTACCGGCCCGGCCCTCGCAGAGACAAGAAGAAAACTAATTGGTAGCTATTTCTTCAACAGCCTTGAAGTTCTAGGACATAAATACCAAGGACGTCCTTAAATTTCTCTTCACGACGGGTCAATAAAAAGTCAGAGAGAGCCCATAATGTGACAGCACAATGGATCTTAAAGGTCTAAGTGAGACATAACTTCCCTTAAGGATATTGCAAGACACATCTAACAACAATGTAAATATTTTCGCTACAATAAACATAAACATAAATCTTATAAAAATCGGTACGATTGTATATTGAGAGTGTCTTACGTAATTTGCTATGAAAGGTCAGCTTATGAATAATGGCTGCATGGAATTGAATTTCAGAAGCATTTAATCCTACCCCGTTCTTAGATCCGTGCAGTGGCATATTGGCAAGTCCAAAGATGAGAGATGTAAATACGACTTGATTTTTATTTAATAAAGAAAGCATTTAAGAAAAATAGAAGTAGGCTAGACAATTAAAAATATATAACAAAACTAGATGACCCGGTGTACTTTGATCACCCATCCTTATAACTCTCCCATTTTGCTAAAATTGCTTAACTACAGAAAAATCAATTGAAGCCCAAATAAACAACAAACCAACATTTTTTCATTTCGTTAACGTCATCAATCTCGGAAGGAGAAAGTTTTCCAGATCTAAATTTAACCCCCGAAGAGTTTAAAGAAGTACAATTGTCCATGCGCCAAACAGGGAAACTCCAAGTTGATTCGGCAAGCTTACAGCGAATGACCTGGCGATTTTTAGCCGCTTAAAATCGAATGTAAATCCTTTGGAATCATCGGTTTACGCAGGATCAAGACATTCTCTCCTTTGTATTTTCCCTTGATGATCTTGGCCTCTATGACGGTATTCATTGGCTGATCCTACTTTAAATTTTAAATTGTAAGGTGGTAATAACTGTGTCAACTGCGACATCTTTATTGTTGGCCGACAATATTGCTCTGTCACTAAGCCAATTATGGTTATTGAAGTGTTGTTCTATGCCCGAAAAACACGCTGAATAAATTCCTCTTTTGAGTCGGTGAAGTGACAGAAATCCGAGGCTAGTGTAGTTAATTCGGTCGATGTATCAACTGACGGATTTTCCAACATTTCCAATGTCTAATAAATGCTTCGAAAAAACAATCACATTAGATGATTTAAAGGCATACGTTTAGTTCGTCAGCAACAGTTGATCGGGGAAGATTCTGACGAAAATCACCTGATAACAAAATGTTTTGGTTGTCACGAAGATCTTTTCACCTTCTGTAAAGTCCTCCAGCGACCTCTTGTGGGCCATCATCCCAAACGATCAATTTGCATATTTGTAGAATCTTTACTAGTGCGCTGTTTTTTGCGATGTTGCAAACTGATGTTTTCGTTGATTTACATGTTTAGTGGCAATTTTAAGGTAGTTCGTCCACCTTTCAATACTGTTGCAGCTATTCCAGGTGAATCCAACGCTAGTGCTACTTCATTTTGTGAATTGATTTTTGCCATTAGCAATGAACTTAGGAACGTTTTTCCAGTCCCCTGCGAGGATCAAGGAAGTTAATTCCACCAGATCCACAGTTTATAGAGTCTATCAAAGTATCATATGCCAAGCTTTGTTGTGCATTAATTTGCGGAACATTTGACGAACTTTAAAAATAATCAAAGCCAAATATTATGATCTCGTCATAATCCTTTCAAAATCAGTTAAATAAAAATAACGACGATCGTCTTTCAAACTCGAATTTCTTGTCCATAAATAAATTCGACTTAATTTATTTAAAAATTTAAATTAACAGCCCGCTTCTCCCTTACTTCACTCATCACAAAGTTTAGATCAAAAATATAACAAAAAACATTTCACTCTCGATTACCATCCAGCAGCGTCGCACCCTACTTTGGTTAACCAAAAAAATATTACATTTAAAAAAAAAATAAAGGATAAACAAGAATAACTTTTATCCCATAAATCTCATTACCAAGGTGATAGCTAACTTTCAAAAAATATATGAAATGAAAAAAAGAAATTGTAACCGAATATGATGATTTAGGGATGAATCGCAAATTTTTCATCATCAGCGTCATCATCATCGTTGTCGTCATTGTAGACAGCGGCTACAATACAATTGGGCCGCTTCTGTTCAACAGCAATGTCAGGAATAAATAACTACCCAATTCACAATGGGAGGAAAGTAGAAAACGGTATAATAAAGAACAGGAGAACAACTTATCCCCGAGGGCATGTCCTCTTGTCAGCGACAAACGCACACCAAAAATTCAAACGACACAAAAAAAGCGCGAACAATAAAAAAGGAATCAGATGCCTGCACCCCTGCCCAAAAAAAAAAAAAAACAAAACAACAAAATCGCAGTGATGATTTTGATTTCGCTTGTTACATTTGGTACACCTCGTAATTCACCCCTAGTGTCCTTATTTCGGTGTTTTTTTTTTAGTATCAAAAAGAACCCTCGCCAGGACAAAACGAAATATTTTCGTTATTAGTGCACGTTATTGTGTCAAATTGTGTATCCAACCAACGAAGCAACATGGTGAAAGGACTCCTGCCGTGTATGACATACAACCTCTCGGTCATTAACTATTGTAACATAAAATCCAGAAAAGCAGCATAAACCCGCGCACCGAAGCCGCCGCCGGCAATCAGCTACAGCGAGTCGGGAAAATAGGAATCAAGGTGGTGATTATGTTGGATTCTCTCACTCGGTGGGGTGTTGAAAAATTATTCCCTGATTATTGTCCTTGCGCCCGGAGGCAACAAGCAGAAAATAAAAAAAAAAAAGCATAATCATTCCTGGCAGGGCATTGTTATTTTTGTTTATTATTAGCCTGATTTTTTTCGGTGCCGCGCGAAACACGTTCGGCGATCGTTTTAAGTCACATTTGTTACTTGTGCGAGAAAGGATGAAGGACGAAGGTCGCACGTTCTCATCAACGGTTGGATAATTGCGTTTTAATTTGGCAACACACACGCAAGCAATTCGCTGTGACAACAGTAATTGCTCTGCGCGAATAGTCCGTTTCGGAGATGGGATGAGGGTTGTGGAAACACGACTCAATGGAAGGATATGCAGGACATGATTGCTCGTTGACTATTTGCTGCTTTCAATGTTGTTTGATTTCCGTAACAGTTTTTTTTTGTGTGTGTGCTGTATGTATTCAGTTGTGTTTGAATTTGGATATTTTTTGGGCGACAATTGAACCAAATTAGGCGGTCGAGTGGAGCTAAAAAGAATAAGGAAGGACTATAGAGACCTAATGAAGTTGTGCTTCAGAGAATGAGGGTCCTGATTGTGTGTGTCGTTTTCTTTTTTTTTTACATCTTTTACCTCCAACAATGGCGCTGAGATGTGCTTGTGGTTGAGTGCATTCTTTATTGTTAAAATATTCACACACGAATTGGCACATAGTTGCGAGGGGTGTGACACGAGTATGTAAACTGAGTTGTCGTTGAATTTTATAAATTTAATGCTTAAAAGGATTGATAAAAACTGTTAGTAAACTGTTAGCAAGTATGTCCTTACCCCTATTTTGGTAAGAATAAAATGGCAAAATCGAATGCTTGCTTTTAGAAGTTGAGGGTCGTCAGGAGCTGACTCTGAAAAATATTCGAAAGAGGAAAATCTGGATAAAAATCGACGAAAATCCAAAAAAAAAAAATGTTTGAAGCCTTCTGCAGCACACTAATCGGCACGTACCAGAGTGGGTTTCGCCTCCGCAGATCGACGATCGACTATCTATTCAAGCAAATCGTGGAAAAGGCCAACGAATCTCAAGTCGAGGCTCACCATATCTTTATCGTCTTCAAAGCCTCATATAATTGCATTCATCGTCTTGAACTCTTCGAGGCGATGGCTCAATTCGGAATCCCGGTAAAATTGATTTAGCCAACTGTACCGCGTGACGCTGGAAAATGCAAGGTTCAATTTACAACTTGGAAATAGTTCCTCCGAAATATTCCAAACATGAATCCAGGAGATGCGCTTTCATGTGACTTTCACAATCTCGTGCTGGAACATTGGAAAACAGCCCAAATGAGTTGGCCTTGAAGTAAATGAGGACAAAACCAATTACATGTTGTCAACAATAAAGAAACATCTGTCCACCGCGTAGGACAAAAAGTCACTGTTGGCGACAGTAATTACGAGGTGGTTAGGGAGTTTACCTACCTCGGAATAAATATCAACTTCAATTAGTGGAGATCCGGTGAGAGCTCACCCTAGGAAACCGCTGCTACTTCGGTTTGGCGAAATAAATGGGGTTAAAACTCCCAATTCGGAAGATGAAAAAATTGCTCTACAAAACTTTGATTCTGCCAGTTATGTTATATAGAGCCGAGTGCTGGACAATAACCACGAAGGCAGAGCATGGTTTTTAAGCACCTTCGAAAAAAAAATTCTTCTTCGAATATTTGGTCCCGTATGCGAGGAGGGCGGGCTTTATCAAGATTTGAATGTAGTACAAAACTCCAAAATACGACGACTACACTGGCTGGGCCACATCGAACGAATGGACAGTAATCTTCCAGCAAAGAGGATCTTCGAATCACAGTCCGCAGATTTGAGACGACAAAGAAAACCGAACCTCCGCTTGGTCTAGATATCTTGGAGCAGGGTGCCCGAAATCAACGAGAGTGGAAAGCTGTCGTGTCTCAGGCAGAGACTCTTCAAAAAAGAGTACAAATTATAAAATGTATTCCTTGCCTTATGGAAAAAAGTCAATCATGAGAAATGAAGATGGAGGAAAAAGAAGCGTTAGAAGCTGTGGAACTCACAGTAGCTTGTCAAACACGAGAAGCAATATAGTGATCCTAAACATGCATTTAATAATTTTTGTATCAGGAGTATGTAATTTTTTGTACTTTTTTTCGGCTTCTGTGATTGCGTTTTTCGAGGGCTTTCATTTGCATAGATAATAGCTCCAGCTTGATTGTCGTTGACAACATCCAGGCCACTGGACATCTTGACAACATCCTGGCCACTGGGCATCAACGCCTTTGAAGCATTCCTTGGCAACACACGTGGCCTTGGAATCAGTGATAAGAGACACTCACGATTAAAGTACTAACCGCATGCAAATGAGGCTTCAATATTTCTAATTTATGTGGAATCAAGAGCACCAATTGCACTTGATGAACTGTAGTTGTATTGCCGTTATTATTCAGCTTTCCTCATTTTCATGGAAGATGACGGATATTTGGTTAACGGTCTTCGATACCGTCGATACCGATGTCAGCACCAACTCCTACTTTGAATGTATTTAAGAAACATCTTTATTTTCTCAACTAGGCATTGTATTTCACTTCTCATTTATTGGATGTTCCAGACCAGTTTAGCCTGATGAAATACAGGCTTTGTAGCGCAGTTGCTTAAACGCTTACTTTTTAGTTGGACCAATTGAAACACATGTTCCAGGTTCGCATGCTAAAGTTAGTTTTGAACTTTTACATAGTTTTTCAAACGTGGTCCAGTCAAAATACGGTATAGGTTGCCGTTCTGTAGAGATTTAGTAATCATCTAGCCAAGCTGGAGTTCAAATTTCAGTTATCAAAATCATACTTTATGAAAATATCATAGCTCTGCTGTAAAGATACAACAGCGACAGTAGGTAGATGACACATTCTTTCAAAACACAAAAAAAAAATTTCATGGTAATATGACAATTAATTGTGAATAAAATACTGCGAATTGAGCGAGTGCAAATAAGTCAAAATCGAATTCACCTTCTTTGCTTAAAATTCGAAACCGAAACCAAAATTCGTCTCAACTTCAAACCACCCAATTCTTCTCCAGATCGCTCTTCGAAAAATGTTTTATAAAAGAAGTCAGAATACCTTGGAATGGATGTTCTCAAATGGACTGCCGCCGCTGTCTTCTTGAATTTATAATAAAGTAGCTTCTTTGCAATGAATGCGTCGGCTGCTGAGTTTGAGGTCCGAAGTTAGAATTCAGGAAGGAACATCTCCTTTTTTTTCGGTTCCAACTCTCACAAGTGACTGACAATCTTTCGATGAGTAAAAAATTTTTTTCCTGTTAATATAAAGCTACTGGAGGCGCTCGGAGTCGGCATTTAACAGAAGATCCAACCCCTGCCATTTGTGCTAGTCGGTAGTAATAGAATCTGCAGTTGGTAAATATAGTCTTTCTGTTTGGAGAACGCAGCTTGATTAGATTGCGTCGCGTCGGTCTGCCTCTGATAAATAATTGAAAAACAAATGCTCTAAGGTCTTCCCAAATCATTTACTTCATTGGTTGACTTTATGCACCCCAAGTCTTATATCCTTCAATAAATATCCTTGCACTCTTTTGCACCTTCAAACTAAACAAGTTCTATGTTATCTTTACTTTTTTAAATTTTTCTGATGGAATATTAAGTCATATCCGTGCACGTTCACAACATAACCTTTCAGTCATCTTTAATCAGCTCGTTTGTCCTTCGACAACCCCCAACAAAACACGCCAAGATCTAAGTAAACGTAAGGCATCAAAGGCAACATTTAAAACTTCACCAGTGCAATGCCACAAAGTCATCCTAGTGGAAGGCTTGTGGTTACTTTTGATCTCATTGCCTTCTAGTGCTCGCTTTTGTTAATGGTCTTGAAAAATGAGACGGTGAAAACCTTTGATCTCCCTCGAAGGTTGCACAGCACATCGTAATCATCATAGTCATTCACGGGAGCAGAACACGTGCTCGCCTAGGTTCAGTGCTCTTCAGGTTTCTTTAAGCAGAGACGGAAATTTAAATATTTCCCACAAAACTTTTGAAATATTTCCTTCAGCTTCATGACCTTCTTCTCTCCATCCGTATAAGCTCGTGTATGCACCAGAGTCACCTGATGATGCCAGTGTTCACCTGCCCACCTGGATGCCTTGCCATTTGCCTGGCTGCTTTTCTGGTGAATTTCTATTTGACGAATACAATTGGAGCAGCTTGAGAGCTGCATTTCCATCTTTTCTGTTATTGTCGAAAAATTAATTACATCGAAAAGGACGAGCAGCGCCGTGAGTATGAGCTGGTCGACAATGATGACGGCGCCGCTGGCGCTGTGTCGGTTATGATGTAAGATGGAAACTGCACTCGGATGATGAAAAGCAGTGAATGCAACAAGGATGGGGTCGTAGGTGATGCTTTTGTGGAGGAACTCGTCGCTCGCTCGGAATATAACATCATGATTTTGTTACTTGAGAATGCTTACGGATGTCGGCTTTTATTTTTTGTTTTTAAATACAGCAACAATGATTTTCCTTTTTGCAAAAAGCTGTATGTTTGCTGCTCTTTGTGTGGCAATATTAAAGCTCTAGAAGAGGTATGTTTTAAGTAACGAGATTGAATTGCAATGGGAGTAACAATTGGTCAAGCTAGCTTATATTTGAACAACTGTCGTAGAAGAACAAAACGAAGACTTTGCATCTCTGAGTTATTTTTAAGGTTCCGGACTCTAAAAAGAAAAACAGAATCACTTCGTTGTCCGTATGTCTGTTTCAAACTTTGGAGGTATCAATTTGGAATTAATACCAAATGTCTGTAGTCCTTTAAAGCTGTAATAAGACCGAGATTCTTAGTCGATGCAGTCTAAAGATTGGGTTTTTATGTCGCATTTTTAATACTCGCAAGGGAATTAAAATTTAAAAGGTTCTTTACGTAGACCTGTTATTTTGAAATTTGGGAAAAATCCGAAAACCGCGAAACCGTGAATCAGACTCGACTGACAATTCTTCTTAACTTAGCTTAAGTATTGATTAAGTATTAGCTTAAGTATCTGATTTTTCACTTTTAAGGCTCCAAAAAAGTCACTGTATACCGACATTATTACAGATGGCAATTTAGGTGGTAACTAAGTGGATTTCAAGTTATTTTTTTATTTAACTATAATTTTTCAAAAGTTTTAAAAAAAGTCTCGAAAACTCGTCGAAGTCTTTTAACGAAAACGTGAGCCAAACTGCATTCTAGTTTAGAAAAGCTCACTCAGTTGACAATATTGAAGTTTTGAATTTTTCAGCGGCTTAAGAGAAAGAAAAAAACCCAATGAAAGTACCTTGATAACATGTGCAAGACCTCGTTGATAGTGAACTTCAAAACGCATCCCTGAAATTGTCCGTTGAAGCATTTTAAGCGGCCAGGAAAACTAAAGCTGCTTTATTTCGTATAATTTGTTTTACAATAGTTTATCACCACAAATTTTACATTAAGAGTTATTGCCAAGCAAAGCATTTCTTCTTTAACATTTTAGGAGAAAAAGCAAGTAAACAAATATAATTATTTTAAATTTAAATTAAATTAGAAAAAAAATACGAGAAAAATAACCTTCTTTAAAAATAATGTTTCAATAAATAAAAAATAAATGTCAAATAAATAAAAAAACTAAATAAATAAAGAAATAAATTTTGAGTTAACAAAGACAAATAAATTAAATAAATAAATTTAAACAAAAACAATAATTTAACTTAACGAATATCGAGTAGAATATGAAATAAATTAACAAAATATACGCATATTAATAAATAAAAAACGTTAATCAAGAAATAAAATCAATACGAATTAAAAATAACAATGAACAACTCCTTACATATAAATGTATTGGGCCAATGAAATAAAATAAAGCAAAATATAATTGGTAATAAATAAGTACACAAAAATGCATAAATAACAAAAAAAGTGAACAAGGACTTGTAATGGTAAACCGTGAATAGTTTGTACTAATGTAAGGAATTAAACAGGGAAACAATTAAATTAAAAAAAAGCAAAGCATATTTTGCTTATTGAGGAACCCATAGAGCTGAAAATGAGCTTCGTGACTGAAGATCATTTTTTGATGAAATTCATCATCTTGGCTCATCTTTTCCAGAGCCCAATAGAAGAAAGTATGTAGATTCAAATGCTCCATCGGCTTCAATTCTTTCGTCAGGGAAATTGCCTGATTTGGATCGTTTGCTACGGACGCCTACACGACCGCGATATTTTAAACACTTCGACCAACCCGATTTCTCACTGACACGGCAACTTCACACAACGAATATGTAGACACTTTACTTGTTATTGCATGTTTACGAGAGCGAGAATTACGACCGAAAATTGGAGTTAACTCTCTTTAAGTCGCGGTCACCGACTCCGAGTTTCGGTAAAAAAAATTATTATTTGCCTAAGTTGCTCGTTCGTGTACTTTACAACGATGAAAATGTTGAGTTTACTGAATAAATTGACAATGACAGTTCGTCGAGAAGTGGAAGAGTGCGTTCACAAATTAAATTCAAAAAGTCCCTATTGAAAAACCCGTTATTAACTATTTAAATCTGAATCCACAAAAATCGAACAACGACTGGAATACTACTGTGTCCAAAAAATTTTTTGGACACAGTAGTACGTTAGCATGGCGATAAATTTAGGAATACTTTTTAATTTTACCTAGAGCTGTGAAGATCTCTTTCAAATGCTTATACGCGACAGTTTTATTCAATTTTCTGGCACCAAATTAAATGTCGAATTATCATTTTTGTGGTAAAGTTAAAAATTTTGTATGTCCGAGTACGGGACCTGGCTTGGAAAATTACCTTGTAAATTTATCGTAAGACAGAGACGACTTTCTACTTATAAAAGAGTAAAGCATATTCCTGACAATATTTATTTTCTCTATATTTCTACTTATGTGCTCGTTAAAAATAAGATTTTTATCCAGATAAATACTTAAGTACTTCACGGCGTTTGCCAATCAACTGATACACCATTTGTTATTGATCTGTTTCCTGCAAGAAAGCAAGATTTCCTTTTTCTTGTGAAAGAAACTGAATTCGTCTTATATTATATTTGTATTATCTTTTTGAAAACAAATCTTTATCTTGACTTGGCCATCAATTGACTATTGCCTTCAAACTTCTTACCCTCGGTTCCAGTTTTGAAGAAATGAGTTGGTATTGAAGCAGTTCAAATATCGCTCCTCCAATGGTAGCCATCACATCTTGGGCTGGCGCATTGTCCTAGCAAACCAGCTTTTAGTTTTTCCTGCCTCTTTTTTATTGAAAGCATCCTGCAGTTTTCTGATTTGGTCTGTGCTGTAAGGACATTATTCCCTAAATCTCAAAATACAGATGAATTAAAATTCATTCGGTTGTTTTGTCTCTGGACAAAAGTGGTGAATTCAGATTTCAAAATTCCGGGTTAGTTTTATGGATCTCGTGGGTTTTTCTTAAGGATCTAATGCACCGACACCTTGTTCATGTAAATTTCTGTGCTACATCAGCTATAGGCTCACTCGTGCGCCACCTAACACAAGATTTTCACCTCTTTTTTTACATTTTCTTAGATCTTCCACGCAGCTTAAATTCCTTGTGACAGAATTGCTGAATATGTCTATTCGTTTTTCTTTATTTTTTTATCTCATCGCTCTGAATGTTAAATTTTATTGATCAGCTCAACAAAAGGCACCCAGCTTGTTTGAGTACTGATAGTTGTACCAAATGTACAAAATATTTGGCTTATTAATGTGACTACAGCTACAGTATACCCTTGGCTGCTGACATGTTTCAGAGTTGTTGGCCAAGGAAGTTTCCATCCAAAAGTATTCAGCAGAAGCGACTAAAATCAACGAAAATGTTAAAAAATTAAACCTGCAACAAAAGTATATAATTGCAAATAAAAAACCGTGAATTAAATGAATGTAAATAAATTGATACAATAGATATGCGTGCATATTCGGATTCCAACCATGATCAAAATAAAATTAAGCCGAGAATCTTCTTCTTACTTTTCGCCTTGCTCTATGCAAAATTCATTATAAGGATAATCACAATCCCTAAAGCCTCGTCTCACTTGAGCTGTTTACGTATCCATCGATAAACTTGGTGGAGTGCGAAGCAAGCGCTGCGAATGGAAATATCAATGTGGGTATAAAACTTCAGCTTTTTAGTGAAGTGAATTCCAAGGAAGTTAAACCCCCTAGTCATAGCTTTGATTGCGGTTCCATTTTGATGTCCAACTGTGTGACTTTTAAGGTGAAATTGATTTTCGAATGAGCAGGGTAGGTTAAAGGATTCCATCGAATCTTTGACTTTGAAGTTACCTTCCCAACAGTGAGGTTTTGTCCTAGGCGGTTGGAAGGTGCTTTGCAATCGAGACGTACACGGTTCTTTCATCATTCACTTTATAGCCATCTTATTTCGGCTTATGATCAAATACTGTTAAAGCCTCGAAGACGGCACACGAGGTGTCCAATGTCAAGAAGAAAATTGAGGAAGTCAAAAAATAGGGTCTTTGCGTTGTCTAGCCTCACGCTGCACAGCTGGATCAGTTAGGCAATGATCTTCAATTCGAGTTCGACTATCGCACAATATGCCATCCCTTACTGCTTTAAAAGTCGATGAAGGGATAATGAGTCTGGACTTCTAATTCCGTGGTATTTTGAAGACTTAACCTTAAGGGGGAAAATTTGTTTGACTATCGATCTGCCAGGCTTTTAAAGTTCACAGCTGACGTATGCCACGATGTTTGTTCCTATGTTAGGTATCGTGGATATCCCTCGATCATCGTTTCTTCCATTTTTCTGACTGCTGCAGTGCACTCAAAAATTTTCCCCAACAAGTGGAATGTCTTAATCAGTTATTAAGGACTGTGAGGTATAATTAAAACCAATCAACTTCAAGTGGCATACCTTGTCAAATATAATTGTGCTTGAAAGAGCACGTATCCTCACACCACACCGCCACCACTCGAATCGTTTAAGGATCCCCAAAAGGACCTTACAATGCCAACGCACTTAATTAACGAAAACACATAAATGATTCATTATTATCCATTTTTTTTTTGTTTTTCGTTTCAAAAATTAGCCCCAAACGACTGCTTCTCTATTCCCGGTACAATTTGAAATTGAACCTTAATCGGAGCTCATCTCCTTCCTCAAGAGCACGTCATAACTTTTTTTTCCCAAGGGGGGGAGGGAAAAACTCGAACACACAACTTTTCCGGTTTATCAGCAATTACAATTTTCTTTTTTTGTTTTAATTTCATGCATAAATACGTACGATTGACTGGGCTCTGCCAAGGTATGAGTTTGAACGTTGCGTTGCTTAATAAAACCCACTCACTCCCCAAGTCACAGTGACAAACGCGAATGAGACGCGACGCAATGCGACGTCTCCTTGCCGCAAAGACGAAATTAACGACGATTAATCATGCAGTACCTTGAGGCGGCGAAAACTCAAAAACTTTTGTCACGGTTATCGCGTCCACGTTCGATTGTGTCTCGCGCGATGTTAAATATTCCACTGATTTCCAAAATGGTTATCGGAATTCCTTGCGGTGGATCCGAGGGTTTGGTGTGGGGGGCTAACAATCGGGTCGTCCGTCGTGTTTTAATTTTTCAGGGGGTGAATGTTTGTGCTGGTAGCTGCGGTTGGTGGTGGTTGGTTTTTTGATAAAAAAAAAGACGAAAATTCCAATTTGTGGTTTTCTTTGAGTAGCACCATCTGATGCGGTTCCCAGATGGGGAAAACCAAGTTAGTTGCATCGTTTTCGCCTCTTTTCTTTATCTGCTGTTTTTTTTTTGTGCATTCCAATTGTAATTACAATTGATGAGGGTGCAAGGATGCCGGTCTTACCTCGGAACAAAAGGAATTTGCAGATTTTTTTTTTTAATCTTAGTCCACCTGGAAGGAAGCAAGGCAAGTGAATGAGCCTGTTAAATATTCATAATTGTTAATTAAATCATAAGGAAGGATGAGGAATTTAAGGGCGGAAAGGATAGACGGCTTTGGATGGTGTGGTAATTAAGTACTGAATATAGAAGTGTGATTGCAATTATTATGCAAATTGGAATGCTGAAGATGGTCGTCATTGTACATTGGACAGAGCACACAAGAAAAAAAAAATTATGATGATAATGAGTTGCGATTGCCCTTTATTGATCTGGATTGGATTGGGATTTCAATATTGTGTACAAAGGGTGGAGATGCTTAAAGAGTTACGGCCATTTATGCAAAAATCGTTTCTTGTTATTAATTTTATGTTGTGAGTTGAGAACAGTGAGCAGGATAAATGTAATGCAGTCGCTCTCCGTTTTTGGTATGTAGACCTGCTATCGCACAATTTACAGTACAGAGATACGATATTTGAAATTACCTTTCAACTGAACTATCTTTACAATTTATTTAAAAATGTTCAAAATGGTAATTTACCCGATATATTTGAGTGGGAAAGTACGAGAAAAACCCACCAAAAAAAAAAAAGATCTAAATAGCACAGCTTTAAAAAATATAGAACAATAAATATAAATATATAAATTAATAAATAACTAAATAATTGAATAAATAAAAAGTTGATAAATTTAAAAATAAAATAAATAATTAAACAAAAAAGATAAATAAATAAATACATACATTAATTAATAAGTTAATAAATAAATAAATAAAACCCAAAATATTTAAGTAAATAAATAAATATGTTTACAAATAAATAAATATAAATAAATAGATAACCGAAATGTGCAAATTTCGACAAGTAAATAAATAAAACTAGGTTAGTAATGAAAAATTGTGACAAACGTGAAATAAAAATGATGAATTATGTGTGCAACTCAAGTGAAGGGTTATTCAACTGATTCTATCATTGGATTGTCAGGGAAAACGCATCTGACCAAGAAAAAAATAACTCTAACTTAGTTTTTTTTATAGATATGACCAAAGCTTTCGACATGGTCAATCATCATATTCTGCTGGAAAAACTGCATAGAACAGGATTAAAAGGTGTTATTCACAAGTGGTTGTCTTCGTATTTGTCAAATAGATCACAGCGTGTCAAGTTTAATGGTGACTATATTAGCAGCTCGCTAAAACTTAAGAATGGTGTACCACAAGGTTCGGTATTGGGTCCATTATTATTTTTGATAAATATAAACTCACTGTTTTATCAAAAATCTAGCAACAAGTAGTCAAAACAGCCTTTACCTATGATATTGCATTGACTTATGACAATAAAACCATTTTTGACTCTGTAGTTCAGTTAAATATGGACCTAAACATTCTTCGTCAATGGATTTTCCAAACACGAACTTCTCGTAAGCAATAAAACAAGACTAATGTTATGTAATCTAATAGGAATTTATTCACTTGACTGTGATACAATTTTTCATTCGAGTGCATGTCCCAATTGTTCGATTTCTGTCCATACTTGTCGTAAAATTATCTACCAGGTAAACATATCATCTGATTCGAACTGTTTCAAAATACAAGAGGTTGAGAACTTTAAATATCTAGCCATTCAAATAGATAATAAGATAACATGGAAGGCACATGTGGAAAACCTTAAGAATTATATGTTATCTGTCATTCGAAAAATGTACTTATTAAAGGAGCACTGCTCACAAAAAATTTTGTTAATGGTGTACTATTGTCTTGCGCATTCCAAATTGCAAGTTGGGGGGCGACCTAAAACACAACACTTGATGTATTGTAAAAGTCCCAAAAGCTTATAGTCAGAATTATTTGCCCACAGTTGGCCTCTATTTCTGAAATTGTGTATATTTCCTCTAAATCACCTCCATATCTTTAAGGTTTTAAAAATTTTCTACTTGAGAAGCGGATACAGTCAAACGTTGAGATGTTCAACTATATACAACCTCAGAATAAACAATATGGTTAAAATGTGCAACATACCATTCCTTAAAAATACCCGCTGCTTGAAATTTTTTACTACGATAGCACCTAGGCTTTTTAATGAATTGCCATTACACATAAGGAAATAACGCAACCTATCCTATTTTTAAAGGAACTTAAGCATTCTCTTTTCAGTTTTGATAATTCAGCTACCAAAGTTTTTCTAAGTACAAATTTATAATGTAGGCTTATAAACATTTTTGTATGCGTCATTGATGGATCATTCGCCTGTAGTCATTAGGGACTATTGAATGATGCCCTTTAATAAAATAATAATAAATAATAAAATAATAAAGTATCGATGAGTTTTCGAATTCTGACAGAGACCAATTCAACATTGGCTTTATCATGAAGATCTGAAGCAAAGTGATTCTAGGGAAGAATTAACATCATTTTCAATAGTTTGACTAGACATCCGCTTAGTGAACCTCAATGAGATAGGCTATATCACAATAGGCTATGCTGATGATATGGCTATTGTCATAAGAGGCAAATTTAACACTATAATCACTAGCGTTATGCATTCAATGAAGGACCGTTCTGGTTCCCTTCACACTGAGCAGACAACTGACTCTGTCTCCAATTTTTATTGAGGGAACCTCTCAAGTATCTCGGTTTTATCTTGGATATGAAACTGAACTGGACTACACATATCAAGTCCATCACAGAACGTGCAACCAAGGCCATGTGGCCCTGTAAGCGGTTCTAGGGTATGTCCTTGGGTCTCAATAGGTCTGATGGTTAGACCTATTATTACCTACACAGCCATTATTTGGTGGCTCAAAACTTTAGAAGTAGCAATTGCTAAGAAGCTTGTTTGGGCATCACCGGTGCTATGAGCATCTGTCCTATGGCAGCACTGGAAGTTGTCTCCTCTTCACATTTTCATAAGAAAAATAGCCGCCAGAAATGCCCGTAAGATGCACCTGGCAATGAAAAACAAACCAGGTGGCCAAATGGGACACTTGAAAATAATCAATTTCATCACGGATAAAGACATATTCTGCTCGATCCCAGAAGGCAACATACCGCTTTGGGCGTCTCTTTGGGTAGACATTTCTAACCGTAAAAAATGGTCGAGCAACAACACACTTGCCCCCGACCGAAGAAACCTAATCTGGTATACTGATTACTCAAAAATGGCATATGGAGTAGGTGCCGGTGTCTATGGACCCAACACTAAAATCTCCATACCCATGGGAAAACATCCAAGTGTGTTTTCCAGGCTCAACTACAAGCCATCGAATCATGTGCAATAAAAAACCTTGCAAAAGGCCATAAAGGGGCCAGAATTCTAATATATTCAGACAGCCAAGCAGCGCTCAAGGCACTGTCATCCAATCGCCTTACAATCGCTGGCCCGACGTAACAAAGTTAGGTTAGGTTAGGGTTCCAGGTCATCGTGGAATCGAAGGCAATGAAATTGCGGGCGGGCTAGTCAGGCTGGCTGGTCCGGAACCTTTTTGTGGCATAAGTTTTACTACGGCTACAGGTCTGACCAATAAGTAGGAAAACAAGCTACGCATTGCCCACTGAAGAAATCAACGGGGACTCAGACAGTCTTAGTAACTAATCAATCCCTTCAGACTGCAGTGTCCGCCACTTGGACAGGGGTATATACTATAAAAATAAAAATAAAAGTCTTCGGGTGACTATAATACACTCGGGGAAAAGGGTTGATTAGCCTCATTAGGGTCCATCTGTTCGAAGGCGTGCCAACTAACGCACGTCAAACCCTCCTCTGGATCGAAATGACAGACTCAAGTGCGTGAAAACGGCGCACAAACCAAATTCTAGTTTCATCATCCCAATAAGTCAATTCAATAATAATTTACTAACATTTTGTAAATGGAAAAGAAGTTGCCAAGTCCGTATCGGACACACACACGAAGGGTTCCTTACTACCATAAAATGTTCTTCATTATTTTGTCTTTTACTTTCTCATAGCATACTTCTTGGCGTACAACTAAAATGGGATTTTCGCCTTAACTTATACTATAAAATATTGCTTTCTATCAAATTTCATGATTTTATATCAACGGGAGGTACCCTATAAATTTTGATTTCCTTGCGAGTTTCAAAATCCGCAACATTTTGTATGAATTTAAACTTGATACCTTCACTCGTTGTTGAGAGTATTGGTCATGATAGACGGATGATGGGACAGCGAAGTAAAGCTCTAAGCTTCCGTTTTTCCTTTTGAAGTACGGAACCTTTAACAACATAAAATAAAAACGTTTCATCCTTCACTTCTGTTTTCGAAAAACGAAACATCAGCTTGGATTTCAGAGAATGTGACCTTCATTACCGTACCGATTATTGCATGTAACGTACGATGGGCGTAAATTCCACCACTTGTGGTAACGATATAAAAACAAAGAAACACACACGGCTTCTGAAGTCATTTTGGGGCTCTTAAGTTTATCCTTTCTCCAGGTAAGTGCACGTTCATAAACTTTAAATGGAATCTTATGACTTTCTCTTACGTTCCAAGACCGCCGCTTTAAGTACTCTCTCCTGTCATTACCCGTAATGACGCCCATAAAGCCACCGTGTCTCTTAATAAAATAAAAACAACTGCCTTAACTGGCAAAAGACACACTTCGACCATATGTGTGCCCCATTTAGAGACAATCCAAAAGAAGATACGCATAGACAAATTAACTGTCGCACACACTCTAAAATCAATTCACTAAATTGTAACAGAACAAGCCCGTCCCACTTCACCGGAAATCATTTGAGACTCCCAATAAAAGCTATTCGCAAATTTTTCCCATAGAAGAGAACAACAAGAAATCCCAACAATATCCTGTGAATACAAAATGAGAACATTAAAAGCAAAAGACGAGACAAAATAGGCACCCGAAAGCCATAAAGCAATCGTTCCTTAGGAGAATGGGTGGGAACGGTCTTTTATTTTTCTTTTTAACAACCATTCAAGATGACGCTCAGCCTTCCGTTGCTCTATACGCTGTGCCGCACGCAATAAAATGGAGAAAAACTTGAAAGGACCAAGCCAAAGGCGGCAGCAGCGGCGGGGGTAGGTAAAGCGATGGTATGCCCCGCCGTTGGTTACCCCGTATTTAGTATGATAATAGACCCAAAATCACTTCATTTGTGCGACACTTTCCATCTTGATGTCTTCGAAATTACCCGCCTTAAACAGGATGTATGATTGGGTGGCATGGCATGGCATGGCAGCCTGACGAGGGGCGGATATGCCGCAAGGCTAAAAAGTCAAATAACACAACAAGAGTCAACAAAAAAAAAAAAACAACAACAATAACAGAGTGAGGAGCAGCAGCTGAAGATGGCATCATTTTAAATTGCCAACGGTGTCCCGTAAAGGACGAAATCTAAGTGAAGAAAAAAAAAAACGAGAAAAGATATCCCATAGCTTATGAAGGGTTAAAAGGATTTCAATATCAAAAAGAAGGACCCCCAAAATGTGTACAAAGAATCGAACGAGGGGGTAATAAAAATCTGGGAATACCTCAATTTGCGATCCATCCTTTTCTTTGGCGTATATACGTATACGTAGGCCATTAAACTGTGGGCCGGAAACTGGCCCAATTTAGTCGGATGATAACCGGATTGAAGGATGAATGAAGGGGGGGGGGGGGGGGGGGGCTCTCGGGTGGCAAGTGTCCTGTTTATTACAAATAAAAACGTTCTTGCGCGCTGACATATGTACACATGTGTATAGAAAAAAAAAATCCCCACAGGATGTGCATAGTCAAGGATACCATAGTACCTATTTCATTATCATAATTCTTTATGTTTTTTTTTTCATCTTAGAGACATCCTTTTTAAGTCGGCACAACATACAGCCATCCCCTGTGTCAATTGAGGCAGAATAAAAGGATGTCATGTATACGGCAAGTAGTCAAAAGGATAAATGAATATGAATTTCAATTACTATTCGGATGGCCCTTCAAAGGATTCATTCGTTCTGCTCTAATTATGTCAACATTTGGTGACATCCTTTCATTTCATTATCCGAATGTAAAGTAGAAAAGTTTTTTTTTTCTGTCATTGAAAATCATTCTCTCAATAGAAAACCACGTGACATCCTTTTTAATATCCTTCTTCGAAAATCGCGTGCAGAGATTTTGCTCTCGATAATGCCACTACCGCGGCGCCTGTCCCTCGGGGATAGTGATTCATTATCACACTGTCATCATGTCAGCCCAGAGTTGTGAGTGAAACAGAAAGGACACATTAGGCTAACCACTATCCACCATCAGCAGCAGCAGCAGCACCACCACCCGTAACATCATTCAATGTCGCAATGTCAATAGCAAATCCTTGTTGGCGGTAGCGACAAATCCCATCTCATTGAGAACCCGCTCTTCGTTTGCTTTCGCTTGGTTTGGATTTTTGAAATGCAAGGACATCTGTTCAAGAGTTTGGGCCGCGTTGAAATCTAAAATATCTATTATCCTGCGGGAGATTTAAATCTCGCGTTACGTTTTGATTGTCAGGAAAATAATGAACCACATAATAAAAAAATGCTTCCAATGCGATCGACTAGGGGGATATTTTATTTAAAACTAAGGCTATGTCATTGATCCTGCCCGTCTAACTTGCGTCTGCTTGCAGCATTCACTCCTGTTTAGAAGTTTGAAAGCATCGCTCCGAATGACATCGTTTTTAATTAATCGCAGGATTAGGATTCGTTTCCTCTTTTATTCTGTATGTTTGTAAGATCGATGGCACATCGACCATCGTTTATGATATGCCGGATGGATTTTCCTTATCGTGATGGGTTCCAAAATGCCAATATTACCCAGCAGGACGAACCACAAAAAAAAACGACTAAGGACAACATCACACATAAAACCACAATCATTCGAAACCAATTTGCATAGCAACCATTTTCTTTTTTTTGTTGCTCCTTTTTGCTTGGTTGTTTTGTTATGAATGTCCTTCGTTGGATGCATCCTTGTGGTAGCGCGGTGATAATCCTCTTTAGTTGGGTCATGATAGTTGTTTTATTTTTTTTCGTGTTGTGAATGCAAAATAGAATACGACTGCCGAAAAAAAAAGGGTCGAGATAAAGAACGGACAAGGAAAAAGGAAAGCTGCAGGGCAACAAAGGACATGGATTAACTTTTCAATGCACAATGAGAAAAGCCAATGCAATCAAATTGGAGTGGAAATTGCCGATTGATTGGGAAGAGGCATGTATTTATGTATGTGTCCTTGTTTGGTAGGCCTCTCTAGATGGATGACCAGGATACAAGCGTCAGATTGTTCGAAATCACTTTAAACGTTTTTTTTTGGAGCATAAACTGGTGTTATTTTACTAGACGTGGTTTGAAGTAAAAAAAATCCCGTATTGAAGCAAGAAGTAAATTGGACTATTGTCGGCTGTCTGGTGGACGCAATCAAATTGGAATCGAAATGGAGATAGACTGACTTTGACAGGCGAATCTTTTCTTATATTGGCAATCTTGGGAACAAGAAAAAAAACAGCCATTTCGAGAATGTTAACTTTCTTAAGGGGGCTTCAAATAAGGACATCAATTAAGTACTAAAATAAAACACATAACAAAAGGAATGTCGGGCTTAACTTTAAAACTGAACTGAACATTCGCGTTTGCAGCAATCGATTTTTTAGAATCAATTCTCCGCCACTCGTTCGCACATATCAGCTCTGCAATTTAACAAGAGTCTTCAGCTCTTGAGTTAGTTTGATTTTTTGAGATTGCAACCAGTAGACTGAAAAATTTCGTTTTTCTGTAAACGATTGATTTGGTTCATTCTTAGCTGAAACGCGATATTTTCGACAGTGTGATATCTCACTTGCACAGAAACATTGAATTGTGAATATGTTGATTGTATTTTGGCCACTAAAGTACGCACGTTTTGTTTTGTTTGAGGATAACGAAGATATTGATTGTTGTAAGTATTTTTACATCGATCGACTTACAATATCGTAAGTAAACTGTTAAGAACAAGTTAACAAATGTTGCCCGATCGGGAACTTCACAAAAAGAATCTTGACTGATAATTTAAACGCAAAATTGTTAGGCACCTTTTAGTCAATCTTTTGCTAGAAATGTCCATCGTTTCGCGAGCCATAACCTCGATTGAACCGATCAAGTACTCGTAATACATTTTTATTTTCTTGTCTTACCATTTTTTAACTGGCGGCAATAAATATTCGGGTGTTACTTAATTCGAAGAAGTTGATAAGGACTTATTCCAATTCTTTTAGCGCAGTCAATTGTTTTTATTTCTGGTACCAGTACCGGGACTTGTACTTATACTTCTGGTCAAGTAATGCACAAGTACTGGTCAAGTAATGCATAAGTACTTTGGTACTCGAGTAATTAGTGCTTTGTACTTGTATCCAAATAATTAAAAAAAAACATTTTGAAGTACAATTACCACGGTCCTGAAGCACAAGTACCAATACCTAGTAGTTATACTTGGGTGGTTTGAAGTGCTGAAATACTCAAGTAATTAAGAGATCTTTCTTAAAGTAAATCAATTTGTTATTTTCCCACAGCATTTTTATCTTTTGGTTAATTTTCTTAATCAAAATGTGTTACATGTTTATCTGAAAAAAAAATTAATTTTGAAATTAAAATGCAATGAAAAATTTTTCATTGAATTACAAAAAACAATAACAAAAAATTAATTGTCCACTTAATGTAGAAATAAAAAAATATACAAAAACAAAGATTTTAAATTAAATGCAAAACTATTTAAATATATAGAAAAAAATTATTAATAAATAAATAAAAACATATATAAATAAATAAATATATAACAATTAATAAAATATAATAAAAAATTAATAAATAAATGGGAGGACATATAAATTAAATAAATAAATATAAAAATAAAATAAATAATTGTACAATAAGTTTATAGAATAAAAAGAATAATTGAATATGAAAAAAATAAATAAATGGTCTATTTACTAAAAAAAAAATCACAGTTTAGTTTATTTGGTTAACCAAAACATTGTCGGCGATCGAGTCAAAAGCGTATTTATTAAATTTTGGATTCTATGGGTTATCAATTCAGCATTCCCTTTTTTATGGAGTTCAGAGGTGGAGTGGTGCCAGGGAAGATCTAGCATAATTTTGAGCAGTATGCTTTGCGATACTTACAGTTTTTGGATACGACAGCTTCCCCCAATCGCCTGGTTCTTGAATGTTAGTCTCATGTCGAGATGCATGCCTAGATATTTTGCGGATGACTCCCAATCTATTCCCAATTCGTTTCTCTGTATCTATGCATTAGGAAGGCTGCAAAGACTTCTTTTTCGTGTAAAAAAAATTCTGTCAGTATCACTATCGCATTGCTTACATTTCAATACATCTTACATTCCGGAAGCACAGGGAAGTCTGCAGTAAGAATATTATATAAAACAAGTCTGATAATTGCACCCTGAGGGGCATCTACAGATATGCAATTTACGTTGGAAGCGTTGCTTATAACGAAAACCCGAAAATAATGAGAGTATATTCACCAGGCATACCTTAATCTTGACCAAACTTGGTTAAAGTTCTGGTGCATGTGCCCTACCAGAATATCTTCATCATAATTTGGAAGCCTTATTGGTGGAAAAAAATGACCGTCAGCTTTTTTAGCTGAGCTATTATCTCTTAACTTCTCTTCTTGCCCTCTATAATCGATCTCTGTCCACCGGATGCCTAAGAATACCAGTTGCTTCGTTTTAAAAAAAATATCGCGTAAGTCTTCAATATCGTTGAGCTGGGGGACCGCGTATGCACTTTTCTTCTTGTCCGCCTATCTTTTGGCTCGGAGTATTTGTAAGATTCTGGCATTCGCATTTATTATGATACTTACTGATTTAAAGGGGCTCCCGACCCATTAAAGGGCTCTTCCTGAGATATAAGCCTTCCACTCTTGTGGATCACGGGCACGCTGATTCCAGTTATCTAGACATAGCGCTCTGGCATCACTGGCGATCACTATGTCCTTAAAACTGAGGTTAGAATTTTTCTTTGAAACGAGTTCAAAACATGGTCTGCCTTCCTGTTTATCGTCCAGAACTTGATTCCATATACATAGCAGAACTGTCAGGCTCAAAGTTTAGGCAGCAATTGTATGCGTATATTTGTCTTCCGAGCTAGGAGCTTTGAGCCCATTTGCTTCGCCGAAATAGCAGCGGCTTCCTTGGCTGAATCTCCACTGAAGTATCATTCACGGAGTTGATATTAATTCTGAGGTAGGTAAACTACTAAACCTACTGCTGCAGTGTGGTTGTTGGTTATTTCTGTTTTCTCTTTGATGATGTCGAGATATTGGTTCAAAGACTTGTGGCATTAGTGGATTTTGCTTTGACAGAGTCTCTCATTTATCCACTCCCTGCAGTTCCTGGCTACTCTAGCTACCTTTAAGTATTCCAATATTAAATTTCGGTTTTCAGTTTCTTCTTGCTGGGCAGTCGAGCTTTGAATTTGGCTGCAACAAGAATGTGGTCATAGTAGACGATTACGTCTTTGAATACTTGCACATTCGCAATGTTGGATGTGCTTCTTGAATCTATCAGCTCTAAGTCGATTTATTTGTCGGCTTAGTCATCCGAATAAGCCATATTACTTTGTTGATTGATTGTCATTATCTTTTGTCCTATCATGGAGGCTGTGATTTTCGATTCTGGCATTGATAGAGAGATTTTGCTTTGATGCAGACCGTATCAGATCGATGATCGGCGAAAAGTGATTTAAATGAATTCGAATCCTCACGAAAAACCCATTTTTAAGAATGATATTGGTTGACGTTAACGACTTAGTCCAGTAAACGAGCGACATCCCAGCTGGTTCGAATACTAGAAGAAGAAGTATTAGAACTATATTTATATAATGCCAAATTAAATACTGCGAATTAAACGAACATAAATAATTTGATGATTTTGTATTCTCCATCCCTGTTCAGACTCCACACATAGAGCAATCGAAACGTACCTAAGTTTCAATCCACTTACCTTATCCTTCTGCTCGCTCTGTGCAGATGCACTAAAAATGTAGTCAAAATACCTTCAGACCGACGAAACTACATAAAAAGAAACATATTCAGATACACGGAGCCTTTTCTGCCACGTATTGCCCTAGTGTCTTTGAAGCGAACGGCTGGATGCCTTAGTGGCTTACCAGTTGGTGAACCACATTTACTAGCTTTGCCAGATTATCACCCATCTTGCAACAGCAAACATTAAAGAAAATTACTAAAGCGGAAAGGAAAAGTGAGGCTAAATGTAAGTCAAACACGCTCACGAAGGGTTCTGTACCACAGTTGTTCATATCCTCCTTTTTGGCATTAAATAAAGTTGCGATCTTCAAAAACAAGGCGGTTGCAAGCCTTAATTTTTAACTTATCATTATTATTGTTTATAGTTGAAACTGCCATATACAGCCATGTGACAGACGAACGAGCGATGCGGACTACGACTTAGTCATAAGATTTCATTGACCCTCTTGTGGTACGGAACCCTAAGAAACGTAGTCTGCATTAAGCCTTGGGCTATGCTAAAAAATTAGTTCATAGTAAACTTCGGTACTAAACGCAGTTTAAGGCATTTACAAAGAAAGTCTCGTTAATTGTTTGGAAAGTTTATATTTTAGTTGCAAAATTGCCCAGGCAATCGAAAATAAGTAGTCGACTCGCTTGTTGATTTAGATTTAGATTTAGATTTATTTATTTCTTTTTGATACACAGTCGGATTGCGTTGATGAAGAATTGGCGTTCGGTGACAAGATATTCGTAACGTGAGTTAATTAATTGAAAGCATCTGTTAGCAAAAACTATCCTTTTTCTCTCGTAAAGATATACATGTTCACAAGTCAACAGAATATCCGAGATCAAGAATAAGGTTCGCAGTTTAAAATAACTATTTAATGTCATACTATATAATCGCCGTGTGAAGTCAGGCTCATGATCGTGCCTACGCAGACTTAAAATGCAACGAATGACGCTTTTGAAAGCAACGTTGAGATGTCTTTGAAAACCAAGGGTTAAGGCAGGGAGAACAAGCGCTTTCGCAAGCATGATGCGCGTATTAATTGGAGTAAAGGACTGTGAGGCTCACACACTACAAGGTACTCCATAACACTTGCCTACAACACTTTTTATGTGGTCATCCAAGGTTAGAGACCGATTAAATCTCATGCCAAGATTTTTGGCAGTTTCAACGTACAGAACAGGAGCATTGTTAAGTGTTAAAGAAGGAAAAAATGAGAAATCCAAATATTTATTTGATACCACTAGACATTTAGACTGAGATTTAGGATTTAATAAGAGGCCATTCCTTTGGGACCAGAGAAAAAATTCCTCAGAGTCATGATTAATAGCAATTACACAATTTTCCATGAGCACAAAGAGGCAACTAAGGTAGAATTGAACAGTACTGAATTATAGATGGAAGTTCATTAACATAAAACGAAAATAGAAGAGGACCCAGAATCGATCCTTGCGGAACACCGCTTAAGACTTGGAGTAAAGTAGACAGATTGTTGTTAAGTTCAACAGCTTGCATCCTATTGGTTCAGTATGATGAGATAAGTTTGACTGCAAAGGGCGACGAAGTTTGTCACAAAGTATTGAATGTCTGGCGGTGTCAAACGCCTTTGAAAAATCGAGGACGATTAATAAGCTAATTTTCTTCTCATCAATAGCCAGTCTTATATCATCGGATACCTTCAATAAAGCCACGTTTTTGCCGAAAATCTGATTGGTTAGATGTTAAGATGTTGTTTCTTTTTAAATGTGAGCTGATTTGTTTATGAAAGACCTTTTCGAGAGATATGATAAAATGGCAATCGGTCTGAAATTATTGTCCTTAGAATCTTTAGCTAATTTCCATTGGTTGGGGTAGCTGCCAGATGTAATGATGGTATTGAAGATTTGAGTTATAAAAGGCAATAAAATAGGCAGAATAGACTTCAAAAACTTAGGATGTATGTCGTCAAGGTCGAAAACATTGATTCGTATATATTAACTTCGTCCTTCTGTCAGCTGATTCACTTTGTCATCATTAGAGTTCAACTTCAAAATTCGAATTGAATTTATTTTTCCTAAAAAAAGAACTACTTAATTCGTTTCAGTTAGCCTCATAATGTAAAGCCCTGAACACACAAATTGTTGTTAAGGAAAAAAAGCTCCCTTCTCACATTTGAGCACAAAAAGGACATGTTCATTTCCCACACCACTCATGCACATCTGTCATTTCAATTAACGAATCCTTTTTCCATTCGTATTCAAAATAAATTTGCATAAAATTTCCCAAAATCATCTGAAACTCGTGTTCGCACACTCATCCGCCCTCCACACTCTACAAAAATTAAGGATTGTTGCGCATTTTATAGTGTTTCACAACAAAAGGATAACAAAAAAGGAAAATATTGAAAAACTCACTATTTTCTATGCTCGATGGGGTTTTTTTTTTGCCTTGTCCCGGTTTTACTCGTTTTTGCACTCGCTCGTTTGCTAGATTTCATACTTTGTGTCCTTTTGTGCATAAATTTCGACGCTTCCCTCACATCCAGAACAATAACTGTTTGTTGTGATTTTATGTGTTTCACACATCATAATCATCAGCATTGTGTCTATACGTATCTGTCTGACTGAAGAATGACTGAGTGGTTGGCTGGAAACGGCCCTGACTCTGTTAGCTGCGAAGCGAAAGGGAGTTACAAAACTTATTCAACCCTTTAATTACGAATTGAAATATGGCAATGTTCCAATTAACCAATTTTGTAGTCTACCATGTGTGTCTGTGTGTGTGTTTGCTTTATAACGAACGAGCAACACACAAACGAGGCGAACCGAACCAAAGTTTTGCATAACTCTTTCCCATCGTCCTTGTTGGGGGGCAACAACATTGTGGGTGGGATATCGGCATGTGTGTTGTTATTTGCTCTTTTGTTGTTGTTCCAAAAAAAAACACACACACACACACAACGGCTCATGGTGATAATAAGAATGCGAGCGAGTGATAATGGCGGAGGATTTTAATTTGAAAATTTGAAAGGACCCGAACAGTTTTGATGGCTTTTTCGTCAAAAAGATTGAAATAGTGGTGCGCCGACACGCCAAGTGTTTGGTGTTGTGTTAGCTCAAGCTAATGAGGTGACGACGGTTCAAATTGCGTGAGAACGTGCAGCGGGGTGAACTCGGCAGACAAAAAGATGATGGCAAAATTGTAGAGTTTGGTGGAACCTATTTATGATGATGCTTAATGATGGGTAAATGTTTAATTTTCAAACTTTTGCGTGTTGCACTTAGTTTGTATGGGATTTATTGTTTTAAATGTGGTGTGTAATTAAACCCCACAAACATGAATTCATTTTTTTTTGTATGGGTTGATACAGTTTTCGAAAAAAATCCATTCATCAAAATGTTCACTTGTGTCTTCAAAAAAAAAAGAATAAAAAGAATCAGAAGAATTCGCCCATTAAAAATTCACCATTTTTTAAAATAAAATTTAGAAAAATAAATAAAATGATTTCGTTTCAAATAAAAATGTTGTTGCAGCACATTTTAAATTTTTTTTTTACACAGAGTGTAATATTTCGACTGAGATACAATTTTTTAACATATTAATTTTAAGCGTGCATTTAGTTTTGAAAAAAAAAAAATTCGAAAATAAAATCCAACAAAACAACCAAAAAAAAAATATGTAAAAACAAATATAATAAATAAATAAATAAATAAATAAACAAGTAAATAAATAAATATACAAATAAATAAATAAATAAATAAATGAACAAAAAACTAAATAAATAAATAAAATAAATTTATATAAAATTAAAAAAATAACATTGTAAAATAAATAATAAAATAATTTAAAAATAAATAAATTTAAAAAAAAAATAAATAACATAAATTAAAAAGAATTAGATAAATCGAACAAATTAAATAAATTAGTTTTTAACAAGGCCCATTGCAGAATAAGCACTTCAACAGGCGCGAAGAACCGCTAACTCTTAAGCGATAAAAGCGAGTATCCTTTTATTTATTTCATCAAGCAGCACATACCTAATAGATGATTACAAAATTAGTAAATTAGTTGCCAAATACATAAAAAGTTTAAATTATGTTCCTAGTTCAATTTTAGAAAATAAGTTTCCTCAAAGGCCAAACATAATGTTTTCGAAGCACTCTCTTGAGAGATGGAAGTCAGTATGTCTACATTTTTGATTAAAGGACATAAGACCTCCAGAAATTGGTTCATTCAGATAATAGTTTGTCCACCATGAAGGAAAAAATATCGTTCTTTGAATGCCCTTTCCGGTGAATAGAAAGATAGCTTAGATAGAAGTATGGAGCCTTTGATGCGGTTGGTTAGGTAAGGTTGTGCAGGGTAATGAAGTGCTTCATAAGACACTAGGGATCATATTGTGACCATCGCGATCCCTGATGCGGAGCAATCGCCTTAACACTTTCCTCGAGATAGATTTTTTCCCCACAAAATTTTAAAATTTCTTTGTAGTTGATGCGCCCTAGTTCCTCTAGGGTTTCAAAAGAGTTGTTGCCCAAACGTTTTCTACGGCTTCTAGCTATACCCTGGCATTCACATAATTAATGAGTAATTTCCTCTTCGACACTCAAATCACCGCGGTATCTACATTCGTTCGTGACCGAGAGACCCAGTCTCCTTGCATGTTTCCTAAGAGGTAGTTCCCCGATAGTTCGCCCTTCGATTTCGGAGTATCCAGGCACCCAACAAAGTTTCACCTGATTCTGCATGAATAATGCCTTCAGCATTTTGCGGCAGTTTCAGACTATTTTCGATTTAATTTCACACGATTCTTGTGTCCTAAGCGCAGCTTGACTGTCCATGTAGATAGCGATATCCCAGCCGGATACCGATTTCATTTCTAGTAGCTTTACAGCCGTTAAGTACTGCTAGAACCTCTGTCTGAAAAATGCTACAATCATCTGGTAGTCTTAAAGAGATTAACGACTTGGTTTGTGAAGAAGACTCCAGAGCCTTTTCCAGTGTGTACTTCAATTTCCGTTTTGCTGTAAGAATTTCGTTTAAAATTGAATTGCCCGTGCTTGATTCTTTAGGAATCAACACTACTATTTGTGAAAAACCCTATGCTTGTAAGTCTAATTGCGCTTTTTCCTGCTTGAAAGTCTTATCTGTATGTCAAGCGGTAGCATATAGAGAATACGTCCAGTGCTGACGTTGGGGTAGTACTTAGCGCACCTCTTGTGGCAACACTGGCTGTCCTCTGTACTGCTGCTAATTTGCCCACTTTGATTGTGGGGCTCGTTACATTATTAGAAGCTCCCGCAATATCTAGGAAAGCTGCTTGAACGAATTCTTTGGGATGAAGGCTATCTTCTATTTTCCCTACTGTCTCGTGCAGACCTGTCTCCGTTGAGATATGCATGTAGTGAATTTCATAGTAGACCGTCACTACTAATACAGACTAATAGGTCTGTAATCTTTCGTCACTGTATGACCTTGTTTACCGGCTTTGGGTATAACGACAACAGTCACATCCCTCCAAGCTATTGGAATATATCCTATTTTAAGGCTTTGCTTATAGATGTTCTTAGTATTCGTCAGGCTTCATGAGTTGCTTTGAGAAGCATGATCGGCCTAATGCCATCTGGACCTGGAAATTTATACGATGAGAATGACCAAATGCGGTAACACAAAATATATCTTACAAACATGACCTCGTGGCAGCGTCCTTATACACTCAGAGTCAGTATGCCTAACAATTGGCATCTTGCTCAAAGCTCAAAGGCTCAAAGTTCCAACGCATTTAAAAGAATATGTATTTTGTGAAGTGTCTCTGTCCTCTTTCAAGCCGATTTGAATGGATTTAATGAGTTGGGTTCCATAAAATATACATTGAAGTATCGACCTAGAAAGTGGTATAAGGGTTTCTCTTTATAATGATGCGAGCGAAACGAACTTAGCTTAAGAGCATTGCATTTGAATTATAGAAAAAGAGTTGACAAAATATTTTTTAACTTTTACACAATTATTGGTACACCAATTAAATAAATATTCAAGATCCATCTGCATTTTACTGCAGTCATCTTTATTTCTTTTAGCATTGACAGAGCTTAAAATATTTTATGAAGTCATTAATGAAAATAATAAAAAGCAAGGGACCCAATTGGCTACCTTGCGAAACTCCTGAATTTCAAAGGATAATTCTTGAATAAATTCTATCCATGCAGACTTTTTGTGTCCCCACCCCAACTAAAATTATGCAATCCAATTCAATTGCAATATTGACGAGTGAATCGTCAACAGCAACTTTTGATTTACAGTTTCAAAGGCTTTATTAACGTCGGTTTCAACAACTTTCAACAGCATGAATATATGAGGTAAAATTAACTAAATTAGATGCTGTCGAACGACCTAAGACAAAACCATTTTGGAACTCAGATATAAATATGCTCTTTAAAGTAAAAAATAATTTCTCTTTTACAATATTTTCAAAGAGCCCTGGTATGGCAGATAATTTACAGTGTACCTCTGTAGTTTTCCATGTTATTTTTGGATTCAGATTTGTAGAAATGTACCAAAAATGTAGTCTTCCAATCGTTGAGAAAAAAAAACCCAAGCAAAAAATAGAATATTCTGAGCAAAGGCATACATAAAGATATGCAACAGTTTTTAAGTACTTTTGCTTGCCTTAAATCAGCACCTGGTTTTGAATTAGCTCTGAAGCAGATCCTTTACCATGCCTATCAAACGTTCACTGACCAATTTCAATTTAGCACTCTGATCATAGCACAACATAAGTTTGTGCAATTGAAGGATGAAAATGAGACTCAAAAAAAAAAATTTGCAAATAGTTTAACAGAATCTTGATAGCCCATTTGAATATCTTTTGTTTGGTATAGAAGACCAAATGGACTTTGAATCATGTTTAAGCTTATCTTCAATAGTGAGTGTGTAAAAACTTACTAAAAACTGTAGAATACCTCCCAAGTTTGCAAACATTTGTATTAAAGGAAGTTTATTAAATAGTTTGCACGACACGACGGAGTAAAAATTTTTGAGAAGAGTTGTACGAAAACGAGGAATAAAAACAACGAGGGCTTAGGAAGAGGGCTTTTAAATAGCCACTTCTCATAAACAATTTTTTTTGAAACTTTATAATAGTACAAATGTTTCAGTGGCAGAATTTTAAAGCTCTGAACAAAATTATAAAAGAAGCTAGACGATTGACCCCACATACTTTTCTTGTAGCGCATTTTTGCAAAACAATCAGTGGTTCAATCTTTGTATGGTATGCCCCACTGTATAAACTTACTCCGTACTGTATTTTTGATTGGAATAATCCATAACTTATGGTTTTTAAAGTTTTAATGTCACAAAATTGTTTAAGACGATAAAAGCTTCGTACTGTAATGTGGCAGTAATGAGATATGTTTGGCGCCCATCTCATATTTTGTTCAAAAGTAATGCCTTAGAATCTTGATTGATTTACTGTTTCAATTTTAAAACAGCGTTGGTCACAAGATGCCTGTTCAACCAGCACTGTCCTTGAGGCTACCTCACAAATACAATTGCTTTCGCAATTGTTTGCATGAAATAAAATTTCGAACCTTCTCTTGCATATTAAGACTAAAGTGCACACAATGCACTTGCATCTGTGCTCTGAAAACCACAATCCCAGAAGGTTAACATCATGATTTATATCCACGCTTAAGTAAAGCGGACTATCGGAGCGGTATGCGATGCCAAGATCATCTGCGAAAGCTGTTACTTTCCCTATAAACGGTTGGTTAAGGAAGAAGTTAATGTAAATAAGAAACAGCATGGGACCAAGGACTGATCCCTGAGGCAGACCTAAGTTTATAGTCTTTGGTAGCAAAGTTAGCTATTATGAGTTTTTTTTTAAGCCACGGAGGCTTGTTCATATTCTTCTTCATTGAAGATGGAAAGAATTTGGAGAAAACGAGATTAGATATTCATAATAATTTTGCAGGATAAGATTCTGCTTACATTTTTTTTTAATTAAAAAAACGTATATTTTAAACAGCCTTATTATAAGGAGTCAAATCCCTTTTGAAAAAGTTAAGATAAAGATTAGACCCCACCAAACACTGACACTTTACTGAAAATACAATTTAATTATTGAAAATAAGAACAAAAATGGGTCAGAAACGACGACCCTGAGAAACCTCAGAAAAATCATTGAGAACATGGCTCCTGTCACACGTCTGTGCGTGAATATCAAAATCCATTTATACTGATTCAGCAATTAAATGTTTTGTTCGTATCCGTATTAATTCTGACAACCTGACATTCATAGAAAAATTTAAAATTTTTTTGTGTCATCAAAAAATAGAGCTTGTTTTCAATTATGGATTCGGATGTTCATAGTTAAAAAAAAAATCTTACTGACTTTGCGATAAATGAACTTCAACTAAATTATAAATTGTGTTTCCAAGCGTACTTTAGAACGATAGCGAGACATTCGTTCATTTGAACCAACTTTATCCAAGTACCACCAAAATTATAATTTCGATTGACGAGAACTTGTGGGAAAATCATTGAAAGCTGATTTACCGAAATCGAAAACAGTATAGTCCTGAGAATGGAACCCTGTGGAACACCGGCAAACACTGTCGGAAATGATGGCATTCGGTTACCCAAATTGCTTCAGAAGAGTTTAATCATATAGCTACTTACAAAAAAGAATAGCAATCTTTTGATTAGTCTTAGGGTGTTGAAAGTTTAGAAAATTGGTGTACAACCTTTACGAAGTCGTTGACAATAAAAATTGCCGGACTTAAAATGTGGCATTTTTTCCAAAAGAATAAAGATTCTAATGCTCTCTGGATACAGATGCGAAAAGAATTTATTACAAAGTTGCCTACTCTCTAAGTTGAAATAAGACATTCCCGTTCAGCAAAGAATATTCACAAATTTTGTAGGGAAATAAAATGCGATTCTTTTTGTTCATTTAAGCACCTTCGATAAATTACACATTCTAATTTATTCATCTTTTCCTAGGTCTGGGAAAGTGGCTGTAGTGAATTTTTTGACTCCGATTTCGATTAAAGTCTTCGATTGTGACTAATTTTTAACATGAAATCCTCTCCAATAAGGCCTGAGGAATGTTAACCTTTTCATATTGCTTTGATATATATTTTAAGGACAACAGCCGAATATTTGTGTGCCAAAAAATTGTTGATTGTCCTTCTGATAATTGTTAATGTGATAATTATGTCCTAGTTTGGATATTTTTGAAAATGAGTCTTCCTGTGTTAACTTGCAATCATTTTAAGACATCGCATAAATCCTCCCCTTTTGAAGAGTTAATAGCCCCTTAAGTCTTTAACATAACACAGTTCTGCCTTGCAAGAGTGAACAATCATAAAAAAAGAGAGAATTTCATTGCTCATATTTTAACGTTTAAAGCTTCATAATTCTAAAAATTCCACCCCCACTGATGTAAACTCATTTTTATTTGCAGGTAAATCCCGTCACTACCCAATTAATGGACTAACACCAATAGCGAACGGTGACAAAACGACCACAGACACCTATCAGTCCCAACAGCACCCTCCAGCGAATAATTTAACCAGCGGCGGTCGTAATATTTACAATAATCCATACACACCGCCACAACAACATCGTGCCTCATCGGCAGCATCGGCATATCAACATCATTACAAGTCTGCCACACCCAATATCACCACTGGAAACGGGTCTAATCCCTACGACTACAATCCGACACAATTGGCACGCAACTCGGACAGCATCTCCGAAGACGCACTCAACATCAACGAAACTGATTTGGTCTTAGAACGGGACAGCGCATTCCTAGTGCAAAGAGGTAAGTACATTAGCCCTTACAAACTTACACATACAAACACATACATCTACGTATATATCCCGATGGTGGAGTAGCTACTCTTGTGCGGAAAATTGTATATCCAACCTTCATCTAAAGGATTAAGTGTCATTAATCGTCGTAAATCTTCGAAAGCTGCAGAGGAAAAGTCTCTTCTTCGCTTCGCCCTTTTTGCCTTTGCCTCGGCTCAGTGCCTGCGCGCGTAGTGTGGTGGTGCAGCAGGGGGTCTGCCGTGGAACTTTTCCCGCAAAAGTTATAGCCCAGGGCATAAATTCGTTTTAATAGTAACATAACTTTATGGTGTAATTAGAAAATTCCAAGAGGTGATATGTCGGGAATGGGTACTGAAGGGTCTGAGTGGGGCGAAATGGGATAATAAACCGAGCCGAGGGCAGGGGGTTGTTATGTGTGCATCATGAACGCGTAGATTTCTACTTACGAGTGTTTGATGATGGTTAGGGTTTTGTGTTTTCTCAAACGGAATGAAGAACCTTCAAGTGATGCCGCAGTGGCCGTGTTTTAGGGGGATTCAAATTGTATTCATACGAATGCGAGGGTTTTTGTGAAGCAAGGTACCTTAAATGATATCTAATACATATAAACATTCAACATTGGGTCATGAAAGCTGACAGGAAAACACGGACACGTAAACGAAGGGTTCCGTACCACCGTACAGTGTACTACATTTTATTTTATGTGATGTTATAACAAGCTGTAGTCGTGCTATAAGATGATTGATGACAGTAAGCACCTTTGATTCCTTTGGGATTGCCAAAAAAAAAAATACACATAAAGGCGCCGAATCTTTAAGCTTCGTCAATTCAGAAGCTTACTTTTTTATAGCTTTAAGATACCACACTTTTTGGTATTAATTTCAACTTAATACCTCCACGAACTGCTGAGTAAAAGTGTCTTGACATGGAAAAATGGATAACTAAGTGGTCCTTTTATGGTTCCGTTTTTGTTTTCGAACTACGGAACCTTAAAAACAGTGTAGATCGTTTTAGGCTTCAAGAGATTTTTATGTGCGTAGCTACAGTTCATTCAAGCCATGAATAAGATTGTGTTTAAGAAAATCGTCAAAAGAGTTATTAAAACAATTCCATAGAACGATTTCACCACGATGGCCAAATTCTTCTTGCCTAAACAAATAATGATGTCGATCCTATCATGTCATTAGTTGAAGGTATTGTTATCCATGTCATGGTAAGTTCGACTTCTTTATAGTCAGGGTTCAAAGAGTTCATACAAAAATCAAAAATTGTTGAAACATTTATGATATTGATACAAGCTTGAAATTCCAAATTATTGGGTCGATCATCAAGATCTAGATGAAAGGTGGTAGACACTGTCTGGCACGAATGTTATTCATCTACAGAGGTGCTCTTATATCAACACTTTCCTTCGATGTTCCATCCCATTTTGCTGATCTCATGTATCGCAGTTAGTGTATGATAGATTTCTATTAGAACTATCTGGATTGCAAACACTGCCCGACTTTACTATAATGTTGGATTGAAAAGTACCTGCTCTAAATATGGTACATGTTAAACATATAGGACTACCGGTTGAAAATCGTTTTTTTTTTTTTTCAAAAATCAATGCTTTATTGAGGAAAAATAGATATAATTTCAATATTCAAAGCATTGCCCATCGCTACCCACTTATCGTGTCTTGCGACCGTTTCCGGCCGTTTTTCCTTCAGTGCTCGGCTCAAACGCATCAATTTTCGTCGGTAGACCTCGCCTATGATTGTTTCATTCGGTTTTAGCAGCTCATAATACACAACACCCTTCTGGTCCCACCAAATGCATAGTATAACCTTCAGGCCATGAATATTCTAAACGGCCGTCGATGTTGAGGCATGTCCGGGGTATCCATACGTTGCCCGACGTTTTGGATTATCGTAATGTACCCATTTTTCATCACCAGCCACGATTCGATGCAAAATAGACTTCTTTTTGTGGCGTTCAAGCAGCATTTCGGACATGCAAAATCGGCGTTCGACGACGGGCTTCAATTCATACAGCATCCAATGTCATACCTTTCGGATCATTCCCATTGCTTTCAAACGATCGGAAATAATTTGCTGAGCGACGCTTAGTGATTTTGCAAGTTCTTCTTGCGTTTGTGACGAATCTTGATCGAGCAATGCCTCCAATTCATGGCCTTCAAACTTTTTCACCTGGCCGGGGCGTTCTTTGTCTTCGGTGTCGAAATCATCATCTTTGAACCTTTTAAACCACCGCTGACACATTCTAACGTCTATAGTATAGCCCGTGTAAGCTTCGGTAAGCAATTGAGGCGCTTCGGTTGCTTTTTTCTTTAAATGAAAGAAGCATATTAAAACTTCCCGCCAATGTTGTTTTGATGGCACGAACGTAGACATTTAACGGCATTACAAAAACTTGTGTGTTTTCACTAATAACCTAGACTGAAATAATTAGACAATGACGTGAAGTTTCTGATGTGACAGCTGTCATGGTCAAAATTCATCTCAGAGTAATAGATATGAAGTTGTCTGCAATTAACAATTAGTTTCAACGTAGCTATGAGTAGAATACAATTCTAGCAGCCGTTTTTCAACACATATGTTTCATCAATGGCTAGGAACTCATCGCGATAGCAACATTCTCATCACCACCAATTTCGAAAGAGCATACTCGCCGTAGATGCAATCCAATCGTTCTGTTGCAATTTCAATTTCGCGAAAGAGCTGCCATTTGAGGCTGAAGCAAGTTGATATTCATTACACCTTCATAGTGTTAAGCTAACCAGTAATTTATTTGCCTTGTTTTGTGGTATCATCAAATCCCTTGGCCAATTTCAACCACGTCACAGACATCGGCTTTCAATACCTTTTTGAATGTCTCCCAAGACTCAATTTAAACTCGATTTTATACTAAAACATACTCCTGCCATTGCCTTACTCCACATAAATTATCTATTTATCGGCATGTCTATTTTTATATGAGCACTAAATCTGTTACTCTTAAGCCAAGAGACTTGCTTTCGAAACTCAGCTTACAGACCAGGCAATAGCGTGTCATGGAATGAAATCTAAATGATTTTTAGTGCTCAAATAATACCTGTTTAAGTTCGGAGTGATTTTTTGTCTTGAAAAAATCCAAGCCGGGGTTTTTGACCCCGAAAACATTTTCCAGGAGGATCGTTATTTATTCAGAACACCTAGACATTCAGGAGACGATTCTCACAAAACTTGAAGTCTTAACGATCAGATGCTGAATAAAAGTTGATTTTTGGTCTTGAAAAAATTACGTTATCTGAAGGGCTGTCAGTGTTTTGCTTTCACAGGATTGCTTTGATTTTCGCAAAAATTTTTAGATGAGAAACAAGGACTCTAGTATGACAGGTTGAGGTCAGACTTTGAGGGTCTACCTACTTTACTTCACCACAGGCACCAAACAAATGCCTTTTTTATTGCCTCCTGCAACTACAGAATGGAAATTTCAGCCTTTTTTTTGTGTGAGAAATGTTTTATTGGTTTCTTGTAAACTTAACTATAATTTAAATAGATAATGCTTCTTCATCGTAGGTTTGTGACAAAAGAATGACGTTTCTGCATTCAACGGAACGTGAAGATACCGCATTTGCTGCTTCCTTTTCCATGGATGCTTCTGAATAACCTCTCAACTCTTAAAGACATCTGAATTGCGTAAGCCAAGACTCGTTATGATTTCTGTTCGTTTAGTCCGTTTAGAATATTGACTGAATTCCAACTCAATTGAATCAGCGTTCTTCATTATTTCAAATACAGCATTTTCCCACAAGGACTTAAAAACCTTTTTTTTGAAATAAAACGCAAACCATTTGAGATATTTCAAAAACTTAATTATCAGCTTGAAATACAATCAAAACAAATATGAATGGAACTCGACTTTTTTCATATGGGCACTGCGATTCGTTGCACCCAATTTTTGATGACTCGACCACACATTTCGGCCAAAACGGCCGCTATTTCGCGTTCAATGTTGGCTCTGAGCTCTTTCAATGTCGCGGGCTTATTGGCATCAACCAATGACTTATTGAAGCCTAAAAAAAAATAATCTAGAGGTGTTAAATCGCACGAACGAGGGAGCCTATCGACTGGCCCATTTCTTGAGATAACACACTCATTAAACTTAGTCTTCAATAAATCGATTGTAAGGTGTGTTGTGCTGTGCTTGCAGCTCAATCAATTCAATTCAATTTCAATTTATTGCATGAGGAAGAATTGTACAGAAAGACATGGTCTTTTAAAGTACTACTTTAGTATGTTTAAATTGACTTCAAATATTGAAAAATTATTTTTTTGAAAGTTACTGTGTTAAATATTCTCTTGATTTGCACGAGCAGGCAGTTCCACAGCCGTACGTATAATATTATGCAGAAAAATATAGTTCCTTGCGTTTAGTTAGTCACCTAATGAGCACCCCAAGGCTTTCTTCGTGCAGACTGATATGTGATCAAACCTACGAAGACCGTAAATATACCGCACCGCATCGTTAAAGGCAACTTGAATCTTGTGTTGGGATAACGAGTCAAGACTGTTGTACACCACTTCTGAATATGAAATAATTAGTAGAATAAGTGAAGTCACTAATCTGTTGCGAGCTTATACCGGTGTGAAACAAGCTGTTATCCTGAGGCACGCATAAACTCTTCCAATCACATAATTTATATGATTGCAGAAGGAAAGGTTCTGATTGGCTACCACCACCCTTGAATAGCTTTAAGGCCCTTATTTAGTTTGTAAACTAATTCATTAACTTGATTGTGTGGTCCACAAAAGTGAAGCTGCACATCGTTCGCATACAAATGAATGATGGCATGCTTACAGACTGAGGGTAGATCGTTTATAAACATGCAGAATAAGATTGGCCCTAAAATTGAACCCTGAGGAACTCCTTATTTGAGCGGTTTCAATTCAGAAAAGCAATCTCCAACTACAACTCAATTTTTCTTATCAAATTCACTCCACTGCTCCCGAAGTGAAAAAAAAACTTAAGCTAAGTAGTTAACTAAGTTTCGAGCAGAGCATCCGATGGTTTACATTATCAAATGCCTTCGAGAAGTCTAGGAAGCAGAGGAAAGTTTAATAACCCAAAAGGTAGCCTTTTTTCGCAAATATGTTTACCATTGCAGTCGAGCAACTATGGTTTGGCCTTAGGCCGTATTGTTAAGGGTTGAACAAACTACAATATTGTCATCAAGATGACCTCTAATATGCTTAGCCAGTAGTCTTTCGTAGACCTTTGATAAGCAGGGCAAGATGCTTATGGTCCTGCCTGTAATCACTTGCGCAGCTGGGATTATTCTTTTTCGCGATAGGAGTAACTCTGGCACGTTTTCAGTTTTGCGGGAAGATTGAGTTTCGAAGGCAAGCGTTAATTTTAATAAAACGAACAGGTATTCCGTCTTCACCAAGCGAATTTGACTTTACAGCTGCCAGACTCTGCGAGACCTCTAAGCATGTTACTTGTTTAAACTCAAACTGAATGAGCGAGCTCGTATTAGAGTTAGGTGTACAGTCCACGTTAGAAATCTGCCCATGGTTCGATAAGGAGTGATTATTCAATTCGTCTGGATCTGGAATTTGGCGAAGGTCCTATCGTCCAAGTCCATATCTTCTGATTTGGGCCAAAAATAGTCGGTAATAATGGCGCGATAACGCTGACCATTCACAGTAACGTGTCGATCGTTATTGTCAACGAAAAAATGTGGCCCAAACCGCACCAAACACTTATTTTTTGTGGATGAAGTGGTGATTCATGAAGCAAATGTGGATTTTCACCCGACCAATGACGCATATTTTGGTTATTGATCAACCCATTATGCCAAAAATGAGCTTCGCCACAGAAGATGATTTTGTGATGAAATTCATCGTCTTGGCTCATCTTCTTCAGAGCCCAATAGAAGAAAGTACGTCGCTTCAAATGCTCCGAAATGCGCCATTATGTGATCTGAACGATGCCCAATTCTTGAGAACGCCGTGGAATTGATTGACGGACGCTTGAACGGGAGCGATATTTTCGACTTGTTATTCCCTGTTTACTACGGCAAGAATTACGACCGAAAATTGGCGTTAACGCTTTAAAGTTGCACGCTGAGTAATAACTTTTCAATATTTTGTCCAAAGGCGCTTGTCTTTAATAACGCGTTTGGGCATAACTTTCGAGTAGTTCCTCGATGAGTTGGTGCGCAATACTGGCCCACTCGGTCTGAATCCGTTAACAAAGGTCGTCTAAGTTCCTTGGGGCATTATCGTTCCGTCGTTTCTTCAAAAGAGCCCATAAATTTTCGATTAGTTAGAGATCTTTTGCTGGCGCATCGTATGAAATGTTTGTCTTCCGAGCCAATTTTAACATTTTTAATCGAATGTTTGGGATCTCAATCCTGTTGAAATATGAATTCATCTTCTGGGTATGCACTTTCGCGCACGAAGTCTGGTATATTTTCTTTTAAAAAACGTCTTTCCTCATCATACTCTAAATTTTTAGCAACGGACCGACTTTCCACCAAGTGAAGCTGCCCAATTCCATTAAGCTACCTCCCCCATGTTTCATGGTCTCTTTCACCTGATGCTTTTGCAAGGTTTCGTATGACCGGTGATAAAAATACTGCTTACCACCTGACTGGAAACGGTTAATTTTTGGTTTCATCCGACCATTTCAACCTTATCCAGTCCTTTAAGCTCCATTCGTTGTGCTTTTGGAAAATTTCAGGCGGGCCGCTACATATTTCGTTGTCAGTGCTGGCCTTTTTTGTATAACAGCCGATACCAGGCCAATTCTCCGAAGTGCTCTAAGTTTATTTAAGGCAGCTGCAGCTTCTTTTGGGGTTGTCACTTGTTGGGTTATCATCAGCCGTGCCATAGCTCGGGCTTCGGTAGATAATTTTTTATAATTTTTATAATTTGATCGTTCGTGTTGAGCTTACTGAATAAATTGACAATGACAGTTCGATGATTAGTGAAAGGATGCGTTCACAGATTAAATTCAAAGTTGTCAAGTCCCAATTGGAAAACCAGATACATACTTTCGAGTTACGGCCAATTTACTGCAACAAAGTACAAGTCTTTGAAACCAAAAAAAAAAACAAATCAAGGACTGCTTGGGAACATAAACACATCTTCGCTTTTATTGAGTTGTAAAGGAGCAAAACAATTACTGGAGAGTTGTCATAACCTTTGTTCGACCAAACACTTCGTACAAAATTATTTGTTTACCACCAACCTTAAGATACTTCAAAAGTTGTTCAGTAAACTTCATAAAAAAATGAGGTTTATGCAAAGCGAGGTGGTCAAATACCCCACCATTCAGCAAATAGGCGTCCAGCAGAAGCTCTAGAGATTCTTTACCACCGGTGAGTTTAAAAATGCAAAAAATTAAAAAAGACAAGGTTAATGGCGAATAGACGCAACCTAGACGTATTCCTGTAAACTTGGATGCTTTGTGCAAAATTCATTTTTAAAGTTCATTGCATATAACATTCTGTATCACTAAACATAAGCAAATTTTGAAGGATCAGAGCCTGAATTGGAGTTGCTTTCAATTTTTCTAGAAGTTTTTTCCTGAACTTGTTAGCTGCGATTTGGAAAGACGGTTAGCTGGAAAATTATTGCACATTAGCTCGTTATGGCTGGCCTATTGTAGTCCTTCTGGCCTTTGTCATTATCATCCTCTCTTACCCCTCCTTGCAGGCTGATGGACAGTTTTTTTCGTTCAAATTTTGAACCTTGAAAAATGAGTGTAATAAAGCATGATTTTGGTCCTTCGAGTTGTGTCGAATCCGACAACAAATCTTATGACAGCCAGAAAATGCGCATTATTAATTTTTGCCGAGAGGTTTTCTTAGAAGCTTGACTCGTTTCCTCAAGTAGAGGTCCTCAGTCATAACAACAACCTCCCGGGCAATAGGTCAGCAGAGCCATTTCTCCTGCATTTATCCCATTTATCTTCATTGCCCGCTGAGTTGTTGCAAATCGTAAACGATAACATTGTTCCAAGGAGTCAAAACGCCTACGGCTGACATCATATAACACTTCTAAACAGCTCTAATCCCCGAAAAAAAAACACAGGAGCAAGAACTGTTTGGACAAACTTACAAGGACACTATAAAAGGAGATGACATGGTTATCAGTAAACCAGACCCTCAGAGTCATCCAAGAGTTAGGACTGTAGCTTACTTTTATCCCACCGCAGGGCATGTGACAATGTGTTTTGTTACCTCTCCACCATAAGGCATATGGAGAAGGACGCGCCACCGTACGGCTTTATGACGACGGCGCGGCGGTAGTGTTAAGGTTATGATACCGTAGTGAGAATCTACATCATGGCTGTTGTGGAAAGGGTCTCCTCCATGAATTCATGATTCAACATCACTGTCATCGTTCCAAATGGGGGGATACTTGTATGTGTGTTGCGCACATTATACGATCCCGAGGTGACATCTTCATCATCGTGTCGTCCTCGCCAACAAAACGATGCAGAGCGAGTTCTGAAATCCAAAATGTTGAGCGAGTGAATGAATCTATTGTCGCTCGAGGATATGTAATGATTCGCCACAATACCACTGGAAGGGATAATCAAACTTTTAATCGTAATTTCGTTTTGCTTCCTTGAGTCAGACACAGCGAGCGAGCGACCAGCAACAAGGAGCAAACGTTTTTTTTTTTTTTTTTTTTTCTTATTTTTATGCAATCGTAAGATGCTGGGTGGGATGTTAGGGAAAGTGTAGTAACACTAGCCAGGGATCTACGTGGCTCCGGGGAACGATTTTCATGGCAAATTGCAGAGATCAGACGACCGCCTGACAGAGGAGAGAAAATATCTCGACCATAATCGAGTAGGAGATACTTGCGCGGGTGCTGGCAAGGACTCGGTGCTGTGGGGTGAACGAGTAATAGTAAGTTCCAGCTCACCACAGGAGAGTGATTTATTTTTAATTGCTCGCCAAACTGACGGATTTATGGTTTGGATTTTCATTCAGGAAATAAAAAATGAGATAAAGGACTTTCGACTTTAGCAAATTAGTAGCCACTCGGGCGATGTAAAGAAATCCAAGTGCAACCCTTATGGCGAATGAGTCGGAAAATTCAATTTAAGGGAGAGGAAAGTGCACCCTTGGATGTTTTTTTTTTGCGTTGGCAAATATTTGACACCTTTGCACATATGGCTTGTGAGGGGGCATCAAATGTCCTTTCATGGGAATGACAAACAAGACCGAATGAAAAGTCGAATTCTTTGATTAATAATCCTTTTCCTTATCTCTGGTGGTGTGTTTTGACAGTTCAACTGTATCGAGGGTCATTTCAATCATTGGACTTAACACTGGACTGAACTCCGGTCCGGTCCGGTGTTGTTGTCGTGAAAAGGATAATCTGAAATGTCCACATAAATATTTGAATTTTCTTTTTGCACACATTCTGCTTGTGCTTCGTACTGCACACGAAAGGACATTGGGGAATATGGCGGTGTCTATGCCGGCCGGCTTGAACTTGTGTGTTAGTTCTTAATTAAATTACCAAAGGGGGCCGGAGCAAGACTGTTTGTTATTTCTACTGCTTGACCATGTTCCCAAGAGTATGTTTATGTTTTATGCTATCCAAAGGACAATTGTGATTTTCTTTGATTTCTTTTTTTTTTTTGGTTCCTGTTTTATAGTACTTGTACTGTGTGCATTGTTCGAGTTGTTTGCATTTAGTTAGGACGAAGGATTTATTGTTTTTCTAATCCTAGGGCGGATGGAAAATGTTTGACCAAATAACGAGGGGCTTGTTCAATTTTTTTTTGTACTAAAAACTTTGTGTGAGGCACTTCAGCGAATCAAAGGTTTCAACTTGAGCCATGTTCGGGAATTGGTTTCAAAATAAGTGATTCAATCATTTTCGGAAGTGTGAGAGAGACTCAATCAATTTTGATTCAATCAACAATGACAATCATGGGGATATGCATTTTTTGTTCTTGTTTCTAAATGTCAATTAAAAATTTACGTAAAAACAAAAGAAATATTTTTACAAACTATCAATAACTTTGATCAGTTATTTTGCAGTCTCATTTGATAAATTTATAAAGAATAAATAATATTAAAAAACAAAATGTGAATCAATAAACATATAAATTTAAAATGTTGACCGCTAAGACTCCAACCAGTGTACTTATAACGGAGGCATGTCGGCAATTTAAAAAGTTAAGGGGGTATTCTAGTCTAGAAATTTAAGAAATCGATTTTTTTTATATTTTCAATGTTTAACTATTCAAGAATATATCTGCAAGAGGATTTTTCAAAATTCTACTTGTTTTCGGAGATATCGGTATATTATTGACCCGGCATCCAAAGTCATTAGAGATTCTCTGTCTAATTGAATCTATATTTCTCAGTAAATCCTTTTGTCCTTTGTACATATTGTAATACAAGAACCCAAGTTGACTTGTGTCTTTTATATTTAGTGTTCATTTAGTGTTCATAGCCTTCAGACCACGTTCATATGTACATATATGTACATATTTTTTTTTATAAAGTGGATAAAAAATCCTCAGCGCAAAGGACTACGCGTCCAGATCGACAAACAAAAAGGCTCCGATATACGAGCATCCAACGCATCAAAGGAGTTCAGAACTGCTCGATATGAAGAGAGAAACGCGGAAAATAGTTCTTTCGAAGTCGAGGAAGGTCCGATGTATGAATCAGGAATGGCAGATTGAATAAATGTTATTCTACAATATGTACAATTTCATGACTTTGACTGCAGAAAACTTTACGCGAAACTTTAAACGCGTTTTTCTCGAAACTGTCTTTTTCAAAACAATGTTCACGATTTCTCAGGTTCAACTGGAGTGATTTTCCTGAAATTTTTAGAGAGTCTTCTTTATAGACTTGTCTATGTCTGGAACTTATTTCTATTCCTTTTTTATTTTTTAAATTCGAAACAGTAAAAAAAAGTGGTACAAAAATTAGTTTTATTTCAGGCAGGCATTTTGTGAAAAAAAAATCTTTCCAACATCTCCGTAGTTCCAGATATTGCGACATTATTCTAGATTAATAATCTTCTGTTTTTTTTGGTTTCAGATTGCTAGGAAAGTTGAAATCGTGGGTATGGTAACGCGCCAATTTTTTGATACCCCCACTTCATCAACTGCTAATTTTTGAAATTTTCAACTGTTTTGATTTTTTTCTGCATTCTTGTGGTGTTTTTTTTTTTTTTTTTTTTTTAAATAGTGCTCGAGTGCTCAAGGGATTTGAAGTACCCTTAAAGTGTTTTTTACACAGCACGAGCAGAAGCGGAAGGGAGAGAAAGGAGGTACCAGTGCACATTGGTTTTAAATTGTTGTAGGTTGCAGTGCAAAGGAAAAATAGAGCGAGGTAACGCATTCCACATGCGCATTGTGCGGCTTATAAAAGAATTTCTAAATTTCACAGTGCGCCCGAAAGTAGGCTTTAGGGTAAACTGATGAGCATTCAATGATGTACGGGTGTTGCGAGTGAATTTCTGGAGGGGCGGAATGCAATTAGCTATTTCGACGGAGCATTGGTGGTAGAAATAGCGATAAAACAAAGTCAAGCAAGACACATTTCGACGGTGTTCCAGCGAGTGAATTGTTTTCGATATGTTGTCATCGTCTTTGAGTTTTATCGCTCGCTTTTGAATCCTATCTAGGAGTTGCAAGGTGGTCTTGGGTGCACCTGCCCAGATGTGAGCGTTGTACTCCATTTTAGGCCGAATAAAAGCCTTATAAATTATGGCTAAATCAGAAGGGGTAAAAAACTTTTTGCACCGGTTTAGAAAACCTAAGCATTTCGCTGCATTCTTGGCTATATCGAATATGTGGTCATTCCAACGTAGGCTAGAATTGACGCACATACCGAGCATTGAAAGCTTTCCGGTTTCATCGACGCAAATGCCATTCATGGACAATGGCTGGGGGTTAGGGTTTCGCTTTAATGACATAAGACAGCATTGGGTTTTGGAAGCATTAAATTCTACTCTATTGGCTTGTCCCCATTTGGTTATGCTGTCGATATCAGAATTTAATGAGTTAAGCATACGTTGTCGTTCGATGTCCACGTCCGAAGAGCAGGGGCGTGAATCATTAAACGCATATGAGAAACTGAGGGTACTGTCATCTGCGAAGGAATATATTGGATTAGATGTGATAGACAAGAGATCGTTAATGAAAATTAAAAAGAGAGTCGGAGACAAAACTGAGCCTTGGGGAACACCAGCATTTATATGGTGAATTTCAGACTTGAAACCGTCCAATACAACTTGTATTGTACGATTCGAAAGGTAGTTTCTAATCCATCGAAGAAGAGACTCACCGATCCCATATGCACGCATTTTCGACAAAAGAGCCGGATGCCAGACTCTGTCAAATGCCTTTGAAATATCGAGTGCAACTATCTTTGTTTCACCGAAATTATGTATAGATTGGTTCCACTTTTCAGTGAGACAAGTCATCAAATCACCAGTGGACCTGTTGCTACGAAAACCGTACTGTCGGTCATTAAGAAGTTTTCGTGATTCAAGATATTTCATAAGCTGACGATTAATCAGCGTTTCCATGACCTTAGAAAGAAGGGACGTAAGTGCTATGGGTCTGTAATTGGAGGGAGAAGAAGAAACGCCTTTTTTAGGGACAGGCTGGACAAATGCAGTTTTCCATCTGCTCGGAAAGAGACCTGAGGAGTAGGAAAGATGAAAAAGCTTACGCAATGGTTTTGCCAGCGTGGAAGAACACCTCTTCAGAACTATAGGGGAAATACCATCTGGACCAGCGGATTTGTGTATGTCTAAATCTTTCAATACTCTTGCGACTGTGCGAGTGCGAAAATATAATTGTCCCATAGAATGTTCAACGCACTCGAGCACTGGTGGTGGTAAAGTACAATCTGGAAGTGTGGAACTGGCCGCGAATTGTGCAGCAAGCAGATTGGCTTTGTCAAGATTATTTACAACAGGAGTATCATTCGAAATGAGCGTCGGAATCGATGACGAAGTAGAGTTCTTAATATTTTTGACGAAGGACCAAAATTGTTTACTACCACTGGGACAACGTAGTATTTTTTGCCTTAATTTTTGTCCATGGGAGAACTTCGTACGTCGTAGAAGAGCATTACAGTCATTACGGACTCGTCGAAACTTTTTCCGGTTTTCCTCTGTAGGGTTGGCTTTATAAGACCGAAAACTCAGCTCTCTCAACCTAACAGCCTCTTTACAGCTCAAGTCGAACCATGAATTCTCTTTTGGCCTAATTGTCTTCACCTTGTTCGGGATGAAGTCATTCATGCCTTGGAGAATAATATTTGTGACCATATCAGCGGCGGCATCCACGTCACTATCGAGGAAACATAGTGACCAGTTAAAACTCCTAAAAAAGTTATTGAGGCCGCCCCAATCGGCTTTTTCATATTGCCAAAGAAGTCTTTTAGGAGTTTTTTCCTTAACTGGGTGGTTTGAAGAAGCGAAGTTGGCTGATATGACACAATGGTCTGACGAACCTAAGGGTGCCAATACATCAATGGAGTATTTGTCAGGGTGAGAGGTGAGGAACAAGTCCAAAGTGTTGGCTTTGTGACATGCAATGTCTGGGATTCTTGTTTGCTCATTTACTAGCTGAGTTAAATTGTTTAACTCGGCGAAGATTTCAACATACCTTCCTTCGGGTGTTGTCTGACCAGAATGTCGAAGCCAGTTAGAATTGTGTATATTGAAATCGCCCGCAACGACAATTTCAGTATGAGGATATAGGGATACAATTCTTAAAATGGAGTTAGACAGCTCATCAAACTCGTTAAAAGTAGATGAACTGTTCAGGTTTGGACTTCTATAAATGAAACAGTAATGAATTGTTTGCTTATGGACGTAGAATTTGAACCACATGAAATTGAATTCCGGATTGGAACATTGACCGTATTGTGGTTGAAGTTGATAAGCAATATCATTACGTATATACACGGCGATACCACGATGTGAGAAGAATAATGGCACTAAGCTATATCCAGGTAGGTCAAAACCAGAGTTTTCACAAACCTGTGTTTCGCAAAGTGCCAAAACAGCTGGTCTAAATTTATGTATGTGGGCGTACACAGCAAAGAAATTCTTTTTGAGCCCGCGGATATTGCAAATGTCGACTCTAAAATTCCCACACATTGCAACCATCAGCAGCTTAAAACTCAATTCTCTCTAAGCAGAGTTGTAACGTAAACATCCAATTCCGAGTTTCCAAAACATCCACCACAGGTGTTATGCCCATGTGATGGAGTGTATCAGTTACCCGGCTTGGTGTTTACTTACAAAACCGCTTTGCGCGAGATGTTTTCAATTCTCAGTCGTTGCCTAGCCGAATGTTGACATACGGCAACGGCAACGACCAAGAGCACACGCTGGCGAAGGGGTAAGAAAGAGGAAAAGGAAAGAACGGGATGTGGGAGGCTCGCGTGTGATGGACTTTGTTTTTTGTTTTTGTAGCACTTCACGAACACTGCACCGACACTGCACTCGGATTTAATTTATTGCTTTTTTTTTTTTTTTATTTTTTTTTTTTTTTATTGTTTTCTTTCTTTTTTTCTTTTTTTTTAAACACAATAAACATTTGACGAGAACGAGAAGAGGGCGGCAGGGGAACACTAGTACAACATTTAACAAAAAGGCGCGACTGGGGTCTTACGCGTGCGCGCGCGTCAAGAGATAACACTGTACTCCCTGTACATAGATAACTATTAAAAAAAATGGATAGTTAAAATATTAATTGCCTTTTTTATGACACTTCAAAAATTAAATTTAATTCGTGCTTCTAGACTAGAATACCCCCTTAATAAGAGTGCAGACATTCAAGTTTTTGATAAGCAGTATAAAAGCTTGAAATAATATATCATCCCGTTGCTTGGAAAACGAGAAGTGAAAGTTAATATTATAAAAAATCATTTAAGAAAAGATTACGAAAATTTTTGAAGAAAAAAATATATACCCGGCTGTACAAATTGGTTTTAGGCCAAATCATAGCACATCCTAGCAAGTGCAACTTCGTCAAAAGAAATCGAGCACATTCTACCTGACATAGTAAAGGCATTCGATTCTGTTGGGAATAATGGTCTTTTTTATAAAATTTAAATTTAAATCTATGTAAAAGTTTTTTGTCTCATCGTTGCTTTAAAGTCCTTGTGAATAGTGCGTTATCTAGTCTTATTTATTTCAAGTCGGGAGTTCCTCAAGGTTCTGCTTTAGGACCTCCTTTATACAATTTGTTCGCATCATTTTTGAGTCTGAGTGAGTGTGAGACGGCTAACACGGCTGACGGACCGTGTTATGTTGTAATCTGTATCCAAACTACTCAGGTATTATGTCATTAACATCGAGATGAACCACCAATTTTTTTTTTATGATTTTTTCGAAGGATTTGCTTTTACCTGCTTTCTCTAAACTTTAGACTTTGTGATTCCAGTTTATGTTTCTCACTTTATTTACTTGATCTTATATTTATTAATTGAAGTCAGTATTTTCATTTCAGATCGAGTCTAGGGCTCCTTCTTTATTTCAGGATATGCTATGATATGAGCAATAGAGGCTAGGATGGTTTAGTTCAGATCCAGCTTTTAATGAAAAGTGTGCTTCGTACTGATATTTCTTTTATAGTTTTTCATTTTGTTAACAAAAAAAAAAAATAGTAGAGCACCCAAGATAGAATGGTGAGGCATACCTACATTTAAGTAGGTGCTCCTCCAAGCTGAAATAAATTTTTAATGTTAACGATTTGTCTATGACTTTCCAAGTAAGAAGCACGCCTGCATTAGGAAGTTTATTCAACAACAAGCCAGAGTTACAGAAATTTTGGGATTCATTTCAGCTATTTTAATTGTATCACTCAAAAATCATAAAATTGTGTTTTGCCTTTTTCAAATTAGGTATATAATAAAAGGTTCTTATACAATGGGACTCCTACCGCCGTTTTAAGTTAGTTTGGAAAAAATCGTTTTGAAGACATCCAAAATATGGTACGAAATATGTGATGATAAATAAGAAATTTTCAATATAAAAAAAAGAAGTTTTGACTTAAATTGAAGAACGAATTTACTTATTCCCACAATGAAGAAGCTCCTTCCTACTGCATAAGTATCCAAATTTAATCCTCACTCCTAAGTCGGTCGAGTCAGGTATTTTCAAATTTTTCGGAACTAAAAATATTGGATTAAAAAACGATTGATTTCTGTCTGTGTAAACGATTGATCAAAAGTATTGATTCCGTTAAATGATTCAGTTGTGGCTGTAGAACATATTTGGCACAGACGTTGGACATAAGTATTGGAAAAAACGGAACCCTAATAGGATCACTTTGATGTCCATCCGCCCGTCTGTCTGTCAAGACCCTTTTTTAGAAACGCGTAGAGGTATCAAGCTTGAATTTATATCAATTGCTCAAGTCTATTGTTCTTTGGAGCTGTAAAAGAATCAAACTTCTGAGCCAACGTTATTAAAAGATATAGCCGTTTATGCCGCAAATTTTTGCAAATTTTCGACACTCGCAAGCGAGTCAAAACATAAAGGGTACTTCCAGTCGACCTAGAATTTAGCATGAAGCAATGTTTTTTTTCATAGATTATCATAGTATACCTACAGGTTTGTACGTAACCCTCGGTGCGCTAGTTCGACTCGCACTTGGCCGGTGCGGTTAATAAATATTTCGATTCTTATATCGCCCCAAAATCGATGTAGCAGCAGTGGACTGCAGTGGCCACAGCTTAGGCGTTCATGTTTTAAAACAAATATTATTTACAAAATTTGATTCGTAGTTGAACAAGAGATTTTGAAATTGGAGTTCTTTTAGTTGTCCTTCAGTCACAGGAAACAAGGGAAAAGGCAACATTTGTCCACGCAATTTCCCCTTGCAATTGGATATACGTCTCCAGGGTTGTTCAATTTTTTTAACCCTTCCAACAACACTGAAAATGGGGCTCTATTTACCCCATTTTGCTTTGATTCGGACCAATCGGCAGTCGAACAGGAAGACGCCTTGCGACTACTAGAAAAGATCGGTGGCCATCAACCTCCTGGCCAATGAAATCTACTGACTACTTGGATCGCTGCTGGTTCTCCTCCGTGTTGTAGTGAATCAGTATTTAATCAACGATCTCAAAACGATACTTGAAGTCATACAATTTCGTTTCAGCAGGCCTGACCTGTACTTTGAATTGGTTTCATTAAAATCCTTTGCTTTTTGTCGCGCCAACACCTTCCCCGTTCGTTCGACTGTCATCTCAAAAAACTCATGCTCTTTCACGGGATCATAGAAAATCTTCACTGTTGCTGCTTCCTTAGATCGTCCCACGTGATCCTCATCAAAAGCAGATCTTCGGCCACGAGTTTTGATAAAACAAAATTAAACAACCGTCATCAAATTGGCATTGTCGCATCAGCAACCGTTCACGACCAATAGGCGTCGAGGGCGAGTGCTTTTCAAACAACCTTCGTGGACGACAAAACACGATCAAACCTTCTGAACCCAAAGAAAATTAAACACGCTTGTTTTTGCAGCCTACGATCCCTGATTTTGATTTGTTTCAAATTGTTTCATAAACCTACAACACATTCATTCAAACATTTTAACTTGTAGAACGCCTTTAAATTCTATGGTCAACAAGTCAAGTACCTCACTGCACACATAAACCTCCGAAAAGGGTCATAAAAATGATTTCTTAATTTTATGTTCAACCAATGCTTTGTCCGCAGTGACCACCCGAGGTGCGAGAAGAGCACTTTCCTCTTCCAACAACCAAAAAGAATTACGGCACAACATATTTCAAATTTAAACCTGGCTACACTTAACCTTTTGGGACTGACTACGAACTTAGCTTTAAAGAAGACGACGACGACCGACGAGGACGATGCCTCGAAATGCCTTCGTTCAACAGGATGATGACGTGCATACAGCACATTACATTGTTCGGCTGCCAGTACCACCCGCTCATACGTAATGCAACACAATCCACATAAAAAAAAGGTGATGTTCCACATAGTTGGCAGGAAAGAAGTGCATTCCACCCACAAGTGAAAAAGGCGAAAACCGTTTAACTTTTTATTACCCTGTTGTAGGGATGCGCGATGCAATCCATTCACAACTAATAAAATTATAATTTTCCACGACATGACTCTTATGCTTTATGCACAAGGATAAACGTTAAATGTTGAAAAGACTGGACTTGCATGCATACATGCGGTAAGAGCCCTCGGGGATTTGCCACCGCATTTTGGAAGAGGGCTGCTCGTAAGCGTAGTAGAAAAATTATTTTCGCGGTTTCTCGTGAGTTTGTGTTCAGTTTTAGCGTACACAAAAGAGAGATACGTTGATTAGGGCCTTCCATTCAGCTCGAGGTAATGCAAAATTCATACTTTAATTGGTGTAAAAATTAAGCGTGGTTAAAGCTGCTTCTCGTCCACAAAGGGATTGATTAAAAAACAACAAAAAAATATTAAAGCAACGAAAAACGTAACAAGAATGGACAGAAAACGATTCGTTATTCGGTTCGAGATCCAAAATAACGTATGTTTCTTGCAGCCCTTAAATATAATTAACATATTTAGAAAGAGAGTAAAACACCCTCTCCAGCTAACTATCCACACTGTTCTGATCGGCAAGGAGTTTTTGAATTCGTGGTTGTCTCGGAAGTTGATACCATCCGCTGAATGAAGTCAAATGCTGTTTGTAAAGGCAGAATTCCTGTCCAGTTTGTCAAAATGATCTTAACCAAAATCGACATCGACATTTCCGTCCAACTGGAAGGCGACTAAAGTCATGCCTGTTCCAGGCATTTGCCCCATTAGTATTCTGCTTTTCAAAACTGCCGGCGCGTCTCATTAGAAATGACACTACTTGAGTAATCGCTGTCAAAGGGTTTTGATGGGTGATAGATCCTCTCAGGTCAGAAGTATATTTGCGGGAGTGCCTCAGGGCTCCATATTAGGTCCTATCTTATTCTGCATGTTTATAAATGACCTGCCAACAGTCTGTTCCAATGCTAGTTTACATGTGTATTCTGATGATGTCGTACAACTGCATCTGTCTTGGCCTATTGGCCTTGTTGAGGATCTTGTTTGCAGGCTAAATGAAGATTTATCTGAAATCTACCACTGAGCGGTGCAAAATTGCCAGACCTCAATCCAGCAAAGTCTTAACTGATTCTCCTATCAAAAAAGCCTTGCAACACCGAACTAGTGCCGTCAATTTACTTCAATAATACACAATGGCAGTTTGTGGATACGATTACCAACCTGGGTTTTAAAATTTGTTGCTCCCTTTCCCTAGTAAGCCCTCTTCACAGTAAGACGAATACATGGTGGCCAAACTTTGGTTACTTACTCCGGTCGATACGAGGCTGAGATTAGTTTAAATCTTGCGGTATACTGAAAACACGACTCCCTATCTCAACATAAATTAAATGTTGCATTAAATGATATAGTCAAGTATGTGTATGGGCTTTGTTTGAGGTACTGTGTCTTCTTCTCGCACGCTCGGCTAGAATATTCTGCCTTATAAATCCTTTCCCTAAATACAAACTTTTCGCGTCCTTGCCACTAGACTCTGGAAATCTCTCCCTACAGCAATAAAACAAAAAATTGGAGGCACACAATTTAAAATATTACTTACTAAGTTGTACATTAAATTAAATAAAAATTTAAATTGATTCTAGTGGAATAGAATGCCTCAAAGAAAATGCTGTCTAATATCACCGCAGCTGACATTGCTGATGCCGAAAGAATTCCCTCAACGGAGCATGTTTAAAACCTTTTTTTTCAATTAAAACACAACCGATGTGTAAGGCTCAAAACCTGGAGTAAGACTTGAACTTTTATCGAATCCGCTCAAACCGCCATTTGTCATAAGGATCAATTCAAAGACTCTATCACTAGATTGGTCAACAGTCTAATAGTAGTCGATCGAAGTCTATTTAAATGGGACTTCGATTTTCAAAATAAAGACTTGTGAATAAAATTTCAGTGGCTTTCCTGTAAAAGTTAAAAATTTACAGCAGTTTGATGATACTATCTTCGTAATCACCAAGAAATTGCACTTGATCGTAATGATCGTAAATAAGTTAATAACGAATAAAATACTGCGAATTGAACGAGTGCGAATAAAACGATATTAAATTATCCTTCCTGATTTGGACTCTACGCACGGAGCGATTGAACCGACAATACATCGGAGTGTGATTATAATGGTTGTCATAATTCCTATTGGACGTACAAATTATATCAAAATGGTTTCCTCAAGCGTTGTAAAAATTAGGGTATATGAACATACATATTGTTAAAAAAACTGCTGCTGTGCTAATTTTTCTTTGAACAATGAAAAAAATCTTCAAAACTATTGCAAATATTTTTGCATCACTTGTAAATGTCAAATAAGAGTCATTGTCCAACAAGTTTGCATCAAACAAGTGATTTAGGGATAATCAGAATCACCACTCTGAATTCTATGCTTAGAACAAGTGTGTAAAGCCATCCCAATCGAACTACGTCCCAAAATAGACGCATCATGAATACTACCGAGGTAAACAAGACAATCATCAGGCAATTATTTTCTGTGGTCACATTCGGCATAAAACGAAGTACGTTTCAATAAAAAACCATTTTCGAGAAAGGTGATCGAAAATTTACCTGCATTAAAAGGGAATAAGGACCATTTAAATTATAGCATCTAATCAGGTCTGTTTTTGGTGCAATTATGGTTATTATGGAAAGGATTATTTGTTGTTTTTGGTCGCGAACGGAATATGAGCATTTGACAAACTTCCATCTTTGCCATGCCAAGCTTCCAAAGTCTTAAAAATAGAGTCTTACTAAGGTTCATCTGAGGTCGACCAAGAGTAAAGCTTTTCCAACAAATTTTAAGCTCGTTTTCAATAAGCTAAATAAAATAATCACATCGAAATTTATTAATGTGGACATGTACCTGATATGTTGTCGGAATACTCATGAAGTATTTTCAAAAACTTCTTATTTTTGACAACCTTCATTGGCCTCCTTTTATTGCGTGTGTTTAGTAATATTATTTTTCGTTGTCTCTTCTTTTGAAAATTGGACTTCGTCTTCATTTAAATAACAACACTTTAACAGAGTTTTACTGCGGTAAATTAACAGCAAAATTTTGAGAATTATGAAGCGTACAATCGCCCCAAACTCCACAATGAATTCCATGTACCTAGACGTGGTCGGTGAATAATTTTCTGTGCCCTTTCGATTGGGTTTAAAACCGATCATCTTATAAGCGACGCAACGAGTTTCTTTTTTAATGTGATTCTTTTTCCTAAATACTGTTCCAGTGCAGTATTATTCTCAGGCTCATGTTCGGTTGCATAGTCAAGTATCGCCATTCCGTTTCTGAGTCACATGAAAAATGCGCGCGTATTTGCTGCTCGCAATAATTTCTTGAGGGTTTAAATCAATGTGCATACATTTTTTTTGCCCCGAACATTTGCTATGAATATAGGGGTATTCAAAACCCCTTAGACGCATGTTTATTATACTCACTTCGCTTTGCTTTAATGACTTTGACCTTCGCTGTGGAAAATGCGATTCTCATCAGGAATCCTGCTCTTGTTGTAGTTTCCTTAGCCCTACAGTCGTATCATTAAAGTAATGCATCACTCAAATTAAATGAAAAGGACTCAATCGAAAAAGTAACAAATACCAAATAACTTAAAAAGCATCTAAAATCCTCAGTCCTTAAAAGTGTAGAGGGAGGAATTTCGAAACCTCCGTCTGTGTAGTCTCTCACTATTGGGCATGAATTTATGTTATCTCCATGGAAAGCTCAGATTGGAGAGGGCCAACAGCAGCAGCAACAGCAGCACACATAGTTAGAGAAAGGAAGCCTCCTTTGAATTGGATATCTTTACAGAAACCACTTCAGATAGAAGTCGTTCTCCTAACCCAAAGCCATAAGGGCTGTAAACTATACTACAAGTGGGTTCATGCAGTTCTTAGTTTTCTTTTTCCTTTCAAAAGGATCCTTTGGTGTCTGGTATAACCAAACAAACGTAAAGAAAAAAAGCATGACAAACAAGTTTATATACGAGCATGGCTCGTGTCTTGTTGTCCCTATACACGCACACCCACAGACACTCTGACTTGGCTATGATATCATTATGTGAAGCCCATCCCACACCAAAGGACACAAAAAGTGGAATAATCATAAATTAAGGAAAAAAAAGAAAGAAAAGAATAAATGCAACAAGGATACACTCGACTGGCAATGAAAGTCTATGTTTCCCCTGTTGCCTAAGCCATTCCGAAAGGATTTATGCAGATATTCATTGGGATATCACCAGAAGCACACCAACACTGCCGCTATCAACATTAATAATAACCCTGCTCATCCTTGGTGTCGGTCGGTTCGGTGTTCGCTCGTCGCATACTGTGTGTAGGTAAAAATGTAAATGTTGCCCCACCCTCCTGTGCAGGCGACAATCTTGTTAATTATATTCTTCACATTGCAAGTGTTTGTTTTTTTTTTTCTCGCCTGTAGTCCTGTTGATATTTTAACAACCATAGATCAGTAGTAGTAGCGGAATATCCTTGCAAAGTCGCAACTATGTACATTGACGCCGGCGACGTCGCTACCGCGTACTGTGTGCAAATTCATGATGATGCGCTCCTAAGTGTCTCGTTGTTCACCTAGGCTACAATTTTCCTCCTTCGTTTTTATGTGTTTCTCTTTCTTGATTCCTTGGTGTAATGGCAACAAACTGAGTATCCTTTTTGCCTGCCACCTCCTCAGCATTGGGTATGTGTAGCGAAAGAGCCTCCTTAAATAACTCATGTGCGGCCATAAAAATGGCTTAAAGTGATCATCATAAACGTTGAGTGAGCAAACATTGCAATAAAAATTCTTCCTTCCTTCTTTGCTTGCTTGTCCTGCTCTCCACCGTCACCGTCGCTGTCGCCGTCGCCATCATCGTCATCATGTCCTTGTAAAGTGCTGCGTTTCATGCTTGACTCTCGCTTTACGCGGACGGCAAAAAACAACAAAAAAAAAAAACAAAACCGAAGAAGAACTACCTCCAGAGATTGAGTGAGAGACGACAGCGGAGAAAGAGTAGACGTGGGGTCTTTGGGGGCTGAAAAGGATAATTTTTGCGTCGTGCAGTAGTAAATTTATTTCATCCTAATTTGGTTTTATTGTGCAATTTGGATTTAACGCCCGGTGGAGGGCGCTTCCAATGCTTGACGGCAATTGAAGTTGTCGAAAAAAAAAATACCAAACAGCGACTAGCGGGGTGTGGAAAAGTCGACTTTTCCTTTTTTTTTGTCGATTTGTTTTGGCAGACAGAATGGTGACGATGTGATTTTCCTTTTCCTCCACTGTCAACATTTTTACTAATGCCTTCGGTAGGGAGCTGAATGCCTATTTCAAAGAAAGGGGGTTAATGACACACACCGGAATGGTAGTCGGGATCAAAACACATTTGCCAAAATTGCTGCTGCGACTTTTGCGTCTGTATCTGTATCGCGCCTCTGTGTGTGTGTGTGTGTGTGTGTGTGTAAAGTGAATCGAATAGATTTAGATAAAGAAAAAGTGTTTCTTGTTTTTTGTTTTATAGATAAAAAGTTTTTTTTCCTCTAAGCCTCTAAGTTGTAAATTTTTTTTTTTTCGGGGCGGTTTATTTGCTTCGGGATTTAAGTGACTTAACAAAACTACCTTGGGGATCAAATTGAAAGATCAGGAGTGTATGTATGGCAGGGGGAATGGAGGAAGAACAGACATGTAGACAAAAGACATCGAAGAAAGAATAGTGACGTTTTTTAAAACGTTTCAGACTAAGTTAAGTAAAGCAGGGTTGTGAAGTGTAACTTGATGAGACACTTGTCCACCGCGATCCATGACGTGGAGCAGTAGCCTTATCACTTTCTTTGTTTCCCTACAAAATTTAAAAAAAAAAATGTTTGTAGTTCTACAGGGTGGCGCACCAACTGTGCTGCAATAAGAATCAATGTATTTCATTTATTTAATTTTGTTTTATTGTATAGAAAAATTCAGATTTTCTGCCTGAGGGGTTGAAGTGGGGATCGCTTCAATTGTAGTAATAATGAACTGCTTCAATTCAGTCAAATTCCTTGGTTTCGTTTTGTACACCTCTTGATTGTCTTAACCCTCTAAAAAAAAAGTCTGGTGCAGTCAAGTCAAGTTACTTTGGGTGCCAGCGACAAGCGGAATTTCTTGATATTAATTTGTTTCAGAATTTTCGTAGGAGCTTCGTCATCTTGCTGGAATCAAATGCTATTGAAATGGATTCTTCTTTGGCGCAGTTCAATGTAAAAAAAAACTCCTTCAACATATTTAAAGAAAGGTGCCCATTGACAGTTACTGTAACACCGTTTTCTTCAAAGAAGGTGATTCTTTCTGGGTTCAGTTCCATCTCATGGAGTATTTCTGGGCAAGACTCATTCCATATAAGGCAAGTTTGCATATTTACATTGCCGGGCCTCATCAGACATAAACAAACAATTTATGAAGCTATTGTTTTCTTCTTCTAACATTACAATCATTTTTGGGTGAAATTTTAGGCGAATAGGCAAATTCAGAGGGCCTTACTTGCTTGTAATTTAGACTTTTTACTTAGTTTAAGCCATCATGAATTTTCCTTTGGAAAGACTGTCTGCTAACTCCAAATTGCGCCGAAAAATTTCTTGTCGAAACGCTTGTCTGAATTGGCAATGTTGCAGCCGCTATTGTATCTTGAAGCCGCTCAAAGGGATCTCGATGGTACGGTTTTTGTACGATGCTTTCAGATTCGGCAAACATGTTAACCAACCTCATATTGGTCCATCTGCTCGGGGGAGTACCGCTAAATTTCCGCCTAAATTCCCATTGGACGGAAATGCAAAGCATGGTGCCACTGTACTATCCAAATACGCTTTTGGTATCCCAAGAATTCGATTACATAAATCATTTAAATCCAATCTAAACAAATAAGCCGATTAATCACACGGAACTCACTCGTGCGCCTCCCTGTACTTCAAAAAAAAAAAAAAAAAAATAGCTGCCTTAGCGTTTTCAACGGCTTTTGGGTATTTCCTGACAAGATGGTATTCTCACCGCTGTTCAGCTTTATTCTACTAAGTTTGAGAATTTCACGTCATTTTGCGGTCGAACGGAGGCCAGAAAGCCTTTGATACCCTGTCTTATCTTAAGTTTGACCTTCTTTGGTTGGCTGTTTTCATTCTCATTTCTCGCGGGGCTTTCTTAAGGTCTAAGATCTTGAAATATTCTGATCTCTCTGTTATAACTAAATACGGCTAAATACGGGTCAGACACGCACACGAAGGGTTTCGCACCATAGTACAATGGCTTTGTTCTTTGTACTCCGTTAAGAGGAAATTCGTATGCAATGCATTCATTGCGTCTGCAACTATGACGTTTAAGAAGCAAATGCAATGGTTCTTAAGTCCTTAAATCCTAACATTTCTCAGTGCTTCTTTTTGGTATAATTTTTATCTAATTTTTCAAAGCCTTTTTCAATCGTAAAATTGAACACTGATTTGTTTAAATCACGTTTTTTGTTTGGAGACACCCCTTTATATTGAGCGTTATATTATTTTTATTATGTATTGTTATAGCGGTCTTAGTATCTTATTTTTTATGGTGTTGACACACTTTGGGTACGGAACCCTTAAAAGAATACTTTTACAAATCAATTAGATCTTTATTGTAGCGTAAACAGCGATTAATGAGATGATAAAGTATTTTTATTATTGAATTAATTTTTTTAATAGTTTCCGGTATGTGAAGGCCAAAGGTTAATCTTTTGTCCAGGTGCACCCCAAGGTACTTGGTGTTCGGTCTTCTCGCCAAATGTGCGCCGTTTAAAAGAAGTATGTTGTTTGGCAGAAAACAGGTTTTTCTTTTCTTAATAAAAAAGACAACCCGAGTCTTTGAAGCATTGATTATAATCTTCCAAATATTGAAATAAATTTGAATTGTCTTTAAATCAGATTGCAAGTTAGTTTCAATGTTGAAACCAGTTGCATCTGATGAGTAAATGCATGTGTCATCTGCAAAGATAGCCGCGGGAAATCTTAAGTAAAAATATTATACAGGATGGGTGAAAGAACCTCACGCTGAGGTGCCCCGTTCTCAGCTAAGAATGCATTCGAGTACCAGTTGCCCTAGGAAACCTTAAAGGATCTATCTGAGATAATAGACTGAATTGTCTTGACTAAGTAAATGGGGAATCCAAGGTTGAAGAGCTTATATAGTAGACCTTTATGCCAAACAGTATAAAAAGTTCTTTCTACGTCGAGAAGGCAAATCAATATGGTCCTATCGGGAAGCTTGGTGCAACCAATGAAAAGAAATGTTCTGTGCACATTATCAACTTTCTACTCGATGATCAAGTTAAATCTACGTCTGGTAAGATGATCTTAAAAAAGCGCGTCCGTAGAATTTGATGACAGTTTTTAGTCCCTTAAGTTTGAGGTACTTCGACTTTCTTCTAACAACAAGTTCGTTAGTCAACTGCTGGTCTTCACAAATTTTGCGAACTTCTTCAAGATCTTTACTGAAGTGGAAGAGAAGACGTGTCTTCTCTTTGTTGAATACTCGTGTCTTGTTCTTATGGTTGTAACCGTTTCTTGAACTGTCGTTACAGTTTTATGGATCTCTGAATTTAGTTTCTGGGTGAAATTATTCTTGCAAATTGGTGTCATTCTTTTGTGTCTTTTTAACTATGCATTCTCTATTGAATAACTTCGATATAATTAATTTATATTTAAATTTAGTTTTTATTTACAAAGAATTTTTTTATCATTTGAAAGTAATGACAATTCTCGACAGACGGTAATTTTTGCCAATTTTAATATCCTGTTTTCCAATGTTGAGTTGTAGTAATAATAACAATTGTAAATACTCATGCCTCGTCCAGTAGCACAGCTTCTTCACATAAGGACGTATACATTGCATTGTGATAGGTTTAGTGGAAAATTTAATGTGACAAATTTTACAAGGGCCAAAGGATGTTCGCCGTTTTTGAATTATGAAGAGGCATTGTCTGTTTCCTATTTTTATTCATTGCTTGGATATTGCTAAATCTGGATACGGCCAGAGTAGATTGACGCATGTTCATCCATGTTCTTAAAATCTTTGCATATTTCGTATACAGACTTTGAATCAATGATGTATAATTTGGTTGCCTTGAAGAATGATTATCTTTAAGGAAGGAAAATTACTTTTCTGAATAGTACCCAATTTTCAGTTGCAAAGACATACGCCTGAAAAACACTCTAAGCCTCTGGCAGTTAGAACGGCTCAGACCACATCTTCTCCCGGGGGTTTGTATGTGCTTGTCTTTTATATTTTTTAAAATAGTGCCTTCAATCGAGAGGTAGATAGCCGCGCTTTTGGGGAGCGATCTTGATCCTTGATCGGTCTCCGAGAAATGTTAACCAGACGATATCATTTGCGACTTGTGATAGTTAGTTTATCATTGGAAGATATTTCCCCGTTATCGGAATAGTAAGGTTTGAGCGATGATTTTTCGTTAGGGGTTCTGGGATTTCGTTCATGATAAGAAACCACAAAAAAAAAGAAAAAGCTCAGTGTTCGGGAGTTGTGTTTTTTTCTTGCCAGGCTTTTTTCCATTAACGTTTTTTTAAATAATGTGACACGTTGCTGCTTTGTGCTTCTCTTATGAACTTTTAATCATTTGCCAGCATGAAATCCTTATTTCTTCAGTATTGTTTTGTAAAGTATGCATTCGAGAGCGATATATACTGAATATACAAATTTGTAGGTCCTCGATTCCTCTTCAATTATATTAACAATTAATGGTGCTAATGGTTACCATTTTGGAACCGATACCTACACAGTTAGTCTCTGCATGTAACTCAAGTCTTCTGATGTTCGGCGCTCTCATCACGTAGCTTGAAAGACGATGGTCGTCAAAATGATTTCATTTGAGGCTCTCAACTGGATCTAACTGGAATGAAAAACATATTTAATAGGAACACACAACCCTGCAAAAAAGGAGCTTGAACATCATACCCCACATAAGACTTGGAAGAGAAACATAAGGTCCAAAATTTCAATCAGCACAAGGGGACCGCAATTTAAAATGAATAACCAAATAGGATCTGCGACTTGCAGCAACGAACATCTTTGTGCAAACTTCAAGAGTTCGCACTCAATGTGAATGCCACTTAAATCGATTGATACAAAAGACCCAGTCTTAAATCTTATGAACGTATACGTCGAAGTCTAAAGTTTTTGGATACAAAATGACAGTTTACGTTCGGCGGAGATGTTCCTTGGCTGCAAGGTCCCTACAGTTAATCCCGGCGGTGGCTCAATAATGGTCTACGGATTTTCTCTTCTGCCAATGAACTCAACCTTATCGATGGAACCACAAATGGTTCATAGACAAACTTACGCCATTATAATCGAGGTTGCGATAAGGCTTTGGATACAAGTTCAAGTTTGAACACAAGTTCAAAAATCCTTGCAAGCTTTAATGTGGAAATCTGGATCAAGAAAAAACAATTTAAGAAATATACCTGCTTTTAGATGAACTTGATTAAAGAAGTACACTCAAATGCAAGAAAAGTGTATAGAATTCTCAAAGAGGAAGTTGGGGAAAATATCATTCCCATCTGCCGACGAATATTAGGCTGCTACAGAAAATACTTAAAAACAAACCTTTCTTCAAGGTCCAACCATCTTCAAAATATCAATTTAGAGAAACAGAAATATTTAACCTATTCATCCGTCAAAGTTCACCAGCAATGCTCAACGTCTGCAACCTACAAATTACAACCAAGCAACCGCCACAAAACAGTCAAAGTTTGAAAGGCAGTCAAGTACTCCAGAAAATAAAAACTGATTGATGAGCGAATTCGGTTCCGTATTGATTCTCATCTCAAAACTTTAAGAGGTAATCCTAAGCAGGGAAGGGAAATTTGCTTACGTCTTTTATAGTACAAAGGAAGGGCGTATTAAAGTTGGCGTGCACCAGGGGAGTATTCTTAGTCCTTTGCTATTCATTGTATGGAAACCAAAATTGTATCGGTTTATCTTTTGCTGATGGCACCGTCAAAAGGATCAAACATATGTTCAAAGCACACTTGTGTACATCGTATGGTCCAAAAAAGTCGGCATACATTCTCTGATTGAATCCATACTGTTCCAGATATTCATTTGAATGACAGAGTTATTCCCACAGTTACCAAGTGTGAACTGTACAAATATCTGAAATGTATGATCCCCTGTGAATTAAGCTGTGACGATGACACCAAATATCTTGTCAGAGGAGGGTAGCTGAAATGGCGAAAAAGAATCCGCTTTAGACTGTGACCAAATAATATGCCTTTAGTTTAAAAAGTGACTTAAAAAGTTGGACATCATAAAAAGTTTTGAGAAAAAAATTTAACAAAGGTGTAACAAAATAAGATTCGAGGAAGCCTCGTTTAAAATCACCTGGTCACAGCAATAGAGTGGCATAATCATCTGGATGGCTTCAGTGATGCAACCGTCCGAAACCGAGAGGTCTCTCGAATGCCAAATGGACCAGAAGTTGTCTTCTACACCATTTTCTTTACAATATTTGCGCTCGCCCCCCTAAGAATTGATTATTTGCACAAAGCGAGCTGAAACAAACTTATTTGCATTCACTCAATTCGCAGTATTTTATTCGCCATAAGTTCATAAACTAGCTAGTGCAATTTTGACTCTTGTGGTTTCTTTCTACTTTCAACTCTCAGCATGTATCTCGCTGTTTACGAATTTACCCGAACAAATTGTAGGCACACTGGGGAGCACGTTAAGCTTCGTTCAACATTTTAAAACATTAAAAAAAGAAATGTTTTTTATTCGTCATTTTGTTATGATTAAAATTATCTGCTGCCTCAGCGTAATCCTTTATTTTACCTTTAGTGCCTTCGAAGATCATTTCAATCCATTTAGCCGACTTTGACCACAAATCGTGTCCGGGTTTCTTCATTTTATATTCCAAAACCTCCTTTTTAATGCTCAAAATCATTGCACACTTTGGAGACTTTGGCAAGTGATGGTGCTATCAACAGCACGGTGGCGGCGGCTGCGGCGGCAGCTGCAACAGCATCAAAAGTTTCCCCATGAAATGGGCTCATACCCGCAAGCATGAAAATAAAACAATATATATTTAAAAGCTTAAATTTCCCTTCAAGCATCTAACCCATAAAACCCATAGCCATAGGGATTTGAGAGGGCGATAAAAGTCTTCGGGGCAATAAAAGCGCCACCTTAAGTAGGAGCTTCGAAGTTAGTTATCCCCCAGTTAGGGACAGCAATCAAAGAGGGGTCACCACTAAACGGAGAGCATAGTGCAACAAAAAAAAAAACAGCGAGAGCGGAATTGCTTTCCGCTCTCTGCACTCTCTCCCTCTCTCACCAAACAGAGCTTTTTTTGAGGGGAAACTTTCGTTAAATTTGAGGGGTCATGAGAGCGATTGTGCGCAATAAGCAGCTGCTCCTGCACAATGACTTGTCTGATTAAGGGTAAAAGCTCTTGCATTAAATTCCAGCGGAGTTACAGTCAAAATGCATTGGAATTTTCATGCTGCCAGAAAGTTTTTTAATCCAGGACATTTAAAGCCCACCCCATCGCAATCGAAGAGGCAACAAGAGGTGCTAAATTTTTGAGGGGCTTTCACTTCATTCGCACTGTGTCGGAGAGCTTTTCCGGGATTTCAGGGAAATTTTCTCTGGCTTTCAGAAACTCCACGTTAGGGGATCCTTTTTGGGGTTACTATATCGTAGATGCATACCTTTTATATCCAGGAATTTTCAGCAATTCTCGTGCTCATTTACTCTCCTCTCAGTCAATTGCCAACTGCAGGAAAATAAATAAGGATAAATTGTTAACAAAAAAAAAAAAAAAAAACAACAACACACAATATCAGTTGAGCTAAAAGGAGCACATATACTCATCTCCTTCCAGCGCATGACGTGTTGGCATCCTGTCTCATTTGGCTCCGGGACATGAGAAGAGCCAAACACACATACTTCCGCACTGAGAATAACCAAAAACGACGGCAATTTTCGCATCCTTTACGGATTTGCAAGGCAAGTTTTCAGTCGAGCAGTGTTCGCCCGTCAGTTTTGCAAACCTCAACGTTAACCAAATTATTCATATTAAATTGGTAGAAATTTTAAGGACTCTCAGGATTTTTGAAAAAGTAAAATTTCCAAAATAGAAAATCAATTGCGAGAGTTGCAGTGTGTGTGAAAATTTTTTGTCGTGTGAAAAAGAATATCGCGCGAGCTGTGTTGGCCCAAAGAATGCCACGGTAAAGTGTGTTAAGGGAAAACAGGACGACAGAAAAGACGAAAATAAATTAAATTAAAGCAAAGCAGTTAGCTCAAACGAACGGGATTTCGTGTGAAGGAAATCTCATTTCCTGTCAGTGTGTGCTTTGAAATAACCGACGAAACGTGAGTGTGTGCTCTCAAGTGTGACAGAGACAAGACGACGGAAGGACATTATTTTTTTTTTTTTGTTTTTTTCGCCTGTTGTCGATGGTCCACGACCGACACAGGATATGCAGAGTATCCTTTTTTTGGTTTTTCTTTTGTTTCTGGTAGTGTTTCGCTCGGATGTGGGCATTATTTATGTGGGCCACTGAATCCTTGTGTCGCGGTTTTTCTACTTTAAAGGATATAAATGGTCTTGTTACGTGGAGGCCGCAACATATGTCAGCAAATCCTTAGAAACTCACTCGCTCACTAGACGCGGTTTTTGCGGTCATTTTTCATTGTGTGTCACACACACACACACAATTATTTCGCTTTAAACAGAAGAAAAAAAAATTTTTGAAGAACTTAATTTGCTTTAAGCAGAGAGCTCCTTTGTGGACCTTGAGCTGTTGGTATAGAGGCCTAAGTTTTAATTACCAGCCAAGTGTTTAAAGTGTTAGAGTTCGTTGAATATATGAATAGGTTTACTACAAGGATTTTTAGGATCTAGACGTTCGTATCCTGGATAAATGTACTATGAAATTGACAGTCCAGAAGGTAAGTTTTGTTGTTAAATTTCATTCAACTCGAGGCACATAACCACGGTTAGAACGCCTTTAGCTTCGGTCGACAGACTGAGCTTAAAAGCTGTCTCAACAAATTATTGAATCGATTTCATTAATTTGCTATAACTTCTCACTCAACTCCCCGCCCCCGCCAAGGATGTGAAGGAGATGTTGAGATAGGCCGGTCGGCCGGCAAAGTCTCATTCGATGGGACATCGGAACGTGCTATGCATGCAACTTGAAGAGGCTGCGCGCGTAAGGAGACCATTTGTCTATACTTCGCCGATGTCTGATGGAATTTTAATCAATCTCTGTGTAGACGCGCGAGAAAACGTTTGCCTCATTTATTATTGAATAAAATATTGCACAAGCTTTGGCAGGGTGGGCGCTGCGGGGCGTCAACGGAGGACATCATTCCACTTAAGTGGGTTTAATAATGACGGTGATGTTGGGTGGCTCCATGCGTTCCATCGTGCACGCGTAAATTCTAAGCAAATTGATGTTTGCCCATCTGTCTTGAGATCCAAGCCGACCGACAACGATGGAATGGAAATGCAATATTCAGGGATGCAATTCTGTGAATTGGAGGGCGTATGGCATTGCCAGGTAATGGAATTTGTGTACCATCTTGTCCATTTAATGCAAAGAACATTTACAATTCAAAATTAAACCGGCAGCAAACAAAGAATAACAAATGAGCGTTTTAGATACACAAGTACAAAGTGAAATGTATTTACATATAAATACAATCCAGAGAGGATGGTTAGACGTCTTGGAAAACTTGAAGTTTTGAAATCGGTTCTTATTTTTTTTATAAAAATAAAAATGTCTTTAATGACAACGGAACCCGTTTACTAATGCTTCGCTGTCCGTTTGTTACAGGACTAAATACTTGCAATTTTCACATCAACAACAAATAATAAAAATACCATATAGTTTAAAATTAAGGGGGTACCACCGTCTTAAATCGCTTATAAGGTTATGAGAAATTTATAATTAAAGAAGAGGTTTACTGGTACGTGCGATTCTGCCTGCTCCCTGTCTAAAAGTAGGTAATTAGAAATCTAACATATTAAAAATTTGTAGTTTTGCATACTGTGCGATGGTACGGAACCCTTTTTGAGCGTGTCTTGGCTGCTTTTTTACATATCTATGGTGACATGTTTTTGTTAAGTATGGGTAGGCCTTATTAAAGTGTTTGCTCCCATGAGACAGCGATAGTACGAGTTAAAATATTCATGAAATGATTGAATGTTTACAAATAAGGCACAAAGACTTTTTGAATTGAGAGCAAATATGTTCATTTCAGACAATCTTAATGTCTTATGCATGAACAACTGTGGTGGCTTCTCATCACCCATTAAAGTGTGTTACGTGTGCACTTTGGAATAGCAATGTCTGCTGTCCATAATGAAACGACAGCCAGTCACCTGAAGCTTTTAGATTTTGGCTTAAGAATAAAAAACAATTTTATTCACAAGTTTGTACAGTATTTAAAGTCCAAGGGGGATGTGAAGATGTCGAGTAAAGAATTCTATGCTGTTGTCGATGGAGTGCTTGGCCAAGGCCAAGAATACCGTCCGACATATTTTAAATTTGTAGTGTTGTATACTGTACGATGGTACGGAACCATTTTTGAGCATGTCCAACACGCACTTGGCCGCTTATGCGTTATGAGAAAAATATCCGTTTACGGATCGAGTGTTTACAAAAAATTAGAGCTAATCTTTTCGATTTTTTCGGGCATGATCAAAAGTGCAGATTAATCCGTGAACATTTGCCAATCGAAACTGGACAGCAATGTTCTCATTAACCGGGCTTGGTGCACAAATGTGTAGATGGCTCAGCTTGAGTTTCTTTTTATGCATTTGCCTTTATCTACAAAATTGACTGATGGTATTGCCGTCCATATAATCCCCACCGCTAGACAAGCTGGCATAAAAAATGTTTAAATAAGATATACCAAGATGCACCATGTGACGAGTCTCATGAGGCGTAAGAAAGCCAACACACAACATTTTCCCTCATCGATAAATAGTGTTACATTGCTGATTAGCAATTTCACAAGTCGTACAGTATTTAAAGTCCAAAAGGGATACGAATACAGGGCACATACAGGGCACAACCTTTGATAAGGTAGCGATCGATTTACGGGGGAACTTATTTTTAAAAAGAACAATTATTCTTGGGTCCTTCAATCCCTCGACCAAAATGATGATGGACTTTTCATAATGTCTCGCAACAACTACTATATTATAATTATGGATGGAGTGCTTGGCCAAGGACATGAATACCACGGAAATAAAGCAGTAGCGGAATCAAACGATAACTCTCTACAAATGCAGGCAATCGTTCTTAATGCTCATGCCATACTTCCTCTGTGTTGGTAGCCAAATCCTTCCGATGACAGTCAAAACTCAGATGAAAGTCCTCTAGAATCATTTTAGCCCACAATGTTTTTCATTTTACTGTATCTAAATTCTTATTACGTTCTCAAATTCATGGTCGTGGAAATACAACAGCAGCCTATGATTACCTCATTCAATTACGACATTGTCATGAGGTTCTATGAACAGAGTGGAACTTAATGCACCCAGAATTGATTATCTCATCGAAGCGAAATATTAGCCATTGGCCTTTATCCATGTAAGACAGTGGCATTGCTGAAACTGGAAAACTTTTCGTCCTTGGAATGTGTTTCGACAACAATTTTGGGTTGTTCTATCAGGTAACCGATATCGCCAAAGAATGCTGTGAAATGTCTTTCTTTTCTGAAACGATTCAAGAAATACTTTACCCAATCTGAAAGCTACATACTATATATGTACATATAAAGTTTACACTCGCTGATTCAAGGACCATCTTGAACTTGCGCAACAGAGTCCAAAATCGAGCTATGAAGCACATAGGTGACAAAAATATCACCAAGTCCTTTGACTCTCTTCAACACCGTCGTAACATAATTTTTTCAATTTATGTTTTAATGTTCACGATCATTTAAAATGTCAGCCTTCGAATCCCTTCCATTCGAGTCATGATAATTTTCTTCGCTTCAAATTTTTCAAGATCGTTTCATACATGCGTGTATTCATGCTGTTCTCGTTGCCTGTCCATTTATGCTGAACCAGTGCAATGTGCTTCTTATGTTTTTCAGCCTTTAAACTCCTCCTGAATTCTTAAATGTTATTGGTACCTTAAATTAATTGACTTCATGCGAAGCTGGTGGTATCTGTAGTGGGATAGTGCATGTCTTGGCCTATATTTTTAATCAATGCGTGTTAGCAGAAGTCTTTTCTGGTGTCATCAAATGTGTTGATGTCATGCCACTGTTAACAAAGGTTCGGCTACAGAGATCGGCAGCCATTTCACTCCGTCCAACCATCAGCAAAGTTTAAAGGTCTTCAATCACGTCCAATTTGGATTTCAGAAAGAAAAGTCTTCGGAAGAAGATACGGTTAACGACAAGATTTTGTTGAGAAAACTGGAAAATGCTGGTTTTCTTAATTGGTTTGGAAAAATGGTCGCAACGAGTTAAAATAGATGAAATTAGAAACGAAAATAAGTTCTTTTATCTGTGTGTACCTCAAGGCTCTGTTTTGCGTCCAATACTTTTTTTAAAGAGTCACCTTCTGCAATTGCGGATGACATTAGTTTCTCTTATGGTTTGAACACACCTTTGAACCTAGTGTCGGATATCGATTGGGATCTTAATCTACTGAGGAAATGGTTTGCAAGACAACTTAGTTATTAACTCCAAAACTATAATAATGTTTTTAGGGTTCCGTACCTCGAAAGAAAAATCCGGAACCCTAATTGGATCACTTTGTTGTCCGTCGGTCCGTCTGTCTGTCAAGACCCTTTTTCTCCGGAACGCGTGGAGGTATCGATCTGGAATTCATTTCAAATTATCAAGCCTACTGTTCCTTGGAGCTGGGAAAAAATCAAACCTCTGAGCCAACGCAATCAAATTATTCAGCGTTTATGCCGCAAATTTTCGACACTCGCAAGGGAATCAAAATCCAAAGGGTCCTTCCAGTCGACCTAGAATCTTTAAATTTGGCATGAAGCAATGTTTGTCAATTTTTAGAGATTGTCGTTATGGGTGAACTTTTACTACAGGTTTGTACGGAACCCTAGGTATGTGAGTCCGACGCATACTTGGCCGGTTTTTTTTTTAACTTATCATCCGCGCCCAAACTGGAGGCAAATATGTAGTTCCACGCTCCTGAGTGTAAAAAAAAACAAACTGTCTGACTGTCTCCCTCTCCCACTTTCTGAAGTTGTCTAAACTGTAGGGATAAATATTTTCTAATAGAGTCAGTCAACGACTTTAAATTCTTGAGGCTCATCCTTGATTCAAGAATGAGATTTTCGAAACACAAAGACTAATTGAAAAAGTCCTTTCGATGCGACGCTTAGACATTTTTACTTTTTGCGTTATACAGTATATGCTCAACTTAACTGTCGAAAATAATTTACTATGGAATTTTCCATTCTAAGCTGCAATACGGAATAATCTGTTGGAAAAGTATCTATCTAAATCAAATGCAACTGTTGCTGATTTTGAAAAAATATGCCATAAACCTGTCAGACTTCCCAGCTTTCCCTTGTCCTGCGACCAAAAAATCCTTCCAGTTCGTGACTTTTATTTTTGAAGTGCTAAAAACGTTTTCCATGAAGTCTGGTAAACGTAGCTTTCATCTTATTTCAAATTATAATTTACAGGGAAACCTCTCTTACATGTTATCTGTGAATTTTTTCCATACCACTGCGTATAGTAATTTCTTTTCTGTTTTTTCTCATCGGTTGTTTAATAAATTCCCATTGTCGATCAGGGCAATATCAATATCAACCTGGAGCGTTTATGAAATGCTCAAAAATGTGGATTTTCGGTCTTAACTTAGTTGATTTAGTGTCTCTTATATCTGAGATTCTGGTGTAATTGTATCTTTTGCTTTTACTTTTTACTCTTTTTCATACTGCATCTTGCAACAATTGCTTTTGATTTTAAATTTTACATGAACTATCTTTTTATTTAATGTTTTTATGAACTAACTTTATGAGGGTCACCCCACTCAAAATATATTTGTTTACTTTATTGAATATGTCGATTGAAGTGTCATTATATAATATAGAATGTAGAATGGCAGAATATAAAATGTCATTAAATTTTCTTATTTTTTTTATTGTATCAAAAAACCATAACAAACGAATCAAATAAATCTAAATGTATCTAACCTTTGAGCTAAATCAGCGTGAAATCCTCGGAAAATAATTCAACAGTAAACATTAAAGAATTGGAGACAACTTAAGTTGCAAGACCACAAACCCTGTGTCATCGTTCAGTGTGATGACTTTGGTTCTAGAAGGCATTTCCTCAAAAACTCCTTCGTTGTTGTTTGAACCGAATTAAAGAAAATGCGCGCTTCCTCGTGTTCAAATTCCTCTCTGCTTTTGGAGAGTCTTAAAACGTTGCTATTGGCTTAGAATCGAACTGAATAAAAAATCGGGGACGATCGAGCGCAACAGTATACCTTAGAGTGCGCCAATGTCGAGGCTGCAGAAAACAAAGGCTCCATGGCGGACAGTAAATATCCTGATCTGCGAGTCTGAAGCAAAAAGAGCGTCATTTTACAGAGGAAGGTTTGCCACGTTGTTATTCACCACCGTTTGACAAAAATCGTTAGTAAAACAAAAATCGTGACTTTGGAAAAATTTTGTTCGAAATTTTACCTATTTTTACACCGTTCATGTCCTGTAAATTTTGACATTGTGAATGTTTTTTTTTATGTGGTGTTTTACCACACAAAACACCTGAATAAAGGATCGTTCAAAATTTTATCAAAATCGATTGAGTTGTTTCGGAGATTATCTGTTCGCCAGTTGAAAAAAAAAAGATTTCGAGGAAAACGAGTTTTCTGTACGGACCCATATTTGAACTAGATTGGTTCAGTAGAACCGACTGTGTATAATAAGACCGGTGCAGGTCTTATGTAAACAAATGATTCTCGATTTTCAGAGAAGCAGTTGCTCGGGACTCAAGCCGCCAACAGCACGCTCCCACTTGTGTCCCTACACAAAACGCTGTAACTTTTTATCTATAGCAAATTTCATCACCAATTTTCAAGATGTGATTTTACACTTCAAGACGTTGGAAAATGAAAAAATCAAATTTCTAAAAATTCTAGACTAGACCGAAAAAACGCGGAAGGAACAAAATAAATTTAAAACAAGAAATTCGGACTAAAAAATTATGAATGTAAATCACAACGACGATCAAGACTTATTTATTTATTTAATTCAATAAATCTCATGAAAATAGATTACAGAAAATTGAAACTGACGTTTTTATACATAAAGTAAAAAACTTTTAATATTATGTAAACAAAAACGAAATGATTTTTGAAAACTGAAAAATTGAAAACGGGGAATACCATCACTGAATTATCATTGGAGGCCAGATACCCAAACAATACTTTCTGAAATTCATTTATATTCTCTATATTTCGAATGCTGCGTGGTAAAGCATTCCACAATCTAATGGAGTGAACAACGAACTGCATTTCACTTGTACGACACGTAAACCAAGGATGCAATAATGCGAAGACTTTTGAGGAGGTATTCTAGTCTAGAGGCATGAATTTCATGTAATTTTTGAAGTGTCATAAAAATCCATTACCATCCATTTTTTATTAGTTATTTATAGAATAATAAGAATCCAGAAAAAAATAAAAAAATAAAAAAAGTTGAAAATTTCAAAAACTAGCAGTTGATGAGGTGGGGTTTTCAAAATATTGGCGCGTAACCATACCCACGATTTCAACCCTCCTAGCAATCTGAAACCAAAAAAAAAAAAGATTAATCGAGAATAATATCGCGATGTCCGGAACTACGGAAAAGTTGGAAAGATTTTTTTTCACAAAATGGCGACTGCCTCAAAGAAAAACAATTTTTGTACCACTTTTTTTCACTGTTTCGAAATTAAAAAAAAAAAGTAATAGAAGTTTGGGGATGGGAATAGTTCCAGACATAGACAAGTCTATGAGAGAAGACTCTCTAAAAATTTCAGGTAAATTGGTCCAGTAGAACCTGAGAAATCGTGGGTATTGTTTTGAAAAAGAAAGTTTCGAGAAAAACGCGTTTTAAGTTTCGCGTAAAGTTTTCTGCAGTCTAAGTCATGAAATAATATTGTAGACTTAAATTTATTCAATCTACCATTTCTGCCCATACATCGGACCTTCCTCGACTTCGAAAAAACTATCTTCCGCGTTTCTCTTTTTATATCGAGCAGTTCTGGCCTCCTTTGATGCGTTGGATGCTCGTATCTCGGAGCGGTCAATCCGTGCGCCGACTCGTTTCACTGCAAATGGATTAGCTTCCGGGCCAATTTTCATTCCCAGAAGCTCCATCATTCTTAAAATAGGAATAAAGACTTCATTAAAAATATAAATAGCAATAAATATGTACGTCCACGTGGTTTGAAGGTTAGAATTCTACTGTCACCAGCTTGACGTAAGTGATATCTCCGAAAATAATTTGAATATTGAAAAATCCTTTTGAAGATATATTCTTGAATATATATTCTTGAATACTTGAGACTAGAATACCCCCTTAAAATTCAAGGCCTCATAAAGGTATGTAGGTAGCTTATTTATCGTTGTCCTTTGAAGCAAAGATAAGGCTCGATATTTAAAATAAGTTTGGAGATGACAGCCCTCGATTGTCTTGGAATGTGCGGATATAAGATCACGTCTACCAAGACCATAAGCGTATCTTTAAATGCTGTTAAAAGCAACATGAAACCTCCGTTTTGTTTCAGCACTTTGTCTGCAAACAATTAGGCAGCCAAAATTGCATAGCAACTTTGTTTTACTGGCGTAAAGTGGCATAATAATGCTATGTTCCTAAGGGCAACATATATCTTGCAGAGGACTTTTCGGATATGATGGTCCCGAGATAATGTTTTATAAAACAAAATGCCCAGATTTTTTCATTTGTCGACATATTTTATAGGAGAGTCTTACAAATAACCAAGCAATTTGATTTAGTTGCGTTTAATTCCAATTAGTTCTCTCTAGACCAATTATTTGTATGTTGAAGATCTTCATTGATTTGGGAAACTCCATCTTCTATCAATCCTAGCTTACAAGAAAGATAAAGTTGGTAATCATCAGTGTACATGTGCTTTGAGAAGTGCCTCGTGCAAATCGGTTAGTCATTAATGAAGAGAAGAAATAACAATGGTCCCAAAATGGATCCTTGAGGAACTCCTCTCTGTGTGTTTAAAAAACTCAACATAATATTGTTTACATAAACAGCTGGCCTTCTTTCAGAAAGTTAGGGAAAAAGGTGTTTACAGGCAGATTGTGAAAAATTAAGCTCTTCTTTTTGTTTTTTTTTATTTATAAATTGTGGTTTATTAAATCAAATGCCTTTCAAAAATCAAGGAGGACTAAAAATTGTCGATAGCGTTTCTGATATCTTTCCTTACTTTAAGCAGGGACGTAATACAGCTGTGTTTTGGTCGAAAACCCGATTGGATGGTGCTCAGTAAATTGTGTCTTCTGAGAAAATTAGAAATTTGGAAATGAAGGGTTTTTTCCATAACCTTAGAGGCGACAGTTCGCAGTTTTTGGACAAAGGAGGACGAAAAGATGCTACCAAGCCGCATACTAACAACACACAAGCATGATGGTGGTTCTTCCAGCTGGGATTAAATAGTCTCATCAGTTCTTCTAAATTGTTAAAGCCTACGTACTCGTTAAACATCAAATTTTCAAAACTATGATCCTTCGAATAGCGGCAATCAGAATTTCCCTTCATGTCACTGACACACAAAAAAAAAAATTAAATCGAAATGAGTCAATTAATTCTGCCAAATGTGATACGATCACGTCGTTTGTCATCATTTTTCGAATCATGCTCGTTAAATGCATTCCCTTTAAGCTTTACTCACCCCAAACAAATGGCTCCCATGGAGTGTTGTGCATACAAAGTACCAACATTAGACGCGTCCAAATGTCCCATACCGCCATATCAGCGCACATGATCTTCGATGTCCGATCGTTTATGACACGCCCGCCCAAGTGGCTCACAACGAGCGTGTAACTAATAAACGAATTCACATCAAGTCGCCAGTGTTTTCGAGCGCTGTCACTGTCGCCGTTGCCAATTTTGATCGTTGGACGTTTGTCGATGCATGACAGATAGCCTGTTTCGCGCTTTCTTTGGAAGTCGTGTTATGATTCGTTTCTGTCGCTTGGCGACATTTGAATACAAATCACTAACAAAGCATAAGTGACTTATGTCGTTCCCTGAGTTTGACTCATGGTCAGCCGTGTGAGCATTGATTTGTGATTGGGTGATGGGCGGATGCGCCACATTGTATGGGAAAATTTAATTTTAGTTGAAAAGTGTGTGTTTTATGCAAAGGAAAACCCAGCCAAGTGATGGGCCAAGTGCAACGTGGCACCTCACAAAGAAAATGATTGCTTTGGCAATTCTCTGTACCCTGTCCTCTGTCTCTGGGTCTCGGCATCGCATTGTGTCTGTCGAAATGGATAAAAAGGACTTTTCGAAAAGACGAATTGTGGCAAAGTGTTGATGGGATAGTTGGCATTAGTGGTGGTTTCAAAGAAAAAGGAATCCTTAAGACAATTCAAAGTCCTAGACACGTACATAGTATTTCTTCCTTTCACATCACATTTGGCTGCGTTGGCGGCACTTGAAAGAAAGGATTCCTCTCTGCGGTGCTTGTATGTATCTGCTTCCATCATCCCTACCACCAAACCGAAAAACCAACATAGTTGTACTAGAGTGGTTGAGTCCTTTAGTTCTTCTTTGCTAGGAAACGAACACACAATACATCATTATCAAACGGATTTTCGAGGATATTCTTGTACTACTCTGGTATCCTAGGAGTGTGTATGTAAGCTGTCTTTTTTTATATGCCTGTTAGCTTTTATTTTGGTTTTTTCTTTGTTACTCTCTTTGTGGTGGCATTTATTATATTCCCTATTGTGTTGTGCTGCTAAAAGTCTCGCATGTTGCACTTTTAGTGTTTTTATCTATTTTTACAGTCCTTGCAGCGGCAAGGATAGTGAAACAGCATCATCAGATGTGGAAATCGTCATTTAGGGATAAAGCTAACACAATTCAGCAAACATACGTAGGTATATGGCAGCTCATTCAGAAGACCACTAACCGCTGCATAAAGGGAGTAAAAAATATTAAGTGGTAACGAGGCAGAGTCCGTTCTTTGTTCTTTAGCGTTTTCTTCTACTCCTCACTTAGATGAATCCTTTTGGAATTGGGAAAAAGAAGGATAGTGCTTTGCTTTGAGGAAACGGAGAAGCTCTTCTTTGTTTGATTTAATGCACGAGTGTTGAATGCGAGATTATTTATTCCTGTGGGTAAAGAAAACTGCATCAAATTGAAAAAAAAAACAAAAAAGAAACCACAAATTATTGTTTGTGTTGCTTTTTGTCGAATAAAAGATTCTCTTATAGCAACAATTGTCTTTTGTCCAATTCCAATTGAACTCAAGATATTGGCTTAACAGCTCTTGACTGACTTGCAATGGACTTGAGGAATTATTCGGATGCAATCGATTTTTGGTGGAGTGAGTGTGGGAATCGATTGCCTCCAAATTTGCTGAGACGCAGTTCTTTTGATACACTGTCGCCCAGTTAAACGTTTTTTGATCTGTGTAGCACTTACAGTTGTGAACATAAAAAAGCATAGATTTTTAATGAGATTCAAGTCTGGAGACAGTGCTGGCCAGTCCATGAACGGAATCCCATTGACTCAAACTATTCCTTTGCTTTTCGGTTCGTGTGGAAGACCGATTTCAGTGACATTTCTTAGTCGCTGTAAGGCAGCATAATGTTTTCCAAAATATCCACACAAACATTCTGCCATAGTAGGAGAAACATACCCAAACCATAATTTTTGAACCGTGTTCAACCGTTTTCGGGCGTCTTACATATTGGCGAGAATCAACGCCTCCACGATTCATCGGTCCACAAAATATTCCGTCATTTGCAATCATGTCACTTGACCAAGTTTTTGGCAAATTCCAGCCGTACTTTGTGTTTTTTTGTGAGAAGTGGCTTCTTCCTCGGACTGCGAGCAGCCAAATAAGCTTCCAGTTATCTTCTGCGCCCCGTCATGCCACTTAAAGGAAGATTCAATTCATTTTTCATCTGGACATCCAATTTTAATGGTTCCATATTAGACATCCGAACTATTTTCCAAACATCCTGAATGCATAGTTTCCTTTTAGGGCCTCGGGTATTGGACATCATTTCGCAGTTTTCTTCCACGATCGAATTTCGTTGTTCAACGGTGCAATATTTGGCCCGACCCACTTAAGATCGTGGAAAAGAAAAAAGTTCTCCTTAAAGTTGGACTTGCCGCATATGCTCATCAGATTGCCGCTTAGCCCAATTACGGACATGCAGTCGTGCACAGAAATCTATTTCTCTAACTTATAACTCAAATGTGAAAAGCTCGCTCAAGATCTGTTTTTTTTTTTCCTCTTGTACAACCCAAGACTGCATTGGCAACGACACCGCAACTTGAAGAGCTCGATTGAATCGAAGGGTTGAAGTTAAACCAGAAGATGGATCTCTCTTAGTCCACTCAAATGAGTATCTCCCTGTGGAAAAAAAAAAATTTTCCTAAACCAGTCTTGTGCCGGACGTTCACTTTAAATGTGTTCGGATGTTTCATCCTCTTCCAGGCACAGTCGACATTCCTTAACGCGGCATAGGTTTGTTTTGTTTGGGTGGAAGTTCAGGCCGCAGTGGCCAGTTAGAGAGCTCGTTAGTTTCGTTACACTTTCCATTTGAACCTTTCCAATTATTCCAGTGTTCTATGCGAAGATTGTTTTCCCATTCGTTAATTAGTGTTGTAGCTGTTGTCCAATTGACGCTTCAAAATGGTTCTGGACCTATGAACGCAGACTCCGAGCTAACCTTAGCGAGTTCTTCTGCAGATTCGTTTCCTGTAATTCCCTTGTTTCTAGAGATCCAGCCCAGCATCACTTTGTTGTGTCTGGCAAGGACAAAGTTGAATGATAATGCTCTAAGTACTGCCTGTCTGTCTGAAAAGATTTGGATTCTAGCGCCTTTTATACCCTGTCTGGCGTATATCTCAAAGGCGTAAAATTCAGCTTCAAACACGGTAGGACCAAAACCAAGGTACACAGATCCTTGCGTTGGTTCCAAAAACTCCAGCTCCAACTCCAGAATCCGTTTCTGATCCGTTTGTGGATCATACCAAGCTTTTTGGGTCTAATGTAGGAACACCATGAGAACAATTTTTATGATCCAATATTCCAACCTCAAATAACATGCCGAAAGAATGATCGCTGACCATGGTATCCGGCATTGAACAGAATATGCCTCCCTCAGGGACTGAGTTGAGTATCCTAAAGTGGCTCACTAGATCGCTTGGCCTGTAATTTTAATCTAGCTGCAGTTTGATGGCTTATCTGACAGCTAGGAGTTAGCTTAACTACATGGCATGGCATCTGTTGTTCCTAGACATGCATTCTTTGAAACTTCTGAAACTTTTTCTGGTCTTCTGTTGTAGAGTTTTTGCTCAACGATGGCCGCATATACAATCAATGTTTAATTTTGGGTGAGTCCTGCCGTATATGCGTCTGCTGGCCCACAGGGCTCAAGTGGCGGACTTGATATGTGAATTCCAGTTTAATTGCTTGTTCAGCATTTTAGCAGATCTCACTGGAATAAACTTGTGCGGTGTTGTTCGTCGCTTCGGCTGACTCGTGTCAATGAAACCATCGATTAGTCTCTCCATCGTCATGAGTACAAGTGATGTTAGATTTATAGGTCCAAAGGATTTGGTGTTTTGCACGAACTTCAATCTTCAGCAATTCAAGAAAATGTACATTTCTTTCTTGCCATCCTTATCTCTCCCACTCATGTTATGTTAGTAAACACAAAAAATGTAATCTCTGAACTCTTATGAAGTAGTCCTTTGTGTATCAACTGAGTGGTCTTGGGACCCGAAGAGCGGATACCGTTTACCCTGCAATGCAGTTTGGTTCCGGGCTTCAAGAAACAAGTCTCGAAATAAGCTCGAACTGCTTTAAAGCGATACCCTTCTTGTGTAGATTCTGCATGTCCTTGGCGACGTTATGCTGCCAGCGGTCTTCTGTACTTGAAGCTGAGAGGATCGTATTGGAATCAGTGATCCGCAGAGTTGTAAATCGAAATGACTTAAAATGAACTTTTTTCGAGGTTAAAGGAGTCAAAAAAAACCTCATTCAAATCCTGCCTGTAAAAAGGAAGTTGTTCGAATCGATTTTGACTCCGGACATCTATAACGATTGAACATTTTTTTTTTTACATCATGCTTTTTGAACGCTTCAACAGCATGTTCTGGCGACGAAAATCGTTGACCATGCATTTTTTTCTTGTTGTGCGGGAACAAAAAGAAGTCATTGGGTGCCAAGTCAGGGCTGTACAGCGGATGACTCACCAATTCGACGTGTTAGCCGGTCAAAAAGGCGCTGGTTTGAGCCGATGCGTGAGAGCTCGCATTGTCATGGTGAACAATGATTCGTCTTCTCTTGTTCGTTTTTCGAATTTCTCCGAAGACTTCAGGCAACAAGTGGCGTACCACTCGGAATTGACCTTCCTACGTTGTTCAAGCGGAACAGTCGCCACATGACCAGTTTTGCCGAAGAAACAGGCGACCATTTGCTTCCAAGTGCTTCTTCTACGAACAACTTTTGTTCGATTTGGCTCGTCTTCGAAGATCCACCGGGTCGATTGTTGTTTTGTTTCGGGCTCATGCGCATAAATTTATGATTCGTCACCTGTGACAATTTTATAAACGTCTTTTGAAGCACCACGATCGCTTTTTTTTAACATTTCTTTGCACCAATCGATACGAGCCTTTTTTTTGAGCGACTGTCAAATTGTGAGCGATCCAACGAGAACAAACAATTTTTATGGCCATGTGTTCATGCAATATCGAATGTATGGTGATGGAAGAAATGCCCAGGGGAGGCCTCTATCTCACGGTACGTCACATGACGATCTTGCATTATCAGTTCACGCACGGCATCAATGTTCTCTGGCACAACGGCCATTTTTGGATGACCTTCACGCAATTCCTCTTTGAACAAGCGTCGGCCATGACTGAATTCATTAAACCAGTTTTTCACAGTGCTATAGGATGGTGCTTCATAGCCATATAAAGATTTAAGTTCATCAATGCACTCTTGTCGTGATGATCGCACGAAAGTGTTCGCGAGTTAATTCGATTTTTTAGCCGAGATGAATTTTTCAAATTTGTAAATAAAACAACTCACGATTAAATGACAACACGTTCTGAGTGATGTTTTGCTAAAAAATGTCAAACTTTCCAATGGAAATGTCAGATTGCATCTGGCAACACTTAGTGTTGCCTAGGCCAGAAATATATCTAGCAGCCTACGTAACCTCTGTATGTAATATGTGCGGTTGCAGATCAGTTTGTGCTCTCAAAAATAGGTACTTTTAAGATCTTCGCTTCAGATAACCACATAACATTGTCAAAGCAAATGGAATGTTTGCTTTTAGCTCAGGACTTCTTGCCGCATTCTGCCTCAGTTCCATATTTAAATTTGCATTGTTTCATCACAAATGCAGCAATCCACCTTCTGAAGGTTGTTTTTTTAAGCGTTTAGTTTTCAATCCTCAAAAATAAATACTGAAAAATTAGTTTGGGTGCGAGTAGGTCTGCCCATACCATGGACTAGGTGCTATTTTATTTGCCACCACCATCAAATACTATTTAGGTTATGAAAACATCATTCATTCCCTAGACAAATGCATTGCAATCAAAAAACTAAATAACATATTTTTTTCATTTAATAAAATTTTGCACACTTTTCTTTCGAAACTACCTTAGTCGCCTTCATCGGCTTTTGAAAGTGTCTTCTGCACCATGTAGTAGGACGGGGATGATAGAGCGACATTTAAGTTCTTCGAGAAAGGGCTTGACATCATTTCTTAGCCAAAGGATAACACGGCGGGAAAGGTGTTGTGGGCAATGTTGAAATGATTTATACCCCAATAATTAGCGCAGCTAAGATGGTCCCCTTTCTTCAAGATTGGGCAAACAATACTGAGATTCCATTCATCTTTGATGCTTCATTGTAAGTTCGACAGCTAAAGTGGCTTAATTAGATTTGATCTTATATATGTTATTGCTATCTTTACTTCGTCTAGGTCGTGTAGACGCTGTTGGTCTGCGTCGTCTTCATCAAATGGTTCAGGCTGCCTGCCAGTGGAATTTTATTATTCGTTGCCGTAATATAGTCTGCACAAGTGGTTCTTCCATGTCCTCTATGTCATTTGATTTTTCCATTTTGAACTTCGCAGGCTTTGGTTTGGGTTCTATAACCATGAGATAAATGTTTATGTGTTAGTAGAATTTTCGAACCTCTCTCCTGTTTCTTAATCTGTCATCAACATCGTCGATCTAGCGCTTCTCATGCACTTTCATAAACGTTGCGGCCTTTGGTACAGCTTGAGAATGTTGTGCACGAGATTAAAACTGTCAATTAGAACACTTGGAAATTTGTCACGCATCGCAATTACATCATATTTCTCGCATTTAGCTGTTCTACAACCCGTTTGTTCCAATTTACGGCCGATTGCATTTATTGTTCTGGTCAATGGAAAACAAGAGAGGGTAGTTTCTGAATTTCATTTAATGCTTATTTTCTTAGCGACCACTTTGAGCAGGAGTTTTGCTTGTCAAAAGGATGGAAATTGTGCAATCAGATTGTTACTGAAATTGTTTTGTCTGTGACCAAAATAACCAACTTATAACGAATCAAGTTAGAAAAAATATAAGACCAATGACACAAATTCTTAGCCAGTCTTCTGTAGGCACATATTGGCACACTGGCATCACTTTAAGAGCATAGAACTCTACGTTAAGATAAGAGGTGTCAAATTTGGAGTTGAATTACGACAACCTTGAATTTGTTGTTGAAGTTTTTTTTCGACTTCACCAATAAAGTGTTTTAACTTGTTAGGGACAGACAGCCGGAAGTAAGTTAAAATTGATCTGAGCTAACACTGAAACGTCATTTACAAATTATTACTATTCTAGTATCCTTGTTCAAAACATTTTAGAAAATATTTCTACGACCTTTTACGATGCGCTTGTGCTCGGACTATTAAAGCGTGATTATCTTTATGTCGATAAGGCTCAAAAGTACATAGTTTCAGTCCCAAGATTTCGACCGCCTCTTCCTTCCGAGCTGGGAACTGCTCAGCATATGATCGTTTTCTTCCGGTTAATATATGGCTTTACGACGATCACATCCAGTCCAGTTTTCTTTGCAGATGTTGATACTTGTTTCCAGACCGACTTCGAGAGATTTTTTTTATCCATATGTCATATTCTGGAAAGACTTTTAGAATTGGGCTCTTAATAAGAAACCATAACAGGTGAAAACGAACTAAATCGGTTTTTATGATCTTCCTTGCAATATACGAGTCATGCAGTTTTAACTTTGTCATTTAGCTTTCTCTCGATGCTGTTTCTTTGAATTCAATTGCCTCATGTTAGTTGCACCATGAGCTCCTTTTTGCTAATATATTATAACGATAAAAAAGCGTCAAGCTACAGCCGAGCAGTTTTTGAAAAGTTTTTGGATCAGGAAATAGAGAAAGGGGCACATCAATGTATGAAATGGCCTCAACTAAATACTGTTTTATTCTTTTTGGTAGTCTATATAGTTAGTAACTTATTTAGTTTAGTCAATTGGCTAAATAAAAATAATATTGATGAAACTTTTGGCATTAAAATTGAACAAAAAAAAATTGTATATGAATTTGTCCGGAAACTTATGAACGGCAGTGTATATATTCATGCATATTTTTTTCTCTGATAAGGTAGCTGTAAACTATAAATTTAATTAATTTTGAACTTTTTTAATAGGAAAACCAAATTGATTTGAATTGAAGAAGTGAAATTGTACTTTTTTTGACAGTTTTTTCGTCGTACAATTTGGCTACGATAGATTGATTTGTTCTCGAGTTAGGCTTAACGAAAGAATACGCACAAACGTACGTACGTTCACACACACATACAGACATCTTTCTAAAAATAATGGAATCCGACTGGAATTTTGAATTTCGAAAATCGGACCGATTACAAAAACTTCCTGATGGGAAGTTAAAAATTTCAAAAATGTGTAAAAGTTTTTTTTTTTAATTGATAAATCGATGTTGGCGACTCTCGAAAGATTATTTATTCAATGCTAATATTGACAACGACTATGATCGTGCATTTCGAGCATGCTTTACTGCGGTAGTCCAAACTATATCACTAAAAACTAAACAGCAAAAATATCACCCACTACACGTGGTTTATTCCTGATGTAAGTTTTACCAAAAAATATCCCTTTTTTGGAAACTAAAATTTGATATGTTTTTCCAACACGGTGATATAGTCTCCAATTGTATTCAAAAAAACACAGAAAAAAAACCCACTGTCATTAAAAATTTAATTTAAGTCTGTACATTCTGACCTCGAGGTTCAAAAACCATCTTCAACAGTTTTATATCGAAGATCAAAATAAATTACCCGCCAAAAACCTTAATTACCCTTGAAGCTTGTTGAGAACAAGCTTTTCGCAATATTATTAAAACTTTATCGGTCTGCTACTTTTCTACGACGCTCCGACGTTTCATTTACTCGTACAACTCAAGTTCATGTCTATCTTTACAAGGACACAAACAAAAGCAATAACTCATCAATTTATTTGCTGTGTCTACAAAATTATATTTTTAAGGACCCCAGTGTACTGGCCTCCACTATAATCATCATCCTCTTCTGTCCACCTCACCATCATCATCATGAACGAGCATCGCATCTGTGAAGGTTAATTGGAAAAATAAAAATATAAGACGATGAGCAAACTCCCACAAGCACACGGACGGACAGACACATTCCAAATAGAAAAGATCTCAAGAGAAGGACTTCAAAGGCTGCACCAGCACAACGCCTCTAATTGGGATCAATTAAGGCGCATTCGGCATACATTGGAAAGATGCTTGTTTTGCTGTTTTGCATATTGTTGCTCTTTTTTGTTGCATCTGCCGTCGTCATCCTTTTTTATTTCTGCTTCACTCATCCATCCATGGATGAATAAATTTAAATTTTTGTTTGGCGGACGTCGTCGTCGTCGTCGGAACGTCATTCAATTTTGCGGTGACCACAAGAGATGCACATGTAACATGACGGTGGATATGGACGAGCCAAGCTAAGCCAACCTTGTGCGGTTTCGGTGAACTCTGCGATGTTCGATTTTGTAATCTTTTCACAGTGGACAGTGGCCGGTCGGTTAATTTGTTTAATCAACCTCGGGGATTGTGCTCAGAAACGCAAGACGAAGAAATTAAATAACAATAATATAAAGGAAAATTGAATCTTCTGAAAGGGATGTATCCGTTGGTTGGAGGAGCAACGCTTGGGTCTCATGGTTTGGCAATTGGACCTGACCTCCATGAACCTTCAGTCTTTTATGTGATTTAATGTTTGTCTTCTGTTGGAGGTTAAGCGTGGGTGAATTGTGGTGCCGTCAGATGCTTAATTGTGCGTTGTGCGGTACGACTGTCTGGGTCAATATTGGTTCTGGTTTTTCGATGGAATTTCGTCAATTTGCTTGGGAATGCAAAATGTCTGCAAATGAAAGGGTTTTTTTTTATTGATTGTAGATCATGATGCCTCAAAATGGTTCCAAATCGACTCACGGTAGCAAGTTTAAAATTTTTGCGTTTCGGTTTTATGGACTTTTATTTTTTAATTTATATCGAAGAGTCTTTGAATTCACTTATCTTTTTTTTGATCAGAGTGAGCAGAAGGATTAGGAGGAAAAACTGAAAAGCTGCTTCACGGTTTGAAATTCAGAAATATTTTGGATTTACTTGACTCTCAGATGAACTCCTATTTCGACTTATTTGCATTCATTCAATTCGCAGTATTTTATTCTCGATTAGTTGGTTGATCTGCAAGCACAATTTCCGGTGTTTTTCCAAAATTTCATCATCATTCTGATGTCAGTGTCATGCCTTCATAGGGAAGGCAATGTCATATCATCCAGCAAGTTCATAAACTAAATAAAATCTCAAGTCTTACCATTGGATTCGAACCTGCGACCTATCACTGGATCCAGTTGAAAGGCAGGCGTCTACCCAATTGAGACAACTAGTCAGTTTTAAAAATCTAGTGTGTTCAAGAATATGCGTCCTTTAAAGAGGATATCGGCCAAAAACGTTGCAAAATTAAGGCAATAAGATCCAACCTTCCTTTACTGCATCAGGCATTTTCAGTTCAGATTTTTAAAGTGTGACTTATAAGTTGAAGCTTTCACTTGTTTCCAGGCAAAAGCATCTTGTTAACACTTTTTTTCTGCTGACCTCTAAATTATGAGAGGCCAATCAGTTGAATGAAGCTGATGGCTCAAACATAGAAGATCCTTAAGCGTATATGAATATGCATGTCCTGAAAAAATCAACCACAGATACAATCCAATGTGAAAGGATCATGCTGGAAAGCTTCACGATCCTTTAAGGGATTTTTTGGTTGATTTTTTAAAAGCAAACCGCATTTTTCCAGACACATATATTCAGATGATGGTGGACATTTATAAGGGGACAAAGTCAGGAGCAAGATGCTTCGCGTAGTCACCGAAAAGCAACTTATCAAAGTTGGTGTATTGCAGCGAAGGGTCCTTAGTCCTTTACTTTTCATTGTTGAATATGATTTTATAATTGAAGGAAATAAAGTGAATCCTTAAGGGCGTCAGGTATACTACGACGACGAAGGTGCCATAAGCGAGGAACAAACTTCCACTTAACGATTCATTTAGTGAATGGGTCAAAGCTTTTGAAAAGAATGTGCATCGAATTTTTTTTAAAGGGACTGGAAAAGTTCATTCTTAGCCTGAAAAGTTAAAATAACTGGGATCAATATGCAATTGTGAAGCAACTTATCATGACGAGAGATACTTGGAAGGCTGTTGTTTAGGTCCTTAAATTTAAACTGAAAGTTGAAAAATGTACAAAAAAGTTTGAAAGCAATTTTTTTAATAGCTGAAATGAAGATGCTTCGCACGATAGCAGAAGTAACGACATATGATCGAATAAGAACTCAACTCAAGAGGAGCCTTCCTTTAAATAAAAAAATTGTCCCAATTAAAGTCAAGTGTGACGAATTCAGTTGGTACTTTCGAGTTCAAAAATGAGATCCTACTTTCCCCATTAAAAAGGCAATGCCAAAGATTGTTCCAATGCAAACCGTTAAAGAGCAGGACCAAAGCACAAATAGAGCAACACCAGAATTTTATTTGCCTTAGTGAAAAATTGGTTCGACACTGGAAGGCATGTCGACATTTTTAACACCGAACTTTACAGGCCACCAGAGATGGGCATAACCTTGCCTTAAGCTCAGGTTGAGCAAACGAAGTGAACATATAAAACACATATTTAAATTTTTTTGTTTAGAGAATGAACTAAACTAGAGTCATTTTCAGGCCGATTACCTTCGCAGCTCCTTTCAAATATCTTGACCTCAACTCCTTCAATTATTTCAAAGATGTGAAATTCTTGTTGAAATATATGCAAAATGAAAAATCAGGAGCTCAAGGACCAAACTTATACTCAAGTAATATAGTTTATTAATTTCGTTTTTCAGTGACCACGTATTTCATCTAGTGTCAACCTAAATACGATACCATAGATTTAACTTCACTCTGACACTATTAAACTGGAAGGAAGCCAAATTAATTTTGTATTAATTCACCTGTTCAACAGTGGAAAGATAAAGGTCTTAAAACCAAGCGTTGTGGCACGCCTTTATCAATGTATTCAGATCCATTCCGAATTTGGCATCAATATCTCATGTCTCATTATGCCAAAAGCTTAGGTACTCTTATTAAAAACCAATAAACCAAGGGTTTTCCTTAAGTTATTTAAATTAAAAAAAATATTTTGGAACAATACATTTTTAGACAAACGTGATTTTATTTATTTAATAAATGTTTAACCCTATCAACCGCTTCTAAAAAATCAAGACAAGTTGTAGGGCCAAAGATTTAGGTCCATCTTAAACTGGATTAGTCTCGCCACGACTCTAGATCAAGCGTTTCTGCTTTTGAAAAAAACTGCCAAATGCGAGTCGGAAACGCTCACGAAGGGTTCCGTACCCCTGAAAAACATTTAACACTATCATTTTTTAAATATAACTTTAACCTATTTATATACGGACGATCAGTTGGAACCCTTTGGGTGGCAGTTGATGAAGACAGTCATTTTACATTCGCCCTTTTTTTTAATCATTTGGTTAAAAATTTCTCACTCGTTGACGTTTTCCGCATCTTTTTGCTTAAGTTGTCGTAGCCGGCAGCGCTTCTGTGTTAAAGAACAGGTGTTCTGCGGCCCTCGAATTTTTGGCCTGATTGTTAATAGCTCACTTGCCTGAAGTGCGTCGGCTGTTGATCAAAACAATGGCGAATCTAGAAGCTGGCTCACAAAAGCTCTGTCCCGAAAACAATAAGTATTTAAAGGGTTCCTTACCCAGGTGTACCAATGAAACTCTACTACGAAGGCTCTGCTGTATGTCCTTTCTGTTCAAAAGAGTTTATTCTACCATGACCATAATAACAACAAACGTATATATAAATTAACAATGAAGAGATTTCCCACTGTACTGTTAAATATTTTATCGTGGTGCGGAACCCTTCGTGTGCATATCGGACTCACACTTTTCTGTTTTTCTTCATCTGAAGACATTATTATCTGCTACCAAGCTCATCATGAATTGCAGTTTTTTGTTACCAAGTCCATTCCTTGGCGCCTGCTTTGGTTCCCTATTGTTTTTCTTGCCTTTCTCAATTTCACTTCACCTTAAAAAGACCACGATTCGCAGCCCCATTTGGCTTTTGATTATTATTTATTTCTACCTGAAACATGCGGAAATGGAATTCTTTGCTTCTTTCAACTGAAATTCTTGGGTGCAATTTTCGCACGATTTCCATAATTTCCCAGTTTCATAAATTTCTACCACCGCCTTCCCTCGCGCGTAACTAGCGCGTTGAAGTTCCCGTTTATTACCATAATCCACATGCACTGAAACTAGGAATCATTCAATTCGAAACAAAGGGCTTGTAAAAAGCCCACGAAAGATAGAAAGGACAAAGCAAAAAAAAACAATGTGTGCACTTACAGGAGCCACACGATGAATGTTAGTGTATCCCAAGTGCCAATAAGAACTTAGACGGCGAAAGTCTGAACTGAAAGTCCTCCATCTGCGAGCGCTGAAGACGATTCAAAACGCAACAAAGGGCTACTTTGGGAAAACTCCTAGGGTATGGTATGCATGTATTTATGTATGAACCTCTCCAACACACACACACACACACACACACAACAAAACTCGTGCTTGTATCGTTCCCAACTGTGGAAATGCTAAATAAATTTATTTATTTGCCTGGGCGATAAGGAGCCGGGCTATAACGTAAACCTTGGTACCCACTTTGCTTTGGTATCCATGTACGCATGTATGTTATGTTGGCATGTATGTAAGGTTGCTTTTGTAACCTTTTCTCTGTGGCTTGGCAAGTTTTTCATCTTTGAAAAGTTCCCTTGGGGTCTGGTAACGGCATAAAAGAAACCCAGGGATGGCGTGGAATAGTGCTCGCGATAAACAAACACATTTACCCAAACGAATGTGTATGGATAGGGGGGAATTGCGAGAGGACAATAGGTAAAAGAGTGAAGAAAAAGCATATAATGTTGATTTGGAAGGATGTAGTGGGAGTAAGATGACTAATCGGAATAGTAATGAAGAAAAGGCGTAGAAAGCACCGAGAAATGGGAAGGAATTATATGACATGACAGATCAGGCAAGGCATCTCCTCATACACCGGAAAGTGACAGTCATAAAACCTTCGACATAGGCTGTAACATTTACGAGCGTCGTGAGTTGAGTTCTGATGCTGGTGCGCAAAAAAATCAAAAAACTGACCAAAGAATGACAAAAAAAAGTCAAGTTTTGATGACAAGGGAAACAGGAAAGAAGCTTAAAAAAACTACATCTCCTTGCATAGAATTATGTATCCTAACTCGATAAGAACGATCTTGAAGAAGGCAAATTTGCCTGTGACTCGAAACATCAATAGCAGTGAAGTTTATAGACCATTAAATCGTTGCATGAATTAATTAACAATAATTCGTTACTTTTGTTTTTTAGTACTATTCAAACGCTCATATTTCTTTGTTTACAAGGGTGTTCATGTGTACTCGTTTATTTGTATGAAAAATAAGCTGACGTTTCTGAGCTACCAGGAAAACCTTAACATTCTTATTTATGACGTTGATTTTTTATTTTATTTTTATTTTAGTAGATATCAACTGGTCTAAAGTTTTCGCAGGAACTTTTTTTATCTTTTCTTTTTTTACATTCACTATTGTAGCTTAGCAGTGCTATTTTGAGATGCCGCTCTAGGGACGAAATTAATTCTGACATCCTCTGCTTTCCTTAATGGATATGGCTGACTATCAACTTTTTAGTTTACATTCTCAGAAAGATATTTCGGTGCTTACTTCATTTTGAGTACAAAAACTAGTACGTTCAACTCAACTCTTTGTTTAATGTTCATCCATCTTAAAATCGATGTGAATCGGTTGCACCTCAGGATGACTTCAATGGCCCTAGTCTGCAGCTTTTGTAGTCTTACTATTTTCCCTTCTCCTTAAAAAAAACAGTATCGTATTCGAAGTGTGGTTCAACAACAACATTGTATATATTTATTAAATAAGCAACCGACACTTTATTCCTTATCGGCTTTATGAAGTCTATCATTTTCCCAACCTTCGTATCCACATGCTGCCTAAACTTCAAGCCGCTGTCCACTATAACTTCCGAGTTGCTTTTATGTTCAACAACTCCAATAACTTCTCATTCCATTAAAAGGCGAATATGAGGAGGAAAGCGTACTGCCATTGCTTTCAATTTTTTTAACATTAAGTTTCAATTTATTTTGACTCAACCAGGCCGCAATTCCATCGAGATAATCCTGCATAAGGCTCATTCATACCTTTAGATTTTCTCCTAATAAGTACATCAAGGTATCGTCCGCAAATACTATCACCTGACTATATTTGAGAACGTATTTCATGTCATTGATATGCATCATGAAGAGCAGCGTTCCAAGCACCTACCCTTGTGGTACACCCAATTCAATTTCTTCTGCTGAAGCGTTCTGGTTGTTTTATTTTACCCTCTGCTCTTCCTTCCTGTCCTAACAGATAAGATACAAATACCTAAGCTCCGTGTCATTTAACCCATATTTTGACAGTTTTGAAATCAAGAAAAACTAAAATGATTCCATTCTTCTTTTCCAACTCTTGCCTCCACTTTAAGATAAGCCAACTTAAGACCGTCTCACTGGAGTGATACGTTCTAAAATCAGACTGATTTTCGCTGAGTAAGCCATTAGTTTCCATATATTATACCAGCTATAATAATATTTAATAATAACTGATACAAAAACAAACGAGCAGATGACCCGCCCCATATTATTTATTAAACATAAATTCTTGAAGAAGTATCCTCTACTTGGTCTTTTACATGTGTCCGCGACTCAGTGGTCGTCGGGTGCTGAGCGCGCGGTCCTGAGCTGAAATTCGGAAAGGTACAACTGGCATAGTCACCGCCTCACCTCACGCCAGTGATTTAAAACCCTCCGAAGAGTACAATTGTATTTCTAGGGAGGTTCGGCAAAAAAACTTTATATCCATCTCCACCAATTTTAACGAAAAAAATTTAACGCACAAATACAATTGATAAAGCTCGGCACTGGCTCCAAAAAGTGCACCAAGAATTTCATTATTTTTTTGTGGGTAGAATCATCTACGAAAAAAGTAAACTGGGTGTCATTAAAGTAAACGCAGGGAAGCAGTTGTCCTCCAAAGCTTACAAATTACTGATTTATTTTTTATTTGTATTTGTAAATTTTTGTTATATATTTATAACAAACTGAAATTGTAAAAAATTAATCAAATTTATCTTTTTCCTTTTCAGGTATGTAATCAACCCTTCCCGCTTAAACTTGAAAATTAAAAAAATGGTAAGAGTTTTTCTATGATATTGAATTGTGATTTTACGGCAAACCCTTAGGACATCTTTTTGGGAAAATTTTTTTAAAATGGTAAAATGACCACATTCTTAAAGTGTAGAAATGGTACTGTTTCCAAGACACGCCCGCCAAATGCGTTTGCAACAATTATTGAAAAGCTTGTGATTTTTAACGAGGGTTATCCCCTCGACATTTGCAAACTCCGCAAAGTCGTAGTAGTCTTTCGAGGTTGCGAAGTGGCCGATGAACTCCAAAAAAAATATATGAAAGAGGCGTTGACGCGCTTAAACTGAACGTTAGAATGCATGCGCAGTGAAAATAAGGCAAAACTCAGAGTCTTCCAAAGCCGCATAAAAACTTCCAACGCTATTATCGGGCATCGGCCATCAATTTTAATCCAAGCCTTTGACTTTTTTTTTTCAAACTTCACGGCCTTCTTCTTCTGCTTCTAGTTTGTAAGCCTAGTCTTCGGACTTATTTTTTTCGTGTTGCTGGTGGTTTGAAAACTCTAGCCTGAATTACTGCCTTCCGAACTTGATTCACATTAATTGTACAACTTGTAGGGTTCGCCATTTAATAGTATCCTCCTGATGTTCTCCTCGCAGACAGGACTTTATATCCTTTTGAAAATTCGGCTTAAAAGACGTGTAGTTATACAGATTGAATTTTTCAATCGAGCTACGAGTTTTGATCCTAGCGACGTTAAACGGTGTTGCTGAAAGAGAGAGTCGACGTTTTAAGACATTTTATGACCACGCCAACTTCTTTAACACTGGCGGCTACTACCTGAATTAAAGCGTGGCAACGTAACCACATATTGCTGGCATTTAAGAGTCTGTCGATTACCTGAACTTTGTTTCCAATGTTGTATGTCCTTATTTATATTAATAGTTTCATTAAATATTTTTCTTATATCATGGAAATTCCTTTAACATTTTTGAGTAAGCTTAAAACTGATGTATAGTATATAGGATGGAAGCGTTCGCTGAATATGTAAAATTATATGAATACTGGGAAAGGGACGTGGGCCCTCTTCCGAGCGTTGCTCATAGTATTTTGCAGTTTTCTACACAGTAAATTGTATTTCTTTAAATACGTTTTTTGTACCCATTTTCTCCGAACCATACATTTAATAAAATAAAAAGCAAAAATATCTGCAAAAAAAAGAAAACTACCTGCTTTGAAGTCGGACCCGCTAAATGTTGTTTTAACCAAACTTACCAACATCAGCTTTAAATATTCTTATGGCAAACAGATTTTTGAATTGCCTTTAATGGAACAAAATTGGATAAATGAAGAATGTTCGGCCACCTTATTTCACACAAGAACTCCGATCTTTGCATTTGAAACATAAGAACCAAACAATGCAGTTGGAAAATTATTTTTATCAAACGATAAACACATTCTAATTCGACCTTTACAGACATGGAACACAAATCATGTCAAAAAGGATCTAATTTTGTACCCCGAACCTTTTTTTTTCTTTGATGTTCCGAAAAAAGTGATATTTCCTTTGGTCGCGAACGATATTTTGGTTCCTTATTAGTCACTATCATCAAAAGAAGAAACTCCCACGATAGAATTTTATAATCCGGTGGCAAAAATTACGGGTTAATCATGTCATCACTGTGTAAATATGTTTGAAATCTTTCCTTGTCTAGTTAGCTCACTAACCTTATCATAATTCTTATTGTTATCATTCGCCGAGAGTCTGTAGCGTTTTGTTGTTGCTCCTCTTTTTCTGGATTGCCAATGCTTTAGCGTGACCACAATAATAGTAGTATTTCGTATAAAAACTAAAAAAAAAATCCAGACAGATTTGAACCAAGAATCTGCAAATTGCAATCATTCGCCGAGGGTCTGGTCTGTAGTGTTTTATTGTCGCTCCTCTTTTTCTGGGTTCCCAATGCTTATGCGTGACAACAATAATAGTAGTATTTCGCATAAAAACTAAAAAAAATTCCAGCCAGATTTGAACCCAGAATCTGCAAATTGCAATCATTCGCCGAGGGTCTGTAGTGTTTTATTGTCGCTCCTCTTTTTCTGGATTCCCAATGCTTATGCGTGACAACAATAATAGTAGTATTTCGTATAAAAACTAAAAAAAAAATCCAGCCTGATTTGAACCCAGAATCTGCAAATTGCAAAAAGAAAACAAACTACGCCGAGGAGCCCGATAAATTTTATGCTTCCTTTTCGTTCACATTCGGTGTAGGTGTGACGTTACATGCTTACTAACATACATAGCGCTTTTTTATATAACGATGGTGCAGCTTTTTAACATCGGAACGTCGAACTCTTATTCGTACTGCTACAAAAATGTGTCCGCGTCGGCATACACACTCCCAGAATGTTTAAGGAGTCTCTTGCGAAGTCGATTTGCTTGGCATTTCAATCATCTGGGGCTATCCAGTTGACAATATGGATTTTTTTCTGATAAATCTTGTGCTATTTATCACGTTGGTGTGATTCGGAAGTTGTTATCTGTGTCGTTTTGTGGCTACGGATTTTTCAAAAATATCAGTTAATAACTGGAACTTGCACAAAACTGCTGACAAATGTTTCAATGTCTTTCTTTCTTTCTTAAAGAAACCCAGAAGACTTGCCAAATAACAAAAAGCCTTTCAGACGATATCACTGAAAACAATTATCATATGTTGGAATTATTTGGAAAACTTCTTTTGAAGCTATCGAGTCCTAACCAAATTTTTATCGTTAGCGACAAAAAGAGAATTTCACACGAGACGTTATTTTAAGTTAAATTCTTTATTTCACAATCAATTCGGTTCAATTTCGGAATTACGTTACGTTTGGGCGCATAGAATTTCATGATATTAATTACGATATTATTGTAAACATATGAAGGCAGTTTTGTCATTTGCCCACATACTTATGACCAAGTTTTTGGCGGTTAGGATATAAGTAAAAGGCAACAAAGATTTCAAACAAAAGCCTGATACTTCAGTAATTTTTTTTTTCTTGTACGAAGAAAAATTGTAGAATTCAAAAATGTATATTTACCGCCCGCTAACAATGAAGCGTCTTCTTTTCTCGCAAGTATGCCACTGCTGCATAAGCGTTGATGCTAACGTCGACGAAAACGTTTAGTAAGATGTCATCACTAGCACAAATGAGTCCATAGCATCGACGTTTAAGCCAATGCCACCGTTCTTCTCCATCGTTAACCAGAATCTGTTCTTCGCAGCTCACTCCGAAACGCCATATGTTTTGAAGAATGATCTTAGCTTGTACGTCATCAAACACCAACAGGCCAAGTGGGTTGAATATCGTCATTACGATCCGCAGTATCTGCCGCTTGGTTCGAAAAGTGCCTTCACCGAAGATGGTCTCATCGTGTTTCTGGTTGAATGTGAGCTCATTTGTGTCAAGACGACGTTTTCGTGTGCAGCGTAGCACTCTTTTTCGTTTAACACCTTGAACAGAAGATCATGTTAACAAAACACTCTTGGAATTAGATGAACAATTTCTCATTTCGAACCCTCGTTCGGTGTGAATATGTCTGCTAGTTCCGTCATTCCCTCCTGTATATCGACGCTTTGTAGCCATAGGTATTTTTGATGGAGGAGCACTTTTGCTTTAAATGTACTTGGCCAACAACGAGAGCTGGAGGCACTAAAAATCCTGGCAAAGCCGATCTCTTCGTCTTTTTAGACTTCGAAAAGTCGAAAGATCACTGCCGGAGTTCCACAAGGTAGTCACTTAAGACCATTATTTTACACATAACATTCATTAATATGAAAACGAGTCAGCAGCGACAAAAATATGGGAATTGGCAGGCGACTTAACGTATCGCAAAATTAGCAGTACTCAAGAAGAGCTTCTCGTAGAAGAAGTCGGAGACGTCCTCGCAAAAAGCAAGATCAATTTTGAAGACTGAATTTGATTCGATGAACATTTGAAGAATACAACGAACCTTTGAAAGCAGTTGGCCCTTTCAGCTTTCGAAAAGTATCTCATTTTGTGAAAATATGACATTTCACTGCACCATTCTTGGTCACTGTTGATCCTTTATCAATAAATGTATTCCTTTATGCCACAACAGAGGAGTATCGTTATTTCGACAAGTACCAATTAGGCTTAACGTTGTAACAGTTGCACTGGGATCGACCATAAGAACCATCACAATTTGTCATTCACTTCGCGGCTCGGATTGCCGAAAAAAAGGGAGAGTAGGTCATTCAAAATGATGGTCGTGCGGTCGTGCTTTGAAAATTTGATATTTTAACGAGGCCGAAGGGTACATCCGCAGGATCCCCAGGATAATTCACTCTATACCATAGCAAATCCCCAGGCAGACTTTTTTCCCAAAAAATAAGAAAAACTTTCCAAACACCACCCCCTCCAAGAACATCAGCAGAAGCGGCGGCATCCTCATCCTCTGCCAGAACGAAAACCCAAGACGAAAGGTACAAGTTTCGTTTCTTGCAATTCATTTGAGAAACGGAAGAGGGCGGATGAGGGCGCGCTATCCAGACCAGTAACGCTACAAGTAAAAATTATTGCGCGGTGAATATAGCGCAAAAAGCGCCGTTAGGTAATTCGATAAAGCGTAAAATTTTGCGCTTAACTCAAATAATTTATACGAAATGGGAGAACCAGCGAGTGAGACAGTGAATTGGAATTGTTGCAAGCCAACAGCAGAGGGGAGCCATCATTGTGGGCTCTAATTTTTTTTTTTTTTTTTGATGCGAGGATGAGGGTGGAGCTAGATGTAGTAAGTTGGGAAAACTTTTGCGCAAAGTAGATTTTATCGTAGTTTTCTGCAGACTGCAGCACAAGTTGATAATTTATTTCCACGCGCTGCCTGCCAGCTCAACGAGCCCTAACACGCCTTCCCATCACTTAACTTTTTTGTGTATTTCCACTGTTTCGCGGAATAGGGGATGTTTCAATATTTTGTTGCAGCCACCACCATTCCCCAGTTTTAGCGCATTTTAGTTGCGCGACATTACCACCTAATTTACGTGTGTGTATACCTGTTTTTGGTTTCACAATTCACATACCTCTTCGAGGGTAAAAAAAAGAGGTCTCCATTGTTTTGTTGTTTTTTTGAAGCATAGTTCCTCAATCCTACTCACAGTTTGATGGATCGACAGAGGGAGTGGGCTTACGTGCGATTGCAACACGCAAAGATGTAACCCTAGATGTCCATGGGAGTCCACGGAAACTACAGCTTAGAGTGCACGCAGCTTGTGGAGCAATTGGATCGAATTACATTCGAATGTAAACTAATTTAATTAGACAGACAGATTATGGGGAATCACTTGCCACTAATCTAGGGATTCTGTGGCTTTTACACGCAATCCAATACTGAGTCAGAAAAATATGTCATAAAGCACCTTGATGAAGGTTAAAGGTGTGCACTTTGCAATCGTGCAACGGCCACTCACTCCTTGGCAACAAAACAAAAGAAACCACTCAACGTCAACAGTTGGGGTCATAAACCGCACTTTATCACATGTTCTGCCGTACAAGAGGCAGCCTCATTGCCCAAGGCTCAAGCATGGACACGCATCCACCGCGTCTGTCCATGGCAGCGCCAGAGCAACAGGCAATGTCGTCGATTTGCTTATCTCGCGCATTCGTGAGGTACGCGTAAAATACAAATTTTATGTATGTACGAGTATGAGCAGCGAGCACGTCCTCTAATTCTATCTTCGAGCCGTGTAACCACTTTCACGATCGCACATGGTAACAAGTCCATTAAATGTCCTTCTCTTGGCTAGCCAAGTGTTAGCGAACAGCATTCCACTTGTCCGTTTCTGGACAACAGCAACAGCAACAGACTAGAGATAGACTCGAATAGAGGATGATCGCATAAATACCATGCAACAATCGCCATAAGGTTCGGTCATGGCCGCCATGGTCAAGAGCATGTGGTGCCTGTGCGTGCTTGGCTGGCTACCCAAACCCATGGTCTCATGAGATGATGATGAAGAGGACAAAGAATCTCCGGAGGGACCTTTAATTAAGGAAGTAATTTCTGTGCTCTACGGATAGCCGCCAGAAAAGCCAAGAGATCATCCCATCCATGGTGCAAGTCTCGAAATTGTTCTTATCATCATCATCTTTGGTGGTGGGGAGAATGGAATTTTCCATTTCTATACTATACGTAAAAGGACAGGATCTGCGGCGCATTGGACATAGTCCACAAATGGTAATGCGTCAGCTAGAATTGCTTATTGGGAAAATTAATTGCCTTTGGGTCGATGGTATTATTGGTCATCGTTTTTCGCCAAAGTTGATCTTAAACATCGGTTGTTTGCTTTGGGATTTTCTTTCTTTTCCTGTTTCTCTGTCGTGTTGCATGGTTTGTAGTTGAACTTTGGTGTACACTCGAGTTGCTTCCGTGTACTTAGTCGGAATTGTTAAGTCCGGAGTTGGTAGTTCTCGAACCGATTAGAGTTCTTATCTTGATTGGTTTAGCTAGAGTTTACATAAACTTTAGTTAATTAGAAATTATTTAACTGACAGGAGTATTGAGGAAGGAGATCCCTCCCAGCTGGAGTTGCATTCATAAAAGTTTATAAATACAAAGGCGATTCTGTTGTAAAGATTGATTTCCGTTGATTAAACGTGGATGAAAAATTGATGGACTTAGAATGAAGGAAAGGCTTCTTAGTGTACTACTTAAGAGTAGATGTATAGTTTCACTAAACTCTGTCAGTGAATGTTTTCTTCTATTGAAATGAACTGCACTGCGGTTCAAAACACCACTCGAATACAACCCGTACTCACGTACGTGGCACTCCGACTACAAGCAGGGCAGAATAAGGACAAGTCCCAGAATCTCTTTTCGATTGCTTTGCAGATCATGTATGAAGCAGCAAACAATACGTTCAGACTCACCAACCATACTGGACTGCGGTGTTCCCAATGACACAATAAAAATTCTAAGAGTTTAATTGAAACATTCAAACATACTTTTGACCAACGATGCGTCTTAGACCTCAGTTCGGATGAAGGACCTTAAAAACATCTCAAGTCAAAGTCGAAGAATCTTGCTAACATACTTACCACAGAACTGAGTGTGATTAGGTTTCAGCCAAAAAGTCTTTCAAGTCGTTTTGAACCTCAGCTAGATCGTACATCAAGTTGCTTGATGTCTTACCTTACCGCGCCTTCCCTCAAAGACTCTTCAGATCCGAGTGTTGATGTCCATTTGCTCTCCAGTCTACTCATTGTGTGGAAAATCTTCCATCTAGATCCATATCACTGTAGATCCAGAAAAGTGTACGGAATTCGCAAAACTTTTCTCTCAAAATGACAAAGCACGATGTTTACTTTGTCTCGATCCACAATTTTGCCGTTTCAGTTTGAATGCCTGAAAAAAGAGGATGGACAGTTCGTTGGGTTCTTTCAAAGGACGAGGATCCACACAAATGTTTTCGACATAAAATAATTTGGGAAAAATATCCTTATTTCTGTGGATGGCTTTAAGCTTTTAGCTCGACTAATAATCTCAAGCCGACTTCGACACATGAGCAGTTTAAAACATGTGACCTTGGTTTGGTTTGCGTTGCAAGGATGAGCGTCACTGAGCCATTTTTCTTTGTGGACAAAATTGTGGTTAAGGGGTTTTTTTTTTTGTTGTGAAAGGAATAGGCATGAATGCTTTATCTCTTGATTGTTTTTGCGATGTTCATAATTTTACAGAGTTATGCGTCAAATCTGTTTTCAGTGTACCAGTGCCATTTTACATGGATTTTTTGAAGTCCTGATTTGTTTAGTCATTGATAGTTCTTTTGATGGTTGTCAATTTGACTCCTATTTCCTTGACACAATTAAGGTCCCTATTTCTTGCTCTTTTCCTAACTTTCTAGTTGGTTTTCCATCGCACTTGGATTTAAAAAAAAAAAACATTTTTTTACGGCCCTAGATTTGAGAGTGCTTATTAATCCTCCGAAGATTGTTACTGCGACGGAAAAGAATATTAGGACCTTCAGTATCAGTAATAAACTGAATGTAGAACTATACGCCAACAGCGCGCAGGCCAGAAAATGCTCTATCGTAGGACAACGCAAGGAGTCACTTATAAGCCTTAGTGTAAGCTTGGCTTTGGCTAGTACAGTATCTGCTAACTTGATGGCATGAACAATTTTATTTGATTTTCAACATATGTTCGCATTTGGGCGTCCCCTTCATTTTAACATGCGAGTTTTCGAAAGTCTTAGTACAACTTATTATATCCATATGAGGATCGTAGAAATGGATTAACAGAAGTCATATTATTCGTTCGAATTAGGTTCATTAAGGTTTAGTTAATGTGATGATACTCGATTCTAAGAGAGGTCGACCAGCGCTAGAAGTATGACTTAGTTGGCGGACATGCTGTAGCTCAATTCACTAATGGTGAATCAAATACTGCGAATTGAGCGAATGCAAAATAGGAGATATCTTATTCCCCGTCATTTTACGGACAACAACCATGAAACAATCGAAACCAAAATGCATTGAGATGCAAAGTTTTTAAAATTATTTTAAGGAAGTTTTAGAATTTATTTTAATTTATCTTAAGATATAATTTATCTTAGGTTTCAGGTTGTCGTGCTTCTAATAAATTAGTTTCCGTACGTAAGTTAAATGACATAGAAAAAACTTTTGGCTCAATTAAGAGTGCCCTTTTTTGGGGCCGCAAGTTATTGTTTCATAGACAAGTTATTCCTGCTTACTAAATCATGGTGCCGTGTACATACTTTGTAACAAATTACACGTGGAATCAAAAAAACAAAAATGAATTGAAAATTAAAAAAGGAGTCGCGCGGCAAGTTTTTTTTGTTCATAATCCAAAAAAATCAAAGTATCCACGCAAAAACCAGAATTATTGTGCGTGTAGTCGAATCAACTTCTAGTGAATCCTTCACTGTTTTTAATTGTTATTTTAAAACTAGGAATGTGGCTAAAAATTGGAAAAGAAATGTTCTATTTTTCGCCAATTCGAAGCCACATCGAACGTCGGAATTAGGGCTTCTCTTAATGTTTGTAAAATTTATTTAATCTGGTATCTAGAAGCCCAATGAAGTATAATCTGGACAGACAATAATTAAATGCAAAAAACCTACCATCCTTTGAATCGTGTTTGAGTTTTAATAGTTTTTGGGAGTGGATATTGTTCTCCTGTTGAAGACTAGAAAACGTCAACGTTGAAGTACAGACGAGTTTGTAAATTATTAGCTATACCAAAGCCTTTCGAAAAGTTAAGCTAGATTTTCATGTAATGGAAAGACGTCGTTCGACATCATCGAATTGGTCCCATTTCACATCTTATGCGATTAAAGCAGTCGAAAGCTATATTTCATCGATATATACTCTAGCAGAGCTTTTGATTCTGTAAATCATGTGGTTGGTAAAAAAGTGGGCTATGATTTTCAGTCAGAAATCTTAAAATGGGTGTCCTCCGCTTTAATTGGAAGAGTCCATAAGTTTTTCATCGACATCTCGTTTCGTGTCTCTTCTCATGCACTTCTGGAGTATCGCAAGGGAGACTTTTAGGACATCGGCTTTTCATTATTTTAGTTATAAATGTTATAAATTAATTGATATTGGGTGACTGTATGCAAGAATGTGGAAGAAATTGAAGATCTTGGTTTAATTATTTGCCTAAAGGTGGTTTTCCTTTCTTACTCATGTGGATTCTGTGGCTGCCTTCGAAAGATTTATTCATCACATAAATTTTTATAACGGCCTCTTCAAGAATAGAGAAGAAATACTTCTTATAAGGACCTCCGTCGGTTGCATTTTTTGGTTTTTTGTTCGCAGGCATTTTTTTCCTCACGATTTTCTTATCGCTCCAAACTTATGTGCATTTAATTGACTTTGAAAACCGGTTGCAATGTCCGGGTATTTTTCCTTTGAGTTGGTAAGTAATTCCAATTGCTTTCTATTTGTTGCGATTTTCAAATTCGATTTTTTAATATTTAAAAACAAAAAAAAAGTCCTTACATTTTGGATTTTTGAACCTTGTCCCACGAAATCCGGGAATAAATTACGACAGAATATTTCCCCTAAATTTGATTCAAATTTTTCATCGGAATCTCTTATTCCGAAAATCAATCACGATACCTTTTTTCTGCGATGGGAAAAAATTTCGTCGGAATTTGGTTTTACCATCGGGCTGATTATCTTGAGCCGTAAAAAAAAAATTTGTACATGTCTTAGTACGATGGAACGTTGAGTCTTTTTATAAAGCAAGATGCCAGTTGCTAGGCTAGACCCTTGAAGAAGTACTAACGAAGTTCTCTTTTTGAGAGATGGTTTGGGCCAACGCATCAGAAGCGATTGTGGCTTCGACTTCAAACACTTCAACTTTTTTGAACTTGTAACAACTTATTACATAAATTTGAACGTGAAATAAGCTGGAGCTAATGCGACCTTGATGCAAGCGCACGATATGAGTAAATGGCTGCCGCGGGTCGCCGGAAAATCTGATCTTTCAAGAAACTTCTTGCTATGCTGGATGCTTCAAGCTACCTCTTTCGGTCACAACTATATCTAATTGAGCAACACCTGATGTAATTTGAAGTTAAATATAGTGAAACCTGGATAACTGGAACATTAAGGGATCTGTAAATTTGTCTTACTTAAAGAGGTATTCCACCTTCCAGCGTCTTATTAACGTAGGGTTCCATATAAAGAGGAATGAAAAGAGGTGATTATAGTAATAGAGGTCAAGAGTTTTCCAATAAGGACTAGACATCATTTTTTTTTAAATAAAACGCAAACCGTTTTGAGTTATATCAAAAAACTTATCATCGGCTTGAGGAACTATCAAAACATTTATTCATTGAACTCGACTTTGTTCATATGGGCACTGCGAGCACGTTTGCAGCGGTCGATTCGTTGGACCCAATTTCGATGACTCGACCACAAATTTCGGCCGAAAAGGCCGCTATTTTGTGTTCAATGTTGGCTCAGTTATTTTTTGTGGATGAAGTGGTGATTCATGAAGCAAGTGTGGATTTTCAAATTTGTGAAGTCCTCATTGGGAAACCGGCCACAATTATTTAATAAAATTAAGTATTTTGTAAAAATTTACATGAGTTGTAATCTTTTACCTTTTAACCTTTTTTTTAATTTTATATTTTTATAAACCATTGAAGAAAATCAGTTTTTTTCAAAATATCAGCTCTAAGACGTTTTTCAAGGATGTAAGTCTTATCGAAAATGTTTTGGTCATCAATGGTTGACATTTCAAAATAGCTGCGCAAAGTTTCTAGTGCTTTTAACTGCTTCGCGTTTAGAAATTTTAACTTAATTTACTTCCGGGGCCATTTTGTCATCGTCTTTTTCATTTTCCAAAGAAGAAGACGAGAAGGCTTTAAAAATGTCGTTTTCAGTAAGTTCTCCTGACACTATTTATTCCCCGTCGACTTTTATAAAATTTTCGAAAGTTGATTGCTAATTATTTTCGTACTGATGGCTTCAATTCTTCAGGATCAATTTCGAAGTTTTCTACTTCCTAAGCTTGTAAGATTCAGTTGTTCCAGATTTAAACAGTCCACTATAATATTTTTGGTCACAGAAAACCAAGCTTAATTAGCAAATTTCATCGCCTGAAGAACATTGATTTCTGGGCGCTGAATGTCTTCTATAGATTTAAGAACATAATGCACAACTTAATTTGTGTAATAAATTTTGAAGTTGTTGATGATTTTTGTTTTGATCTTTGCGTTTAATGTTGCTTAGATCAAGCACATTATTGTGAGCTGTACAATTGTCAACAAACATCAAAAATGTCCTCTTCGGAGCCTTCATTACTTGCTTCAAATTCTTCATATCCAATCGGCAAAATTAGCAAATGTCATCCAAGCTTTTTTTTACTTTGGTAGTTGAGGGGCCAAGTTTTGACATCTTTGAAACATCTTGGAGTTTTCGATTTTTCGATTAATAAAATAGGCAGCTTTTCAGTTCCTGACATCTTAGTACCCAGAAGTATTTGAACGCGCTCTTTGCTAAGTTTACCGCCATGACAGGACCTTTTCAGGCGAAAATTCTTTCGGGTAGGCACTTGAAAAACAAACCCACTTCGGCTGAGTTAAAAATATCGTGAAAAAAATAATTTCGCAGAAGAACTGGAAGGTCCTCAACAAACATCAGCGTTTCTCTACAAAATGCTTAGAAAAATTTATCGTTTCATTTGTCCATTTTATCATAGAAGGCATATAGAAACTTACATGGTCCCTCATCAACTGTAGCTTCTTAAGCATCTAAACGTATTTGTTCCGATAAAAAATACTCCAAATATGGAGTGAGGAGAAAACAATGAACCAACTATCGTATGCAGAAGGAAAAGAATGTAACACTTTGAGTATGTGTTACCTCGTCGCATTGTTACTAAAAATAAGAGAATTCCAATTTTGCTGGAAAATAAATTATTTTAAGCACCTAAAACCGATTCGGTGTTACTCCGAAAGAGTCGCTCGAGTGTTGGTAACAAAAGGGCAGACAACCTATCCGCTAAAGTGCAGAACAATTTACACCGAGCACTGTCGTCGCCATCGACACCACCTTCGCCACACCGCCAACGTGCATCATACATAGCTACTGTTGTGACTGTTCCTGCAATCAAGTATGCAAATATGCAGATGCAGCTAACATCCGCTGGGACAAAATACACTCAGTTCTGATGGAAATAAAAACAGAAAAAAAAACCTACTTACTACTTCACAACCACTGCATATGTCACACGTTCTGTCTTTCAAAGCCATCACACCACTGCGTAGGTGCATAATGTCGTTTCGACAAAAAAAAAGGTGCAAAAAACGAAAACAATCCATTCCTGCATAACAAAATCATCGATGTGTGTATAAATTGGAGGAGCAGAGGAGCAGAGGATTGCCCACACGTTGGCATCGCATGTGTCAACGAGGAAATGGGCCAGACGACACGACGGTTTACGTGTTCGCAGCTCGATGGCTCAGCGCACGACGCCTCCGTCGATCGTCGTTCATTTGAGCCAAACAAAAATTTCCCTTTCAACGAGTCGCCAAAAACAAAAAAAAAAAACCAAAAACAGAAAAGAAAATTTCCCAAACACAGGAACAAGAAGAGAAAAAGAAAGCCCGGCACAGCGGGTGGGCGCGTACGCCTGCTGGCTGAACCAGCTCCATGCAGCGAGTGGTGTTTGCTCAAAGAAATTGAAGTTCCACAGCAGCAGAGCTGGCAAGGAAGGAGATACCTTTTGTTTGGGCCCTCCACCGATTACCAGTAGGGTGACATAAAGGTTTACCTTTCTAGTGTATTCCTCTTAACACACACATAAAGCGATTCAATAACAATTTCATTGCCCGAAGGGTATTTAAAAATTCTCCTCTGCAACGACGACAAGACCGGAGCCGAAGAGTCGTCCAAGCAAGCAAGCAAGCAGCAGCAAGCCAAAGACAAGGCATCCTTTTAAATGGATAAAGCGTAAGTTAGCTGAGGCCCCCATTTTCGAACACACAATAACATGTGAAATGTTGTAAACGAAATTAAATTTGCCAAAAGAAAATATGAAAATAAGCCACCGGGAAAGGGAAAAAGGAAATTGAAATATTTGACATTTGGGGCGGTGATGAAAAAACTGTTTTTCTTTTCCAAAGATACACACAGACGATTCGCCTTAAATTATTAATATTCCTGTTTTTTTTTTTTGAACAAGAAATAAATACAAGAAAAACAAATTTACCTACTTAAATGCAATTCACAAACATTGGCGGCAATTGTGCTTGTCAAATTGCTTAAGGGGCTTGGTGCGGGGTTACGGGTTGTGTCGGAGAATAAATTGGACGAATGTTTACTCTAATTTAATGGTGAAGTTAAATGGAAAGTTGAACAAGGAGATCAATTCACGATTTGAAATGCAACTGCGTCGAATTTTGGAAAAAATTAACAATGAATTCACTTAATGATTTCGACTTCAAAATAAAAATATGTATATCACCATTCATTGATTGGAAATTCAATTAATTGAGCTCAAAAATTGCATTCAAATAAGTTCAAATGAATGCAATCTTCTGTGTTTTCGAAGGAATCGCTGAAGTCTCTTAAAAGTCACAAACCTACTGGGGTAATTTTAAAGTCATTGCAGTCATTTTGAAGTCTTTTGAATCCGATTGCTTAGACGTAGTAAGAAAAAACAATTTGGGTTTACTGAAAAAAAGTATATCCGGGTCGTTATAAATAAATCCCGGATCTGGAGGAATTAGAACGAACTTAAATTGGGCTTACAAAAAAAGTTGTCTAATTTAGACTGACGTCTTTATTAAGGGGGTATTCTTGTCTAAAGGCATGAATTTCATGTAATTTTTGAAGTGTCATCAAAAAAAGTTAAAGTATTTTTTCTATCCATTTTTTTATAAGTTATTTATTAACATAACAAGAATACAGAAAAAAATTAAAAAGTTCAAATATCAAAAATTAAGCGCGTAACCATACCCACGACTTCAACCCTCGTAGCAATCCGCAAGCAAACAAAAAAAAGATTATTAATCTAGAATAATGTCGCAATGTCTGGAACTACAGAAAAGTTTGGAAAGTTTTTTTTTTTCACCAAATTGCGACTGCCTGAAAAAAAACAATTTTTATACCACTTTTTTGAAGGTTTTGAAGTTTAAAAAAAAAGTAATAGAAATTTGGGGATGGGGAAGGTTTCAGACATAGAAAAGTCTATAAAGAAGACTCTCTAAAAATTTCAAGTAAATTGGTCCAGTAGAACCTAAGAAATCGTAGGTATTGTTTTGAAAAAAGACAGTTTCGAGGAAAACGCGTTTAAATTTTCGTGTAAAGTTTTTCGCAGTCTAAGTCATGAAATGATATTGTAGACTTACATTTATTCAATCTGCCATTCCTGCTTCATATATCGGACCTTCCTCGACTTCGAAAAAACTATTTTCCGCGTTTCTCTTTTCATATCGAGCAGTTCTGGCCTCTTTCTCGGAACGGTCAATCCGGGCGTTGTCTGGTTTCACAGCAAATGAATGAGATTCCGGCCCAATTTTCATTCCCATCAGCTCTATCAATAGGAATGAAGCATTCATTGAAAATACAAACAGCAATAAATATGTGCGTCCACGTGGTCTGAAGGTTAGAATTCAACTGTTAGCAGCTGGACGTAAGTGAATTTTGTTCGAAGAGTTCCGGCCGAACCAGTTTTAATGCCGGATCAGCAAAATATCGATAATTTGAATTTTGAAAATAGTTAAGCTTTGAAAATATAAAAAAAATGTCTAGACTAGAATACTCCCCTAAGTTTTTATTTTATTTTTAAGACTGATTCTTACTATTCTAACAAGGACTCGTACGATTAATATGGGGCGCCAGTAAGAATGTATTGTTTTTTAAATGTTGACAACTTACATTTTTGTTAGATCGAAAACTGGCTTCACATAAACTCAATCAAAAATGAATCGAGGCAATTATTCACTACATTTGTTAGGCCAGTCATTGAATATACTTGCCAAGTGTGATAACCTAACTATAAACGTCTTATTGATCGTGGTGAAAAAGTGCAGGGAGGATTCCTGAGAGAGGATGGCCTGTCTCCTTACTTTGACAGTTTGATTACCGATTTGCCTAGCCCTGAGAAAAGACGATTGAATTTGTGTTTATATTTTATATCTAAATGAATTGAAAGCAATTTTTCCTCTTTATATCTATTTTCTGGTCTCAAGTTTAATGCTCCATAAAAATCGTTCAGAAATATGCCAAATACTTTTTTCTATATCTCACTGTCGAACCAAATAGAAGCGGTAATCTCCTTTTGATAATTTTTTACTTATTGAAAATAAATGTACGTATCCTTGAAATAAGAGAAGAGTATTCAACTCGAAATAAGATCAGTTAGAAGAGGCACTCCAGACACTTACAGTTGATATCCAAAAAGCTGCATGGGCTGCAACACCTAAAAACGAAAACGAAAATCAAACAAAACTTTTTTTCAAAAGAAATACGTGATATTATTGCGTAATAGAAAAGAGCCAGAAAACGTTGGCAACAATCAAGGGCACCCACTGACAAGGCAATACTGAATAACCTAAACACTTCGCTTAAAAGATTGATAAGAGAATTCAAAATTTAGTTTTTTAAAAATACCTTACCAATCACACTCTGGAAGGCAACCAAGAAAATTAAAGAAAAATTGCACATTTTCCACCAGTTAAAAACACAGACGGTATCCGAGCAAACAGCAACCAAGAAAAGGCGAATTTATTTGCCGAGTATCTCGAAGGTGTCTTCCAACCATATGAAGATAAAGACTGTAATGATGAGGAAGATTTGTGCGAGGAAGAGAGACGTATTAAATCAGTAACTGTGAAAGAATAAACCAAAGAAATATAAAAAGCGCCGGGATTCGATTTAATATCAGGGGGAATTCTAAAACAGGTAACAATACCATACAGGATACCTAAACCAAGCAAACCGCCTACTGAAGCTACCCCCTATATCCCCATATCCATACTGCCTATATTATCTAAGCGATTTGAAGAGATCCTAATTAAACGTCAGCATCAAATAATCGAAGAAAAATCGCTTAAGCTTAAGCTTGGTTTTCGAAATTAGCACTCAACGATTGATCAGGTTCATAGAATAAGAGATAAAATCAAGGTATGCTCTTCTCTATTCCTCGATCCATAAATCGCAAAAAACACCTGCCGAAGCTGTACTCAAATTCTAGAATCTTCTATATTGCAGCAGTTCTTTTGAATCAAACAGGGACATGATTTCTTTTCACTAAGAGAAATTAAACCGGTGTACCACAAGGCAGAGTGCTAGGCCCTGTGTTATATCTTTTATGTGGCATCATTTGCAGATGATAATGTTGTCCTTGCTGTGGTAGAAAATGTCGAAGTAGCGATGAAGATAAATCAAAATGGAAAAAAATGGCAAATAAAAGTGTCTCTCCGTCCGAGTATTCATAAATAATTATGAACTAGAATACGCAAACACAGCCAAATATTTTGGCATGACACTTGATGCATTACTACGCTGGAAAGCATATGTAAACAAAACAAAAGTGGAACTGAATATGTATTAAATTGTTTTGGTTCATATGAAAACGCTCGTGTTTAACCACTTACAACAAATTACTGCTACAGTATGGACCTACAAAATCAAAATGCTTATATTTGACATCTCCATTGCAGTGAAAAGGCTCTGAAAGGATTATGACGACGCTTATAATTAACATAGACCAGAAGGAGCAGAAGGATTCTCACAAAAATGGGAACATTGCGTAGTATTGTGAGACTCAGATATATTTTGGTTTGGAGTCCGCTTTGATATCGAAGATTTGACTTATTTTCATTCGTATAATTCACAGTATTTTATTCGAAATTAACTAAAATACTAGAAAGTCGTGCTTTGGAAGATTGGCTTATCATCCTGTTGTCAGTATTATGCCATCATACCAGACCAAGGATACTTCATCTAAGGAATAGTTTTAACGACACGAAGTAATTCCCGTCCTTGCTTTGAAACTCCGCTTTGAGAACTTCTTGAGTCTAGGGCTGTTTCTAATAGAAATATTAATACTAATAAATAGAAGTCTGGAGATGTTAAAGGTTCCGTCCAACAGACCGCGGGCACCTTTCAGCGTTCCAGTTTTTCAAGTGATTTTCTTCAGAAATCATCGGTTGCTGTACTGCAAATAGGAGCAATAGTGATGATGACGAACTGCTTCTTCTTCTTACTGTGGTTAATTTCATCGCCTTTGTAACGAACTCAGTTTCTCCGTATATCTCGAGTGCAGTTTGAGATTATAAACGAACTCATCGCACCGAAGATTTGAAAAATGTCAACGAACTGCAGAATGTCTGAAGAAACGTCTTCAGCAGAGAAATGCTCCATGCTGCAAAAATCACGAGGTTGTGGCAGAGCTGGTAGCTGCATAATCTGCATTGCTATTTTGTGACCACGATCATTTATCTGGTATGAATATCCTTGTTTGAGTTGGTGCTGGTGGTGTTGCATTTTCCAAAAGAGAGTCCAGCCTTCCTAAAAAAACTGAGCTAAATACATTTTCAAAAGTGATTGAGTTCGAGTCGGAAAAGTTTTTAAAGTGTTGGCATAGCTCAAAAATAGGTGGTCTACTCGTATATGGTCCGCCTTCCTTAACTCTTTGCTTTGAAGGTATTCCAAAACCACAGCCACGCTTTCGTTCACTGTCTTTTTTTAATTGGGATACCACGTATTGTACAAGAAGCCATTTTACGCCTCTTCAGACATTATTGCTGCTTGTTAAAAAAAAATACATGTCGATTCTTAACTGGCCTGCTGAACTTGCCCGCATTCTGCTCTTTAAACAAATTAATTGAATTCTACGAAGTACAGGTGCTGCCGCTGTCCCGCGTTCTGCTTGACGGAACCTTAAGTGGAGAGATCTTGCTGACATAACAAAACAAAGAAAATATTCGACCCAAAAATGCATCCATTAAAATATCATCAGTGCAGTGTGCGTCCTTAACTAAAATGCGCTGCAGGGATGAACTTATAATGGTCAATTTCATTGCACGAAGCCGGACACATTCTGCTTTTCAGTGGGTCTTTTATCACGGGTCGTTTCTTCGAGGTGAGCAGCTAAACGCATAAGATAAGAACTGTTGGAGTATGATAGGCTGAAAATCTGCGCCAAAACTACTAATGTCGAGCAAGAAAAAATTCATTTGTATTCCAAGATCTTTGGGATTATAGCGACCCATGGCTTTTTGAAGTGTTCTTTGTATCAGTTTTCTTCACATAAAGTTGCCCCAATTTGAAAAGTTTTATCATCTTTCGAGGGGATGATTATTTTTGGGTCACCTTGCAGAATTATCATAGGCTTCATCTCAGTCTGTTATCTTTTAATGGTGTCATTTGAAGACTTTTTATTCATTTTTTTTTTTGCATCATTTGAGCTCCACAAGGTTTGCAGTCTGATTGATTCAGTTTTCCTTACGCATTGGCCGCCTTTCGATGGAGCAACATACAATTTATGCTCACAGGATTTCGATAAATAAAGATGAAAGACATTTAAGGTAGGCATGACTAGATGATTTTGCGGCCACAAAAGCTCCACTTCCAGATAAGTTAAGGTTTGTAAGAAAAGACGTTATGAAAACTTCTTGCAAGGGCTTCGTTATTCAGAATTGTTTTATCGAGCTTAGTTTCAAGTAAAAAAATAGGCTCAAATTATTAGTTATAGGAAATTGTAGCTTATCTTCAGTCTGACTATTCTCCAAAGCTTCAAAATGTATGATAAATTGGATTATTAGTGAATTCATTCGTTTCTTTGGTACATCATCGCTATGTCTCCTGTATGTTCGTATGTTTAGTTTTGATGTTGTTTTTGTAAAAAAAACTCCAATGAAATAGCCGTCTGCATTCCAACCGCAATGTATTCAATTGCAATATTCGCATAACTGTTTGCTTGAGTGCATTGACTGATTGGATTGTCGCAAGACTCGGTCTTAAAACCCTGATTCGGTTTTTGTATTTTATTGTACAACAAAGCCTTGCTTACGGAGAGTATATTGAGCTGAACAAGTTTGATATAAATCCGCAGTTTATTGAGTGTCTGTCTTTCAATCGAGTCAATAGATAGTGCCCCATGTTCTGATTCTCCAAGTTGGTGTGGTGAAGGTATTGTCATTGTGCTCTTAATAGCAAATAAAATACTGTGAATTGGGTGAATGCAAATAAGTCGATATGAAATTCTCCTCCTCTTATCTGAATCCACCCATGGACTACTTGAAATCAAATAACCCGTGTTTAGATTCTCTTCGCAAGATCTCAATTCTTATAGTAATATGTCGTCAATTTGCTTCAGAGGGAGCAGCTCTCGTTTTTGGGTGAAACAAGCATCAACTGCAAGCTTTAGTCCTTTACCGTTGGCAAGTCTTTAAATACCGAGCCGTTTTTCAAGTTTTGATGCAGGAAATAAGCAAAAGATATGTGAAGTGGTGCACTGTGTTGAACCAAAACCTTTGTTTTTACAAAGTGTGGTAGATCTTTTTGAGCCCACGTAACATCAATGGTTTTTAATCGACGCAGGAACTTGGTCTTGTTGCTATGAATCTTTGCTAAACTTTGGAAAATGTATTTTTTTTATGAGTAAACGCGGTACCGAGTTCGGGCATTTCCAGACGTCATCGAACACCATTTTGCGGATTCTCTTTAACATTTCTGGCATGGTCACCTTATTTTGACGACCGCTACGATGTTTGTCTAGTCAACTGCAGCGGGATCGTTCACACTCTGTTGCAAAATATTTGAGAGCTGATAAGGAAGCATAACGATGACAGTTTCACCATGTTTCCAAACTCGCTGAAAACATTCAATTTGAATGACTGTTGTCACTTCCTACCGCAGTCATTCTTTGCAAATAACGATGGTCGGGTACTTCTGCGACTTCGGTCAAATGGAAAATTAATGGTGTGGGCAGGCTGAAAATTTAGATTGCAACTCGCACTAATTAGAAAAACTACTGACAAGAGCCAACCATTAATTTTTAACATCTCATTATTCAGATCGTAGGTTGCTTACCACGCGACTGAGTAATGAAAGTTCCCTTTCAAGATCATATTTTTCCGATCTCATTTGTTCATTTGTTGTTAAACAAGTCACCCTTTGGGAGGGGAACTTCTGACTGGCGTCAAAAATGCAATTTTGTTCAACATGCCACCTACACCGCCATTCACTTCCACGATGAGCTGCAATTTTGTTCATTTTTACGATCACAAGCAAAAAAGGAAACACGCGAACAACAGCAAGAACTACACCTAACTGACAGATAGCAATATCCGTCATGCCACCCTGAAAGCGACAGCACAGATGACACAGCCAGGCAGCATCCACCACACACTTGGAGGAGAATGCAAATTGCATCTGCATGTGCATTCGATTTAAATTGCCACCCAAATGCATCTGGAGACAAGGAAATGTAAGACATGGCACAACAAGAGTGCAGCACTCCCCGAACATACGTATGACTCAATCAGCAGAGCACAGCATACAGCAGTCCTGCAACTCTCGAAGCATTAATTAGTGAGGATGGTTGCGCGCCAAAGTCCGTAATTGAATTATTTCCTTGCAATTGATTTGCGTAATCAAGCCAAATGACCAACTCATGCCACGCCACACACGCACATGCTGCTGTCATACGAACTCCAAGCTTAGCTCTTGTTGCAAACTCGAAATGACTTTTTGTTTTGTTGTTTTTTTTTATATCAAAATGCAAGGCTCTTACGTGCCCCGCTTGTTGCAAGTGAATTATGCAAACAATCGGCCGAGACACAATGCCGATCCTGGAGGCCAGTTACAAACCACCACCGCCATAACTACACTACTTGCTTGCCTTAACAACAACAAGACGGGCGGACAAAAAACAAAAAAACAGAAAAAAAAACAAGTATAAACCCCGAAACACACAATAATTGGACTAATTACACTTTTAACAACTTTTGCTGCTTGGTGTACGCTACGGTATGCGCTCTGTGTGGTACGCTGGCTCTGTTGCAGCAACCGCTGCGAATAAAGTCGTTATACGCTACAAAAGCACTTAAACGGTTCAGGAAAAAATACTTTGAGTTGTACAAAACTCTCCCTTGCTGTGGGTCCTCAGCCTGCCGCCACTGCCGCCCACCCACCTAAGAGGACTCAATTTTTTATTTAGTAGCTCTTGTAGCAGGGTTGCGTTATGCTCAAACTACTACCACTAGTGAAAGCCAACTAACTACTGGCAGTTGCGATATAGCAAAGCGTTTGTGGCCATGATATGGATGAATTGCCAAAGGAGTGCTGCTACGGATAAAGTGGTTGGGGGTTGCTTGTTCTTTGGGCGGGGGCCTGCGAAAGAAATCAACACGAGAACTTTATTAACGTCAAACTTGATTTAGTTTTTTTCTGTTTCTATTTTTTTTTCATTTTTCCTGTGAACCACTCCGAAGAAAGTAAATAAAAACAAAGGAAATCTACGAAGCTTACGGCGCGCGCGGTAAAGTTGTAGTCTAGTTTTGAGAGGTTCTGTAAATTATTGGAGTCTTCAATAAGGTTTTTTTTCTGTTTTTTTTTCTGCCCTCACTTTGTGGCAATTAAATGAAAATGTGTGCAAAGAACTGTGGGGGGGGGGTGAGCAAAAAAAAAATCACTAATTAGAGAGAAAAAGAATGTCGCCGGAACGAACACAATCATCATCATCATCTAACTCGAAGGCCTTAGGATTTGTTTTTTTCGATTAAAAGGTTCATACATTGTAAGGCTTAGTAATTGGGTTTACCTTGGTTGCTACTGAAAAAAGTCCTCTGACTGGTTAGCTTTATATTTTCAACAACGAATGGGATTTCGAAATCGGATAGAGTATTTTCTCAAGGTTGAATTCTGGTTTGAAAATTCAAAAAAAAAGTTCTACTCAAGGGATTCAATATAACTTGAAGGCTTTCAACCGTTTTTAGAGCAAGATAAACTTCCCAACAACGACGTGGTTAAAGGACATTGAAAAAATTACAAAACTACGAGCTCTAGTGAAATATAATAAAGCCGATTCCTTGCAGAACATTACAAGTGAAGTGAATAAGATTATTTCAAATTATTGGTTTTGTTTTGATGGATCGTGGCGTGAGTACGACAAAAGACAGCGAGTTTTGGTTTATACTAAATAAAATTTCTTCAACAAGCATCAATTCAATTCAATTGATTTCTCAATGGCTCCGTTCCTGGAACGCATTTGGAGCAACAGAAAATATCACGTCACGTTTACTAGTAAATTAAATCAGGTTTGACAGTGTTCCTTGCGTATCGAAGAAATCTTTGCTTAATTTCCCTCAAATATCCCTTAAATTTCCCCATAGCGACTCGCTTACCTTCGCTATGGGAAGAACTGTCATCTCAGTACAATTTTCGCGTAGTGGATCTGTGCTACGGCCTGCTGGAAAGGGGCAAATATTTCTCTATAAAGGGACTTCCAAAATTTGACAGTTGATAGCGGCCATGTTGTTGAAGTTACATCTATTAAATTAACTGTCATTTATTCAGTCGGTTTTGCCAAATCACCATGGACGGATAAAGCGTTCAACAACACGTGTAAACGATAAAATTATTTAACTAAAATGGGTGTTCTGTTCGAGCAACGTTCTGCGTCCTTCGCAGTGTGATGGATAAACTTGAGTCCACTGGTGCAGTGAATGGCCAACCAACATACGTACGTCGGTGAAACGGAAGAAAATATCGCCTCTGTCCTTGAGATTGTGCCGGAGAATCCGAGGCAGTCAAATTCGCGTCGCTCACAAGAACTCTGCCTTTCGCAGACCAAAATTTGTCGAATTTTTGCAACCGTAAAAAATTGAGCTGAAGGTAAACGACCAAAGACAACGACGTGTTCGCTGAAATGGCTCGGGAGCAGTTTGAGACTGACCCTAATTTTCATCGAAAAATCATCTTCAGCAATGAGGCTGTAGAATTTGGGACGATACCAATCCACATTAGATCCAAAAGCGTCCAATGCATCCCGAAAAATTGTCTGTTTGCTGGCGACGTCATCGGTTCATATTTATTTGAGAACAACGTTGGCCAGGCCATCACAGTCAACGGCAAGCGTTGTAAGTTAATGATTACCAAGTTTTTTGGCCTGAACTGGATCATATTGACACCAATGATATGTGTTTTCAACAGGATCGCACTAAGTGTCACACAACACACGCCACATTGGAAATTCTGCATGAGCGATTCGATGGCATGGTCATCTCACGTGAAGGTGATGTGATCTGGCAACCGAGAGCGTGCGATTTGACCCCGTTAAAGTTTTTCTTGTGAAGTTTTCTAAAGTCGCAGGTCGATGGGGATTAGCCACCAGATATAACATTTTAATAAACAATAAGAGTATAGATATACAAATATACAAAATATTGCAACATCACTGATAAATCATTTTATAAGATTCCCATCGCGAAGTTCTTGTAATCGGTCTGATTTTCGGAATTCAAAATTTTTACATATCTCCACGTTTTGAGGTTCCAGTAAGCCAATTCAATTGTTTTAAGAAAGATGTCATTTCGTTTCACGTTTATCTTAACAATTCACTTTCCTTAAATGCTTGACATGAATGCTTAAATCTAGCTTAACTAACTATTGTTTATAAACCAACTTACGGATGCTTTAAGCTAAACCTATCAACTTGAAATATGTCTTTCGACTTATGAATGTATATTTATTAAATTTGAATTATTGAGACTACTTACGAAAACCTAGAAAAATACTAATTGTATAAAAAAAAACTTTGTGAAAGGACTTTGATTTTAACAAAAACTGAACCTTAACACTAAACTAAAAATTAATAGAAGCCCTAAAACACTTACCTAACTTAAAATAACTTAAAGGACTACTTACTGACTTAAATAGTATCGATGATGCCTTAAGACATACGCTCGGTCGCAGTTATATACCTCCCTACTAACCCTAAGAGTCTCCACTGAGCTAACTGCGACATCTTGTTTATAGTTTACTCGCCCGTCTACAGACCAGACCTTTTCTAATTAAATAGAGAAACGCTTCAGGGCGAATATGGCCGCTAAGGCGTACAGTCCTATGGTGCATATCATTGGGGCTAAAAGCCCCGGAGATCAAGTTGTTGTTCGAAGTCATTGCTCTTGCAACGTGTCTTCGAAAAAGCTTTATCAGAAAGTTATCCACTCTAATCAGGTTGGTCCCGTCCCAGGACCTCATTACTATAGAATATAATATAGATGTCTGTGTATGTGTGTGTGCACGTAAGAACGTTCGTTTGTGCGTTAAGCCTAACCCAACACAAATTAAGCTATCGAATCCAATCGTATTGCTGAAAAGGTTTGGGTTAAATTTTTTGACGAAAAATTTGTCAAGAAAAAGGGCGACTTCACTTCTTCAATCAAAAGCGATTTAGTATGTACGTTCGTTCATGAAAAAAGGTTCAAAATAAATTAAATTATTAGTCTTTAACCACCTAATCAGATCCAAAAATATGCATAAATATATACATTGCCGTTAATAAGCTTCGGGACAGATTTAAATAATTTTTTGTTTGTTCAATTTTAATTCCAAAAGTATGAACTATGAAGACTAACTAAAAGACTATAAAAGTGCTAAGTTCAGTCCATATCAAATTTTAATGCGACCCTTTCTCTATTTCTTGAACCACGTTTTCACTGAAGTATTTGGAAAACTTAGATGAGGCAATTGATTCCGAAAAAAGCATCTATAAGAATTGCATTTCTCGTATCTGTATTTAAAAGCGTTGCGAGGAAGATTTAAGCATCCGAAGATTAAGTTTGTTTACCACTGTTGAGGTTTCTTATCATGAGCAAAAGTCTAGACAAGTCTAGAGGTCTTTCGAGAAAATGACAAGGAGATAACAATATGTCGAAATTCCAAAGAAAAATTAACTTCACGTCGAATCGAAGAGAGTAGGAAGATATTTGGGAGTTCATTTTGACAAATTTTAGTATCACAACGAACTAACGCTCAAAAGGCGTTCTACTACTCCAATTTTCTAAGATCCGATGTGAAGGTCATTTGCTACCAAGCTATTGCGCTTCCATGGTGGAACATTTGTCCTTCTTATATTGCAAAAATATAGAATTTTCGAGCAAAAATGCCTACAAGCCTGCACGTGGTTATATAAATGCGCTCATTCCGACTTTCGGCATTACGTCTCTAACAAGAGACTATTGGATGCTTCCGGTGTGTCCACAATTGACAATGTTATCCTGGATCTTGTGAGGATTCATTTCGCGCGATCAGCGAATGTTACTGGGAATGTACTCATATCGGGTTTGTTTTAACCTAACCCGGATACCTCCTGAGGCATTTTTTACCTGGATCTTGTAACATTCCTATTATATTTCATGCTGCTAGAAGGGGCCACAGACACAAGAATCCTCTTTGTGCCTACACATTCAGAGGATGGAGTCTTAAGCTAGAGATTCTGCATGAGCATACCTGATAGAGACATAAATAGTGACGAGAGGTCAAACCATGAAAAATACTGGTGGCCAGATTGGGGAGAAGCTGATACATTTTATTAGTCTTAGGTTGTAGGTTTTCAAATATCAATTTAGATGAGTTTTTTTGCCTCCATCTTTTCTTCTCTGTTAATTCATTATTTATACATATCGTAAAAGGTCGGAGAATTAATATCGAAAATACATTACAAAGTAACCCAGGGTCTAGTAGTCTCGAAAAGTGGACAAGGCGAGTTTTTAACCCCATTCACAATGCCATTGAGACGGATCAGGTCATCAAGGAACCACCAGCATCTTTGACTTTTTGAGAGGCCACACATCTACGAAGAATCTTTTTTTCCAGCATATCGGCGAGCTTTAAACATTCTTCTTTGTGTTCAAATGTTGACTCGCCAGTTCATAAGACGTCTAAGATAAAAAATATCGAGATTTTAGGTCTTGCTGACGGCGTACTTGAATCGCCTTTTTTCTTACAAATAATACAAGCAATTTTTTTTTAACAACTTTACTTTAATATAATTGTTCGCCACAAAAGACTCTTTTATTTTAAAGTTAGCCTTTGTTCATTCCAAAAGTCCGTTGCAAGTGTTGGTGGACGAATTTTCAAAATCGGATGGATAGTTTCGAAGATTACCTCTTACATACAAACTTACTAACATTTCTCCTCTTTATAATATTAGTTAAGATTTGAGGTGTTTCTGTGCAGTTAATGAGGTTTGCAGCTTCTACCTTCATTCCCCTCTTTCTTCGTTAAGCATCGCGTTTTCAATTATTGATGTCAAATTTAAATTCTGAGCAGATCGCACGGAATCTTTTTAGGATTTTTAGGATTTTGTAAATATATGACCAAAGAATTATATTTGACGAAAGCAAAATATATTTTTCGCAAGAAAATACAGTCGCTATAGTCTAAAAAAAAACTTCCGACGAAATAAATCTCTTCGGCTTTTTGGTAAAAAAGACCCCACCAATAATTTCACTTAAGGCATGATTTTCACATTCGTCCTTCATATCACGAATCTTAATATTTATCTCTCCAAACAATCCGTGAAGAGATTATCCTATCCGCTTGTCATTAATTCAATTAAGCACTTGATATTATCGTATCTCTGAAACTGAATGCATGAAAAAGTTTCTTGAACTTCGAGTGAATAAAGAGCATTTCGAAGAAGTTGATCCTTTGTGCCAAACTATTCAAGAAGCGTGGCAATTTTAGCGGTATTTTTTTCCTCTTGAAGTTGATGTATAGACTTGTACTTCACTCTAAGTGAAAAACGGCCGTTATGTCAGATTTGATTGAAAAGGAGACGTGAATTTCTAAGTGCCTTGCTATTATTCGCATCCAGGAATTTTTTCAGTTTTTAAGGTTCCGTACCTCGAAAGGAAAAACGGATTATCGGATAAGACACTTTTGTTCGGAAAAGCTTTAATGTATCAACTTGCAATTTACCCGATTACTTCTGATTGCGATCCAATCAAGCTTCTAAATCGACGCAGTCTAAAGATTCGGTGGTTTATGTCGCATTTTTTGAAACTCGCAAAGGACAAACTATTCCGACTTGGTTTTGTCACTCAGACTTAAGGTTGCTTTAGACGTTTGATTCCAAAATTTATGAAATCTTTCTGTCTCTATTTCTTCATGAATTTCGCAGATTTTTTGTCAAAAGAAATCCTGCGAATTAAGCGAAGAGTAAGTGGATAACAAATTTTCCGCCCTTTTTCGGGCACCACCCGAGTTAGTGTTCCTTTCAACTTGCATTATAATACTTACATTCTTTATTAGGACCAAATGCTTAGACCAAATGGTTAGACCAAGTTCCTTGAACTGGAGGCTTTGTCTTCCCATTCTTCTTATATTAGGCTTGGCCAAAGCATTATTGCCCATTCTCTCGATGTGGCCGAGCCAGTTTAGTCGACAGATTTTTGTACGGCTCATAGAGTTCCCCGTTATGCCTTCTAGTCTCCAGATCGACCTTCTCAAAGGTAGAACAAAATATCCGACGAAGGATTTTTCTTTCGAAAGATCCCTAAATTTGCTTCGCTGCTTTCCTTATTGTCAATCATTCGGACATCTTAAAGCCGGACTGGCAAAATCAGCGTGTTGTCCTTTACTACCTCGAAATTGTAGCTGTGGTTCGCTATGACCTTGCCAAGATGATGTTTGAAAGCTCTATGTCTGACTGTCAGCATAAAATATGTTTTGTCCTCATTGATTCTAAGACAAACGTTTTTCCTGTTCTTCAAGCGCCATGAATGCTTCCATTACGGCATGATGAGAACGAGCGATGACATTGATGTCGTCTGCGTACTGCAGAACATGGGTCTACTTAAAAAAGCTTATGCTATCTGTTCAAAGACAAGACTGAAGAAATCACAAGACAGTGGAGCTTCTTGCTGAAATCCGGTGCAATCTTGGAATAGTTCGGAGGTTTTAGTTTCGAACAACATGAAGCGCCGTGTATTTTCGAGCGTTGTACAACAAAACGAGATCAGTTTTCCGGGATTCCCGATGAATAGTTATCGACTTGAAACTCGTTGGCATTTTCCCGGACTAGTGTGAAATTTTTTTATTGTTGATTTGACAGGCTGGAAGCGAAATTCATGAAGTGCAGGCGGTAATATCTATAAATCCGTGGCTTTGTTGTTCTTCAACTTTTTGATGGCTGCGCCGACTTCTTCTTAGGTGACTGGGGGGATTACTTCTTCCACCAGATTTGGTTTCTCTTCTTGCCTTATTACTCTCTCTTGGCCATGCCCATTTAAAAGCTGTTTGAATACATTGAATACAATTCACTGAAAAGATTTCCATCACTATTTCGAGGAGCCTGAGTGCCGGTCCTATAGCCTATGATTAGATTGTTGACTCTGCTATCTCTCTGAGCTGCGAGACTGCGAGGGCTCTTTTCTTTTCTCACATTAGTTTTCTTCTTCTCTCCTTCTGGGTTCCATCTTCTCGTTTTCTGCACTATTCTCTTATACGCCTCATCTACTACTGCCTTCTTTTTTGTCGCACATTCTTCATCATATCACGGATTTCTTGTCGAGGGTGGTTGGTGGTGGTGGTGGTGGTTTCGGCTACTTCCAGTGTGACAGTGCGGCATCGTTCCCACAAATTTTTGGCGTCTGTGGTTGGCATATTGGAGAGTCTTTTGCTCATCTGCTCTCTGAAGTCTCTGCCTATCGATGATGCGCTAAGGCTTCCAATATTAAGCCTCCTTTTTGCTGGCTGGTGCAGCTTTCTTAAATTGGACAGTCGGGATCTTAGTCGAGCTGCTCCTAAAAAATGATCAGCGTTTAACGAGTGTCTTGCTTCAATAAGTCCATAGTCAATTTGTTTGGCGGTTCGACTATCTCGAGAAAGCCAGGTTGCCGTGTAGATTTTTTTTTTTTGTAAGGGAATCTTGTTCCGCAACGTTCGTGAGTCGGAAGTCGTTGTTGGTTGTCGTATCATGTAGGCTGTACTTTAAGATCACTCCGTCAAAGAAATTTTCCTTATCGATTTCGGCATTGAAATCAGGCAACGTGACCCAATCTTAGAGGTCGTAAAATCCTTCTTTAACTGGATCTTCCGCTTTATCGGTAATGGCGTGGCGTGTGCACAAATGAAGGTGATATTAAAGAATTTGCCTTTGTTGCTGATCACACCCAGGCGATCACTTATCGGCCTTAAACCGATAACTTTCGCTCTAAGCTATTTTCCCACGACCAATCCGCATCCAAATATGTGCATCCTTTTAAGAGAGCTGTAATATATGTCTGACTCCTTCCTTCTTATGGCTTCTGATCCTATCCAGCGTACTTCGTGGACTGCAATTATATCCGCCTTAAGCTGCGTGAGGGTACAATCTAATTTTTGAGTGGCTCTTGGAGTGTAAAGGGTCCCAACATGCCACGAGCACACCCTTAGACCGTTGTCCATTTTCGAGCCGTGTCATCTTCGTTTATGTTCGTTGTTATCCAAGGCTTCTCCTGTTTCGCTCATAATGTTGTTTTGTCAGCTTGAATTATCAACAAACAGGGATTGTTTAGCAATCATTAGCTTAAAAATGTTGAAGTTTTTCCCTTCCATTGGAGGAGTTGAATTGTCCAACTCATCTAGAATCCAGTTCAGCTTTTTCACTAGCAACAATTCAGTTCATACCTGCAAATTCACCACAGTTTTTTTCAGTAGTATGTTGTCAATGACTCCCCAAGGCGTTAAAAAATGTCCAATATCGTTACACAGAACTTAACCTGTGTCCCTACGCCTGCAGTTCCGACTCAAGCCACATGTGTCCGCACAGACAAATAAGATTCTGCATGAAATTTACAAGCACCACCAACTAGAAGCACCCAAAACACATCTTCGCCTGTCATCAACTTCAACATAATACATTAACCCAATTAAGTCTTTCGAGGACATCCAACTCAATTTATTCCGATTTCCCAATAACGACATGAGCTTACAGTAAACCATTTAATCAGTCTCTAAACTAGATTAACTAAACAAACTTTCTCAGGCAAAAACGACGCCTGTCACATCACATAACTTGTCAAAGGACCACCAATTTCTCTCTCTGTGTGTGTATGTGTCACCTTATACGATGTGCAATGATGATAATGGAATTTAAGAACACGATTATCATCAGATGCCGCGTGGTTTTTGGTGTTTGGTTACGTCCAAAAATAAAAAATCCCTCAACAAAGTTGGAAAGTTTAAAAAGGAAACACACAAACTTTATCAATAAACATAAGGAGCATTTTTGTTCAGGTGGGAAATAAAAAATGGCGACGTTACAATTCAGGATACAGCAGAAAAAAGTCGTCAAACTCTCTGACGTAAAAAAATCACTCATACGAAATGATAAATATATGTGTAGTCCCAGCACGACGGCACGCCTTGCCAGGCACCAAGGAGCATCAACCCACAAATGATGCCTTCACCTTGGATCAAGGACGTCTTTTCTCAAATCGAAATTAAAGGAAATCTGTTCTTCCTTTTTGTTGTTTTTAGATATTTTCCGATTTGTAAAACTTTGTAGTTCTCTGTAGACTCTGACAATTTCTTCGTCCTTCATTCGAATTTGAATCAATATCCTTGTACCTGTGGAAAGATATTTCGGAGAAAAATAAAAAAATAATTCAAGAAACTTTCAAATTGGAAAGTTATTATATCCTTAAGTTTGAATTAAAGGACGAAATTCCAAGAGAATGACCATTCGAAAGGAAATTAAAAAATAATTCTAAATTTGCGCAAACATCTGGACAGAAGAGGGGGGGGGCAGGATGCGCCATACAAAATTATCCTTTTCTTCCGTTTGTCGAACAAATTAAAGAACATTTCAGCTGTGTAAGGACATGCTTGTCTGTCCCTCTGCTGTCGGGGATATCAAGCAACTTTGCCAACTTTGCATCATCAGTGTTCATTCATTCACTCACTCACTCACGCATACTTTAAAAGCCAAGGGAGGAATGTATTTTTCATCCTGTTTTACAGTTTCGTTTTTTTTTTCTTTTGTTTCTTTTATTCTAACCTCGGGTACCAAAAATTTAAATGTAAATATTTTAACCATTTCCACTCGTCTTTATTTTTTTGGTACTAGTGTTGGCACCTGCCTTTCGGCTATACATTGAGTGAGTTGGTTCGGGGGTTGGGGGTTGGGGGTTGGGGGTTGATGTGTTGTACGCACAATTACCATTTCAATGGTTCGGGGGCAAATTCATGAGAGGACGCAAAAACACGTTGCAAAAAAACAAAAAGAGTAGAAAATCCCAACGAAATTAAGTAAAAATGCGAAGCTGAGTTGTTAAAAAAGAAAAGAAAAAAAAATTCCGAGCGTTCTTCCTGGCGTTATTTTTGTACCTGTGCCTTAAGCAAGTATTTCGTTTGGTTTTATTTCACTGTTGTATTGTCTGAGTGCTGGTGTAAGTTTTAAGACGACGGGAGTGTACTTAATTAAGAACAAGTTAACTTCTTAAAAGGCAATGCTTAATTGAATGCGATTTTGAATGTGATTGCCATTTATGGGGTTCAAGGAACACAATTGTTTCGTAATTAATTCTAAGACTGGAATGGCAAACAAGTGTAAATTTTGTTCTATCATGTTTCTTGGCTTTTATTTCGGAGATTAAGCTGACTTTGCTGCGTTTATAAAAGGATACGATAGAAAGAAGTATTTCGGTCTCAATTGTTGCTCATTTGTTGCTTGTTAGAAATTTAACATTTCTTTATTGTAGCTAAATATATACATAGAAAATTTTGAATTCTTAAATATAATGCACAAGTTAGAGATGATGATGATTACTTCTAAAAAATTTTAATATTTACAATCAAATATTATTATAACAGAATCATATTTAGTTGGAAGGAAAAGCTTCGAGAATAACATACTCAATTAAAACAAAAGGGGAAAAAAACAATATACTATTTGTATATATCACAATAATAATAATAGAATAGTGAATAGATTCGAATACAAAAAAGTAAGTAAATCAATAAATAAAAAAATAAAAAAGTAAATAAATAAACAAATAAATAAATAAATAAATAAATAAATAAACAAATAAATAAATAAATAAATAAATAAATAAATAAATAAATAAATAAATAAATAAATAAATAAATAAATAAATAAATAAATAAATAAATAAATAAATAAATATGTTAATAGATAAATGAATAATTAGGTTAATAAATAAAAAATATAAAAAAATATATAGACAAATAAATAATGATAGTTAAATAACTAACAGTAATAATCAATATGGCAGGTATTCGAAGGCCACTATCACAAGCTTAGTTAGATTGCTAGGTCTGAAACTAATTCATTGTCAGATACCCTAAATCTTGAGTTGTATCCTTCAAATAAAGATTGCTTTTTTAAAAGCTATAAGAAATTTTTCAAAAAAAAAATAAAATTCAGAAAAATGCATGGAATCTTTATTTGAATCGATAGTAGTCCATTTAATTTAATGTTTGAAGATTATTTCATGCAAATGTTGACCTTGACTGCGCCTCAAATGGTCCATCCGCTTAATCCAATTTAGGCATACTCTTTCCAATATTTCGGCCGGTATCTCACGAATAAATGCTTCAATGTTGTCTTCCAATGCGTCAATTCAAGACATAAGCTTTAACATAGCCCCACAAAAAATAGTCTAAAGTCTTTAAATCGCACGATCTAGGCGGCGACCGGTCCCGAACGTGAAACAAAATATTCACCGAACTCGCTTCTCAATAAGTCCATTGTTGCGCGTGCTGTGTGGCATGTGGAACCGTCTTGTTGAAACCACATGTCATGCAAGTCAAGCTCTTGCATTTTGGGCAAAAAAAAATTAGATATCATCTCACGGTAGCGCTCACCATTCACAATTACATTACGATTCGCATCATCTTTGTAGAAGTACGGTCCAATGATGCCACCAGCACATAAACCGCACCAAACTGCGACTTTTTCTGGATGCATTGGTAGCTCTTGCAATGTTTCTGGCTGATATTCACTCCAAAATCGACAATTCTGCTTATTTACGTACCCATTGAGCCAAAAATGAGCTTGGTCTCTGAACACAGTTTTTCGGTAAAAAACGTGGATCTTCGGCCAACTTCCCAAGAGCCCATTCACCAAAAATTTTACGTTGCGGTAAGTCGTTCGGCTTCAATTCTTGCACCTGCTGTACTTTGAAAGGCATCACACCTAAATCCTTCCGCACTCTACGTAAGCGTGTTGGTGGTTTAATGTCCAACAATGTAAATTTGGTGCGAAATTTAGTCACAATAGCCCGAATAGCCGCTTCAGTGGGTCGATTAAACTGACCATAAAATGGAAGAAGCGCGCGATGAACTTTCTTAACAGAGCACGCATTTTGATAATAAAATTCAATAATTTGCAAGCGTTGTTTGTTTGTAAGACGAATCATGGTTAAATTATAGACCAAATTAAAGATGTTTGACAGTGAAACAAAACACGAAACGTGCGTCAGCTGTTTAAACCAGTGTTGCCAAAAAGATAATAGCTAAAAAATCACCCTTTAGTTTATTTAATGTCAATGATATTTTTTTCAATATGTGCTAATTCATGAAGCTTATTGGTCGAGAAATGCCATGGTAGGTTCAGAATCATTTTGAGTACTTTATTTTGAGCTCTCTGCAGTCTTATGATGTGGGAATTTGCACATATTCCCCATACAGGTGAACCGTACAAAATTATAACCTTAAAGATTGCTTTAAAAATCATTATTTTATTTTCATTGCTCAATCTAGACTTCCGATTTAAAGAAGAGTAAAAAATTTTTATTGTGAGGTTAACTTTCAAGATTGTTTCCTAAACATGAAGACCAAATGTCAATCGTTTATCAAGGTGCACGCCGAAGTATTTGCCACTTTTCCACTCAATATGCGTTCCATTGAGGGTTAAACTGTTGTCTGGTTGGAAAGAGGGTTTTCTTTTTTTTTGTAAAAAAAAAACAGCCTGAGTCTTTGAGGCATTTATTTTAATCTTCCAATCATTAAAGTATCTGCTGATAATAGTCAGTCCAGACTGCAGATTGTTTTCGATATAAACAGCAATTGCATCTGCTAAAAAATACATGTAACTTCCGAAAACAAAGCAGTTCCACTATTACTTAAGCGAGGGAAGTCATTGGTGTAGATGTTGTACAGAACTGGTGAAAGCACTGCACCTTGAGGTGCTCCATCAGTTACAGGGAGACAGGCAGATATCTAGCCATTAATAAAAACTTTGAAACTTCGATTGGTGAGAAAGGATTTTATGATTGTGATAAGGTATCCTGGAAAGTTGAGGGTATATAGTTTATGCAGCAGTCCATTGTGCCATATAGTGTCAAATGCTTTGTCCACATCAAGAAAGACCACACCAATGCTCATTCTGGAGTTAAAATTTGTTTGTATGATTTTAGAAATCCGATGGACTTGGTGTACAGAATTGTGTTGGGGTCTGAATCTAAATTGCTCAAGTGGCAATTGTCTAGGTGTGCAGTTTTTCTAGTTTTTCAAGGCCATTTCCTAATGAGCTGAGCTGAGTTATTGGCCGATAGTTGCATGGCATGCTAGCATTTTAACCTGGTGTGACCTTAGCCGATTTCCATGTATTGGGATAGTTACCTATCTTAAAGCAACCATTGTATATAAAATGTAGGAATTCCAAACCAATTTGTGTTAGAAGTTTTACGTAGAAATTGCGAATTCCATCCCAGCCTGCAGATTTATAAGGTTTTAGTGACTTCATCAGGGACTTTATGTCGTCGACTTTTATAAAATCGATATCGGCTTGCATTGGAAGTGCGTTAATTGATGCCATTGAACGCGAGACTGCCGATTCTATGACGTTGTTGTTTATAAGGCTATTGGTCGGGTTGTGGCTAGCGAAAAAGCCTTGGCCTAAGTAATTTGCTATCTCCTCATTTGAATCCATTACAGAGTTTCCCACTTTCAAGGAAGGAACATGCGTTTTTTCCTTTCTCTAATCGTCGAAGTCTAGAGATCCACAAATTATTCATGTACTCATGTACAAATTGTTTCTTAAAGAGCAGTGGAAATTCGGCGGGATTCGATTTAAATGTGGGAGAGGACATGTTCTTCGGCGATTTTCCATGCATGCTCGTCGAAAGCCGCTCCCTTACAGCGAAGACGTTTTGTCTTCTGACACAGGTTGGACCTAAAGACTTGTGCGTTCCCTTGGAATTTGCAGATTTAATGTTGTTGTAAGTGCAATTTTTTGTTTCGTCACTTTCCGAACATATAGCAAATGAAATTGTAAAATAACAGATCAAATTCTGAACTGAAGTGTATTTCTGACGAGTTCTGCGCTCGATTTTTGATCCCATTTGCGTTGATGGCGAATGGAGGAGAACGTTCAACCACTAGCTATATGGTTTGTACAGCGACACGAGTCTAGCCAGGCGTCAATGGATTCAAAGCCTAACATCGCTGGGCTACGCTAGCAAGAGTCCGCACCAACTTGTTGGTTGAGACCCAGGTTCACCCTGGTGACTGTGGCGTCACCTAAGAAAAAGAAAGAGGTTGACAAACTCGTTGCCCCTTAGTGTTGTGAATAAACAACAGGAAAAAGAAGTCTAACACAGATTCAAGGACCATTTTACGTCTAAATAAAAAATTTAAATTAAAATTAATATTTGTTTTAAATTTAAATTTAAATTGAGAGATTAAATAATATTTTTTTACAATTTATTTATTTATATTTTTTTCTCTTTTATGTATTTATATTTTTTTTATATTTCTTTTATAATTTTTTTAATTTAAAATAACTAAAAAAATGATATTAAAGGATTAAAAAGTCTCTCTCTCTCTTGTTATTTACAAGAATGAATCTTGCAGACGCTGCGGCTTCAATTTTTACAAAAAAAAACTTTCCTAATTTATGCAGCATCACATAGATACACCAATGTTAACTAAAAATGTTTATAACAGAATAAATTAACATAGATGTCGGCGACAACGTTAGTTTTATTTTGATTTCCCAAAAAAATGTTGCCAAAACTAAAAATAATTGAATCGCAAATTTGTAAAAATGTTTATTAAGTAAACTAAAAAAAAATTACCGATCAGTTTCATTGCTTTGCTAGTTACCATATGGTATCCATTAATTTGTTTTTCCACCTCTATTCTGGTCCTCTACCCCCTCTGTACTCTTTCCTAAGCCAAAAAGTTTACGAATTTTCTATTTAGTTTTTTCTTTTTTTTTCATCTTTCATTACTAATTTAATTATTTCCAAACCCAAACGAGTACGAGTTTGTACCTCAAAAAGAATATTAAAAAATAAAATTTTACTGCTACGAGTGGCGGCAACAAAAAACGAACAAAAAAAGAAAATTCCAAAAAAAACGCAAACTTCCCCCAAAAACTTTAATTTGCAAAATAAAAGGACGAACAAAAATAAGAATCCAATTGAAAAGTTTTGACTCTGCTCCTGCCGCTGTTGTTGGTTGGTACTCCTGCATGCGACTGCAAAACTAATCAATGAGGGAAATTGATTTTGCGACGAAAAAAAACAAGGATCAGGAGGAACTGAAAATATATAAAAAAAAAATAGGAATTAGGAACATTTCTCGCATTCCAACTATCGCGCTGCAATTTTATGCAAAAGAGAAGAAATAAACAAAATAAAAAATAGAAAATGGCGGAAACAAAAGTTTCTTGACGTAAGTAATTAGCGGCAGGATTCGTGGCACTGACCAATTATGCTGGTAATTTGAGTAAGTTGTCGCCGCGTCTGAAACTCAGTCTTGGTCCTTTTTGAATGATTGTTTTTTTTATGTCTACATGTGCCCGTCTTCACAACAAAGGACAGGAAGGCTCCAAGTGAGAGGAAAAAAAGCATACCCACAATACACCCACCTGCTTGCTTCTTGCTTTCCAGGAGAGGAGCAACAGCATCACACATCCCATAACATAACAATCATCCTTTGCTGTTGGCTGCTGCATGGCGGATGGTGGCTGCCAACCGGTGGAACATCGACACAGTCGAATATGGCGGTGGTGGCGGCAGTTACAACGGTGTTCTGTAGAAGGTGTCTAAGGATCGTGTGACTTCCTGCCGCAGGCACATCCACACATGCATTGCATAGCTATGCTGCAAAGTGAATGGAGGAGTACGGGTTTAACGTATTCCGGACATGAATGGAAATGAAAAGGAATAATTTTTAGCTGCATTTTGTTATATTTTATTTTTAAATCTACTCCTCCTGGTGTATGTCCTTTGCTTTGAGTTGTCATGCTAGATTGGATGTAGTCCAACAAATGGATGGGTGCGCCATTTGGTGGCATTGTCATCGGTTATATCCTCAGAGTTGGGCACTTTTGAAAGCGCTCGTTAGTGTGTTTAGAGCATTATTGTCTTCGCGCCTCGTTCCTGAGTTTTGCTTCCTTTTTGTTGTTCAGAATGATGGGAAATATGTTGTGTGATTTAAGAAATGCGACTGAATATGCAAATTTTTTAAACATTCTTAAAGGCTAGCAATTGCTAGCTAGAATGAAAAATGATGTCCCTCAAGGGGCTCCGGAGAGAGAGCATTAAACTTTCAGACATGTAGAGCGATACCAACAAAATTAAAACTGAAAATGAACACCCTCATGGCCGTTGAAATCGGGATAGAGGAAAGCCTCTGGTTGTTATAAGCTTTTAAGGCTTACTTAGGCTTATTCGGATGTCATGAATTTCAAGTGATTCATGATGCTTTTGAGTCATGGGGAATCTCTCAATCCTTTTAGAACCACGTTTGTGATGAGTAAGATAGATGTGCTCGCAAATTTGGAAAGAACAAAAATGCATGATTAAGAAAATGCCAAATTAAGGCCGTTCTCGAAGTCTTTTTACCCTATCTCTTGACATGACATGACATAGGCTGTATCTGACTCATAAAATGTGGGCTGAAAAGTTCGTAGGCTGACACATTGATGGCGCTACTAGTTTTAAATCCTTATGATTTTTAGTTAGCACATTTTTCTTCACTTACCTTCTCCAGACACAAAAAAAATTGCTACCCTCTTCGGTAACTTCTTCAGCAAATCGTTTACTAGCCACGTACTTCCTCCAGATTCAAATTACTTCTCCTATATGAACAACTGCGCGAAAACAACCTTAGTGATGTGATTTCTGATGTGACTGATGACATAAGGATGACTAGTCGCCAGGTCCAAATGGACGACCTGCAATAGTTCTAAAAAAGTTCGCAAACGCGTTATCCTTACCACTAACAACCTCTTTTCAGATGTCCCTTAAGCCATCTTTCTTCCCTAAAGTCTAGAAGAACACATTTATTATCCCTGTACACAAAAAAGCCACAAAGACGATAAACCTTTTACCGTCCCATAGCCAAACTCTCTTCCATACCCAGGCTCTTCGAAAGTATTGTATACGACTCTTTGTACTTTCACAGTAAGTCCGTAATTTCCCCAAAACAACACGGATTCGTAAAAGGTATCTAAGGCCTCGCAACAAGGCAAAGAAGTCGATTCTATAGCCACTGCCACAAATCTCTCATCAAATCATTGACCTGAAACTTAAGGCAGTTGGGTTTCCTCCATCCTTCGGCAGTATAAGGTTGTTTTCAGATCCTCAGTGTACGAGCCTATAGTCCCTACCTCTGGAGTACCTCAAGGGACTCATTTAGGACCTATTATCTTTATTCTCACTTTGAACGATATTGAATGCATTTTTAAAGACTCTGACCTGTCCATTTATACTGATGATATGAGAATATCCTGACACATTTCATCGCCAATCGATCATAGTCTTCCTCAGCACATACTCCTTTAACGGAACACCTCGATTGTGACATTGACTCGATTTGTGACATTGTTGTTCTTTGCGACAGATTGGTTTTATAAAACGATGGGCAAAAGAGTTCTCGAATATGCCAGCCAAGTTTAGTCTCCTTTTTGTAAAGCACATTCCCTCGGAAAAGAAGCAGTCCAACGCAGATTTATCCATTTTGCTTTACGCAGCTTAACCTGAGTTGATAGATACAACTTGCCTCCGTACGAAAATCGACTTAAATTGATCGATCTACAAATTCTTGTAAAAAGACGAGAAGTTGCCGATATACTATAGATACATCAATTGTTAGCCGGTAAAATTGACTCCCCCTCCCTATTAAAAATTGTCCTTTTTAACACCAATCCACGTAGAGTGTTAATCAAGCATTGCTTTTTTGCGAAAAAAATATTATTCGGACTCTGCACCAGGTAAATTATGGGTTGAGAAGTAAGGTACATCATGGATTATCGATTAAAAAACAAGTTCCTCTGAATAGACTAAAATACCGCCGAATTAAAATGTCAAGAACATATCTACTACTACTCAAAGAACTTCATTTATATTTTAAATAATCGGGTATCTTATCCTAGTTTTTTTCTTAAATTTTTTAGCTTCAATTAATTTAATATAAATAAATAATAATAATAATTAGAAGTGGTTTGCTAAGATTAAACGAGGCGAAATGAACATCGACGGCGATGGACATAGTGCATGCCCCAAGGAGCCTGTTTTCGACGAAAACATCCAAAAAGTCTACAAAGTCACTATAAAGTAGCATTATTCGAGCGTTTGAAAGACGTGGAAAAACGGGCCCATTTGAAGAAGAAAAAAGTTCTGTTTCAGCAAGATAATGCACCGTGCCACAAATCAATGAAAACGGTGGCAAAATTGAATGAATTGGGCATCAAATTGCTTCCGCATCTGCCATATTCTCAAAATATGGCAACCAATGAATTTTTTCTGATTTCAAACCTCAAAAGAATGCTTGTTGGAAAGAATTTTAGCGCAGATGAAGCCTTGTTTGAGGCCAAAAACAAATCGTATTATAAACATGGTATCGAACAATTTTATGACCGCTATAATCGTTGTACCGCCCGCGAACTCAACGATATTGAATAATAAAATAAAATTTTATCAAAAAACAAAGATTTTTTATGCCTAAGTATAAAATTTGCTACGAGCTTCAATGCCTCAAAAGAAGCAAACCGTCTTGGTTTATAATGAAAAATTTCAAAAATAACTGTACCAAGTTATCTGGTTCAAGTGTTCGAGTAAAAAAAAATCAAAAATCATTCGATTTCAACAAAAAAAAAAACCAACCAATGCACCACTCAATAATCTAAAAGTTGCCCTTAAAAACTATCGGGCTTGGTTCAACAAATGGATTCAATATGCAACACCTTGATGTTTAGAATCTAGAAGACTCGCTTTCATTCTTTGTCCCTATTCCATTCTAGTATGGTTTTCGTTGTTAAGCTCCATCTGGATTTCTTGTTTATCATACTAAAAGTTCTAAATACTCCATTTTTCTTGTATATCTGGTAAACAAGACTTAGTTTCTCAATGCACAGTACTGACGTTAACTTCAGATATTGACGAATAAAATACTGCGAATCAGTTGAATGCAAATAAGTCGATATCATATTCTACGTGCCTATTCGAACTCCATGACCATGTCAATCAAAACCACAATAAATCAGAACTTCGAACTAAAAGAATCTTTCATTTCATTCATTTCATTAAACAATTTTAAAAAATAATGTTCAAACAAATAGAAACGAAATCAATCTATTCGCTTGCTATTTCAGTGTCTGTCAAACATAAACATCTATTTACGCCAAACAGAGTGAACTTACCAACTTTCTTAGCTAACTAACTAACTAGCTCGGAAAAAAAATAAACCAGATTCTCAGGTTGAATCGAGCTTAATCCCGAAACTGGCCCTTCGTTATGTGAAAAAGCAAAACATTTCGAAAATGCAAACTTTGTTTTTCATTTTGAAACAAAATCTGCAAAACACAATTTAACTCGACGCTTCTTATCTAACATTATTTAAAAAAAATATGCCAACTCCATCTGCTCAAAAAACAGTGTCATGACTCCTCCGACAACACCACATTTCCAAACGTTATTGAAGGGACACTTTCGAAGCCTTTTCCCGTGTAATACCAAATGTAAGAACGTTCGTTGTGCCTCTAAAAAATGAGCCTGATTCCAAATATTTTCAGTTCCTAGAACCATTTTTTTTATTCGGATAATTCGACGAGGATGAGAAACAACATGTTTTTGAAAACAGGTCTTAAACCCATCAAACACGACATGTTGTTCGTTTCATTTACTTACATACGGTTCTGACGTCAGTCGTTGCATGTTACTTACATGTCATGTAGTATCAATATTTGTGGCCGTCGTATGTGGTATTCCAAATACATGTGAGCCCACGACGCCGGTTTCGAAGCATGAGACAAACTTCATTCAAATCAATTTTGAAGAAGTTTAAGCGTCACCACAAAACATGTGGTTTTTTGGCCACATATGATATGTAACCACATGCAATCAAGAGTTACCTCAATCCAACATTTACACATGCAACGATTTACATGTTGTGTACTACGGGCTTAAGTGACAAGAGACCAGATTTTGTTGATCTGATATGATTGATTGATGCCTCGACATGTCTTTCAATCATTTCGCTACCAATTATTGCCTTAAAAAAGATTGTTTTCCATAACAATAAAGCTTAACTACCTCAATATGTGGTTAAGATGGTTTAGATAATCAAAAATTTCATTTGGACGCCCTTCCTCCAAACTGTCCAAATTGACTGTTGAACCTTAAAAACAAAATAGGTCAGAAAGTAAATCCTTAATAAAAGCATCATGATTTCGATTAGGGTAGGTAGTGTAACGCTCTAGCAATTTTGGTCGGCCTGGGTCAACGAAACATTCTAAATCTTACCAACACCATCTGTGCAAGGAGGCTACCCTATAAAGCGGAAAGGAATCCGACCGGACCTTGAAAATACAAAAAAAAAAAAACAAACAAAATTGAAACTGCTGCGCTTTGATAATTGGAAAAGAATTTATGACCAGGTCAGCTCGATTTAGGGACACAATCCACATAGGGTTTTCAAATGGACTACTAGATCCCTCTTGGCTGCTGCCACAAAATGTATACAAGAAATGAAATTGTATTAAGATTAACCACATACGACAGAACCAACCATCCAAGAAACCACCTTCTACCACTTTCACTCACCGTCGCCGTCACAGTTTTTATGCAAAGCTTGGCCGGTATAGCGTGGGCGGCCGGTAAAAGGCGTAAGAGTACACACTCTTTGGATACGGTATCAGCAAAGATCCTCCTGGTGGCACCGACAATCCGTATTTGAAATGATTTATGTGGGTCAGTTGGGAATTTGTGTGCGAGCTCGCATTCGCATTCGGATTCGGATTCGGATTCGAATGATTTATGATTTCGTTCCGCTTGTGTGTTGGTGTTGGTTGTTTGGTTGGTTGGATTTCTTTTTGATGCGGCTTGCCATGACCCAGGACGGCCTCGACGACCCACCCACCACTCTCCATCTGAAATTCGTTATAAATGGTTGAGATGCCGAATTATAAGGGTGTAAGGATAACTTTGACTGGCAAAAATAAATGCAAAAACACGATGAGTTGAAGGAGTCGAGAGAGGTCTTCTGGGCATTTTCAACTCTACGGAGTTGTGCGTTTTTTTTTCTTCTTCTCTGTTTTGTTTGAAGAGAATCCCTTTTTTGGAATTCAGGTCAGCTTTGAAAATGCTGCTCGATACGTCTCTATCGGCAATCCCCATGGAGTTGGCAATGGCAGGCGCCAGCCACTGGAGTACAAACGTCAATCGGGATATTTATTACAGTTTTTGTGGTGCGTTTGACACATTTCCCTCCGAGGTTGCCGAGCCTATTTTTATATATCATAGTATATTACAATCCTTCGTCCTTCGTTGTGGATGGCGCGGCTCGCAAATATAGCGGCACCCAGTTTAATTTGTAGTTTTTGTCAAGCCGTTCCGATTCGAATCAAAGTGGGCCGATTGCCAAATCATTAAAAGCTTCAAGACCTAAAAAAAAAAACCGACCAAATTGGAGAGAATGACGAACGTGTTGGTCGAGGAAATAGTTCATCATCAGGCATTTGGCCTGATGTGTATTTTGTTTTTTTTTTCACTGCGTGTTTCGGTGATAAGATTTACAACTAGGGGTTTGATTAATGGTTGGAAAAGTAGGCAGTTAGCATGGATAATAAAAGCGACGAAAAAGGCTTTTCGAGCCCATATAATTGGTGAACGGATTGCGTGGATCAATCATTGCATCGCAATCACTGCCAAACGTAATTATTCAGGATGACCATTCAGCCACAAAATTTCTAATGATAAAAGGAGTCATTCATCTTCTGCGGCAATTAAGTGTCGCTATAAAAGCTCTATACACGTGTGCTAAGAAAATATATCGTACTCGTGGTTTGAGCATATAAGGGGTGATTTAAAAGTAATGCTTATAGGAAGAAGTTTTTTTTTCTAACACGCTTATTCATTTAGTCCTTTTTTTCCAAACCAAGGATACCCTAAGGAATAAATTCTTTGCCTTGACTCATCCAAAACGTTTCAAAATCATCTTCAAATTTCTTGAAGGTGTTCTTTGAACCGAGGATGTAGGTTGAAGTCACTGGGAACAAGATTCGCCGATAAGCGTGGGTGTTCCACTTCGAATCCTGCTTCTTGCATTGCAGTCTTGTGAACCGGTGCGTTGTCTTGATGAAACAGCACTTCGGCTCACAGTTTGACAGGTTTTCTTTCTTTGAAAGCCTCCTGCAATCTTCTTATTTGTTCTGCGCAGTATAGTGGCCCCCATTTCCAAAAAAACTCATTACCTTCCCTGCCGAACACGACACTTTGAATTCCTTCGGCATGGAAAACGAGGGTCGTTTGCAGGTCACCGATTGCTGTTTGGTTTCTAGATCAAAATGGCGAATCCAGGTTTTGTCAGTGGTCATAAGACGTGGCAAAAAATTCTCCTGATTTGCCTCGAATTTTTTGAGTTAAACCCTCGAAATGTCTTTTTTTGCTCGTCACTGAAAGACCTTCATCATTTATAATTCGTTGGTAGGGATTCCTTGAACACTCTATGGTCTGATCTCTGTGGTCTCAGATTCAAGCCTCATTGCAACTCATCGATCTTTCGACGTGTCATCTTCGACTTTATTCACTTTGTCTTTAGTGAAGGATGTGAATGAACGTCATCCTCGGTTTTTATAACAGTGGAATATAGAGGAGCAGAAGCCCCTCATGCTTCCACAAAGTCGCTGTGTATGTCTTAATGAGTTGATTAATTTTGTCACTCTCCCTTCGATGATTCGTATTCAAATGAATTTAACTTTCTTTTAGTCATATTCTTGTTTTCTTTGTTTGTTCGTAATACGCACGCTTAAGTGGTTATTAATACCCTTTGTATGATAGCATTTTATCAGAAAAAAAAGAAGCCAGCCAAAGTCATGTGGCGTCCGACACAAACTTTCAGCTTATATTGGCAATAAATCTCCACATTCTGAGCCTTGAATGCAGTAAAGCCGCTCAATAAAAAACAGCCTAATCAGGGAAACAAGTTCAGGAACCAATTGATCAATTAAAAACATTTTCAATACCCAATTCAAAAAGATTCGATTCTGCGAATGGTTCCGAAGCTTAACTTTTTTGTCTTAACTTTTGTTTTGACTTGACACAAGGCAGTAAATTAGAATTTCTGCTGATTGTGTCACCGTACATTTTACGTCATCATTTATACCTAAGATGGGTTCCGGGGCGCTTCGCGGAGCGCTTCGTGGTTGCTCTGAGTGAGGTTGAATTGCCAGACAGAGATCGTGACTGACTTCCTTCTATCTTCTAGCAGTCAAGCTAGCGTACTGAAACCTATCCTGTATCTCTTATACACAGCGGACATACCGAAGACTGCAACACAGGAATACATGCTAGCAACATTTGCAGGCGACACAGTAATCCTCACATACGGGCCTACATACAGCTACCAATGAATCAAACTGACATGGAAGCCACACATAATCAGAAAACGCAACAAAATTATAAACAAATTTAGACAACAACTTGCAGACATTCCAAACTTTAAATGCAAAACAAACTATTATCAGACAAAACTACAACACAACCAATATGGACTTATAGCATACAAACTTGGGGAACAGCCGCCAAATCAAATATTGACATCATTCAGCGACTTTAGTCAAAAATACACCGGACGATTGCTAATGCTCCTTCGTATATTACCAACGAAATAAAATCCAGTTTAAAATATCAAACAACAATAACAAACCACACAAACAACGAAATTCGAAACCTGGCTGAACAAGAAGCTGACACACGAAGACGACTTATAATTAGGAGAAGAATGCAAGATAATGTACTCAGTTGTTCATCTCACTTCAGTGGGTGAGGCCCGAAACGGGACGGAGGATTTTTTATATCGACCTCTTAGACTTCGCTTAATTCGCAGGATTTAACTAAACACTAGTTTGATATTTGTACTTTGAAAGTTTGGAAGATTTAGCAAAACACTCCGATGTCAGTGTTATGGCTTCACAACAGAGCTATCCACACACAATCTACACAAATTACTATTTTGACAACACGAATTAGGAATTAAGTCGATACAACAACCACTGCAACAATGCCACCCAGTAGTCAGACTACTATCGCTGGTCGATTAATCCAGTGATAGTGCCATTAACTTGATCCCAATGGCAAATGGTGACTGGACCAGATTCGAAAAACTATCTAGATCACTCTAACATAATGATGCTAGGTACATATGTACAAACTCAACTCCAATGCTCTTTCAGTAGTGAGCTGTTTCTTACGTGACACTTTCTTCTTCAAAGATATGTATACTTACTCGATCCTCGATTAAGTGGTTCTCACTTGAAATCCGAAAATCGAATGATTGTGATTGGCTTCCGTCTAACTTCGAGCAGTCAAAAATGTACCCTGTTTCAATCAATTTTTTCATATTATTATAGGAATTGTACCCCATCTGAAGGTGGACTTGAAGGAGGCGCAGAGCAAATAATCTGTCAAGCTTGGGAGGACAAAAGTATGTCAAATGATATGAGTTTCAGTTGTATCTGTCCCATCTACAAAATGGGTGAATCCTGCAAACATTTCCATTGTGTATTTCTGTTTGACGTTGTCAACAAAATTCTATTCAATGTTCTGTCTGAACGGAAATTATCAGTGTTTTCGGGTTAGACGAATGTGCAATATAGCAATTTTTCACACACCATCAAATCTTCGGAAGGTAGTTAGGTAAAAGTGGTGGTTCAGTGAGAACTTAATTAGCATTATGTGCCATTTTAAGGCCACAGCTTTGTAACCTTATTTATGAGTCGTACTTGAGATATCTCTTAATCCAACCTGAGGATATTAGTTGTTTAATATCCTTAGCAGAAATCTCATCAATTTATTTGAAGATGAGTCTATCAAGCGGTCTCTGTCTAACTCTAGCAGGGGCTGGGCAGGCGCAGCTTGTCTAGTAATATATAAGAATGATGTGAGACTTGGAAAATACCCTTTCTCTGTTTTCACATGAATTATCACTCGACTCGGATTCGTAAATAGGCCGCTCGATTTCATTCTATTCCATCAACTCAAAAATGGTTCTGGAGAAAAACGGCCCATATGAAATAATAGAAGACGGCTGTGATGTTTGCATCAAAATCCGATCAACAAATGTTTCGAGGATTCGAACACAACGCTTATTGGGTTTCAAATCAGTTTTTGTTTTTCATTGATTGTGTACTGAACATATTTCTTTATATTAAGAACCGATTCGTATTTCTTAAGATCATAATAAAATAATTTTATTATTAATAAAATTATTTATATGATATATTAATCTTTTATTTATGTACTGATTTATTTATTTATTTCATTGTTTGTTTATTGCTTTATTTATTCAGTTTTTATTATATTTATATCTTTATTTTCGAGTATTCATATTTATTTATTTATTTATATGTTTATTTATTTACTAATCTTTTTTTTATTTATTTATATATGTATTTATTTATATATTTATTTATTTATATTTTTTTTTATAATCGTATAGAAGGTTTTTTCGTTATTTTCCTTCTTAAATAAAAAAAAATATTTGACTACCATGTTCCTATTTAAATTAAAATGTTTAAATTTTCAGTAGAATTATTAAGTTTAAATATCGAATCTTTGTGTGAATTGTGCGGACAACCTCCTTTGTAATTTAAAGACGAAAACAAAATATCTATCTATCTACAATCTGCGTCATCTGGCCTCCTTTATAAAAAACATTCGTTGCGATTTGCCTTTCCGTTTATTTTATCGTATAATTTTTTATCCGAAATTCCATGAGTCACGTGTTCATGTGTCATGCAAAATAAAAAACGTGCAGATTCCTTTATTCCACCTTGCAACTCATGCGATCTTTTCACTTTCCGTTTCCTCTGTGCGACAGATATTCCATCAAGGTCGGAAAAGCGCAAAAAAAACTAAGAATCTCCGCCAAAAGACATTCATCACTAATTAAAAGCAAACAAATTCAACGACAAAGCACTTTCATCCAACAAGAACAGCGTATCTATCTATACACTCTCCAGCTTGAAGCTGCCTCGCTTGAAGCCGATTCTGTGACACCTCTCTGTGCCAGCAGCAGCAGCATCAGCCATCATCTGCACTGTGCACTCTCCAACCACCCACTGTCACGGCCGCAATTGATTGTAACTTAATTCCTGTCGAAAGTGCACTCATTCCACTAATGAGCCATTTTCCCCCATTAAAAGTGAAATAAGTATCCCGGCAGCAGTGGCAGTGTCAGCGGAACACAAAACGTGAAGATGTTTCACACATGTTGTGCCGCAAAGACCCAAGCTAAGATGTGCTATTTTTTTTTTGTTTTGTTGCTTGCTGCCCAACGGAGGAGTGTCTGCAAAGAAGTCGTTTTGTCCTGACTGACTACCGCGTTCGACGAAGCATGGAGCAAAGAAAAATGTGCACACGGTAGCATGTTGTTCTTAAGGCTGTCGTTTCATTTGTATCTCGATGTTCATCATTCTAGTTTGGCGGGCAGCAGAAGATACAAAACTTGGAAGCCATGTAGCAACGGGGGAACAATTAACGATCCACATGTCTCTCTGAGAATCTGTGAACGAACATGTTCTTGAGCACCCTCTACATCCGAATGTCGCTTCAGCAGCTCGTCGTCTTTTTGTTGACCCTTGATCGGTGGATTTTTTTTTTTTTTTAAAGGGCGCAAGTTAAGCAATGTGTGTTTGGTTTTCAATCAAACGGACTTCCGGTTTAATTAATCTTCGGATCGACGAAGGAGCACAACGACGAAAAACATGCAAAAACGATCCAAAGTCAACACACCTCTGACTGACTGACTTGACTGCAACTGACACCGAAGACGAAAAAGCGGAACGGAAGAGATGAGACACCAAATATGTGCATTGGACGTTTAACCCACGTAATGGTCAGTCACCTGTAATGGAATCGATTGCTTGGAATTCCACAACCCGTCCCCTAGTCGATTAGTTTGGTCGTCGTCCGTCGTCTTCCGTGTCCACCCACATTGCTGCACTGCTAATTTTTTTTTTTGTTCGCTTCTGTTTGCTCAGTCTTGGTTTTGTCTCTCTGGGGGATTGTAAATTAACACCTGACCATCTGGGCGGTCTGCGAGGGTACTTGAATTCCGAAGGAGTTCCCAGTTCTAGTCGGATGTTTTGTCTTCTTAGTTTTTTTGCTTTTTTTTCCAACTCCACATTCGAGTGTGATATTTGCTTTTGCATTTTTGCATTTCCTTCCCGTTTAACGGTGGGATGGTGCGGCGTGAAGACATTCTGGTCCGAGTCGACAATGACCAATGTCCCGGGGGAGAGATTTACCGATTCGCTATTCAAACCGCATCTCGGAAGGCATTTTTCCTCGTAATGAGGAAACTAAATATTCGTAATTGAGTCTATAAATAGCAAGGTGGTGGCGCTGCGAACGCTAGGCAAAAGTTGATGGAAACTGGAGTGATCGGAGATTTTAATGAGCTTACCCAGGAGAGCATTCAAACATAACTAATTACTATTTGCAATAGTTATTCACATATTAAGAGAACATGTATCTTTTAAAGGACGTCGTTGTCTAAAGACCGGCTCAAGTGACGATGATCTTCTGTTGTGATCACCGATCACCACGGTCGCAGTGCGAGTTCATATTTTTTTTAAAGATTAAACATCAATCAGAGATATGGTTTATGTTTAAAAATATAAAAAGTTAATTTGAAGGAAAGCTATGACCATGCTATGAAAAGGAGAATACGAATAACCCATACGAGACTAAAAAGCAACTGGGTGCCAAAGTTGGTAGAGCGCCTGCCTTTCAATTGAATCAATTGAAATAACCCACGTTCGATTCCTAAGGTGATCTGGTTCAGTCACCACTTGCCATTGGGATCAAGTAAATGGCACTATCACTGGATTGGTCGATCAGCGATAGTAGTCTGACTTATGGGTGGCGTTATTGCAGTGGTTGTTTTATCGACTTCATTCCTAACTAGTGTTTTGAAAATAGTAGTTTGTGTAGATTGTGTGTGGATGGGTTTGCTGTGTAGGCATAACACTGACATCGGAGTGCTTAGCTAAATCTTCCAAACTTTCAAAGTGATAGCTTATAGGTCGACATCAAATTCTTCCGTCCCATTTCGGGCTCCACCCCACGGATGTGAGTTGAAACCATACAGTGTTGGAAAAAATAATAGAAACAGTTTATTTTGAACTTTTTAATATAAAAATCTGAAAACCTGAAGGCAAGCGAAAAATATACAAGCTCGTTTCTTAAATGTGAGTAACTAAAGTTCAGTAAAAAATTCAGTTTGAAATTTCTTAGACGATTTAAGCCTGGAAAAAATCATAGAAACAAAATAAAAATTCTTATGTTTTTCATGTGAAGATAAGCTCTACATTAAAAGATCTCAATCTGCTTTTGGTGCTTAGTCGTAGCACCTTTGTTTTTTATTACTGCCTCACATCTTCGCTTCATAGATTGAAATAATGAGGAACAGGTGCGTGAAGGTATAGACTGCCATGCTTTCTGTATTTTGGACCACAATTCTTCTTTTTTTCTGGCTTTATAGCCCCCAAGTGTTCTATTTAGATCGGGGGACTGTGAAGGTCATTCCATAACAGCAATTTTGTTCGGTTGGAACCATCGCTTTGCTAGTTTCGAGGAGTGCTTGGGATCACTATCCTGCATAAATTCCCATTTTAGCGGCATATCCTCTTCAGCAAATAGTCCGCAGCACACATCTTGTTCCTGATCCAGAAAATTGGTCCAACACCAGATGCTGAGAAGCAGCCCCAAATCGATAGGTTACCTCCACATTGATTTACTGTCTTTTTTATGTATTTATGGTCGAATTCTGAATTTTTTGGTCGTCTCACGTGCATTTTTCCATCAGATCCAAACGTATTGATATTTGTTTCATACGATCACAAGACACTTCTCCAGTTTTCACGGTAGAGGTGCGCGTTGGAAAAGTAAGTCTCTATTGCACCTTTTTTTTTTTACTTAGAAAAGGGACTCTTCTTAGGCTCCTTGCCATCAAACTAGTTTCACGTAACCTGTTCCTTATTGTTTGACTCGTTATACAGGTTCATTTAGTGATTTTTAAGTTCATCTGAAGAAGAAAACGGCTCAGTCTTGAAGACGGTCGAACCGAGATGTTGTTCTTCGTTTCCTGCCTCTCGTTTCTTCTTTGGGAGACGAATGCAGCACTTTTTAGAGCACATTATGATATGCGCTATCTTGTCCATTGTTGGCCGTCATTTCTTAAAGTTTTGATAAATTTCCTTTCAGAATCAGTACAGTGGACTTCTCGACCCATTTTCACAGAACCTTCGGTTTAACAACTTATTTTTTTTTCGAATTACACTTTAACAAAAGATTAAACGTATTTCGATTATTTATAGTAAAACTAACCCATCTTTCTCTCAGGAATCACTAAAGCGAAATACCATAATCCTTTGTTTCTATTATTTTCTTCTAGGCAGAATGACTCTTTGATTTGTATTTTTTTTTCGTTCAGGCAAAAACAAAAATCTAAAAAAGATAAACATGTGCACCTTATACTATTGTGTGTCTGTGGGTATAATTGTTTTGTGCTTTATATCGAAGTCCTCAAAAGGTGTCATTTAGTATGATTTTGTTGGAATCTATGAGTGGGCTTTTTCTCATTGATTACTCACTCTCAGACTTATGACTGTAAACGAAGCAGCAAGCGTCCCGTATATGACCATGAGAAGAATCTTTAATGGCATTTCTAGGGCAGCCGACAGTGTTGATCTAAGTGCACCTGAAATACAGATCCATGCATAGGTAAAGTCATTTAATGAATAAATTCAAATATGGATGCACATAAATCATAAACAAAAAAATGCGAATTTTTTTTTCTTTTGTGTTGGGTAAACCAATCTTTTATAATACACAAATAAATAAAATAAGAAAATAAAAAATTATTTACCTAACCAATTTGTTGCCAATAATTAAATCCTATTTATAATTTTAAAATTTTTAAATAAAAATAATAAATAAATAAAAACCATACTGAATCCTAAGATGGTTATTATCGACCTCAATTTCGAAGGTTGCGGGCTGTCCGAACGTGCCTTACTGTAAGCCAAGTTACGCATCTTTTAAAATACTTTATAAATTGACCTCACATTTATTGCTTCATGGTATTCACTTTAAACTTAAATTTTGAATCAAGATTCACATTCAGATTTATTTTCACAGAAGACTCGTATTCGATCTCTTCTCCACTTAAATAATTTCAAGATGCGTGCAGAGGATTTTATTTTTATTTGCCATCAAGACTCATCAGACTTCATTGAAGTATTGGTACAAAGTTAAAATTCATCTCGATCTCGTGATCAACTTTTTTAGACCCAAATTGGTGTGGACACAAACAATTACATAACAGTGATCAGCATCATAGTAATTTTTGAAAAATAAATATAAAAAGATTGAAAAACTGGGAAAATATCTGCTCATTGGACAATAATAAATTAATTGTTAGGAACTTAAATACATCATATTAAAACACATTTAAAAAAAAATGTCCTGACAAATGTTTTGAAAATTTTTGTTCTAATATTTTAAGAAATTTAAAATTTAAATAAAATATAAAAATAATAATAATAATTATTTTTTTTTCTTTTCAGGTATGTTTCTCAACTAATCATAAAGAGATCTAAAAATATATGTTAAAGGTAAGATAGAATATGCCATCGACTGTACTTAGTGCTATTTTCTCGTCCCCCAAATGAAATTGGTAAATAATCAGAACAAAATGCTACATATCCAAAAAATATTTAATTAATTTACTCGACTAAATGTCAAAGTTCTTATACGTTTTTTTTGCTCATCATTTCTACTTACTCTCTTCGATGGTGCTACAGTTCCTCGTAGACATCTTCCTTGCCACAAAAGTCATTCCTTAACTCCTTTTAGACAAAATCCACGCTGTAAGCTCGTTAAGTTTTGCCCTTCTCGGAAAAAGGGACCATGCATCGGACAGAGGAGGTTCAACGATCTCCAAAATCTTTTCTGCTTATCGTCTAACACTCGGCTTCCGAAAAAGGAACTACTCGCATTAAGATCCTTATTTTTTAGAGCTTGATTTATGGCTGTTAATGCTGTTTAGAGTTTTGATCTACACAGTTGTTTGGACAAACCGAACTATCACTGATTGTATATAATGGGCATCGTGGAATTGATATTTGTCCCGAGATAGATAAACTACTTTGTTGAAATTGTCAATTGCTATGTTTTGTCTCAGTCAACAGTGCAAGTCCAGATTAAGTTGAAGGTGCTTGCGCCAAACTGGATCAGTTTTCTCGGAATATTGAGTTCTGCAATGTGCGATGAGTAATATCGGCTTGGAAATCACTAGTCTTTTCCATAATTGTTAATTTTTTCTCAGCACACAATCAGTCTGCAAAAGAAGGACGTCATGTATTGTCTGCCTGCTTCAATTCTTGTGTCAACTCTACACAATAGGCCCATTCACCGAGATAAGCATAAATTGATCTTTCACATCTTTCTTTTCACTCTCTGTTCTGACGAGATTATTTTTAGTGATATTTTCGGCTTACCTTGCCTTTTCTGAAGAGTATTTTAACTTTGTCAACACGTCTTCCAAGCGCTGATCAATCCATTTTTAGGGTTCCGTTCCCAGCGAATACCTTTACTTAGGCTTCGCTGTCCGGCCATTTGTCACAGGGCTGTATCCTGAACCGTAATAGATAGACAATAGCAATTTTTACAGAATGTGTATTTCTATACACGCTTTAACAACGAATTATAAAATGAATATAAAGTTAAAAATAAATTGCGGTCCGCTTACAAATGTAGTGTTGCAGATTGCATGGAAGGTACGGAACCCTCCGACTCACACTATGCTTACTTTTTTAAACCTTCCTGGTTTTTACTTATCGAAAGTTAAAGCAATTAAATCTGAATGTTAACAGTTCAACAATACAACGGAACTCTTCTTGGATGACCCCATATAAGGTAGAGAATGTGCTTTGTTCTTAACCCATCTATTCTCTCAACACTTAGCTGTACTTCACATAACAGTTATCCCCAAACACATCCAATTTCCATCTAAGCGCACCATACTGGGGCAAACAAAACCATATGAGTTCTTTTCCTTCTGTCAATTACGACCCATCTTCTGGCGAGCTCATAATTACATGGCCAAAAAAGACCATAAAACGGAACCATTTATCCATAATCTCTGCATCATTATTATGCAACTCTTCGCCCTCTGCCCGCCCAATCAATCAAAACCAGTTAAAAGCAATTACACCTCGAAGAAGAACCGTATCTTTCAGATACACAAAATATCTGTTGGTCATTGCTGCCGCATTTTCAATTCTAACCGAGGATCGTCTTCAACGTATTGTATCTACTCACGAGCGTAGGTAGGAGCGTTTTGCAAGAATCATTGCATTTAATTGCCGACACTATCCGGAGCTGCCTTTCGTCAATATGCACGCCTTCTCCATTGAATCCAATCTCGAAAGGAACACGAACCACACAACAACCATCAAAGCCCATCATCATCTGTACGAGAGTCGGCACAGCCAAATTAGCAACAATCGGAATTTGAAATAGTATGACCGGGCGGGTAATAATTCCAAAGGCACCCGTGCTGGACCCATCATTAACCGCCGTCCGCCATGTCCATGCATATACGGAAGGAATGGATGGATAGATGAGATCGGAGACAAGGTGAAGGTGGAGGCCGACGAAATTCAACTGGGACTGGCAATTGTAACTGTGAACTTCATTATTATGACAGCTAGCTGTCAAAAGAATTTCAGTTGTAAATTATTGTTTTGTCACATTTTGAATCTCGGTCCTGCCGGGACGGTCATACTAATGATGACCACGAGTGGGAGTGTCAGGCATTCTTTTCTCAACCACCTCGCCTCTTCTAACGAGCCGAGGTGAGGATTGTTATGGCTTATGGCCAACCTGCTGCCCTGGAAAAGATGTGGCTTTTGTGTCAATTGTATTCAATTTGAGGTCATTACGCGATGCGGCTGGGGTTTTTCCATCCACCATTATCATTATTGTTCCCTTGCTACTACCAACTAACGATGCTAACGATGATGCCACGCCAGAAGAGAGTTGTGGCTTTTGTGTTGGTCTCCTCCTTCGTTGGCGTCTTGTCCTTGCGGCTGTTTTTTTTTTTTTTTAATGGTCATGTAATTATGATTGATTCGTTGACAAATTTGTTCCTGAATCGGAGGTGGTTAAAGCAGCAATTGATTGACGTAATCGACCGTTTTGTTCAGATTTCTTTGCACCAGAATCGACCTCGATAGAAGGTCGGTCAAAAAGATTAAAATGACGACGGTGAGCACTGAAAACTGACAAAAAAAAAGACGGATTACTTAAGAAGCGTAAATTATTTTAGATTTACATTTTTTCTGAACAAAGTTGCACGTGGCAAAAGTTGATGAGGAAGGAGTGTCCTTAATGGTATGCGAATGGTAACATTACCACTGCAATGTAACACTGGCGCGGCTTGTTGTTAATGCAAAAATATGCAGGACTCATATATTACCAAGTAATTAGCATTCATTTCTGAAGTGATAATCCAGCTTAGCGGAACGTTTCATCGTGTGCTTCTGGGCGCAAATGCAGAGCGATTCTTCTTCTTCTTCTTCTAAAAAAAAAAAAAACAAGTAGAGCTGCTGATGGTCAGGTGAACAGTAAAAGGAAAATGAGAAAAACGACTTAAATAAGGATTTCGAACAGAAAAAAAAAGAAGCTACTTAACTGGAATAATAACTTTTCTTTTTTTTTTTGCGCTGCTTTTCTGCATCCAGTGGGGAAGTGAATTTTAAATGAGAATAAAGATCCTTGTTGGTAGTGTGGTAGCTGTGCTGCTGCATGGAGGAGAGAAATGTAGGTACAACTTGTGGGTCGTTAATTGAATGCCGACTTTAAAAGTTGACTAAAGGAATTCCACCAACGGAACGCTAGTCCTCTGAATAATGCGCTCTTACCAATGAGTGAGGAATAATTATTATTATTATTATAAGAGAGGTGAGCCGGATGAGTCATTGGGAATTTTTATGTACTTAACGTATTTATTTCAGTTCCTTTTCACCGTGCATTAATTATTAAAAGGTTCGAATAAAATGCAAACCACGTCGATCTGTTGTACAAACTTTGTTCTTTTCTTTTCGTCAAGTTGATTGCTACTTAAGGGGGATTGTTCCGCTTAAACTCACTTAAACTTTGGTTTTTTTTTTGATTTAAAAATCACTATTTATTTCTTATAGGAATGTTGATTATATGCAAGATAGATAGGATTTCAAAACAAGGGTCCATTATTACATAAATTCAGATAATGCTGTTCTATTTTATGCGACGGATCCATTTTCGAACTCGAAATCTCATGAATCTAAATATTGAAAAATCTGTTGGTACCTATGGCATCTTAATATTTTTACTGAAAACTGTTCTTTCTTCTAATCACTTGCCAATTGTATGAAAAACAGCATTTGGGTACATTTTTTTGAAGTATGTGCCACTACAACATACAATACATTATTCCTTACCTTAGAGTGTACTAACCCATAATAGATACACTTAAGAAGATCACCTGAACAATTGGTATTAAGTAAGCCATAAGATAATTCATCGCGTGATCAGACCAACTTATCCTCCAGTCAATACAGGCACTCAGATATTTGTACGATTTGACCCACTCTACACCAAAACATTTATCAGAACTTGTTCTGGACTCAAAAAATTTTTGTGATTCTTTTGACGATCTACAAATTTTTATACAATACCTAAGCGCCTTACATTATGGGCTATAAAATGCTTCTTTACCAATCACGCTAAAAACATAAGTTTGGTTTAATCGCTCAATACCATTAAATGCATCTGGAACTAATGACAGATAACTTCCGAGTCGTGATTTACATTAGCAGCAAGGTGAGAAATGTACAAGTCATTTCACCAGGAAAGGCATAAACTTTACTAGGAAATGTTTGTAAGAAGGTCGAGTTAGTGAAAATTAAAAAAAAGATCTGGTCCCACCACAGAACCTTGAGGAACCTCTAAGTAAATAGTACTGGCAGAATCCAATTGTAATTTTAACCCTCTGTTTTCTTGATGATAAGTAGAAGCAGAACCATTTGTGTGTTGACCGTAGTTGTACCTTTTTCAATAAAATGTTTTGGTCGACAGGATCAAATGCCATTGTCATGTCGACAAAAGAGCCGCATTAAGTATTATTCAAGCCATTATATGTATTTGAGCTAAATTCAGGACCACCTTCTGTCGACAACCCTGATCGAAATGGACACATATTGAAATATCTGTTCTTTTCTACGAAGCTTATTTGTATTTTTAGTAGTTTTTAAAAAAATTCGAGAAAACAGGTAGTAAAGAAATAGGTCTGAAATTATTTAACCCTTAAACGTCGGGTCACTCTTGCCTTGTTTAATTAAATGAACAAAGAATAAATCAGCAATTTAGCGACTTATTTCTAAACAAGGATACTCGATGTAATACCACTAATTTTTGTCGAATTTTTTAGATAACAACAAAGCTTGTTTTAAGTATCGGACACAAGGGACCCATCGATACCATTGCTGAAAACAACATTACCATGTTCTATCACCCTTTTTGAACAAAGGTATCAAGTCAGGTAGCTTTAAACCATCTGGAAAGATACCACATGCAACGCTCTTGTTGTAAAGGCGGCATATCTCTCCGAAAAGTGACAGCAATTGCTTAATCTTTCAGGAAACCGCATAATTGCTAAGTTTCATATTTTTAAGGCCGTTGACAAAGAAATGAGAACTGAACTTGTTGGAAGACCCAAGTTCACTTAATTTCTGTTTCAATTTTAGGTGCAGTGTTAACACCTCAAATTACTTCTCATGATTTGAAGATAATCTTCTTTTTTCATCGTACTATCAGTAAAGACGAGGTTCTCAACTCCAGATGATGCCATACATCCCAAGACCATTACCGAACTACCTCCGTGCTTTATTGTGGAGTTTAGACTTTGTTATCATATTGTTCGTCAAATTTTTGGCGGTTTTCTTCAGCAAAAACATTATTAATGATGATCCGGCGCACAGTGCTTGCGCTTAAGTGGACTCATAGAGATTGGATAATAATTACAGCAATCTTCACTGCTTAAAGGAGATAAACATTTTGCGATGTGAGTTCACTTACTTCAACGCTATCGCAATGTCTCCTGTATTTTCCGATTTTTTAGCTTTCACTGTAAACAGTGTTCCAGTGAAATAGCCGGGTAATATAAAACGGAGATGCTGACCTAAAATTTGAGGGTTTGTGTAAAATCTTTAGTCTTTAGTACCAGTTCAAACAAGTATCCGAGTACAAAATGGATAAGCCTACACTGCCGAATTTATATTCACAATTGATTTGCATATTCAAGAATTGTTCTGACAAAATTCACAGAGAAAGAATTCACAACGTTACTATTCGATAAATCGTTTTACCATATCAAGCCCTAACCACATTTTTATCGTGACTGACAAAATGTAAATTTTACAGGAGACGTTATTTTGTAGTTTTCTTCTTAACTCCTCTAGCAACTCGGTTTCATTTCAGTAAAACGTTATGTTCGGACACATGGAATTCAATAACTTTAAATATGTTTTTGCCATTGGCGATATTTTCGCTGTCATGCTCACAAACTTGTTAGCAAGCTTGTGGCGGTTACGATAAAAGTAAAAAGAAGCAAAGATTTCAAACAAAAACAAAATAAGACTTCATTTGTTACTTCATAGAATACTTTAAATAAACAAAACAATTACATAATATTTCATTCAAATTCAGTTAAGTATCATCGTCATCAGTTTCATTTATGACATCTTGAATATTAGCGTCTGATTTTGAAGTTAAATGTTCCAATGATATCAAGAAAACTCTTTCTTATGACGATATATATTATCAGCTTGCCTTTGTACGTCTATAAATCCAAACTTCAATGAAAATGCTGTTTTTTTTTTCAAAAGACGAGGACCATAGCGTTTTAAAGTTTATTTTTAATTCGGTAATGCCAGCGAAAGATTTTTCCAATCCAATTTAAAGTTCTGGAAACTCATCACTATGCTTTCGTAGGACGTAGGATTTGTTGTTGCATTTGAAATCAATTAAGGCCATTCCGAAGGGGCCCATATCGTGTTTTTTCGTACAAACGACTTACTTGCTGTGATCAAAATCTACTGGCATCATTGTAAGACTTGGTTACAAAAAGATAAAAGTTTTTCAAAAAATGAAAACACGCACAGCTTAGCCTTATTGATCCCCACAAAAATTAATAATCAAATCCGGTATCGTTTTCGTAAACACTTTCATTGAAATATGCGTATTTTCATGTGTGGTATAGAGTAACACTTTTACCGAAAGGATTGTTCAAAGCCTTTAGCAAATACTTTTTCCAGAGAGTTTTTATTTCGTTTTGTTTAATATTTGCCACGTTTATGATTACTCCATTTCATTTGCTTCTAAATGTTGAGCGTATAATTTAAAAAATACGTTTGAAAATCCCTGTTTGCCTATTGCGACAATAATGAGAATGCACCCTGGGAGGTTGTTCAATTGAAAACTTAAAGATTGCAATTTTATTCTCTGCGACTTGTTATGAGGTGCTCTTGATTTTTGATTAGTTTTATTATTGATAGAATTTTTTTAATGTAATGTTAATAGTTTTTTTCTGTAACAAATGTTTCCTGCACCAAATGAAGTGATCGATAATAAAATAACAGACAAAAATCAGTAACTTTTGAAAGGAATATTATTGGTCCTGAGTGGTTACCTTGAGATATTCCAAAATAATCTGGAAAAGGGGGTCAGCCCCTGGGGATCTAAGCTTCTATTTTTTAGCTGATGGTTTTCGTAGCATGATCTTATGTAAGAGCTGAAAGAGGATAGAAAGCTTGTAGGAAATTTTGATATTGCTAACGTTTTCAAGAAAATTGTCCTGCCACTCATATGAATGCAAACTTACTTGTCGAAAACCAATCTAGATATTTTGACGTTTTCGAAAACGGTTGTATTTAAACTTTTTTCTATTATCTCATTTACGGGTTGTCATTTTTCCTTGTCAGCCGTAAAATTATGAAATGAGAACTTCGAGTTCCTTTATGACTCGTTTCTTGTAAAGCATTTTCCAATGGCTCGTAGTTCTTTTTGTCAAACAAGTCAATCTCCTTTGTCAGTGGTTCATTGAGCCCCACCGAGACCATCCACTTAAAAAATAAAAAAACACCGCAAAAGCTAAATAAATGTTATTTATTTGCCGACTATTGTGCCATTTGCCAGCTTACAAACCTGCCAAGCATTTTGCGAAACCCTTCTCAAATTGCAAAAGTAATAATTTGCTTGGAAAATCTGTTCCCCCTTCGTAAAGGAGAAGATTGTGATAAATCCTTTCTTAATGCCTCCTTCGATCTCCTTTGTGATCGACAAACTGAACTTTCCAAATCAAACCATCAATCCCATTGGCACACATATTCCCACCCATATGTAATCCCTTCCAACTGAAGTCACTTTAAAACAATTTTGAAGTTTCTCTCTTCATGATGCCACCACCAGCAGCAGCACCGCAAAGAAAACCAATTCCCTTCGCCGTCGTATTTTCCAACCCACACACATTTCTTTTGTTTCATCGACAAAACCAAGCCCTGCCAACATCCTTGTCTTTAAACAACCAACAATTTTCTGCAGGAAAACAAAAAAAAAGTAAAAAAAAATGGAACGTCTTCCAGTGTGACTGTCAATCTAATTGAAATTCTAGACTGAATCTTCCGCAAATTACCTTCATTGACAAAAATCCCTAATCCCCATCCAAACATGCTACCTACTACCACCACACCACTGCCACGTCGAATTCACTGTTGAGCTATGAGTTGGGTGGCTCTTGGAGCCCCCATCAGGGTATTGAGAAGTAGTTAAGGCGCCCATGGAATTATTGAGAGAAAAAATCTTAAAAAAAAAAAAAGTGAAAATCCGCTCCGTTTTCGACCTTTTTTTTGTCTTGTTTTGGTTGCGATTGAGATTGGGATGTCCTCGACGAAGTCGCAGCACAAGGAAACAAGCAGAGTATTGGGGTTGTGGGTTTGAATTTGAAGCTGTTTTTTTTTCTAAATCTTCGATGAGACAGAGATGCCAAGTCTGCAATCTTACCGCACCGCACACACAAACCTTCTGAGTAATTTAATCAAAGAGGAATGGTAGCGTACGAGGTTTGGATGCAGTAGTTTCTTCCTTCTACTTGCCGTAAGTTTGAGTAAAAATCGAACAAATAAAAATACTAAATTCAATGATTGCACAGGAGTTGGAGATCGATTTCCCAGTGGAATTCTCTTCTTTAATATTGTCAATATAAATTGGCAAACACAGAAGGGAACGTCGATTCGAGATGGGACTTCACGTAGGGACGATAAGAGGTAATAAGAAGCAAACTAAAGTATAATTTTGCTTACGGAATATATTTCCTTAATTTCACTGGGGTTCTTTGTTGTATTTGTTTGGTTAAAACCCGATGATACGTTTCATTTTTTATCACAATTTTATTAAAATTGTAACCTCCCTTTAGTTTTGCTCTTGGAGACTCTATCGAGGAAGGGCGTACTGACAATTCTTGTACTTAAAATACATTGTGGAAGCAATATTGTCAGTTCATTAAGTCTAAATGGGATTGTTCACAATTCCACAATGGAAGAAACCTGAAACTATACCCATTGTGAAGAGAAGTTCATTTTTATTTCTGTGAGAACAGACCTATTCCGAAACTGCCCTTATTCTCAAAGCATTTAAAAAAATTTATCATGCTTACAAACACTGGGGCATCTCCCAAATCAAAACTGTCAGAACGATGGTCAGTTTAAATCCAAATGCACATTTATATCCGAGCTTCTACTGTTTTTAAAGAAAAGAAAAGACTTTCTGGCTTTTTCCAAAACCCATTTTCCTGTGTTAAAATTAAATTCACAAGCAGATCAGAAAAGTATATTCTTAGCCGAAATAGAGCAAAGAGTTGTCATCGAGCAGTGACTATGGACATCCCACATGGATCTGTACTTGGACCCATTCTGTTTCTGCTGCAGTTCAGTTAATTTACGTACCCTCGTAAGGCACTGTCGTATTCGCAAATCTTTTCACAACTTTGCTCGGTGGAATTCATTATCGGGCCAGAATCAATGAACTTTTCCTGGATCCGAGTCGAACCTCGCTCTGGTTTCTGTCTTCCGTAGCCTGCTTGAATCTTTTTTTTGTATTATTATTATTTGCTAGCTTTTCAAGGGTATACTAATACTCTTATAATGCGTGTAGAACAAAGCGAGCGGAAGAATTAGGAGGAGAATAAATGATTTTTGTAGTGGTTTGAAAAACTCAGGTGTATTTGGTTTCAACTCTCTTCCGTGGGTGGAGCCCGAAACGGGACGGAGAATTTTGATATGGACCTATAAGCATTCATTTTTAAAGTTTGGAAGATTAAGCTAAACACTCCGATGTCAGTGTTATGCCTTCACAGCAGAACCATCTAAACACAATCTACGCAAACCAATTTTTTTAAAACACGAATAAGATATTAAGCCGATACAACAACCACTACAACAACGCCACCCATAAGTAATTTTTTTCTGTTATTTACCAATTTGTTACAACGTTTTCAAGTGATCTTTATTTAACTTTCTTCTTGGACTGATCCATTCTAAGTGCTCTAATCATTTCGCTCTTACATCACTTGAAGAAGTTGATGGATTATTTACTTCCAGCTGTTTCCTCTATGGTCAATCACCCTCTCATAATTACATTGCAGCGAAGTGTCTAGGTGTAAGTGTCACCGTAGGTTCAAACTGCTGGAATGTGGTTGTGATATTTATGGGGGTTCGGCCAGAGGTGATGACGATATTTTTCAGCTGACGATGACCTGCTGTTAAAGAGAGAAAGAAACATACCCCTTAGTTCGGCATGTTGATCTGCTTTGACAGTTGGTGGTTTAGTTATCTCGGGAGGCTGTGTGAACACGTTTTCTCGGACCTATTTTTTATTGTTTTATGTTGTGTGCATTCAAACTAATTATTCGGGATGGTTGGCGTTTAGTTCCATGCGAACAATAAGCTTCCTGCAAACACACAATTTTCATTCCTTAATCGATTTGCGAAATACAAGAAACAAAACGACATAAACTTTACTTTGAAGGTAGTCGACGAGAGAGTTCATCATAAATCTTCTGACAGCCACCAAAATTGTTGTTTTTTTTTTGAACATCTGTCAAATCGCGGGTTGATACCGCCCTGCTGAAACGCAGAAATTCTTCGGAACCGCGTGCGATGTGTCTGCTGTAGGTTAGTCGCCTGTCTACACTTGAACGGGCAAAGTGGAATTAGAAGATTAGTGGCACCGCCAGACTGCTCTGGATCAGACCTTTCGAATCGAGATAGAGGAACGCCTCTGGAGCGATAAAACCATTAAGGCGCACACTTTCGTGGTACAAATAGTTGGGGTAGAAAGCTCCGGAGATCTGGTTGTTGATCGAATTCATTGACTTTGCATAAGCTTAATAAGGAAATCATCCACTCTGATCAGGTTGGCCCCATTGTAAAGGACCTCATTGCGATAAAATTTTTTGTATTGGAGACATTGCCTTTCAAAAACCCGAATCTTTTCCATCGAATTGCCGTCACGTTGAACCACACGGGACACCCATAAGTAATCTTCGGCCTGACAAGAGTCATGTAGCAGATGACTTTTACCCTGGCATCGAGGTGGCTGCTATAAAACAGTCTCTTTGTCACGGCAAAAGTCGCTTTGGGTCTGTCCTACGATCAAGAACTTTCGCCAATTCTTTCTTGTATTCCAAGAGGCCCTTGACAGTGGAGTCCTGAAAAGAATAGTCTTCGATTTATGATAGTTAATCTTCAACTTCCCTTGAAGTTCAATCTGATTTCCTCAATCTTCGGTCCTGATCTGTACGCAATCAAGTCGTCTGCGTATGCTATAACATGGTGAAGAGAACCCATAAGATCAATCGTGAAAATACTGAAAAGTATCGGGGAATTAACCGCACCTTGTTGTAGACCTCTTAATAATTCGAAAATACAAATAGAAGTAACAATGCCATTCTTCACAACGAACTGTCTATTTTTGTAAGCATGTTATAAAGCATGTACAGCAGTGGTTTGCTTATGCCAAGCCTGTTCATCTTGTAAAAGAGCGCTTCTAACCACACGGTATCGAAGGCCTTCTCCAAGTCAACCAGACAGGCACCCGTGCATTGTTTCTTAGCTTTGTACGATTGAACATCTGAAACGAGTTTAGACGCGGCATGTATGCAATCATGCCCCGCTCTAAAACCGAATTGATTATCTGGAATTATATTTTTGTCCTCTACCCACTTAGTCAGGGCTCTATGAACAACTTTTTCAAAAACTTTGCTTATTGCCGGAAGAAGGCTAATTGACCGCAGGTTTTCCGGAATGGAGTTATCTTTGCCCCGTTTGGGCCACGGTTCGACGTCCCCGTAGTCGAATTCCATTGATTTTCAAAGGATTTCCGTGTGTGCGTACGTACGTTTGTGCGGATTTTTTTTAGTTAGAACTAAGTTTCATTCGAAGCGTATGTGCATAATGAAGAGCTGATAAGCTTTTGGTTTAATTTGACTGGCGGGTTTAAGTTTTATGACGAAAAAACTGCGAAAAAAGACACAATTTCACTTCTTCAATTAAGATCAATTAAGCTTTCCAATAAAAAACTTCAAAATTTAAGAAAAAATGTATAGTTTTCAACTGCCTTATCAGATAAAAATATATGTACAAATATACACACTACCGTTCATAAGTTTCCCGACAAATTTATTTGAATTTTTGTTTGCTCAATTTTAATTCCAAAAATTTCATCAACATTATGTTGTGTAGAAATGAATTGACTAAATTAAGTTTGTTCTGAACTATTAAGACTAATTTAAAGACTTAAACAGTATTAAGTTGAGCCTTTCTCTATTTCTTGATTCACGTTTCCACGGCAGTGGTTGGAAAATTATTTCAGAAATGTGAGTTCTCTAAATCTTTTTCGTCTTTCCCAATGACGTCTACAATTGTATAACTCGTATATTAAAAAGCGTTGCAAGGCAGATCATAACATCCGAAGCTTTAGTTTGTTTACCACTGTTGTGGTTTCTTATCAATCAACAGGCACCACCTTTTCATCAATTTCAAGGTTGTTTCGTCCACAGAGACAAGCTGTATGAACCCATGTCTAGGTTTGGCTTCCCATCCAAGCTCGTCCTTTTGTTCAGGATGACGATGGAGAACTCAAGCCGCTCCATTAAGGTTGGCAAAGGCATCACTGACCCACTTGATGTCAAAAAACGTTTAAAGCAAGGTGATGCACCGTCATATAGTTTCTTCAATATTATACTTGAAACAATAGTACAAAAGTCCCGTGTGAACACCAGAGGCACTATCTTTTCAAGCTCTGTTGAATAACTGGCATACGCTGAAAATATTGATAAAATTAAGGAACGTAGCTTGATGTCAACAGTGCATTTGTGAGTGTTCAGACAAAACTCAAACAATACTAGGGCAAAAAAAGAACATATGCTGTCATCAAGAAAGGACACCCAAATGCGACGTCTGTGTCAGAACATTAACATAGACAGCTATAACTGTGAGATAGGAAGGGACTTTGTGTGCTTAACGCTGACATCAAACGATGTCAAAAGGAGCCTAATGAAATTTGCAACTGACTTAAAATCATCGTGAAATGATTTTTCTAGTAGTGGTTAAATTAGAAAAAAAAATAAGTAAAGAGTTTGGTTCCTATTATGGAACCTTGTGGCAAACCACTTATCTGCTGGTCACTTGATTTAAGAAATCATCCAGCCTATGAACAGGAAGTCTTGGATCGCATTGCTTTCGCTTAATTCAGTTCCATGACCTCACTCAACCACAACTTTACAGAAACGCGTTGCTCTGGCTATTGCTTAAATTGGACTTCTTGTCATCCAATTGTTGGAATCTTGGGCAGAAGAAATAACTCAGTTGAAAAAGAAACAGAACACATGTTCCGCAGTCCGGTTATAGAAGGGCTTGCATACTCGTGTACGAGTAACAACCATCGATTGTCAATGCCATTGTCGTCGGCAAGTCATCTATGCACACACACATACATATGTATACGCAAGTTCCTTTCATTGTACTTTTCTCTCCTTTGTATCCGCGTGCACATTTCGATTCAGAGAATGCCATCAAATCTATATATGGTCAGAGCAGAGGTACGTTTCAGGTCTACTGAAATCGATGATTATCATCATCATCATTTCCAAGTTCGACGATGGGGCGAACTCGCAAGGGGCAGGTAGGTAATATGAATCAAATGCATTCTTTCGTCGATGCGAAGCCACAACGACCTCTCAATCGCAATCTATGACCAGAGCTTCGGTCCATTTATAGATTTACTTCGTTGCAGAGGCACTCGCTGGCTGTGTTTTTTTAGTTGCTAGACGCAGTAGGCAACTTGGTAAGCATCTTCTTTGGATCCAAATGATGATAGGATGCAATCGATTTTGGACCTTAATTACGTCCAATGACAGTTATGTTGCATTTAAAGTGCACATGCATGCACACCATCGACCAGTGACGTAAATGGAAAAATGGGAATTTCGCTTTTGTCTCGAGGTATTGCCAGACTAAGCTCTTGGCAAGTCATGGAAGCTTATTTTGATAGACTTTACCTCGAAAAGAATCCTTATTTCGCTGCAATTTTGAAACTTAAGGGCGTTAACTGCACTTAGCCCTTGATCCTTACCTACTTTCATAGCAAGAACAGGGAATATTTGGTTCATGATTCATGATTCATGGTTCATCAAAAATTAATTAATAAGGCTTCGAAAATAGACTGTTTTGGAAAGCTCAGAAAGGGCATGGTACATTAAGAAAGCCCAGTGTACGCGGCCTCAAGTGAGACCAAGTTTACTGGCATCCGCAATTGCATGATCTTTGACCGTTTTACCTGAAAGTCGTAGCTGGAATATTGCTTATCATTCCCTTAATTTTTCCGAGACATAGTAGTCGACAGAATTTGTGGTTGTACCTTCTCTTCCGTTCGCAGAAATGACAGTTTATGCCACGGGGAATTTCTCTTTCAAAAGTCTCTAAAGTCGGTTCTGCTGAAGCATCGATAACCTAGCATAGTTCTTCGTCGGATCTCAACCAAGTTGGAGAAAAACTCATTTACAACGTAAATGTTAGAGCTTTCAGAATTTAATGATATAAGTCTTAAATCTTTTAAGAATCATGCTTGTGACGCTTAAGTTTCAGCACCAGTGATAAATATTAAGTCATTAAAAAGGCCTATTTTGTCACCCACCAAATATCCCTTCTGATAAACTATTCAAGCCTGTGAGAACTTGAGTTTTCCAGATTAGGTTTACAGCATTAAAAAAGTACATTTAAAAGGCAGGTGGTTTTTGAACACAGAATTCTAAGAGCGCGTAAAAAAGCTGCACGTAAAAATCATATAATATAAATCACCCAAAATAATTCTGTTCTGCAACTGTGTGGTCCAAATTCAAAAATGAATTCTTTCAGGTGCGTAGACCATTTCCAAGCTTCATCCCTGAACTGTGGTTTCGGCCTTCAATATTTTTCTGAACAGCTCATAAAGCTCGCTGCTGTTTCTTCTCCTCCGTACAGAGATTTAATTCTTTCAAAGGATGCCTCCGAAATTTTCGAAAATGATGCTGTAGCCGTCACTTCATTGAACAAAGTTGTCAAACAATGTTGAAGGACCTTTTTTTGCAAGTCATACAACCGGTAAAACGAAGGCTTGATTGCCTAACAAATATATTGGGCAAGTGCCGACTTCAATTGGACCCGACCTGATATTTTTACTTCCCATTAGGAAGTTCTTGTTTCTTAAACTATCTCAAATATTCAACTAAGAAACCATTCATTCATTCATCACCGTTTTTTGAAATCCAGAACCAAGCTTAACTTGAAGGATGCGAAATAATTTTATGACCAAAAACTGCATCCTTGCAAGGCGTTTGTTTTTATGGATGTGCGGAAAACTTGGTCATGGATGGTCCAAGTGTAAATTTGATTCGGTCATGGATTCAAGGATTCTTAAAAACTTCTTCAGTTCTGGACAAAACTCAGTCGCGTAAAATATTCAGTCAGTGGACCGAATCTTGCATGAGAATCCCCAGTTTGGATGCGATTTGCTCCTCTGGCACTCGTAAAAAGTATTGTTCATGAAATTCTAAAGAAAGGCTTAAAGTTGTATTATTAAAAGATTGATTTTTAACGAAACTTGAAGAGGATGTTTTTAGTTAAAATTCGGAGTGACCGTAAATTTAATTTTTTTGAATTACGAGGCTCAATTCCATACGAATGGTCACATTAATTAGAAAACTACTAAGATCTTCGCACACGTAATCCGCGACAAAATTTCCAACGACTCTTTCTCGTTTATTGCATGAGTGACCATTTGGCGTGCCTTTTCGTCAAATGTTTTAAAACGCTCCTATCACAGGGGGACAAGGTTTAATAATCTCAGATCTTTCAATACTAGAGTTGCGGGGACAGTCTTCTTTGTTGCAAGCATGATTTCAGGAAGGTGGGACACGATTCTCCAAACATTTTTCTGCAAACGTCATAAGATCTTACCCCACCGACTTGTATTTTCTGGGGTCACCAATACTTATCACCCTTGATCTATTATGGAGACGAGTGGCAACTGTCGGTCGTGAATGCGTGCTCCGATAAGCATGTGGAACCCACATTTTTTCAATCACAAGACTTGCAATTTTGGCTGAGTGGCGCAGTTGCTTCAACGCCTCTCATCCAACAGAACAAAATGATAAGTCTCCGATTCAAATCGCAGCGCAAATCTTGAACTTTTATCAAGTCTCAAATCTGTCCAAGTTACCACTCGAGAGGTCGAACAGCGACAAAAATCTTACCAATTGGGTGGCTTCACTGAAGTGATTATTGTATCGGCTTGTCATGCTGGAATTCCAAGTTCACATCCCCTAAATAATGGTTTGCGTAGATGATCTGTCATTGTCTTCGCCGTAAAGATATAACACTAACAGCAGTGTGATGAACTAATCACCCAAAACACGATTTTCCAGAATACCAACTCATGTTGAATAAAATACTGTGAATTATGCGAATGCAAATAAGTCGAGTCAATACTCCGTTTCAATTCGAACTTCATCCAAGAAGCAATGGAAACCAAAATAGATCTATGTTTAAAACCTCTAAACAATATTTCAATACTTCTCATTTTCATTCTGCTCGCTTTTTAATAAAATGCGAGCGTCTCGTCCTGCACGTTAAAACTAGAAAGAAAAAAAAATTGTATTTTTACCTTCAAACCGGCTTAAGTTGGACCAATTTCACAATTTTGAAGGCTTTTAGCCACAAGCCATCTACTACCATGATGGTGATAAACAGCGTTTAAAACCAAGTCTTCTCAATATCCTTATTAAGCACGCTAAACGCGATCTGCTTGTTTATGCGCCCAAAAGCATACGGATACACCACGAAATGAACAGTCCCGAATTACCATATCCATGGCCACCTCTTAACAGATACCTCTTTGCAACCTTCGACGGCAACTTCTTCCAAAAACTACAAATCAAAATCTTATTACGGCAGGGAAAAAAATGTTCACTCTCCTTACCACAGTTTCCATCGCAATTCAAATGAGCCTAACCGCATCCTCGTTCAGCATGGCGGCCACCATTGTAGATAGTGCCGCAATGCTTTAATAATAGCGAATAAATTGGATTTATCTGGCGCTTAAACTGGAAATTGTATGAATTTATTATAACGAAACATCATCCTATCTCCAGTTGAACAGCAGAGCTGCAGTACAAGCCCGAAGTCGCTCGGAAACCGAACAACGCAGACGTCCGTTCCAGGCCGTTGCTCCTAGTCGTCGTTTATGTTCGAGATGAGTGGTATAATCCTGCTCTTAATTTGGTTGAAAATCCTTATTTCCCCATAGACACATATCTGTATAAGTATACACACACAAGTCCGGATGCAAGTTTTAGGATTTGAACGGGGTGCTCTGGGGTCCTGTGTGCATCTACAAAAAAAAAAGAACACTAAACCCCAAGAAAAAAAAGGAACTTGATGAAAAACAATAACGTAGGTTTGATCCTTGCGTTCTAAATTCTAATTAAGTTGAAGAATTTCTATTTGGATGCGATTTGACCGCAATCTTCTATAATGCAATGCTTCACCGAGATTCCAATCCAACCCCGCAACCTGAAAAATAGGTGTTAATTAATTACCACCACCATTCGTGTGCAAGTGACGGCTTTGCCTCCACATGGGGGGTTTGGGTGGATAGAGAGATTTGTCAAAGGCAAAGCTCCTTCAGCTAAACGGGAACAGTGGGTAAAATCGTTCCCGATAAACGATACAATTGGGGCTAGTATTTGGATTTTAATGAGATACACTTCCCGGAAAGACAAATCTTCTGCGATGGCATGACGCTGGCACGGCTTATAGCGTTGCGCTGCGAGAAACTGTTCGTGGTAAAGTGTTCGTATCACGCAACCCGTGATAAGTAACATACTAAAGCACCTGTGCGGTGTGGGGAAGGTGTGGTAGCGTGACACTAGGCTATCGGTTGAGGTCTCGCACAGAGCTAAATCTAGAATAAAAGTGTAGATTATGCACATAGGATTGTCACTTGAATTGTCGAGTTTAGTGCGATAATTGTCAGTGGGAATTGTTTGCTTTACGGCGAGAAGTCTATAGGCAGTGAATAATTGCGACTCGTAGAAATGGGACGAGGAAACTGAATTGAAGGATATTAACGTAAAATGTGGAAAGCTTATAGACTAAAAAACACAACTTACAACTCCGACGGATTGGCTTATTACAGAGAACTTCATTCTCAAAGGTCCCGAAAACCTGCTGCCTTCCCTGATTTTTTTCATTCGAGTTTGTTGTTTTGACGAGCTGAAGTAGCATCGATTGCCTTCGACGGATCTCCACAAAGTTGTTGTTTTTGGAGTTCACTACCATTGCAAAGTTAACAAGATGCTTGACCAAGTGTCATGTTTGGTCCCAGCTACTGTTTTAGGATCGGCTTTTCTTGGTCTAAACCTTGTTGCGTGTTGAAAAGAGTTTACTAATCCCCTGCATTCTGACATCAGTATTAGTGTCGGTTAATTCATCCGATTTGTTATTACTGCTCATTTATTTTCATCCATTTTTAGGGCTCAATACTCGATGTAAACGGCACCGTATTATTTAGGCCCCACTGTCCGTCCTCTATGACAAGGCTGTATTTTCTGCATCGTAATATGTAGACACTTGCGATTTTCACAGAATGTGTACTACTATGGCCGGTTTAAAAATAAATAATAAAGTTAAACACAAAGGGTCCCCATAAGAAAAACATGTTTTTAAAAATCGCAGGTCATATTTAATATTTTAATAAGTACGGAACCCTTCGTGTGCGTTTTCAACTGGCACTTGATCTCTTTTGTTTTGTTTTTTGTTGCACAAAATTTGGTCTACTTTTTGATTCGTTTCCATCGTGATTACGGGTGCTGAAACTTTGATCTGTTGGTACGACCCAAATTGTGACGACACAACGGCACATGTGGTGCAGTAAACCATGGCTGATCCGTACCAATGTTAAAGTCCTTATTAGGGTGACTAAATGCATTTTGAGTACCCCTCATGGAGCACTTTTACTAACAAGAATCAATATTGTGGGCTTATGAATCACTTTGATGTGGCAGTTGGACGCTTCATCATCCGCTCACACAGCACACCAGTGGTGCCTCGAATTTCATTCACTAATTTCTGGCTTTTTCTCGAGCTGAAAGGAAAATTACTTACTACTTGTTTCTTACCACTTATCATGCCATCGTTCTTTGGAAGATGTGAGCATGACCCTAACTGATTTCAGTCCTTCACAAAAACCAGACAAGATGCTCCCTGTTGGTAAGATAAATCCTTATTGCGTCGGCGATTTTTTGATATTTGAAACATTGGTTTGGACCTTTTTCCCTTTTTACGAACCTGTTGCCTAGAGCTCGAAGATGCCAAGAATATTTAGTGCAATACTACAATACTTCGTTCAATTGATTCAAGTTTGAAGTCTGAATGAGAAGGTGCTTTTCGATTATGACTTTTTTGCATTCACCCAATTCGCAGTATTTGATTGACCTTTGTATATTTGTCATGTTCCAATTTTTTTTTATCATTTTGATGATTGTTTAGTCACTCTGATGTCAGTGCAGTTTTATCCCAACGGCAAATAGTGAGTGCGCGAGATTCGAAAACTAGATAAAAATTTTAGACTTGCATAAGAATTCGAACCTGCGACAAAAAGCCACGCATTTTAACAACTAAAACTTGTCGAAAGCTACTTCTGAGCACCAAAAGTTTTTAATTTTTAAAGTAATCCTTTCAGGGGGTACGAATACCCTTTTGATATTTAGAGAGGTAGTAGAGACAAGTCCTGCTGCACAGCGCTTTCGCACAGTGTTGGACTCTCACAAGCAGGCTCAAGATGGTCTTTGAAGCACTTACCCATATGTGGATATGGTACTCTTGTTAAGGTTGAATGTTAGCTCTGTAGATGGTAGCCATGTCAGATGAGGTAAAGTATTTCTTCGATCGCTTGAGCAAACCTAGAAAAAAATTTAATAAAGTGGGTTTTGCGTGGACTTATATTTGATTGGTTTAGCTCGTACGACTCTCATCGATCTCAAAGTGTTAAAATTAGAGAAACAAGAAGCGAAATGGGAGTGCCACAATGTTCTGTATTATGGCCTATTTTGTTTCTCATTTAGATTAATAGTAAATACTATTAAAATGCCTTATTTGAACATAGCTTTAAAGCTAATATAACTGCTTTCGTTGATGATGTTGGCTGTTATGTCGTAGTCGATTTGAATTGGGATCTGAATTTATTCACGACATGGTTCGTCGAATACAGATTAAACAAAAATTATGTTTTTTTAACCCACCAACCAAAGTTTACTTCAATGCTGAATTATTCTTTCATGCGCCTGAGTGTCAAAGATAAAATCTTGCAGGTTGTAGTTGTACTTCAAACTCTGCTTACTCTACATTTTGTAGCAGCTTAGGTTTTTGCGATAGTTGTGGATGGGTTCAAAAAGCATCTTTAAATTTTTGCAAAAAAAAAATGTTTTAAGAAAAATCTGTGTCTCGTGTTATGATTGTTCTTCCATTCCGTCATTTATATTGTTTTGAAGTCCTAAAAACATTTCTTAATATCTCGGGATATCTCAATTGGAGATTACTTGAACATTACAATTCACTTAGGAACTTTTCGAAATTTGTTTGGGAATTTTTACTTGGATACATTGTGTCGGTTTTTTAATAGACTTTCGCCTTCAATCAGAGCTCTGACTGGAGGGTTTGTAAATTGATTAAGACGGTGGCGTTTGGATTTTGTATCTTGCAGCATTTCAAAACTTTTCCTCTAACATTCTGATTAAACTTAATTTTGTTTTTCTAATTTTTATCCAATTTTAATTCAGTTAATTTTTATTCAATAATTTACTTGCTTTTTACTTAAAAAATTTTTAAATCTAGCATAATTAGCTTAACTATTTAATTTTTAATCTAACTCACTGGCCCTATGCGGGCGCTCTAAGCTAATCCTTACGACTTCTTATATATCTTTCGACGGCTTGTAAATTTTTTATATTTAAATTATAAAATATATTTAAAAAAATACTATGTGCTTAAAACTTAGTAACAGGACTTATTTATGGGTTTTTATTTAAAAGTAGACCTACAAACTAAATTAACATCTAAACTAAAAGCTAATCTAAACCCTAAAAAACGTTATGTGACTAAAAATATAAAAACTACCCCAAGCATATGTAAGCCGGCCAAAGCTGACAGGACATGCTAAACATGTTTTGGCTGAAGGACACTAACGATTAATACAGATAGTTTTACTCCTTGCCCAACCACCAAATAGTTATCATATTTCCACACGACATCAGGTCTGTCGCAGTCGGATAACGCCTTACTGTACCGAAGAGTCTCCGGTGAGCTTCTTGGACGTCTTGGTCTTAGTTGACTCACCCGTCCACAACTTTGCGAACAACATGGAAGATTAACGGTAGCGCTAATCTTTCCTGCACCAATCCTTTTCTATCGAGAAAGAGAAACGCTTGTTCTTACAATGTGATTTCGAATCAGGTCGCCCCGTTGTACAGGACCTCAAAGCTATAGAATTTTTTATACTCAGACTCTGGAGCTGAAGCCATAAGACATCATCTCTCGAAAACCCGAATCTTTTCCATGAAGTTTGTTCCCACATTGAACCACATGGGACATCCACAGGCAAGAACAGGCTGAATGAGGGCCATGTAGCAGATCACCTTTACTTTGGCATCGAGTCTCTTTGTCAAGGCAAGACTGCTTTAACTCGGGCTAGAGCAGTATCTATATGTTTGTTAAAATATAAACACTGATCTAGCCAGATCCCAAGATATCTGACAACACTTTGATTCGCCAGTGGCTGTCCGTTTTGTCCAACGATGGAGAACATTCGCCACTTCTTTTAAGTGTTTTTACAGGCCCTAGACAACGGATCCCTGAACAGAATGATCTCGCACTTTTGGAAATTGATCTTCAACTTCCAATGGTCGCAATCAAAGTCACATTGCAAAAGACTTACGATGACCTCGATCTCCGGACATGACCTGTACGCGATCGAGTCATCTGCGTACGCTATGGAGTGGCGGAGAGATCCTACAAGATCGCTTGTGAAGATCGTTAATAAAACCAGCGCAATAACTCTACTCTGTTGTAGACCGTTGTTTATTTCAAAAGCTCCAGCAGACATTATACTGCCATTTTCTGCTGGTGAGCATGTCCAAGTTTATGGCAGCAGCGGTGTGCTTATGCCGAGCTGATGAAGCTTGAAAAAGAGCCCTTGCAACCGTACGGTGCCAAAGGCCTTCTCCAAGTCAATCAGCAAGGCACCCGTGCATTGTTTCTTACCATTGTTCCATTTTATATCCTATATCAGTTTAGACGCGGCATGTATGCAATCATGCCCCGCTCTGAAACCGAATTGGTTATCCGGAACAATATTTTTGTCCTCAACCCACTCGGTCAGGGCTCTTTTACTCACTTCCGAAAGTAGACTTGTCGATTTTCCAAACCACCGTCATTGAACATGGTAGAACCATCTAACTTGATTCCATTTTCTTTTACATAAACTTGAATTTTTATTCTTAGAATAAGGACAATCTTCGCCCATTTTTTTCTGCTTAAAGTTTGGCCCATTGAAATTATAAATTATGTAAAATTTAATTGTTTAAAGAACTGAATTTTTATGGAATAAATTGTATCCTCGCATCTATGAGCACAAACGTCATTGTCATCTGGCAACGTCGTTGGCCAATAATTGTTGTCTCAAACTAAGTATGTCCTCCAAAACCGGATGCCTTCAATTATCCATTGTTGCGGGTATCTCCTTGTTTGCCTCCACTGCCTTCGCTTCCATTCCTGAGACGTCTTCGCAATGGGCGCACACTCTTTAGCACGTTTTATTTTTTGCGCATTTGCCGCCAAGCATGCACGAGCCCACAGTCACAAGCTAACTTCATCTAATTTATATGGACTGTTGCGCACATTGCACATCTCTTTTCAGTCCCTTTCAGAGAGAGCGGGAGAGAGAGAGCCGTCCAGCCATCCGGTCAACTGTCGATAATTTATGTGCGGCGAAGCCTTACGAGCTTACGACCATGTTAGACATTGCGCTTCTGTCGAGGTAAAGCAACACAACACATTATTGCCGAACATCTTGTCGACGGCTGCCGTTTGCGTGCATTTTTGCGTGGGCCCCATTGTTTCACCTTGTGTGTCATGGCAGAGGGCAGGCAATGAGCCTCAGTGGTGGGAAGATTGCCTCACTTTATTATTATTACCATTATAACTGTGTTGCCGTAGGAGGAGAATAATTGAAGGCACACAGCGACAGCAACATGCAGCACAATGGACTGACTAACATAATCAGCGTTTGACATCGAACACGAAATTTTTGTGAATGTTATTTGGCTGCGCGCTCCTCTTTTAGCAGCCCACGAGGGCATAATTATTAAATGCAGCAAAAACATGCAGACCATTCTATGGGCCTGAGAAGGGAGGAATCTCTATTGTCCTGTCAGCCAAAGGCATAGAGACAGTGCCATTTTAGGGACCTCAAAGGTGTACCGAAGGGTCCAAGATTCGTATATCCGGGGCATTTTACGTGGGATTCTACTGGCCAAATCATCAGCTCTGAAGTGGGGCTCCATTTAGTCAGTTCACATTGTATTGTAAAAAAAACTTGCAAACGTCACAATTTCCTGCGGGGTGTGTTTTGAACGAATGTCCATCGTCATGTGTCACACAATTAACATTACGATTGCATGACATTAAATGTCATTAAATTGATCCAAATGCAATGTGTGTGTGTGGCCGGACATTCTACAGATTGGAGACCAACAGTCAGTCAAGTAGAACCCTTGTTATCCTTGGCTGTTTATCTGTGTTGTTCATTCAACTAAACAGACTTGAAGTAGGTGAGTGTGTACTGCGTACATATATGAACGTTTCGTGTTTTCTAATTGGCATAATTATAATTCATGCTAGGGCAGCAGTATCTACACTTCACGGCACACTCTAGACACACAGCACACAGTTAAACGATGATGATTTGTGAACATTCACAGGTTTTGTTGTCAATTTAGATGGAGAGATAATGGGTGAGGTAATAAAGTGGGACTGTTTATTAAATACTCATACTCGTACTTGTATTATTTGAACATTCAAATTGCAGAGCGCAGATAATAATAATAAGCGGTTTGGCATTCGAATACATTTTATGACCTGCTCCGTGGCCTATACTTAAGCTTATCTATGGACGAGGTATTGACATAGATCGAGGGGGGCAACCGATTTATGGCATGATGCCTATCAGCACGATGTTTTCTAAATTACCGAAAAGCTTCTACAGTAGCTCAACAATAGAAATAATTTTATCAACTCTTAAAGCCTCAACTAACGCATGCAGACTGGCTTCAAAGCCTGTAGTTGTGCTTGTTGAAAACTTACCAAAAAAATTACGCTCGTCAACAATTTAAGAATACGGAAAAATTTACCTTTTAAGCGGCACACGCTTTAAATCGGCAATCACGTTCTCTCTTTAGTTTTGGGCCACCAACCAATGGCCATGATTTACAACCAGTAAAGCATCTTAGATTTGAGACCCCAAGTCCTACCGTCGAACCGCTTTCAGGCCCACTTACGGGCCTAGGTTACGCGTTCTGTGATGGACTTGATGCGAGACGTCCAATTTTGTTTCATATCTAAGATAAGATCGAGATACTTGACTTCACCAGAGGGTTTCCTTCAATAAAAAGTGGAGACAGAGTCAGTTGTTTCCTCATTGTGAAGGGAACCAGAACGGTTTTGCTAGGATTGACAGAGAGGCCTTCACTGAATGCATAACGCTAGTGATTGTAGTGTCAAATTTGCATCTTATGACAAAAGCCAGATCATCAGCATAGCCTATTGCGATATAGCCTATCTCATTGAGGTTCACTAAGAGGTTTTCTATGACCAATGACCAGTGGCGAGGTGACAGAACATCTCCCTGGAGACAACCTCTCGTTGCAGTGACTGCCCAAGTATCCAAGTCTATATGATTTAGGTAGCTCCGGAGGTTTGTCTCCAGGTTTAGGTATAAATACTACGTTAACCTGCCGCCAGATTAGTTGAATATATCCTCAATTGAAGCGTGCTCTAAATAAAGCGATGATAGCCGGAAGGGTAAGGTCCATGACCTTTTGGAGAAGGGCGGGAAAGATGCCATCTCCATCGAGTGCTTTGAAGGGTTTGAATGGTTCAGTTGCCAATTTTATCTTGTCACTGATGAACATTTTACCGAATAGACTTTAACCCTGTTAGAACAGCGTGCCCCTATGGTATGTTTCAACTGGTGAGTCACACGCAGTGGTAGACGAACCTGGGAAGTGAACACCCAACAGCGTATCAAGAGGAACTATTTTATTTCCTGAGAAGAAAATACAAAATACCAACACGGCAAGAAGTAAATACTCGACTTCGGATGCAAGGGTATTTTAAAACACCACGCTTTCGTAACGGGTACGGAGGAAGACAGTATGCGGTGATGGTTCCAATAATTTTCAACCAGATTCCAGTGGAATTTCTCATAAAAAAAACTACAAAACTTAGAATACTTTTGATTTTAATTGAAGTTTTAAATCTTAAAGTTCAAAGAAAAAAAAAAAATACGTACTAAAGATTAAAGATTGAATAGTTTAATAGAAAAATTATTATCATAAATCCGTTTAAAGCTCACAATGTTCTAATTCATTTATACTTGTATTCAATGAATTGAATTGCCTTGGAGTTATTTTCGACATCAAATTGAATTTTAAGTACCACAGTGAATGTGTGCTTAAAAGTGGAAAAAAAGATCGGCAAATGCGAAATAATGTCTCGATTCTAATAGGACTATCGGTTGAAAACGTCGTTTCAAATCAATGCTTTATTGAGGAAAAATAGATATAAATTCAATATTCAAAGTATTGCCCATCGCTAGCCGCACATTTTTCCCATTTTTCTGGCATTTCATGGATACCCGTTCTGAAAAATTTGACCGGTTTGGCCGCAATCCACGAATCGATCCATTTTTTGACATCATCGAAATGACGGAAGTGCTGGTCAGCCAGGCCATGTTGCATCGATCGGAAGAGATAGTAATCGGATGGCGCAAGGTCTGGACTAACTTAATCGTGTCTTGCGACCGTTTCCGGCCGTTTTTCCTTCAGTGCTCGGCTCAAACGCATCAATTGTCGTCGGAAGACCACGCCTGTGATTGTTTCATTCGGTTTTATCAGCTCATAATACACAACACCCTTCTGGTCCCACCAAATGCACAGCATAACCTTCAGGCCATAAATATTCTGAACGGCCGTCGATGTTGAGGCATTTCCTGGGTTTCCCATACTTTGTCCGATGATTTGGAATATCGTAATGTGCCCATTTGTCATCACCAGTGACAATTCGTGGCAAAAAAGACTTCTTTTTGTGGCGTTCAAGCAGCATTTCGAACATGCAAAATCGGCGTTCGACGTCTCGTGGCTTCAATTCATACGGCACCCAATGTCGTACCTTTTGGATTATTCCCATTGCTTTCAAATGATCGGAAATAGTTTGCTGAGCGACGCCAAGTGATTTTGCAAGTTCTTCTTGCGTTTGTGACGGATCTTGATCGAGCAATGCCTCCAATTCATGGTCTTCATACTTTTTCACTTGGCCGGGGCGTTCTTTGTCTTCGGTGTTGAAATCACCATCCTTGAACCACTTAAACCACCGCTGACACATTCTAACGTCTATAGTATAGCCCGAGTAAGCTTCGGTAAGTAATTGATGCGCTTCGGTTGCTTTTTTCTTTAAATGAAAGAAGCATATTTAAACTTCCCGCAAATGTTGTTTTGATGGCACGAATGTAGACATTTTACGGCTTTACAAAAACTTGTGTGTTTTCACTAATGACCAATAACCTAGACTGAAATAATTAAACAATGACATGAAGTTTCTGATGTGACAGCTGTCATGGTCAAAATTCACCTCAGAGTAATAGATATGAAGTTGTCTGCAATAACGCCATTTTCAACCGGTAGGCATATTAATACTGATAAATATTTGTAATATAATAATATAGTCACATTTTGAATTTTGCTCTACCATGCGATTTATGTGTCGTCATGCTATTTTTGTTTGCAACTGGTACGCACCAATTTACTTTCTGCTCGGAACACTTAAATGGATGAATATAAAAAAAAAGATTCTTCCTTACGTTCTGGTATTCGAGGTATAGAGGTTTCCAAATGCTTAACTTACTTCCTTCCTAAAAATTAACCTTTTGAGAGCACACGCCTTAACTTGACAGTCACGAATACTCGCTACTAAATAAATTTTTCAACGAACCTTGGAGGATCTTAGCCTGTATACCAAGCTTTCTGGTACCCGTGACAGCTTGATCTCTGAAACTAAGGTTCGGTTTCGATGCACTTTGCTGGATCATTGTTGTACATTCGCTCAATTTAACCGAGTCATTGGTGGCGACGATAATTTTACCCTCCGAACTTGATCCACATTGTTGTAGGGTCAATGTGGGTAATTGTAAACAATTTCATGTTTTTTTTTTAAATTTTCGACCCGCTTTCATCGGCATTGAATATAAAGTTTGATTTCTCGTCAAACCCATATTCAGTAACAACCTTTTTCAACTGATTGTGGAAGTCGTAAATGACTTGGGGCTTTCTTGCATCTTTCCTGCATTTTTGTAGCAGCTCTGGTTTCTTTAATGATAGTTCGGGGTGTCTGTTCATAAATTTTCTATACCATTCTTGTCCAGGCCTTTAATTAGTAAACATAGTCTTAATGCTATTTGTAATGACATAGTCAGTGATCAAATTGAGAAGTTCTTCTTTATCGCATGGATAACCATATAAAGAGCGTTCAAGAAGGCATTTGACAATCTCATTTTCAATGAAAGTGCAATCTTGCGTTCTTGTTTAAATTTGTCCATTGAGTTTTTTCTCCCTTTGATCCTGTTATGAATGACAAATATTGGCACCCCATATGCATCCTGAGCTGCTCTGAACGTCATATTTTTGTTTTGTACGTCGAGGACCGCTTTTGCAACATCATCCACTGAATATGATGGTGGGGGCTTCTTTAATATGTAGTTTCGCGGCATAATAGCAATTGAAACTAACTAAAATAATTTTAGTTTTATTTAAGCCAATCATTTTGACCAAAAACGTATGTTTACATTTACCCCCATAATGTTGTTAACATTTTCCCATATACTACTGTGTCCAAAAAATAAGGTGACATGTGAATTTAAACTGCGCGCGTCGAAGGATTTGGAAATTTTTCTTTCTTTTTAGGTTGGTAGTACTGTCAGTGACATCTATGTTAAATTTCATGTCAAAATATATTCATAGTGTTTGAGATACGCGTCGTTTTGTGAGCTGCAAAAAGTGAGTTTTTCGTTTTTTGCGATGTCGAAATTTATTGAGCAAAGAATTTGCATTAAATTTTGTTTGCGGAGTCAATTTTCTGCTGCGGATACGTTGAGGATGGTGCAGAAAGCCTTTGATGATGAGGCTATGTCTAAAAAAAAATATTTACAAGTGGTATAGTGATTTCCAAGCCGGCCGTGAACGTGTCGAAGACGAAGAGCGTTCTGGGCGACCATCAACCTCAACCGATGAAGCTCACGTACAACAAATCAAAGATTTGGTGTTGAAAAACCATCGATTAACGATTAGAGACCTTGCTGATAAAATTGGCTTATCGAAAGACTCAGTCAATACCATTTTGAAGGATGCCTCAAGCGCGCCAAATCTCGACTGGTACCGAAAACATTGAATTTTTTGGAAAAAAGGCGTCGCGTTGAAGTGTGTGAAACAATGCTTTCCCACTACCAGGATGTCATGAAATGCATTATAACTGGCGATGAGACTTGGATCTATGCTTACGACCCCGAAACAACCGATCAATCGAGCGAATATCGTGCCAAAGGAGAGCCGAGACCAAAAAAACCGCGCCAAAGTCGCTCAAAAATCAAGGTCATGTTGACTGTTTTCTTCGATTATCGTGGTGCTGCGCTTTATGAATTCCTTCCAACCGGCCAAACAGTCAACAAGGAATATTATTTGAACGTTATGCGTCGTTTGCGTAACGCTATCCGCCTAAAAAGGCCGGAATTGTGGAAAGACAATTCTTGGTTTTTACACCACGAGAATGCACCATCCCATACCGCACTCGTAATTCGTGATCATTTCGCCAAAAACTCAACCCATATCGTTCCGCAACCACCGTATTCACCTGATCTGGCGCCGTGCGACTTCTGGCTGTTCAACAAGCTCAAAAGACCGCTCCGGGGACACCGTTTTGATACGATAGAGGAGATTCAAGCCGCAGCGAAGACGGAACTGAAGGCCATCCCGGAAAGTGACTACAACCAGTGTTTCAAAGATTGGAAAATCCGTTGGCATAAGTGCATTGCATCGGGAGGGGATTTCTTTGAAGGGGATGAAATTGACTTGGAAGAATAAATAAAGAATTTTCAAAATAAATACAACGTCACCTTATTTTTTGGACACAGTAGTAAAAAAATATTCTGGGGTAAATGTAAACACATGATAATCGACATAAATTTCATGGATTTTTAAGATTTTCTATTTCATGTAGAATCTACATCAACATTTAAAATTAAAAAGTATTTGCAAATTATACTTACCCAACTGAATCTGCAAAAATATTTGATTTTCTGAAAGACTAAGGACTTGTTTGGCACTTCAAAAAATTAACTTTTATGGAAAATGCGATCGTCAAATGAATTCTCTTTTGGCGGAAATGAGTTTGACGTATAACGTAAAAGATGCATGCGTCCGCAATTTCTACTAATGTATCTATCAAAGAGACTTAACTTAAGTTTGATATGAGTCATATTTTCATTTCAGTTTACATTTACCCACATTGACCCTATTACTTGTATAGTTCTCGGTTGCATCTACTCCTCCATTCGCCCTTCTTACAGATAGGATCGTCTATCTGATGGATAATTTTTCTGTCTGGTTTAACGTCTACGATTCGACTCTTAATAGAAAAACTGGCAGGGCTCTGCACAGCATTATTTGGTCCTTCGAGTAAGGTTGTATATGATTTCATCCTCAAAAAGTTTAGACCAACTCTTTTAATTATACATTTTTTTTTTATTTATTTAAAATTCTTGATTTCATGCAACGTTGGATTTATAACAATTCTTGGGTCTTATAAATTCATGTGTTGATAAGTATAAAATAGTTTTATAGAGTCTTTTATCTAATTGACAAGAATCGACTGTACCTGACAATTTGCTTTAATCATTTAATAAAAAATTGTTAATAGGAAAAGCTTTAAAAGAACACATGAATATAAAAAAAAAGATTCGTACTCCACGTTCTGGTATTCGAGCTTTAGAGGTTTCCAGATGCTTAACTAACTTGCTTCCTAAAAATTCAAAAAGCTTTAAAATATTATGTAAAATATTTACTACTGAATTGATCTTATAAATTTAAAATTTGTTAAGTTTTTAGCTAAAGTATTTAAACTAATTATATAGTGCTTAAATGTCAAAATAAATATTTATATATAAATTCATTCTAGTGTCAGTCAATAAATATTTTTATTAAGGGTATATTTTAATACTCTAAATGAACAAATAAACAAACAAAAATGTAAACGAATTATTTTGACTCAGTACGTAGGATAGGCTTCGAAAGCTCCATCGAAAAGTTTGTAGAAACTGATCACAATCAGCCAGTTGATCGCTTATATGTGATCTTCCTTTCCAGTCTTTTTCCTGAATCACAATAATATCCGCTTTATGTCTGACGTGACGCAGGTCTCCATTATTTGAGTAGCTTCTGTAGTGTAGCGTCTTCTTACATCCCTAGAACATTCTCTTTGTCATTTTTTCGCGCCGTTTCGTATATGTTTTTGGGGTCCGTTTGTTCCCGAAGCAGCTTGCTCACACGTTTTTTAACGCGACGTAACTCTCATATCGAGGTTCTAAGTTGGTTATCGAGGGATGCCCGGCAGAAGTTGTATGTCGACTTAAATTGCCATGGGACTGGGCTCGCAACTGGATTGAATCTAGCTTTGAGCAGCCAGCAAATCCAAACCCGAGTTTTAACGAATAGTCTGCGAATTTTCTTGAGGAGTACAGTTCAGTACAGCGCCTGGTTCCCTCAAAAATATCAAAAAAAATCTGATAGCTGCTGCCAAAAGTTGCATTGTCTTCTGAGTAGAAATTCGTTTTTAGTACGTTATTTACTATGCATAAAAGTGGGCCAAAATAATCAGAAGATCTATCCGCGCATATGACCATTACACAAAAAGGTTTATTGTTCTATTGATGTACACTCTTAACTCAAGCACATCGAGTCCTTATTAAGCTGTCTTAAAATAGATACAAGCATCTAGTCTCTGATAGATTTCTTGTTCATTTCTTTAAACAAATCTCCCCCAATGTGCCCCCATTTCTATCTAAAAATATATCACAAAGTGTATTCTCAAACTCCAAGTGCCCCAAAGCAATTTCCTGTCGCACAAACAATAAAAAAAAACATTTTAAATCGATTAAGATACACTTACTCCCACGAAAATGTCGAAATACGGACCAACCCACAAAAGCCCCCAAACCTTAAAATAAAACAAGGATACAACTTCGTCGTCATCATCATCCCCAAATCGAAACTGCTTGAAAAAGAAAAAAAATGAAAAATATATCAACTGACACATAAATATCTCTGTTTTTGAAAATCCCATCCCCGCATCCAGTGCATTGCGAAGTGCAACACGAGGGGAAGAACGCCATCGCCTTGGCGACATAAGCACTTTGAAACTCCACTGTGAATCACTCGAGAGCACCCTCTAAATCTCCTTAAGAGAAAGTGAAATGACATTTATTTTGAAATTGAAATGGACAAGCAGAACAAGTCCGGAAAAAAAGTCCTTAAATTTAGGTCAAGTGTGTAATATCCTGAAATCCCAAAGCAACAACAAAGATGGCACTGGCAGATTCGTGGGCTACTCTTAATTTCCATCATAATCATCATCATGATTGTGTCGTGTCCTTCAATCGTCGTCATCGATGTCCTAAGAGTTACGCTGTTCTTCTTTGACTTTCCGCTCACATTTTTTGACATTCGAATGACATTTGAATGTGAAGTACAAATTCAATCTTTCATCAGACCATAATTGCTCTTTTTCGTCTCTTTCCCTCTACTATCTGTCACGCCATCTATTGTGTAGAACAATAGAGCGTGCACAATGCATTTTTATGATGCTTTGACATGTGACATAATTTTGTTTAACGATGTAATTAAGTGTTGTCTATAAACTACGCCTCTCGGTATCTGTCCATCTATCACTGCGGCCCCCCTCCTGTGGGACATCGTCAGAGTTGATTTAAATAATTATAATGCTCCCTTTGGGCCAAAGTGCATGCGGTAATTTTGAAATGTGTCAAACTGATAATGATTGTCAAATTATATGTCACCACTGACACGGCTTACGACAATCTCCAGCGCCATCTATTGGTGCTAACGACTCGTTCTATTTCAATTTTTGTTTTTTTTGGTGCACCGGAGAACCCTTTTGTTAAATAAATAACTACTTATGTAGATGAAGCGGCTCTTAATCCCTTTGAGGTTTCGCATAAAAGTCACAAAGCCCTCTGCAGCCGTGTTAATTGAAAATGAATGTTTCAAATGCTTGTCTCTGGATGCAGCCATCAGCAGCCGGTGCAACCTTGAGCTGTTTGAACAGGCCCGTCGCTTTCACCCTGTTTGTTTGAGAAATTTCATTTGTACACACGCGACTGATTTCAAAGGACAACATGTACACGTGCTGCGCTGGCAGTGCCAGTGCCAATGCCGCCCCCAAAATGACTTCATAGAAGTAGTAGCAGCAACTAGGAAGAAGGTGAGGGTTGCGGTGTTGATATCATTTGGCAAATATTCATGTCTGATCCCCTGCTGAAAAGGATGCGTAACCCATTGTTTTGTGTTGATTTACGTACGCAAGGACATTTTCTTCGCTTTCTTTATTTGTTTAAGGATTTCTGTTTTTTTTTTGTTGTTGTTGCTCTCACATAAATACATATGTCATTACAGGAATTTGCTAAAGTCCCGTCTGAGAGGAGGTAATTTTTTGGGTGAACGTGTTCCCAAGAACAAAGACACCCCACAAATAAGTACTCAAAGCAGATTTTTGATTTTATTTTCTTTCTGTGAAAGGCACAGACTTTGGGGGCCTGCGGTTAAATTAGAACTCTGGGATATGACAGCAGACATGTACTTCGTCCTGTCAAGCGTCAAGTCCAACAAAGGCGATAGGTAATAGATACACGTTGTTGGAAACAGCTTGTTATCTGTTGACTGGCGCCCAACGAGAGTCCACCGGACTTAAAGCTTTGTAACCGAAGCCGTGTATTAGCGTCAAATGATGCCTCTGCTTGCTCGTAGATAGACTTGAGATTTCTCACATTTATCGCAAAGGACCCCAGGGATGATATTAATGTCAATTTTGTTTTTTTTTTTTCTCGTACACATGTGCGTACGTTTTTTTTCCTGTTAATAAATTCGTTTCGTCTCGTTTTTCATTCAAATCGCAGATGGGAGTTGAAACGCACGCGTCTGTAAGCGTCAATCAATCTGAAGAGGAGAGGGTGTGCGACCGAGAGTATGTGTAACAAACAAGTGAACCGCCTTTGGGCATCACGAGTATTCTTATACTCGTAGATGTCAGTAGAATTTTTGTGTCTGCCAGAGAACTGGACGCAGACAGAAGTGGGCGGCGGTAAGGTCTATGAAAAATCTATTTAATGCGTGAGTGTAAATTTAGGGCCTCCAGCAAGAGACGTGCTCTCCACTGTTCGATGGCAGTATGGCATTCGTCCTCATACGTTTATTATTGGTACTACATTCGACCTCACCCCCGTCTCGGTGTAGTTCTCTTAATCGAGGGAACATGATGCGTTGAATATAAAACGCGATTTTTTTTGTTTTGTTTCCAACTTGGCATCGCATATGGAAAAATAAACCTCGCTCGAATCTCCAGCGAGGATTCTATCGAGGATCCAGGCAAGGCAGCACAGCAGAAGCATTACTGTTGGAACCTACTCAAATGAAAATGTTCCCTCGCCCGCATATGCTTTCCGTGCGTGAGTCTCTCTCTCTGTGTGTGTGTTTGTAATATTTATTGCGTGAATTATTGCCTCCTCCGGGGACAGGCCGGGTTATTTATGAATTTATGAAATTTTATTATGTAGCGTTTGTGTTGTACGAGTATCTGCTCCACAGTGTAACTCTTACGGTGCGGCAGCGTTCCTCTTCCTGAAGCCATGTAGTACTTGTGTGTTTCCATTGAGTGGAACAGGAGCAGTGACTTCTCGATTAGGTTTATTTTCAGTTTAAATTTTTTGCTATGGCTGCTGCCGCTTTTACAATTTTGCAAAATCACTGAGAGTGTTTGTGCGTGTATGGAAGGTGAAGGTCTGAAGGTAATGCGATTGACTTTTATGGGGCAATCAAATTGGGGTTTGAGTGAAAATTATTGATGTAATGAATGCTGCGATATCGTAATATGGCCCATTGTTACGAGACGCTGGATACGATAATGTTTGATGGATAGAGGGGCGGGGCATTGTGCCAACAATAAACCGTATAAATTTAAAAAAAAATCGGGAAAGTTTGTTTTCAATTGACGCGTTTCACATTAACCTTTGTGTGGATTATGACGTTTATACAAACAAATCAAATTTTGAGATTTTTATGTACCGATTTGGATACACTTGGAATGCTTTTGGATGTTTTGGGGCAATTTTCTTATTCTTAAAAGGGTCGATGGAAATCGAAATTGTATTCGAGAAATTTGAGAGAATTCAGTAAGATTGTGCCATCGGTTGGATTTGATTTCAATAATTTTTAGGGTTCCGTACCTCAGGAGGAAAAACGGAACTTTTAAAGGTCACTTCGATGTCCATCCGTCTACCTGTCTGTTTTTGAAATCAGAGATCAGAAGGAAACCATAAAGGTTTCTTTGTAGCACAAGTAGAGAGTAAAATCCGAAAACCAGAAATTCCTTTTACGCCGAAAAGTAGGATAAGAGAAATCTTAAATTAGAAAAAAATGTAGCTCGTTGTGCGATGGTACGGAACCCTTCGTTTTGTGTCCGTCTCACATTGGCAACTTTTTTAATTTTATTTTGAAGCCGATAGTTCAAATGCGCTAAAAAAATTTTACAGAAACTGAGTTTGATATTTTTGCGGCGGATACTAACTGGATCGAGTTACGTTTAAACAAGGTTACTTTCAAAGTGACTGCTGAGTTGCAGAAATATGCCAAATTTTATGAAATAATGCGCCAACTTCAGCAGGCTTGTGAAGGAAGTTCGTGACTGGTTTCTGAGTGATAATCGAAATACATTTTGCTCTATGCGGTCAATGAAATTTTTTGGATCTACTGACCAAATTGTGCGCCTTCGGGGCAAACATCTCAGCAACTGAGCATAAGAAACCCTGGACGGAGGATAATTTTGCATGAATACCTCGAATTATGTAATGATAATGTACTCACAAATTTGAATTTTTCCGAATCAAAAGAAGCAAAATGATGACCCACTTCGTTGCCGCTATTTCTTTTGGGGATTATACCTTCTCTTCAGTTGACGTTCATATCTATCTCGGCAACTGCGTTAGCAAGAAAAAATGCAACAATAAGAGCAAGTAGTCATGATTAATCCCGTGCATTGTTTGATCGTTTTTCTTGCAAGACAACAGTGGAAGAATCATGATCGACCTATGGCCTCAGCAAGTGTCACACAAGTCGTGAAACAATCAATTTTTCTACAGCTACCATTTAAGATCGATGCCATTCAGTCTCTCCAGATTACCCATCACACAGAAACGTGGCGTTCTTCTGCAATTTTAAACTGAATTTAATTTGATTTAAGAAATCTCTCGAGAACTGCCTGGGTAAAACAGTTTGTTAAGCGCATATCTTTCAATTTGATCAATTAACAGTCCCCAAGTTCGTTTTTGAATCTGGTTCAAAAACCATTCAATCACCGAAGTGATCAACCATCTTGCAGTAGTGGTAAGTGTATCGGCTGCTGGAATTTTCAGTTCGTGATGTCAAAGATAATGGTTTCTGAATTGAATCAAATTTGAAGAGATTACAATGACAGCAAGCTGATAAAGTAATCTTCCAATCTTTCATGTAACTATATCAACTTGAATAAAATCCTGCGATTTAAGTTGAATGCAAATTTGAGAGCGATCAAACTGACATTTTGGCATTTTTTTTCAAAATTGTTCTTCTGTCATTTTTTTCTTGGAATATGTTCAAAGTGATGACGGCCCAGTTAAAAAACGATCTTATATAAATTAAAATTGGTTTATACAACAAGCATAACAATGTTAAGTGAATCTCTGGCTCTGTTTGTGTTGTTCGTTGACACCTCATCTTCGGTAGTGATTTATTTCTACTATATCGTGAAAAGTAGCTGGTCCTTCGAAGACGTCAAGCGGGAAAATGTCTTCGAACAATTGTGTCTTGAATCAAAGATATTCTCAGACATGTGAATACTAAGACATGAACCCGTAAGCCTAGAAGATCTTTATTAATGTCTTTGCCCAATTGCCGGATCTTGTCTTTTGATTGAAAGTTATTCAGCATGTGAGCACGTCCGCGAAGTTTTCATCACTCAAAGGCGCACGAAGAACCTCATTTGGTTTGCATCGGTAGCCCCTTTGGTCTATTGTCCTTTTGGCCTGTCGATGTTTACCATCTTTTCCTAGCCACATCTTTTCGGTCTTTCTGTTTTAAGACGATTTCAATCCAATTTTAAGATGTCGTAGCAGCTTCCGTTGAACGATCATTCTCTTAAATGCGGCTCGACGTCTTCCACTTACTCCTGCTGCAGTTTGTCGCAGAGCAAATATTTTTCTAATTGACCTTTTCATGGTGTCGAAAGCATGGCTACCAACATAGACTACATGTTGTTTAAAAACTCGTTGAGCTTGGACAGTTCTGGCTTGATTTAGTTGAGCCCAGCTTCAAGAGAAGCTTTATCCTTAAACTAGATCGCCATGATTGGTTTGTTTTTCGGGACTTCTTTTCCCAAGTTGTTTTGTGCCGCCCTAATTTATTTGCAGTGTGCTTCCTGATATTCACCACAGAGCATGGCGCCCACTAAAGGGCAGGCAATCCGATATAGGCACGTAAAGAATTTCACAGAACTTTGATATGAATCTGACTTCATATCTTCGTAACTTCGAAACTATATCTAAAAGCCATACACCCTTTGTTTGAATATTCGAAGATTCCTTAAACAAAGCATTCATAAAATTCCTGATGAATATCTTAAAGCAAATTAAATAAAGTCCAGCATCTGATTCAAAGCCATTCTCAAGAAGCAAATCCATTGATTGTACTCTCTGTTATACTCTCGTCTATACTTGTCAATGTGTCCTTGTGTCCTTTCTCCACAAACCACCAAAGGCAATAACCAATGTTTCACCTTACAAAATTGTCACTTATCGATAGAATTATGCCAGTCGCTTCTCAAGACCATTTTACCTTCGAAAGCCAAGCCCACTGTATGTGAGCCTCTGACGACATACCACCACCTTTCCAAGACAAGAAAATGTCCTTCGAATACCAAATTAATCTAAACGAAAGCAGTTAGATAATCCTCTCTGATCTAAATCTATCTAATTACTTCTCAGACAAATTGTGTGCGCAAAGGGAAAGGACTTAAGCAACAGCAAAAAAAAGAGAAACCAATGTAAGGACTTCATCATACATTTATACACATTCATAGCTACATAAAGCCCTGTGGAGATTTAAAAAAAAGCATAACCAAAAAAAAACCCCATTTCAACCACCATCACCCACAAGTTCACACGACAACCGGAAGATGGATTTTAGGATTCATTCCTGCCGTCGTCTTATAGTTCTACCAGATAGGTATGGCTTCCGGCTTAGGAAAACTGAGAAATTCATGGGAAATTAATTGTCCTGACAGTTTCATCCTTAAACTCTCTGCGTCAGTAGCAACACACCTCCTACACCCACCCAGTTGACAGTGTTTGAAAAATAAAAAAAAAATTAAGTGTCGCCTGTCGCCGTTCGTTACCGTATCCAGTTCCAGTGCCAGTTGTCTCGCCATCGTCGTTTCAGAATCGTGCCCATTTCTGTTAAATAAAGGAAAGGAAAAGGCTTTTTAAAAATTCAAGTCGCGCGTTCAGTATCGCTGTCCACTACCGTACCAGACAAATTCACCCGAAATGCTATCGCACATTTTCGAAAGGTCGAAAAACTGCAGTCGTTTATATGAATCAATGGAGAAAAAAAAAATTATCTTCCACACCTTTGGCAAGGACACTATACTCTTTCTGACTACACAACATGCACACCAAACAAAATTATATTTTTCTTCAATTTAGTCCTTGTTCTTCTTCTTCTTCTTGCCGTTTGTGCTTTTCTTTTTGTTTTTTTTTTGTTTTTTGTGAAAAGGACTTCAAAGTTTGGTGTGATATAAATGTATTTTCTTCTTTGTTTTTTATTGTATTTTTGCAGATTTTTATCCTTGGTGTCCTTTTTCTTTTTACGTCGTTTTGATTTTTTCGCAATCAGCCGCACTGCTGCACTTTATGGCCGACACGTACAGTCCGACATTATTATTCGGCACGTCCTATTTAATTGTTTTTCAGTTCTCAATGTTTCGTCCTTTTTGTTTTCTAATAAATGTTGTTTCCTTGCAATGTTGGAGAGAGACGACGACAAAATAAACTACATCTTAGATCATCCGTCTGGAAATTCGGAAGGTACGGGTAGACAGCATCCGTAGTAGAGGCTTTCAAATCTGTAGGAATTTTGTTTGTACTGCAGTCACGAAAAGAGGATAACTCATTTGGAGTGCTAGCTGAAGCGATTGATTTCGATTGGATGCGGGAGGAAGGGGACTGGTTTGATTAAGGAGTTTTCTTGATTTTTTCTTTTTTTTTCTTTTGGGTTTTTGTTGACTTTTTTGTTTTTAAAAGCAACGCAATCGAGACTTGAGGGTTTTATTAATATTGCCGATTCGTGTTGTTGTTTTCTATTTTCGAATAGAGTGTTTTTTTTTTATTTTCATGAGTCCTTCGAGCTTAATTTCTAAGAAATTAAATTATTCGTTGACGGTTGAAAAAAACTGCATTCATTTTCCAGTAAAGTGAATTCAATTGAATAAAATCATAAAAGAATTCACGAATTTTCATGCATTCCCATGAATTCTTTGCATTCTTTTGCATTCATTTGCATTCTTTTGTGCTTTTTCACATTTTAAGATTCATTTTGTGCTCGTTTTTATGACAGATGAATTCGTTTTTTTCCTGGTCCAATCTGAGTTTTAAAAAGTGCGCAAATTGTTATCGATTTCGAAATTTGTGGAACGAATATGGGTCCCGAATTGCAGTATCTGGTTCTTCTCTTATGAAAGAGACTCAAGGCTTGTTCCTTTAGGACGAAACCGACAAGAGATGGCTTTTAATATTATTATATTCCTATTCAGTGTAGTGGAAGTAATTCTTTTCCGTTGCTCTTTGCTGTGAGGAAGAACTTTGAGGGGATATAAAAGATTTGCCTGTGACCAATGCACATTATTCCCGGTTAAATTTACCAAAAATGTAATCAAAATTGCAAGAAATTGCATATCATGTTGACTTATTTCCAAAAGAAGATTTCGAGAGCACCCAATGCGTCTGAAATTGGCGGCTTTAACGACGAGAACCACAGAAGCCAATGGTCAGATGATAATGGACGAGAAAAAGAGAGCAAAGGTGAGAGGAAACAACCCACTAAAAAGTTCCTCAACAAAGTCTGTGTTCACAAGGGGAGTGCCTTAGGACCTTCACTATTTGATGTAGTCTTTTGATTTGTGATAAAGGGAAATGTGACAGTGCTTACAATGAAGTTGAGAATCAAACGTCTTCAGCCCTTCAACACTTATCCAATGATCCCAACTTGTCGTAGATGATATTGACTTTGAATCATGGGAGACTTTAATCTTTCATATTTGCAATGGAATAAATCAGATAACGCGTCTCAATTTATCGCAAGTAATACCACATCGGACTCTTTACTGGGCTTTTTCCAAATCAGTGTTGGAACAAAACAGTCTAACTCAACTCATCTCATGGCATCTCAACTGATGCCAACATCTGTTTCCCTCACCTTCTCATATTAGAATGAACTAAAACCACTATACTCAGAGCCCATTAACAGCTTTGAATAAACTCAAACTGCCTTCTCCAAAACGTCAATTTTAGCTTTTATAACGCCACAAAAAGACACGTCAATATTAATGATGCTTTCTACTGCGAAATTCAACCAGTCACATCTTTGTCCCAGTAGTACACATCCTCATCTCCACCATGGTAAAAAAAAGAGCTGAGCTCATGTCAAGCATATATTAAATCTCGATCTGAGTCTGAGTTCGCTCTACCAAACCGTACACAACCACTTCTCCGAACTTTGCAGTTTACTCTACATGGACTGAGGTAAAAAAGTTGACGTTGTAGCCACCGATTTTTGCTGGGCTTTTGACAAAATCTCCCCACAATATCTCCATCTATATCCACAATTCTACTTGAAAAACTGTCAACTTATCTTCCTTTTCTGATCTTCCAAATCCAATCCAAATCGTCATGTTGGCCCAATGATATTCATCTTGACAATAACTGATGTTGATGTTGCAAAAAAATCACGTAGAGCTCAATATAAGCAATTGCCAAAGCGTCTCCCACAACCTCCCAGAGCCTACTTCAACTGCATGAAACCTGTACCTTCAGTCGATGCGATCTGCGTGTCATCTGTGATACTGAACAGAATTTTTGCTCCCACCTCGATAACATTATCACAAGAGTCGTGCTCGGCTCTGTCAAACGATGGTCCAACATTACCTTTGTAAGACCCCTCCTTGTATACGCTTCCCAAGTCTTGTCTTTTCCATATCCAGCGAATCGAGGCCGCACTTCGCGGTTTCCATTGGGCAGACCGATACAATCTTCCGCCTAACTAACATCGCCTGCAACTTATCAATTTGCTGTCCCTTGAGCATCGCCGTGACATAACTGATATTCTATTCATTCACTAGCCTCTTGCTGGGAAAATCGACTACCCTGCTCTATTATTGCACCAACGAATCCATGTCCAGTTTAAGTTAAGTTTTTAAGTGTAGTGTTGCTTTTAAGAAAGCTAATAAAGAAGCCCGAAGCTATCCACGGGTGACAAATATTAGAGCGGTCCAATGGTGCTCCTCCATCAGACCACAGAAATCTGATATGCTTCAATAATGGACTTTGGAGTTAGAGCTGAATCTCTGGATCTCTGTAGGCATGGGTTCAGGCCCTTACGTATTGCAAGATGAAATCCACAAACTCCTCTAGAGTATTTAAGGCGCTAGAATCCATATCTTTCCAGACAACCAGCAGTTAGATCATTATCATCAAACCTAATGAACTCCAAAACCGGACAACAAAGTTGGGCTGGGTTCTGAACACAATAAACGAACCTGCAGCTGAGCTCTGAACTGCGTTCATAGGTCCTAAACCATAATGTATGATGCTTTGAATTTGACAAAGTATACAACACTGGTTAACGAATGGGAAAACACAATCTTCGCCTTGAATACTGGACCAATTAAGCGATTAATTCTTAGACCTTATTCCTACAAGGAAATCCTCAACATTCACATGGAAAGTATAAGAAAGTTAACAAGCTCCCTTACTGGCCATTGCAATTTGAATTACCGGCTTTAGAAAATGAACCTGTGCGGCGATAAAGATTATCGACTGTACGTGGAAGGTGATGAAACATCGATACACATTTTATGTGAATGTTCGGCACAGCACTGGTTAAGGAAAAGTTTTTTTTCCACAGGGAGATACTCACTGCAGTCGACCTAGACAGATCCATTAAAAATGACATTCGTCTTCTGTTTTGATTCCGACCCTTCGATATAATAGACTTCTTCAGGTCGCAGTGTCGTAGCCAAAGTGGCATGGGCTGAACAAGAGGACAAAAACAAAAATTTGTAGAGTGAAGGCTTTCAATGACTTCCCAGGATATCGAGATAGAGAAGTCGATTCTATAAATTCGAAATACATCTTTGAGAACCAATCATTGGATCTCTTTCTGCGAATCACTCGGAACATTACATTGCTGAATCTTCTGGTTCAAGCTTAGGGATACTGCACTACATACTCGTGCATATCGTTGAACTTGTCTGACTTATTACTGCGCTTAAAACAGAGATCTTACTGCTACGCACATCCTTATGAGAAAACAGATTAAGAGTTAAGCCTTCCATATCTACGTACATATCAAAGCTGTTATCCAAGACTTTCCAGCTGTGAATATTACCTTAAAATAGATAAAAAGGCGGTTTTCCACACACGGACTCCGACATGCTTCAATTGAAAACTGACGCGCTTTTGGGGCATGTGCGAGGGTGGTCTGAAAAGTTTCCAACCCAACTATGATACAAAAATGTTGCATTAATTTTTTGTATTCCTCTACTTAGTCTCCTTGTAACTTTACACACTTATCATAGCTTTATTCCCATCTTTGTACCCGGTCCAATATAGTACTCGGCGCTTTTCTTTGTTCACGAAAATTATTTCCTCCTCATTTGACGAAAATCTCTGCTCTCCGATCGCAGATTTCAGACGAGGGAACAAAAAGAAGTATCTTAGGGCTAGATCTGGTGAGTTAAGCGGATGGTCAAGCAGTTCAAACCGTATTTCGGGGATTTTCACCAAGGCAAAGCTGATTTACTTCTCTGCAATGTCTGCCTACGCTTATGCGTAGTATGCTCCTGTTATGGTTTTTCCATTTTGAAGATAAAGATAACTCTGTGACTATCCCGAAATACAGTCGGCATCACTTCCCCAACCGAAGAAACAATTCTCGCTTTTTTGAAGCCGGTTACCCCATCGCTGTCCACTGTTTTGACTGTATTTTTGTTTCGGGCATATAATGGTGTATACAAGTTTCATCTACAGTACTTATTCGACGCAAAAACTCGGATTTTTTGCGCCTTAACTGCGCCAACAGAGCACTGGAAAGGTTCATTCGAATACGTAGTTGGTCTTAGGTGAGCAAACACGGCACACAACGCAAGGTTCTTAAGACATTTTCAAAAGCTCTGCTATCTCTCTCACTTTAATTCGGGCGTCGTTAAATGCAATTTGGTGGACGATGTTATCGTCAGTAGTTGCAGTTTTTGGACGTCCCAAACGTTCATCGTCTCCCAAGCTCTTACGGCCACGTTTGAATTCAGCTGCTCAAAATTTCACTGCGGTAAATGATGTGCAATGTCCCCATACACAGAGTACAACTCATCTTTGATTTTCGTAGGCGTATTGCCTTTAAAAAAAATGTAATGACAGCCCGATACTCGTTCTTTTCAATTTTCACAAAATCTCTCACATCGGCACACTAAAACTGACCGACTGTCAACTTAAAACTGCGCTCCCGAATTGGCTGAAACTTTGGTTACCTTCACATTGACGTTGGATACTTTTCAGACCATCCTCGTATACATTCAATTTGATTATCTTCGAAGGACTAAACAAAAGTGGTCATTTCAGGCTCTAATTTTACAAGTGGACGTCTCAAAAACTTCGGACTTGGAATCCGAACCAAGAAGAACTTGGTTGGGCCACCGATTTGGCCCGTCATGTTTCATGGGATGCATTAGGGTGACTTTGGAGCAGCTTAGTGTGTGTGATCAGGAAATCTTTTTTCACCTCTTGCGAAGTCCATAATTTCACCGATTTTTACCTTTTTGAGGCCCGTCAAATCAGGTATCAGTGATGAGCACTGTACTTTGTGGCATAGTCTCTCTGTTTCTTAACAGTGGCAAAAGAAAGGTCTCCAAGTCTTCCTCTCCGTCCTCACAGCTATCACATAATCCGTGTCGGGATGAATGGGATGAGCATATTAAGAAACCGCCTTGCATTTCATTTGGCGATATCCTTCTAACGCCCAAGTTGAGATGACATACCCTAAAAGGATGAAGTGTTCCATCTCGTTTTCTACAGTCTTCCTCATTCTGCAGGTACTTCTGGCAGGATTGAAGGAATTCGACTTACAACACCTACACCACTGTTGCTTTAAATTTTTAGATCTTTAGCATGAATAATTGCTGAACTGTACCCTTTGTGTGCATGTCCGACTCTCACTTGGCAACGTTTTTTTTTTTTTGCTTTTAAAATCGTTAACAAGAACAAAATCCGAAATCACTTAAATCAGAAAAAACTTCCCAAATGCTTTACCCTTTAACCTTTGGTTTGTTTGAATTGAATTTATGCTTTCGCTCGCATATGCTCTGTTACTGTTACAGAAAATGAGACGAGGAAAAACATTCCCTCAAAAGTCGAACCCATTTGCTAATAGAGTAATTTTTTATGGAAATTAATTTCCGGGAATGAAAAATGCGCAACTCTGTAAAAATCTAATTATAGCTCAACTTCCATCCTTCAGACATCATTTCTCTCTCGTGTTTCGCTCATTTTCCGCTTCAATATTCTTTATACAAATTTTCTTTCTCAGCAATTTTTTTTTTATTTTTTCTATAATTTTTTTATTTTTTTATTTCCATTTTGTTTTTCATCATTTTAAATCCTGTCAACTTAAGAAGATTTTCTTTTACCGCTTTCGCAAAAAAAAAAAAAAAAATGCAGAAATAAGAAATTTCTTTAAGGAAATGACCTAAAGAATGATTCCATTTAATAAAATATTAGAACCTCACCAAACAGAACGGACTGTGTGCCTTTCCTCACACACACACACACACACACGCTCAGTCAATTGGTTTCAAGTCCAAGAGCGGTGAAAGGCGAAAAGGACCAAAAAAAACAAACAGCCTGTTTGTGTGTTACTCGTAATGTGTGTACGTATAGAAAGAGAAAGAAAAAAAAACGAGCAAAAGCAAATCACCACCAATGTCACAAATGACTTGCTTCCGGGATATCGCAAGGATATACTCACCAACCAGTCAACTGATGATGATGATGATGATGACGACGATGCTAGCAAGCAGAAGTTGGCATGCAGCTTCATCATCGTCGTCGTCGTCGTCGTTGTTGTCCTCATGACCATCTCATTGAATCATTCACTGCCGCACCCTCAAATTTGGCATTGAAGCCAAAGATGAAGTCGACTGTAAAATTAAAACCATTTACTGCCGTTTCTTCTTTCCTGCCACTCGACGGCGACTACGAGTATATTGCCAGGATAACCCCACAATTGTGATTGCTCGCCGTGTCTAATTGATGAGAAATAAAAAAAAGCAAAACGTTTCATGTGTGGGTGTATGAAATGTCCTTCATCATGCAGGATACGCCCCCCTTCGGTATAGTAGTATCCTTGTCATAGACAGATTCGCCGCTATCAGAATATAAGCGGTGTCAATAATATGATCCTGAGCGTGGCAAACAGCAGCTAGTAACAGCAAATACATCAGGTGGAAAGTTGAAAGCAAACGACGGATAAGTCACCTACGTACGTATCCTTATTTACCGTTCAGCCATTGGGGAAGGATATCTTCATGGTAGGTGGCAACCTACCTTCTTTACGGTCCTTCGAAACCAGAAGTGAAGTGGAAAAATTGTCACATAGCACACGCAGAAGTTCAAGTATCAAGCAGCATAGTTTCTTCTGTGCCATGGCATAACTTCCTTGAACATCCTGCGTGGATTACAGTTGTTTTTGACGCGACTCTTCCGGAAAATACTCTGTGCTAGTTTTTTTGCTCTATCTGCAGTTGTTGTTTTTCTTTTAAAAAAATAAACATGCAGTTAGTTAAAAATGTCGTGTGTCAACATTGAATTTGCTGCACGGTCCTTTTTCCATAAATCCTGTCGGCGGAGGTTACACTTTTTTTGTGCCATCATCCACTCTAAAGAATAGAAAAGTTAATAGAGTTGAAACTGCAGAATATTATTAGTTTTTTTATATTGACATTATGTCCTGGACACTGATATTCAGGATATGATTAAAGCGAGACGAATATGAAGAAAATAATGAAAAAGAATCGAGACGAACTTTACTTTAAGAATTTAATTATTTCCCTGTGAAAGGATTCAAAGTCGTTTCCTTTGCTAAATGCTGAATGGAAGGACAAGAATATTTGCAGATGTCTTCAAGGAGACATAATAGTAGAGAAAATGGATCTTTTTCTGTGTCTTCTAGTTCCAATAGGTTTTGCTCTTCTCTTTTGTGTAATATGCTCGTTCGTTTCTAAGATTCAGTCATCCTTTTGCCGTTTGTGATGTGCGTGCTTTTTTTTTTGTAAGGAAAGGGCCAAGCTGCATTTTAATAAATTAGTTCTTTAAGGAATGCAATAGCTCCTAAGTTGGACCATTAAATGGACTCTTTAAGAGGAGAACAAACAATTAATTTGATTTATTTATTTTATTTCAATGCAGGCGGTATGTAGTAAAACAAGTGAGCCTTTACAGCTCATAAAGAAAAGGTTAGCTTCCCTTTAAATGCCAGTTTTAACATATTTACGGGTCTATATTTCTTATGACCTTGGCTACTTTAGACAGACGTCGCAAAATCAGAAGCGATTCAGTTATACGCATACAGAATCGCAGACCACTGATCTTGAGTCAATATTTTGCTAAGATCATAACAATATCAAAAGCTGGAAAGGACCCTCACGATCCGGACAGTTTACTGAGCAGTGCAAGAAAATTGTACGAAAAGAAGATCTACCCTGACGTGCAATTTGGCTTCTGATCGGACCATAGTATTAACTTCCCATCATGTACTGCGCATTTTCAATTTAGAAAAGAGTAATCGAGCACAAGGAAAATCCACAGGGATAATATTCCTAGACTTTGAGAAGGCTTTCGATATCAACTGGCATAATGGTCTTCTTTACAAAATTTTTGATTTTTACTTTCTCTCAGTTGCATTTAAGTTATTGTCAGAAGTGTTGTTTCTGACCTTATTTCTTTTGCTTTAGGAGTCCCACAAGGCTTTGTCCTGGGGTCCCCTTTATACAACTCATTTACGTTCGACTTTCCTAACCTGGCTAACTGTGCACCAGCTATTTTTGCCGATGATACTGCTATACTTTCATCTCACGAAAGTACTACCGACATCGAGACTAGTCTTAACAAATGGAAAACTGAGCTGAATGCGGGAAAAAAGCAAGCCATCTTTTTCACAAGAAAAAGGAGACCTCGTTGCATTCCGAGCGCCCATATCGAAATTAATTGTGTCGCTGTGAAGTCGAGCAGTTGCGTAAAGTACTACGGTTTGGATCTTGACTTTAAACTTACATTAAGTGAGCAAGTACAAGAACCTTTCCTTCAGAATGTCAGTAAATCAACAAAAATGAAATATGTATTCAAAAAAAGAACATCTGAGCTCTGTAACGGCAACAAACTTATTGTGTAAAAAGTAGTTTTCCAATCAATACTTTTGCATGGGGAATTTGTGCTTAATGTCATATTCAAAAATTGCAAGTGCCACAGAATAAACTTCTTAAAATGGTGCTAAATGGTGCTTATTCTCTATTGGCATAACTAAACATTGATTATTGAACTTTACAATAGAGCGCAAGTTGAATTGATATACGTGAGAATTCAAAAACTAATTGACAAATTTATTATAAAATCAACTACTGTGGATAATGCCTTAATAAACAATTCATAACACTTTATTCATATTTTTTTATCTAATAAAAACCTTATTTATATATTTACTTAACTGCAAAAACATTTATTTATTAAAATTTTATTTATTTAGTTTAAGTCTTATTGACTTATTTATTTAAATACATATAATTTTATGTATATTTATTAATTTATATTTTTTAGTTTATTTGTTTACCTTTATTGCTTGTGTTTATTTATTCTATTGCATTTTTTTTTATTTTTATACATATTTATTTGTTAAATAAAAATAAAGTTTGCACCAACATGTTTCCATTCTAGTCATTGATTTATTTTAGTATCTCTTATTGTATAATATATTTATTGATTAATTTCTTTTTTGGTCCTTATGTGAAGGTTGCTGCTCGAATTTTCTTTCGGAATGTGCTACTTTTTTCCTTAATATTCAAGTTGATAATGTTTACAAAAATGCTTCAGCTCTAAGGTTTAAGTATATCGAATCTCTGTACTTTAAATACTATTCCGAAATACAATTATCCATCTATCAATTTTTGTAGGCCCTTGATTCCAATAAGTATCTCGGGATTTGAGAGAGTCGTCTAGATGGTTTTTGTAAACCTTCAGGTATTTTATACTCGTATACTCGTAGCTTTAAAATGTCGAAGGCATGTGTGCTCGTTTCTTTCATTTTCCTTCTCCTTCTCATACACACAAATTAAAATTTACAGACAACCACGCGCACAGGTGAAATATTCGATAATCAAATGATGATAATTCACAAATATCGGGACACAGTATGGAGCAGTTGGTATCCAAGCGTAAAGTATTGATGCCTACTCAGTATCGTGAACACTACTAGTCCCGGATTCAGTGCCACTTAACACGAACACCGCATGTTTTTTTTTTACTGAGTGTCCTTGATTAACTTTCATTGCAGTTATCGCACTATTCTTGTCTTCACATCTCAGTAATAATTCCGATTCTCAATCTCGGTTAGTCCCCCTGAGCCTTACAGCCGTTACTTTTTATAGCGTCAATTTCTTTTGATATCGTCGATTGAGAACCAGTCAAAAGTATTTGATCTTAATTTCATTGTTACCTCCATGCGTTCCTGAGACAAGGATCCTTGACATGCAGACAGACGGACCGTGATCTCATAGAGTTCTGTTTTTCTTTTGAGGTACGGAATTTTAAAAATCAACATGAATCGAAATAAAAAAAATACTCTTGTGACCGTATGGAGCGCAGCGACCATGGTGAGTTACAAAGTTTAACCTCGTCGGATTTGGACGGCGGATTCTGTGGAGCAACACATGAGCATGAGGTAATTCAGCCGAAATTGCTCGTCGCATTGCGATTTTTTTGTGAACAATTTGCAGAAAGCAAATTGTAACTTCACACAGTTGTAAAAAAATAGGACAATTTTTTCGTCTAAACATGGCTTTTAAGTTGTCGCGTACAAGTTTTGTACTGCATCTGTTTCGAAAGTGAGCACAATCGCCCTCTCGTCACATATGCGCTTCAAGTTTTCTGGCCTGTGGTGCTTGACAAGGTTCGGAGGTACTCTTGCCATTGATTATATGATCCGCAACTTAAAATACAGTAAAATAAAGCCTTCTTAAAGGTGTGTTCTTCTTGTGTATTCTGAACCTAGACCAAACTTATAAAGAAACTTTTTCCCATCCTCATTTCGTTAGCCTGCTGGCTTGTTTTTCGCAAACAATTTTTGCTTGAGATTTGTTGTAGAAATGCTCAGCTTGTCCAAGTCATTGTAGTGGACGGATTTTTGCTTTCCCGGATGTAACCACATCTCCATTTGCTTTATCGAAAGCAGCATCGAACGCACGACGGAGAATTTTTTTTCTTTTGTCTAACAATCAGTTTCAAAAGGAAGACCTGCCGAATTGAGTGTTTTCTAAAGCGTGGCTTTAATTCTTCGAATCATGATCGAACAATCTACAATAGTTGTTTGAACAAACCCAAGTAGCATTGATTGCCAGTCCTTAACTTCTTCATTTTAACACCTACTCCAATAGTTGAACAGACTTGAAAAAGATATTTTTCCTTCTATGGTGAAACATTACAGCGAGGTGATGCTTTGCCGAAATCTGCCGCAGATTTGTAATAATTCTGATGTCCTTGGTCCAAAATGCACAGCCTCCGTTTTGGGCAATGCAGTGAAGTCTGCAAATTGTTGATTAATGTAGACTTGCATTCAAAAATTTGTTTAATGTCCATATGCGTGGAAATAAACAACATTTTAAACGTTCTCAAAATACATGCAAGTGACGTTAAGCAGGGATATATCAGGAAATTTGATTGTCTTCTAGTCCAGTCGTCGGGCATGCTTTCGTCGTCCCAAATAGATGATACCTAACCCAAAGAATATCTAAAGAATATTTTAAAAGTTCAGCTGGTCTTGGACTTTTCCTCACGCCTAATGCCCTGGAAATGCTGCTTGAATTCATCCACAATGCCTTCCTTGCTGGTCAGAAGATTTCTTTTGAAATTTCGAAAACACCACGGGACTTGTTTATAGCCTGCCGTAAGGGATTTTTTTTGCTTCTAGAATCATTGATATCATTCAACTGAAACACTTCTTTGGCCTGCAATAAGTTCTTCTCTTTCTCCCATTTTTCTCTGTACTCTTTCTTCGATACTCGAGTTTTTCATACCACAGTTTTTTTTGTAGTGGGGACCTAGTAGGCTGAAGTGGCCTTACCTAAACCTTGTTTTATTGTGCGGCATTGTGACAATGAATTCTTGGCGTCTATGGTAGCTAGTGGCTGAAAAATATCAAATGCCGAACCTCCAATTTGCTGTCTGCAGATTCGCAGATCAACACTTGGTCAATTTGTGGGCAGTTCAACCGTCACGACGGTCAGTGGGTCGCCAACTTGCTGTGTTGGTTTCTTTGCGATGAAATTGTGAATAACCTGTCAACATATAACCTACAACTGTCTTAGAGTCTATGTGTCATAAGGTCCAAGGTATGATTTTGACGTTCTACTCCAGACAGGCTCTAAAATATCAGTTCAAGTTTTGGTTGATTTGACAGATCACAGTCAATCGACCACTTTTGTGGCTTGAAATCGCAAACCTTTGCTCTAAGACGTTTCCCTGTGACGAATTCGATTCGGTCTGTGTGTGGTCCTTTGCTCCTATCTTACCTAGTACCTCATCATATTCTGTGTTTAATCCAGGAACGCATTAATATCCGCCCTTACTACGCATAGAAAGTTCCTTTTTTTTGAGTAGATTGTGCTGGACTCGTTTTCGTAGACATGGTGGATCGCTTCCTTCATTTCATCACTGCTCCGCCATTGTTAAGATTATTTTCTAGACACGCCACATGGAGGCCAAATATCACCTGCAATAGCCTAGTGACTTGCATCGTTACTTTTACCCCCATTAAAGCTCTCCCTTGCCAATGGAAGAGTAGAATGCTCTGAAAAAAAAGTTCAAAAAACTTTGCTTATATTGAAATGGAAACTTCTTCACGAAACGTTCATCATTTAAACAGTCAAAGCGTCTTCACTTGAAACTACATAAACACGGTGGACATTCAGAGACGACAAGCAGAAGAAAAACAAATCTTTAACCACAAGAATTCACCTACTCCACGACAAGAATAAATAAATTTTACTCTCTGTGCAAAAGTGAAACCAGTACAACTCCAAGTTAAATACCAAACAAAAGTCGTCTTGAAATCCGTCAATAACGATCTGTTCTGTTCTGCAAACACAGCCTCATATGTCAACACGAATTGATGATGATCCTTGTGCTGATCGATCCCATCGATCTTGGAAAACGTGTCGCAATGCTGCTAATGACTTTGTGAGAAACAAAAACATCAAAAAACAAACCTCACTGCATTAGCTAGCATCTTTCGAGGCAGTCTTGTTTTGCCCCCAAACAATTTGTACAATTAACGTTCCAAGGTGCGTGCGCACTTTTCAATCATCAATCGGGCATCAGATTCATTATTCGTCTCACGCGACAGTCAACGAAAACGTATACGTTGGCTGTGATTAAACGCGTGATGCGCTAGTCACCGCTCCGATCTACAGTCTTGTACGAATTATGTTGCAACTCGGCGAGGTTTTTAATTCTTTTTTTGTCAATCGATGCGGAGCAAGTAGATGGCAAAATGGCAAATGGGGTGCAGCCTCCGTAAGCCGCCATCCGCCATTCGCCGCTGAACAAAGGAGTACTGTCTGGAGGCGGCAAATACTGTTGATGCTGATCTTGCCGATCTCGGCGATCTTGCCGACCTCGCTGGTCTGAACATAAAAGGAAGACGAAAAAACGTTGTAAGCTGACATTTTGCGCGTACAATAAATCCAGTCCATGCATAATGCAAGACTTATTTTTTTTGCCCCGGTTCGTTTTACTCCCGCAATCGAGACACGTATGATTTATTTAGTGCACACGTTTAGCGCTACCGCTCTTTCATGCGTCAGTTAATTTCCAAATGACTGCCCAGGCGTTGATGAGAATCGAGTGTGATGCAAGAGATCAAAAGGTCAACCGACCAGAATACACCGAAGAGCTGAAGCAATACGAGTATCTGTGTATGTATGTGTACTTCAAAAACACATTATTCCAAAAACAGGGTTTTCAACCCCTTTTTGGTTGGCCAAATTGTCACACACTTGGTATGAGAGGACGGGATCGTTCAACCCTTAAATTGAATGCTGCAGTAGTCAAGTCGGGGGGTAAAGGACTCAATTTAACTGCTAGTTTAATAGAATCCGTTTTTGAAGTTACGCACCGATGTGCTTTGTTGTTTTTTGTTTTTTTTTTACGAATATATTTATTCTGCTGCCCTGCAGATGAGATGTTGATGATAAAAGATTGACACGTGACCGTAGGCATTTTTTTCTGTTTTTTTGTATCCAAGATGTGATATGACATTGTTAACGATGTTGAAGATTGTTAACTATCCGTGTGTGTTGCTGCTGCTGTTGAGGGAAGGAAGCCTTGATTAGATTAAACCATGAAATGACACAAAAGTGCAAAAAAACGTACGTGCGTTCGTTGTGATTTTTGTTAAAGAAGAATGGGATTTTTTGTGTCCTTAATGAGTGCGGTAATTGCAAGGTAGTTAGACATTTTTTAAGGAATGAAGGGTGAGTCGGAAACTTGGGCGGTGATTCGTTTTTAATTTGGAATTTCCGTAATGTGGGAAATTCGAGAGTCTCGATTATAATTGGAAGCCTAGTTTATTTTTTTGTGAAACACGATTATTATCTCGAGAGCTGGAAAACTATCAAATCTGATCGATTTCAGAAACACTTAGCAACTGACACGTGCATTAAAACATTGATGGTGTTTAAAGGACTCCTGTGAAAGCAAAGAGTTTCTTGCGAACGCTGTCGTGTCGATAAGAGATATTTACTTGGAAAAAGTTAAAGTACTGAAAAGCTACTACCAAAAACTCCGCGATAACACCTACATATAAATGTATAAGTTTAGGTTAGAAAAACACACTTGAACCTTCATACTTTCGCAGAAACAAAGGCGCGTTTTTCAAGATTTTACGAGTGGCGAGGCTTCCACTCACCACCAAAACTTGTCTGCGGATTAGAACTCAAACTACTCGATATGGAAAGCCTTAAATTCTACTAAAAAAAACCCGTAATGCGCTTAAAGCCATTAAGGACAGCTTACGTCCATTGGGCAAAAGAAGATAACGAGAAAGCTGATCTTTTTGCCAGAAGATCCCAGCGCCAATACGAGACGGGTCGATATCATTGTCCAAACCTTGACACACCGTAAGAAAATTAAAATAGAGGGTTTTTCAACAGGGACGCTACAAAAGTAGAGCGACAGGAACAGCAAACGATGCCATGCTTCTTGCCACTCTTTAAACATTTGCCAGGATTGCCATTTCATGATGGAAAGATATACGAGCCAACAACGAGTCGAAATTATTAAAATTTACTACCGAAATTCGGAGTCAGTGGCCTCAACGTTCAGAGCACTACGTCCAATTTATGGTCGTCATAATCGTCCTGGCAGATCAACAATTGAGCGTCTAGTGGAAAACTTTGAATCCACAGGCATAGTACAAAATGTTCCCGTACCAGTGAGATAAAGAAATGCCCGTAGTGTCGAGAATATTGCTGCCGCTGAGGCTTCAGTTGCAGAAAGCCCAAATGTTTCCTCACACGTCGTTCTCAAGCGTTGGGCATCTCTGGGACGTCGTTGTGGCGAAATTTTGGCCCCAATTGGATGATATGGACTTGGAGGACATGTGGTTCCAACAAGACGGCGCCACAAGCCACACAGCAAATGTCACAATCAATTTATTGGAAACCAAGTTTGGAGAACGTGTTATCTCACGAAATGGTCCAATCGCTTGGCCGCCTCGGTCGTGCGATTTGACGCCGTTAGACTATTTCCTGTGGGGCTACGTCAAGTCAATGGTGTATGCCAACAAGCCAGCGACGATTTATGAAATTCGAACGCATATCGGACGTGAAATTTCAGCAGTATCGGCCGATTTATGCTTGAAAACCGTCGAAAATTGGGTTCAGCAGACTGCACTTCTGCAAGCGTTCCCGTGGTGGCCATGCAAAAGAAGTCGAGTTCCATACATAATGGCATCGAACGTACTTTCACAGGAATACAGAATTTCATTGATATCCAAAACCGTTTTTGTTTTTTTTTTTAAATTTATTTATAGTAGCGCTCTTATTGAAAAACCCTTTATAACAAGGCTCTGGAGCACGGTCTTATTACTGGTGAAATTTTAAACGAACTGCCTAAAAGGCGTAAGTCAAGCTTCTGTGAATTAATGCCTGCTGGAGAATTTTATGCGTCACAAGGCAATGGAAAGTCGCAGAAATCAAAATGGTTCCGAAACTGGGAAAAAGTACAAAAGTTTGAAAAACTCTTGTTAAAGCCATTGCAACCGGTAATTGAAGTAAGACGATTAATACCGGACCACCAGTTTGGTTTTAGAGTTTAACCTTGTGCGCCGACCACAAAATACAAGATCGTTCGATCAAGCGCTTCAATTAAAAAAATCGCATGTAATGACGGTACTTGCAGGTGCCTTCACTGGAAAGCTACCTACCAAACGAGATAGCCTACAGAAGTCTTGAAGAAATGGGAGGTTTTTTAGTGAGTTACAATCTCACACGTTTTAGCGTCCTCCACAATAAACTGATCCCTTCATATTGTCAATAAAGATGTTCAGCTAACTATGGAAAAATAAACACATGTCACAGTCGCTTAGTCCGTAATTGTTTGGCCAAGTTATCCTATTATTTGTGCTTTATTTTAATAAAAGTTCTGGACTTCTCTAAACTGTTTCGCAATGCAAAATCCGGAATTGAGAAAATTTGTCTTTTATCTGTTTCTAAACTAAACTAAAACCAAAGAGTCAACTGGTGTCACCAAAGCTATTTTACTTTCTAATTTTCCAGTATCACTGATTTGAATCTTTTGCAAATTGAATAAACATAAATTGAAAGTAGAAATTCCTCTTAGGCCTTTCATAAGTCATTCAAATTTATTCAGAAAATTCAATCAATTCAGTCCTTTTAGTTGGAGTTATCTTCAATTAATTTAATCGTTGTTCAAATGAAAAAACAACATAATCCATTAAATAAGTCAAACCAACTTGACATTGTTAATAATAAAATTTTTGTAAAGTGTTTATTTTTTTTTATTATTTATTTTTGAACAAAACAATCAACCATCTTTTTCCTTTCTCATAACCACAAAGAGTTAAGTTACAAATGCAAATTAAGTCTAAAATAGAAAAAAAAACTGCACAACCGCCAACCAAAGTCTGAGGACAAATCAACCAGGAGCTACTCGCAGAACCTCGACAACGAGTGGTGCATAAAATAGAAATACTAATATATATGAAAGCAACAAGAGGAGTAGGCAAAAATTTGAATAAAACATCGAAAGGAGGAGAGGGATTTTCAATTCTCATAAATATTAAAATGGGAAATTTTCCGTTTATTAATTTAGTCATTCAGAAGCTTAATTCAGACGACACCGGATGCAAACACATAAGGAGAGACTACAAGGATAAGACAATGAAAATAAGCTTAGCTTGGGATTATATTTGCGTAGGAGCAAGCTTTTTTCGGGAAATGTTTGCTTGATTACATCAGACACAAAAACGCTGTTCCTTTCAAGACTTTTCAAGCAATCAACTGATTATAGAGCAGATCAGCTAGAGTTCAAGGCATAGAATCGGAAAGTCACAGCAAATGAAGCTTCTTTACAGACACAAATACGAATTCTTTTCTTAAAACTGTCTTTGTTTGTTAGCAATACAGTAATCGTTTCCGATAACAGTTTCTACGCGTAGATCGTGCGCTACTGCTCAAGCTTATAGCTTAAGGAAAGCATTTATTTGCATTCGTACAATTCGCAGTATTTATTCTGACTTTTTTTTAACTAAAATTGATTTCTGTGTTTTGGAGGATCACGTCATCACTCTGCTGTCAGTGCTGTGCAGGTAAAGTCCAGTATTTTATTCGCCACTTCGCAATTTTTGTGATTTGGCGTATCCCGTCTGTCGGTACTGTTCCTTCACAGCTCCTCTTGCTTTATTGGTGGAGTCCTAATAGGGGCAAGGCATTCATTTGCAATCGTTTGATTCCTAATATTTTATTCGCCATTATTTGATATGCGACTAAAAGCATTTCTTGTGCTTTTGGAAGTTCACGTCAGCACTCTGTTGTCTGTTTATTTACATTCGTATAATTCGCAGTATATTATTCGCCATTGCTTGATTTACAACTTAGAGCAATTTGTGTGCTTCAGCGCATCTCGTCATCACACTTCTGCCAGTGTTTAGACTTCACTCCTTCGTTTCCTTTCTAAATGCGGCCCAGGAGCTGTGAAGTTGTTTTTATCTAACATGATGTCGATTAAGTTCATTATTGGGTTGATAATATTCCATGCAGGTGACCATTCTCCCCCTCGAAAAGATTTCAGGGCTCCAAGGTTCCCTACGAGAAGCAGTCCCTTACTTTTAAGCGCATTTTTAAATCCCTTTAAGTAAAAAACAATTTTTAAAACCCTTGCTATTGATGGAGACCAACTGTTAGTGCTTTGAATCTGTGTCCATCCGTCATTTGATAAATTATCTTTTCTTCCAACTATCCATAAAATCCAACACACCCTACAATGACAGCGTAAAAAAAATCAAAAAGAAAATCATGATGCGGGGGAGATTAAAAATAAAACGAAAACTCCCTACAATAAGCTAGTTTTCAAGAGCTCACCCGTCGAGCGCGCTCCTGACCAGCAATCCAATCAATTCGTCTTCAACTTAACTTTTTCCCGGATCCACCGTGTTTATGGTGCGGGCCGGGGAGAGCCGGGCCGGGCATGACGACAACAAGTCAGCGAAGCGCTTGCTTAAAATGCGAAGAATTCTTATGCAAATCGTCGTCTATTATGGCAGCTAATTGAAAAACAGTTTTAGAATATGCGAAACACTGAGATGATGGAGAGACAAAAAATATACGAAGTGGTTTCATACCGATTAATATTCAAGTGGGTGGAACTCTTTTTCTTGAAAACGAAATAAAAAAAGGATGACATTTTTTTGTTTTTTTTTAATAATTTTCCAAAAATAAATTCAATTGGAAAAGTTCCCTGTGCGTTGAGTTATTCTCCGAAGATTCATTTGCAGAAATATTTATAACCACTCTGTTCTGTGGAAAGCTGACAAAGATGGAGAGGAACAACAACAGGACATGGAAATTGTCGGATCATTTGTTTGTCTTGTTATTTTGAAGCAAATCGGAATGACTGAAGATTCTCACTAAAAATTTGTGTGTAAAGAAATACGCTTGATCTTGATGTAAATGATTTACTTTTATTTCATTTGTTTATAATGAGAAATTTACTTATATTACTACCAAACCTTCATTGTAAGATGCTAATACGCCAGCCCATTGACTGACGGTGAACAAATTGCATGGCTTAAACTATTTAACAATGAATCAGCAGCTTGCTCTCACAGTTGAAAGTGGTGGAACAGCGTTGTTGGCAAAGGTCAAGGTGCTGGCTACCCTCACAGTAGAAGAATTAGAAAAAAGATTTCAAAAATTGTATTGTGGTCCAAAACTCTGCTTCTTCGCTATGGCCTTATTTGCATTCACATCGTTAGTCCGACATTCAATCGAAAAGCGAAGAGTCCTGGGACGCAGATTCTTCGAAACTGAGAAGGAAACCTAGTAACCGAAGCACAACGAATAGTAGATGTATTGAGCTGATTTATGTACATCAGGTAAAGGGAGTGATAGTTTGGGCGAGGTTGGCTCAGCTATCAAAAAGGCTGAAGAATAACAAGGCCGCCAGCTCCGATGGTGCACCAGCGGAGCATTTCAGCCATGAGGGCGATACTTTGTCAGCCAAGTATAGGTGGATGAAGCCATGCCCGATGACTGGAATATCAGCTCTACATGTACCATCTTCAAGAAAGGCGATCCTGTGTCTTGTAAAAAATATCGAGGTATACCAAACGATACATATCAGTGTGGCTTCCGGCCCGGCAGATCGACAACCGACCAAATATTCATTCTGGGGCAAATCCTGGAAAAGACCAACGACTTTTCGAGACTCACAAATCTCTCCATTGAACTCTTGAACTCTACAGGACGATGGCCAAACTCGGAATCACTGCACAATAAATCGAGCTGTGCCGCGAGACGCTGGAAATTACAGCTCCTCCGAACTAGTCCAAGCTCCAGTTTGATCCCAACAATAAACGGTGCCGAATCTAGTTTCGAAAACCTGATAAAAGTTCAAGCCTTACTCTATGATTAGAACCTGAAAAGCAGGCGCTTAACCAACTGCTTAACTTTGGAACAACCTTGAAAGAGGCTTCTGCGGATCGATGTAAAGATTGCGCATGAACGCAACACTGACATTGATCTTAAGTTGCTCTTCTTTAAATAGTAGTTTCCAACTCATCTTGGAGAGTGCGTGATCAGTTTCGAACTGTGGAGTTCTTCCATTTGGCCCATAAAGGTATCGGCCTCTCGGTTTGGATCACTGAGGCCATTCAAATCCTATTATAGCTGCATTTGTGTGCTCCAGTTATTTTAAGGCCTGCCTCGATAACGCGATCGCATTGGAATATTGATTGCCGTTGCCTTTTTAAAGAGGTTTCTTGAAGGAAGAGAAGAGTAGCCTTGTTGCTCTTCTTATTCCTTCATTTCAGTTGTCGTCGATTTGTTTTCAAGCTTTTTGTACGTTATCCCACAGTTGTGAGGAATGGACTTACAACTGCAGTGAACTGCCATCCGTCCGGTTAAGGAGGCAATTTTTCGATCATAGAAAATGATTGATGTCGTCATCACAAGTTATTTGAAAATTGATCATGGACCTCAACACAGGATATGTTTACTCAGCCCTTTTGAGCTTATGCGGTACGCAGTCCTCTCCAAAACATTGCAGCGAATTTTGTTCCTCAAATTTTATAATTCTTCTTCCAAAAAATAGCTGATACATTTTTGGTGTCCATCACTTTTCCTCCAATCAGATAATCAAAGAAAACAATGAAAAGCAAAGGACTAAGAACACTCCCCTGGTGTACACCAATTTCAATGGGAAACTCTTTGGTGACTCCCGTGATACATCTTACTCTTGGAATGCATCAAGTTTCAATCAAATAATTTGATTTCTTTGAGTCTGACACCAGTCAGAGCTTTACGCGCTAGCTGATAATCTTTTGTCCGCATACTTTTAATCCCAACTGTAACATTCTCCAGTCATTCTCGCTCACATCCTCATGTGCAAGACCATTAAACCCATTATTCAAAAAACTGATATTTTGCCATTCGTGTTTCGCAAATGCTCCCTCTTTGATGACGCGCCATGCTCCAGGGTGACAGCCATAAATCACGCGCCCATCTAACAAACGTCATAAACCAAATATGACAGTTCATAGAGCAATGTGCGTTCATTCTGGCGCCTTGTGCAAAAACACATTTAATTTTATAAGAAAATCCATCTAACAAGACAAATAATAAATCGGAGGCGCAATATAAAATTGCTTGTGCATTCCTGAGGGTCCCAACATTTAGCCTCAGGCGTGGCGTGTCGTGGCGTTGTCGCCTTTTATGCGCTTTCACACGTGGTTGCCATTAAGAATGTCGCCAAATCTTCCAAGACATTAGACAGAACGTACGATACGGCATCCATGGAACCACACACATGCGACTCATTCATTCGCTTAAACAAGCAGTCCGGAGAGGACTGGGGCTACATGCCCGTTTGTCATTGACAGCTGGCTCCTTAATTAGCATTTTAGGACAGAACATCAGAATTATCCTTTGCTCTTTCGCTCCACCCTGATGTGAGTGTGTGCGATGTTCCTTTGATTTCGAACTATGCACATCGGACCGGGCTATTAATCATTTCTCGAGTAACAAACAGCTTTAAACTGTCTCTGAGGGCGAGATGCTAAATTGGGGTGGACGTGGTGGACACAAGGGCAGCATCTATCCTCTTGCATGGCATCGGTGATAGACATTATGGGAAAACATATTGAATGGAACTCTTGATGATGACGCTGGGTACAGGGCGGCAGAGATGTATCGTCAAGACATTCGAGAAATAATTCATGGATCTTTCAGTTGCATCATTGACCAACACTAGGGGGGCGGTGTTAATGCAACAGGACATCGTCCAGCTGAATTCAATTGAAATTTGAAATTGCTCGCCTCTCGAGATGGATGAAGGCAGCCAAGGACTACACCAGGCATTTCATGTTGTTGCAAAAATTCCAATACAATAACAAATCGACTCACACAGTTGGCTGGAGTGTTGTTGAGGTATATGACCGGTGCAGCTCTCTAAGAATGCATGAAGAAATGATGCTGAAATATCCGAACACTGATAGGCTTTCAGGGAATTTTCGAGAAAATGAATAGACAATCATTATTCAAATTTAACTTGGATTTATGAAAAATTTATTCGGAAGTAGCGTTTGCGACTGTGCATAAAGTCTCACGAGAACATTGAGGACGTTTGGAGCGATTTAGCTCTTTAATGGTAGTGTGGTAGAATCAGACATTCTATGTCTCCATTAAAGTGGAAATAGATAGTCGAATTCGGATTTGTCTAGGGCTCAAGTGGAGTAAGTCGTGCGAACAAAGCATGTTCACTGTTCGTTGAAGATTGCCTTCCATAAAAGAGAAAAGCTTGAACAACTTTAAGAATTTCCTTTCTTTGTATTGAATTTCAAAAATACGTAGGCTGCTAGATGTATTTCTGGCCTAATAATTAAAATGAGAATATTTATCATAGAAGGTGGTTTTATTGTTTTTCAAAGTATTCTCCAGCATGGTTTATATACTTTTGCATGCCCTCAAACCAATTGTCGAAACACTTTTTCCACTTCGATTGAGACACCTCCAAAAGAAGGCTTTTGAACGCTTCAACAGCATGTTCTGGCGACAAAAATCGTTGACCCCGCATTTTTTTCTTGATGTGCGGGAATAAAAGCAAGTCATTGTGTGCCAAGTCAGGGCTGTACGGCGGATGACTCATCAATTCGACGTTTTGGCCGGTCAAAAAGGCGCTGGTTTGAGCTGATGTGTGAGAGCTCGCATTATCATAGTGAACAAAGATTCGTCTTCTCTTGTTCATTTTTCGTATTTATCCGAAGACTTCAGGCAAACAAATTATGGTGTACCACTCAGAATTGACCGTCCTACGTTGCTCAAGTGGAACAGTCGCCACATGACCAGTTTTGCCGCAGAAACAGGCGACCATTTGCTTCGAAGTGCTTCTTCCACGAACAACTTTTATTGGATTTGGCTAGTCTTCGAAGACCCACACGGTCGTTTATTGTTTTGTTTCGGGCTCATACGCATAGATCCATGATTCGTCACCTGTGACAATCTTATAAACGTCTTTTTAATCACCTCATGAAATACTGCTGAGGTGATTACAGAACATTATTCAAAACAACCCCCGCTATCGCATTTGAAGTGTGACAACACATAGACAAAGAAAAACACATAGCTTTGGACCCTTCACTAAACACTATTTGGTCACGGTTCAGCCAAATTCCAAGTACATGAAGATCAGATGTCAGTTTGTTTTTTAAATGAATTATATCCAGAATTCAGAAGAAGCTAATCCACATAGCCTACTGAACGACCCATAAGAGGTAGGTTAAAAATAGAGTTAATGTAGATAAGAAATAGTACGGGTCCATGGACCGATCCCTGTGGTACACCAGTATTTGGACATCTTTCTTCTCCACTCATCACTGCATTTACCTTCATTTGTTGTTTTATCCCAGTCAAGAATGATTCGAACTTTTGAATTATATTTCATCTGAAGCTAGCGTTAAGCAGTTTTTGCAAATATTTTTGAGAAGACAGATAAAAATGAGTTTGGCCGATAGTTATTTGGTTCGTAAAATCGTATAACGATACTTGTTTTAAGACCATCAGGAAAATATACCCGCTTCGAAATTCACGTTTATAAAAAATACCAGAGGACTTAAAATAGATTTTCCGCTCTTTTTAATCGCCAGACTACTTATTCCACCTATACTACGGCTTTCGAAGTTTTATGACGGAAAGCAGGTCTGCATAAATTATCGGAGTGAAGAAAAACAAGAAGGTCTCTGAAGGGCAGACAAAGTTGTAAACTGAAGTCCACGTTTTCCAGTTAAAGAGCCGATAAGGTTTTGCGAAATTATTTTTTTAAGTGTCTTTGCTATCGATTTTTAATACACCAATTGAATTACTTTCATTCAAACTATTCTTTAGAGGAATATCGGTACCCAAATGATCAATAAGACAAAGGGTTACGCATTAAGCTTGTTTCTTGATGAAATATACTATATGATCAGTCTTGTTGGAATATTTACAAACGACTCAAAATCCATTATAAAGCATCGTCGGTCCAAATTTCTTTCTCCAAAACCTTACTGATAACCTGGTCTATACTTCCTCACTCAGCTATGACAACCCAAGCAGCCTTAGGATTGGGTTGAATAATTTCTACATGGGCTGAAATCGGGTCTCCCTGATACCCTTTTACTCAATCAGACGGTGAAGTTTGGGTGCACTGTATTTTTCTGCTGCGCCTCGTATTGTTGTCTTCTCATTTTGCATCACTCGTCATCATATCAAATATTTCCTGTAGAAAGACTCCAGGACAGCATTGTGTCCGTCCCAACAACTAGACGAATATGGACATTGACTGGCTTAAGCTTGGCTATGAGCAATCAGCGAATTTGCCATATCTCAACTCTTACTTGCCATAAGAGGAGCTCCAACATTACCCTTACAAAAAAAATATACAATACCCAATCTTCGAAAGGAAATAAACTAATTTAGCAGTTTCTTATCCTGATTTATCCTTCAGACAATAAAAAATGAAATTTATTATATCTGCTGCCAAGAACTGCTTCTTCGTAGCTGTCGCCCAGTACCTTATGCGGAAAGTCTACCATTATCTAAATAGATTGCGCCACATGTGACTATGCCACTGTCAAATTCATGACTATCCTTCGAATGCACTGAGCCTTCATTTCTTCCCCCATTGGCCTACATTTTTGGGGACCGAATAAGACGCAAAAATAATAATACACCAGTCCATTTGCTGGAATATCTGTGTGACAAAACCAGACGGCAAATATGTCCGTTGTCCGCCTTATCACGCGAGATGTCTTACCTAAAGGAAAACAAAAGGATGCAAACAGACTTAAGGACGAAACGAAATATATAATTCTCAGCCATTATCTTGTTTTTTCGTTTGTGTAGAATTCTTACAGCATTTGGGGGAGTCGACAATATTTTGTATGAATGTGTTTTTTTTTTTTTTGGCAAACATCCTGTCTACTCGTTCGCCAATTTTTGTTCTACAAATAAAAATAAAATGGAATATGAGACAAAAAACCGGAAAAATTTAGGACAAAGCTTATTGGGCAATAAACTCTACGTGACAAGTCATTGCATTTGAAGATTTGGCTCGGAGTCTGCATCTGACACCTAGTCAAGAAAGGGTGAAAAGAATTTTTTTTGTTATTTCGTCCTCGAGAAACATGCAAGCAAGGATATTGGTCTTTTTCAGCTGCTGCTATATTTTCTTTTTTTTTTTTTTGAAGAGATAAAACTAGATGAATTGTTTTGGATATGCTTTCAATGTACATGAAGGACTTGGAAGGAAGTTATTTTATACGCAGATTCGATACTGCATTTGGACGTGACTGGGCAGCAATTGATGGTCGAGTTTTTTGCAACGAAAGATAAAATCGGATGTATCTAATGAACCTAAAATATTTCAGAATAGTGAATGCTTGCTTATTTTCCTCACTCATTCGCCTCGGTTTGACAAGCGGACACAACTGAAAGCTCACAACACGATAAGTTTTTGATTTTTGCTTTCAGTGTTTTGCCGTCACAGCAAAGCAAGTGATTTAATCTTCTCGAAGAAGTTTGCTGTGTCAAAAAGCAGATAACAAACTGATCGTGTATTCCTTAGTCAGACTGCTTCCGCTGGCCGATCATTCAACACTTCCACATGGACTTGTACCTTGAATCTTTTGATCCAGTCGAAAAGCAGGCATTTTTTCAATCGGTTCCTTAATTGGTATGAGATCTATAGGATTATTTATTCGCCTTGAGCATAAAGGCAACATCCCCGTCTGTCTTAAGCATAGGAACATAAGTCATATCCAGGATAATCCCATCTGAATCTGCAGGAATTTGTTTCAGTTTGAATGCATTAAAAAACAAACATGATAGACAAAAATACTCAACATAGCTTGACTTGAATTGGACTTCGCACGAGTCCCTTAACTTTTTGGATATGACACTTCTATTATATCCTCGATCTAGTTTCCATCACTTTTACAGCACTTGGCACAGTGAAGTTCTTGATATTGAGCACAAATCCATTCGTTGCTAGTTTTACTTTGGTTCCTAGTGAATATTTTGCGTGCTCTGCAACAGAAAAAACATTTTAAAGTCGAACAACATTTGGAAGTTCTTCTGAACATTGAGCTACTCTAGGTTGATCATTAAGACCTAGCAGCCTTTTTTTGAAGTATTTTAGAAGACTTTTGATAGCAATTCTGTAGTTTGTGTATGGCGCCATAAGTTGAAAACCAATCCAAATAATCTTAAGGATGTCTTTTACTCTATGAAAGATTAATCAATAAAACATTTCAAAACATTCTTATACTGAAGTTTCAACCATACCCTGTTTCTACATCACTACATTTCTGCACTGTGTAAGTGTTTATTTGGGGATTCTTCTTTTATTCCTTTTCAGTGTCACTCGGTATTTTGTCTCCGTACTCCGCGAGACCAATTTTCTTCAAAATTCTGCGAAATATAACCACTTACAACAAATAAGACAAATTTCAGTCTCTCGAGAAAAACGTCAAACTTTCTATTGTAAAGTTAAGTTTTGATATAAAATTGCATAGTCGCGGCGTCGAGACCGTCGCCTTGGCGTCACTTTTTATCTTCAATAGTTTTTAGTTGAAGAATACTCGGATTGTGGGCGATATTTATCCAGAATATTCCTGCAAATTCCACGAAATGCCTGCCTGTTCTAATAATGGTAGGACTGTGCGACTGTTTAAGAGTTAACGAGCTAACTGTCATCCTGCGGTCAGCCCAGGCTAAGATTAGTACTTTGTCTTTGGACTTAATCAACAATTTTTACTTATTCGAAATAATGTCCTTTAACAACACCTTCTGAATTCAACAATTTCTTTGCTTAAGTAAGACAGACCTTCTAAAAATTTATCGGCTTTTGTACCATAGAAATTATTTTCCCTTATTTGCGACATTGCGTTGAACCGGCTTAAAATTCTGGAGTATACACGTGCAAATGTTTTTCGAGTTTAAAAATAAAAAAAAAATATGTTAGAGAGTGAAATGGAAGGAATTAAACTTGCTGTACCTCAAGGTTCTGTCCTTGGTCCAATTCTGTTACTCATCTTTATCAGCTTTTTGTTTTATCGGAGGTGTTTGCTGATGATCTTGTAATCGCACATAGTTCATCTAACCCATTGAACTAGTGGTTTATCTCAAATTCGATGCACACTTAAGTTGTTTTGTAAAAAAATGCATGAATCGTTGGATCCTGAAGTAATCGGCAAACAATGCAAATGTTAGGAACGTGACTTCTTATTAATAACGACGACCTGTGGCAAGAATTATTCTAAGGTCGAGTTAGTAAGCAAAAGCTCCTTTGGTCAGATCAAATCTCGATAGTAACTCAGTCTCTACGTCCATCAATAGCCAGCCTCTGTCATACTTGTATTTAAAAATGGGTGGGGTGACCCTTAGAATTTGACTTTACCTATTTCAAATTCAAGTTTTTTAAAAATGTACAACAGAAGAGTGAGAAAATAAAAAATAGAAAAACCAAAGTAAATCGTAAAAGCTTCAACGCCTCTAGTATCAAGCAAAAAAGCCAATTTTTGACTTTCTTTATAAACACATGATGATGTGTGAGTGCTCTGATAGAATCCGGAAGTCTGTTAAATAAACGACATGAAACCACTTAATAAAAATTACGGAACGCACTTGAACGAAAAGCGAGTACAGATACTTGATTTTAGGAATTGTCACGTAAAACATAACTATTGACTAGTCTAAATTTAAGATCACCTGACCTCATATAGAAAATTTTCAGCACTTTATAGCAGTACAAGTGTCAAACTGGAAGAATCTTTAAATCTTTGAATAATCGAAAACTAGGATGTAAACAAATTCTTTTTATATTATGTTTTTTTGAAGCGACAATAGTGGCTGAATTTTATTCCAATAAACGCCTCCCTAAAAGGTGATACCATATTCCAATCTAGAATGAAAAACTCCATAATAAATCTTCAACAAAAGCTGTGTAGAGCGACTATTACCCAGAAAATAAAAGTTCCTGAGTATACCACGAAAATAGTTTTTTTAAATTACTCGTGTGGCTATTAAAGCTCATCCTCGATTCAATGACATGTCCCAGATACTTAAATTCGCTAACATTTTCAATTTGAAAAAAAGAATTCGCTTCAGCTGAGACAGCTATTAAAAGTACAAGAGGACAAACAAGAGGTTAAACCTTGGGCAGTCAGTTCCATGAAAGTAAACCTCTGCATTAAGACTGTTTTGCGCTACTAAATTGAAGAAATTAAGATCATTGATGTTCGAAGTAAGATTTAAAACCCTGCTTGCACCATAGGCAAAACCAATATCATCTGCAAATGCTGTAAGTCGTCCTAAGAAGAGTATTGGTCCCAAAACTGAACCTTGAGGTACTCCAATGTTGAGAAACTTTACATCGCTTCTTATGCCATCCATTTTTACTTTTCGTGATCGATTCCCAAGGTAGGACCTAAACCACTTGCAAATAAACCCTCGAAAGCCAGCGTTTTCCAATTTCCTAAGCAATACTATACACAATTATCGATGGCGATAAGAAGGAAAAAATTGCACTTTTCTTGCACTTTCAAAAGGGCGTTTGAAACAATAGATCGGAGTATATTGCTAAACAGATTACCAATACACGCTATAAGAGATTTAGAGCTTAAATGATTCAAATCGTTTTTGTCCAGTAGATCGCAAAGTAAAAAAATCAATAATGTATTCCAAAAGCTTCTCTTTTAAGACTCTTTCAAAGTCTTTGCTTAGGCAACTCAAGAGGTCTGTAGCTGTTTTAAAATTCCCTATTCTTGCGATATTTTAGAGGAAAACATCGCTTCTTGTTGTCTTAATATCTTTGAGGCCAGCAGCTAAGCGCCTAATTTTATGAGCAGTTGGTGTTGTGTCAAAAAAAGCAATGACAAGCTATTCCGGTAACAAATAGTAACTAGTATTCCCCATTCTTAACTCACTGTTTTCACCGATGAATATTTAAGAGTATCTTTTTACATTCGACACACTAAAGAACCAATTATCCCGTGGAATGTATCCTCTACTAGTTGTATGACAACATGGAAGTACACTCGCGGTAACATTCAATTTCGTGACCATTTTCCAAATGTTCTTCATTTTCTCTTTGAAGCTTCGTCATAATGAATGTCCCCTTCTCATGAACAACAAAAAAAAAATACTTCGCCCCTAAAATACTTGGCGACCATTTCGCTTTGTCACAAAAGTTAACTAGCCGCAGTATTCGACCATGATCATAATCAACTCTCTACCACTCTGCCAAAAAAAAAAAAACACTAACCACAGGACAACACAAAACACACATATACAGACACATACTCGCATGCACGTTTCCACAATAAATTTAGATTCATTAGCTCTGCAACATCAGCAACTGCATTGCAAACTGCAAACGTGCCCGACAAATCTCTGTTGCACTACCAGGCGAGACGCAACGACACACTTCATCAACACACACACTCCTTCTCACCCCCATTTACAGCTATCATCCTTCTTTCTGACATTTCTCAAATTGGACAAAATGTCGTATTGGGATTTTCATTTGGTCAGCAATTAGCCAGACTTGGTTGCCTTCCCTACACACTGCAGTTAAAATATTAACACTCGTTCTCGGTTGTGTCCCTCTTTTCTGTTCGGGGACAACCAACCACGTTTCATCATATCCTAGCGTAAAAGTTATAAAATTCTTAGAAATGAAAACTTTGTTCTCCTCCCCCAAAAGCCAACTCCCAGTCGTCCTCGTGTCATATCCTTCGTACAGTGCAGCGGCAGTGTGCAATTGCTAACTTTTATTTTCGAGTCGAGTCGAGTGGAGGTTTCTTGTTAAATGTGTTGCTGAAAGTTTGTATGTTACAAAGTCATAAATATTTAACGGTGGGAAATTTACCGATTGGGGAAAAACTATTATACAGACACACACACACGGAAAGTTTGAAAATTATTCAACGGTGAAAAATTATAACGACTGGAGGAGGACACGCGTCTGTGTCGTACGTTCATCGATAATAAATGCAGTTTCAGGAGATTTGCGCCAAACTTGCATTGTAAAATAATTAAGTAAATTTTGAAATTGATCAAGATGGATAGATTCATTTTATTAAGTATCGAAAATTTTTCAGAAACTGATTGGCTATCGCACATTTTACACAGAAATTTGATTTTTGGAAATAACAATCTTCGTACTGAAACAATTAACGTTTTTAATTAAATTAAAAAATTTTAAATAACTAAATTTACAGATAAATAAAAAAAAGTAAATCATAAATATTAAATAATAAATAAATGAATTATTAAATAAATAAGTAAATAAATAAATTCATAATAAATAAACAAATAAATTAATATATAAATAAATAAATAAATAAATAATAAATAAATCAATAAATCAATAAATAAAGAAAAAAAATAATTAAATAATTAATAAATAAATAACAAAAATTAAATAATTGAATAATTAAATAAATAAATAAACAAATGAATAAATAAATAAATAAATAAATAAATTAATAATTTAATAATAAATAAATACTAAATAAATTAAATAATTGAATAATTAAATAAATAAATTAATAAATGAATAAATAAATAAATATATAAATAAATAAATAAATAAATAAATTAATAAATAAATAAATAAATGAATTAATGAATAAATAAATAATTAAATAAATAAATAAATTAATAAAAAAATAAAAAAATAAATAGTAAATAAATAAATATGTTAAAGAATAAATAACAGTGTGAAAAAACAAATTAGTAATTAATATTCAGAGAACATCATCAAACCTTTTTTTCAGTAAGTTAATTGGTTAACCAAAATTTTATGTGCGTCTGAACAGCGAATCATTAAAGTATTTGTAAGCTTTATGATTCTTTCGAAGATCGATTTAACATTGTAGATTGATGCCAGGGTAGATTGAGCATCATTTTAAGAAGCTTGTTTTGCGACACTTGCAATCTTTGGATATGCGTTTTGGCACCTAAACCCAAACTGGACAACCAGATAGAAGAATAGCTTGAAATATTATTTTATGGATATTTTATGTATAATGATATTATTTTCATTTGACAATTTCGATTCATAAATGCGGATAGTATTCTAGTAGCAATGTTTACTTTATGCCATGTTTCATAAAAGGTCAGTTTCTCCTCCAAATAAATCCCCAAGTATTTAATTGCTAATCCACATTTAAGTTCAGTACCATTGATCTTTAGTTGAACTTTAGGAAGGTAACAAGACCCTTTTTTTCGTGTGAAAAAAATGGCTTGCATTTTTGCAAATTAACCTTTATTTTCCATTTTTTTTAATATTCAAACAGTATTTCAATCGCATAGTCAACGTTTCTTTCAATATTGAGTGAAAATTCATGCGGAGAGAATATTGCTGTGTCATCAGCAAACATGGCAGATTTACTGTCACTCATTTGGAGAAAATTGATTTAGAAGGTTTTTCTTGTAGCTTTTCCTTCAAACGAAATATGATTCTGTGATAAGAATATTTGATTTTAAATCGTAAATTTTTTTAGAAGTAAGGTACTGCGTACCACATCTCTTAATTGTGCAATATTTAAGAATTCAAAAATTTACTATGTATATATTTAGCAACAATAAAGAAGGAAAGATGACTATTTGGAGAAAATCGGAAGTACATATGCTGTATAAGATGGGGCTTATTACAGCACCTTGGTGTGCACCTGAAGGTGGATAAAATTGTTCCGAGGGGCAATTATTGACAAAGCCTATGAAACTACGATTTTTCTATATCCAAGAGAATCATTCCTATCGATTTACCGTCATTTCGTTTTATTTTTATGTGATCGCAAATTTTCAATACTTGGTGAGACGAACTATGAAAGCGATTTTTGGTATTTTATAACTTCAATACGTTCGCGCGCTGCGCATATTTTTAATGACTTGCGGTGGTGTACTTTGAATATTTCGAAAACTAGAGTACCTAGAAATGATTGTTGAAGTTCTGTTATTGATTATCTAAAGCCTTTAACGTTTTTGTAGAGATGTGTATATTCGTATATTTGCTCTCATTTTGAATAAAAAAAACATATGAAACCATTTGGTCGAGCCTGTCGACTCCGCCCATGTTGGCATTATATTCTTCTACTTCACCAGGCTTTATTAATGCGTTCTTAAAACGATTAAATACGGTTTTTAAGTTTGAATGATATGCTGTGGTTATCATGTTGAGATCCCTGTTGTCCCTCGACTTAGAAACGTAAATATTGTTTTGCCTTCTCGATAAATGCTCACCCTTTTTAAGTTTCTTACCTATTTCTTCCTCGGGGCTATTTTTTTCTGTTTGTTGGTAAAGTTCCAGTCAGATAAGTTCGAAGAGCCATTAGTTTATTGCAGAGGACGACACGATTGTAGTAGCCATCCATGTTAAGATAATGACCTTTGCCAAGGTAAGGATTCATAAGGCGAAAAAACCAAGTTGTCTATTTTCACTGCTTCATGATCTTTTCCGTGGTATATCTCAATATTAGGAGCTTCGGAAATGCAGTCGACCTCTGTGCAGTGCAACGATTCATCAATACACAAATTTTTGCCTTTTTTTTCAATTTTATCTAAACTGTTTATTGAATAAATCCAGAACTCCTGTAACTTTTTGTATGTACTTGTCTTGGATATTAGCATTTAGATTTATCCATCTCAATCTGAAAATAAAGTAGTTTTCTTAAAAAAGCGTCTCGTATTTTTGCTGGCTGGTTTGTAGAAAGCATAATTCAATAAATTTAAGCAATTCTAATGAATCAACTTTTCTAAAAGTAGATTAGGGACGTAAACGTAGATTTTTTGGATTCTTACTTTCAAACATTCGTTGCTCGTAACTGTTAGTAGAGTTGACTAAAAGATCGACAAAAGTATCTGAGCACATCAAATCAAAAGCTTGTTTTGGTGTTGTATTTGAAGAAAGTGGTTTTTGAATGCCACAATTGCTACTGTCAAAATCGAATTCTAAAATTGGCTTTGTATCATGGTACCAAGTTTCATCCATTTCTAAGTCTGGCTCGGCTAAAACCTGCTTTGTTGAAGGATCTTCTAATATTTTACCTGTTTCATCTTCTTCACTGCTGCTTTCAAAATCTTCAGCGATGAAATCAGGGTCGAGGTCGCTTCCAGCACTAAACGGCTCATCAACCGAACTTTCGTTCACATCAGAGCCAATTTCTGCCAATATTTGTTCTATTTTGAGTTTTCCATTCACAGTAACTACTGAACATAACTAAAAAAATATATACTTTTCAGTCTTTTCATTTGCTGTTTAATTTTAATTTTTTTTATAAAAATACTACCGCTCGACACTCAAAACTAAACTGCAGAATTTTTCATACGTCGTGCCTGAAAGTTTTGGTCCTTATTCTTTTTAAAAGTGAATATTGCTGCTGGTGCGCTAAAATCTACATTCCCTTAAATCTTTAGCTGATCTGTAACATGTAAACACGTCTTGATAAAAAACGTCTAACACGATTCTTTCAAAAATTTTGTTGAAAGAGCTTCGAAAGGTGATTGGTCTGGCACTGGTTTGCCAGTTTTTAAAAGAGGCACAACCTTAGCCTTAGTCTTCCAAGCAATAGGAAAATATTGCACTTTTAAAACATGCCTTAAATATGTTTTTTAACATTTTTATTCCCGCCTTCGGCAATTCTTTAAAAAATACATTTCTCAAGCCATCAAGTCCACTAGCTTTTTTCGTTTTCAATTCGTTTCGTTTCGTTTTTTAAACGTCAGACGGCGTTTCGATATTGATAGTATTAAAGTTTTGGATAACTTCCCTCATCATAGCACTATTTAAAGGGTCATCCAAGCTCTGGGCGACTGAATGATTTTTCTGAAAACCAAATTCCATGCCACTAAAATAGATGTTGTTACAGTCGGTATCTCGAAGACAAGGAATATGAAGGTTCTTGTCTCTTATTTATCGTGGGTGAAAACGACGTGTGCGTGGGCGTGTGATTTTAAAGCCTGTTTGGGATAATTTCTACATTTCCTGCGTTTCTGGGCGCCTGGTAATTTGGCCGGATTTTATGCAATATCGGCTCGTTTAGTTCAACTTTTCTGTTTTGGTTCTGAACAAGATTTATTCCTCTTATTTATCGTGGGCGTGTGATTTTAAAGCCTGTTTGGGATACTTTCTGCATTTCCTGCGTTTCTGGGCGCCTGGTAATTTGGCCGGATTTTATGCAATATCGGCTCGTTTATTCAACTTTTCTGTTTTGGTTTTGAACAAGATTTATTCCTCTTATTTATCGTGGGCGTGTGATCTTAAAGCCTGTTTGGGATAATTTCTACATTTCCTGCGTTTCTGGGCGCCTGGTAATTTGGCCGGATTTTATGCAATATCGGCTCGTTTAGTGCAACTTTTCTGTTTTGGTTTTGAACAAGATTTATTCCTCTTATTTATCGTGGGCGTGTGATCTTAAAGCCTGTTTGGGATACTTTCTGCATTTCCTGCGTTTCTGGGCGCCTGGTAATTTGGCCGGATTTTATGCAATATCGGCTCGTTTATTCAACTTTTCTGTTTTGGTTTTGAACAAGATTTATTCCTGTTATTTATCGTGGGCGTGTGATTTTAAAGCCTGTTTGGGATAATTTCTACATTTCCTGCGTTTCTGGGCGCCTGGTAATTTGGCCGGATTTTATGCAATATCGGCTCGTTTAGTTCAACTTTTCTGTTTTGGTTCTGAACAAGATTTATTCCTCTTATTTATCGTGGGCGTGTGATTTTAAAGCCTGTTTGGGATACTTTCTGCATTTCCTGCGTTTCTGGGCGCCTGGTAATTTGGCCGGATTTTATGCAATATCGGCTCGTTTATTCAACTTTTCTGTTTTGGTTTTGAACAAGATTTATTCCTGTTATTTATCGTGGGCGTGTGATTTTAAAGCCTGTTTGGGATAATTTCTACATTTCCTGCGTTTCTGGGCGCCTGGTAATTTGGCCGGATTTTATGCAATATCGGCTCGTTTAGTGCAACTTTTCTGTTTTGGTTTTGAACAAGATTTATTCCTCTTATTTATCGTGGGCGTGTGATCTTAAAGCCTGTTTGGGATAATTTCTACATTTCCTGCGTTTCTGGGCGCCTGGTAATTTGGCCGGATTTTATGCAATATCGGCTCGTTTAGTGCAACTTTTCTGTTTTGGTTTTGAACAAGATTTATTCCTCTTATTTATCGTGGGCGTGTGATCTTAAAGCCTGTTTGGGATACTTTCTGCATTTCCTGCGTTTCTGGGCGCCTGGTAATTTGGCCGGATTTTATGCAATATCGGCTCGTTTATTCAACTTTTCTGTTTTGGTTTTGAACAAGATTTATTCCTGTTATTTATCGTGGGCGTGTGATTTTAAAGCCTGTTTGGGATAATTTCTACATTTCCTGCGTTTCTGGGCGCCTGGTAATTTGGCCGGATTTTATGCAATATCGGCTCGTTTATTCAACTTTTCTGTTTTGGTTTTGAACAAGATTTATTCCTGTTAATTGTCGTGGGCGAGTGATTTTAAAACCTGTTTGGGATACTTTCTACATTTCCTCCGTTTCTGGGCTCCTGGTAATTTGGCCGGATTTTATGCAATATCGGCTCGTTTATTCGACTTTTCTGTTTTGGTTTTGAACAAGATTTATTCCTGTTAATTGTCGTGGGCGAGTGATTTTAAAACCTGTTTGGAATACTTTCTACATTTCCTGCGTTTCTGGGCGCCTGGTAATTTGCACGGATTTTATGCAATATCGGCTCGTTTAGTTCAACTTTTCTGTTTTGGTTTTGAACAAGATTATTTATTCCTCTTATTTATCGTGGGCGTGTGATTTTAAAGCCTGTTTGGGATACTTTCTGCTTTTCCTGCGTTTCTGGGCGCCTGGTAATTTGACCGGATTTTATGCACTATCGGCTCGTTTGGTTCAACTTTTCTGTATTGGTTTTGAACAAGATTTATTCCTGTTCCTTATCGTGGGTGTGTGATCTTAAAGCCTGTTTGGGATACTTAATACTTTTCCAGCGTTTCTTGGCGCCTGGTAATTTGGTCGGATTTTGTGCAATATCGGCTGGTTTAGTTCAACTTTTCTGTTTTGGTTCTGAACAAGATTTATTCCTGTTAATTGTCGTGGGCGTGTGATCTTAAAGCCTGTTTGGGATACTTTCTGCATTTCCTGCGTTTCTGGGCGCCTGGTAATTTGGCCGGATTTTCTGCAATATCGGCTCGTTTATTCGACTTTTCTGTTTTGGTTTTGAACAAGATTTATTCCTGTTATTTATCGTGGGCGTGTGATTTTAAAGCCTGTTTGGGATAATTTCTACATTTCCTGCGTTTCTGGGCGCCTGGTAATTTGGCCGGATTTTATGCAATATCGGCTCGTTTATTCAACTTTTCTGTTTTGGTTTTGAACAAGATTTATTCCTGTTAATTGTCGTGGGTGAGTGATTTTAAAACCTGTTTGGGATACTTTCTACATTTCCTCCGTTTCTGGGCTCCTGGTAATTTGGCCGGATTTTATGCAATATCGGCTCGTTTATTCGACTTTTCTGTTTTGGTTTTGAACAAGATTTATTCCTGTTAATTGTCGTGGGCGAGTGATTTTAAAACCTGTTTGGGATACTTTCTACATTTCCTGCGTTTCTGGGCGCCTGGTAATTTGCACGGATTTTATGCAATATCGGCTCGTTTAGTTCAACTTTTCTGTTTTGGTTTTGAACAAGATTATTTATTCCTCTTATTTATCGTGGGCGTGTGATTTTAAAGCCTGTTTGGGATACTTTCTGCTTTTCCTGCGTTTCTGGGCGCCTGGTAATTTGACCGGATTTTATGCAATATCGGCTCGTTTGGTTCAACTTTTCTGTATTGGTTTTGAACAAGATTTATTCCTGTTCCTTATCGTGGGTGTGTGATCTTAAAGCCTGTTTGGGATACTTAATACTTTTCCAGCGTTTCTTGGCGCCTGGTAATTTGGTCGGATTTTGTGCAATATCGGCTGGTTTAGTTCAACTTTTCTGTTTTGGTTCTGAACAAGATTTATTCCTCTTATTTATCGTGGGCGTGTGATTTTAAAGCCTGTTTGGGATACTTTCTGCATTTCCTGCGTTTCTGGGCGCCTGGTAATTTGGCCGGATTTTATGCAATATCGGCTCGTTTAGTTCAACTTTTCTGTTTTGGTTTTGAACAAGATTATTTATTCCTCTTATTTATTGTGGGCGTGTGATTTAAAAGCCCGTTTGGGATACTTTCTGCTTTTCCTGCGTTTCTGGGCGCCTGGTAATTTGACCGGATTTTATGCAATATCGGCTCGTTTATTCAACTTTTCTGTTTTGGTTTTGAACAAGATTTATTCCTGTTAATTGTCGTGGGCGAGTGATTTTAAAACCTGTTTGGGATACTTTCTACATTTCCTGCGTTTCTGGGCGCCTGGTAATTTGGCCGGATTTTATGCAATATCGGCTCGTTTATTCGACTTTTCTGTTTTGGTTTTGAACAAGATTTATTCCTGTTAATTGTCGTGGGCGAGTGATTTTAAAACCTGTTTGGGATACTTTCTACATTTCCTGCGTTTCTGGGCGCCTGGTAATTTGGACGGATTTTATGCAATATCGGCTAGTTTAGTTCAACTTTTCTGTTTTGGTTTTGAACAAGATTATTTATTCCTCTTATTTATCGTGGGCGTGTGATTTAAAAGCCCGTTTGGGATACTTTCTGCTTTTCCTGCGTTTCTGGGCGCCTGGTAATTTGACCGGATTTTATGCAATATCGGCTCCTTTAGTTCAACTTTTCTGTTTTGGTTCTGAACAAGATTTATTCCTCTTATTTATCGTGGGCGTGTGATTTTAAAGCCTGTTTGGGATACTTTCTGCTTTTCCTGCGTTTCTGGGCGCCTGGTATTTGACCGGATTTTATGCAATATCGGCTCGTTTAGTTCAACTTTTCTGTTTTGGTTTTGAGCAAAATTTATTCCTTTTATTTATCGTGGGCGAGTGATTCTAAAACATGATTGGGATACTTTCTACATTTCCTGCGTTTCTTGGCGCCTGGTAATTTGGCCGGATATTATGCCTTATCGGCTCCTTTAGTTCAACTTTTTAAAGCCCGTTTGGGATACTTTCTGCATTTCCTGCGTTTCTGGGCGCCTGGTAATTTGGCCGGATTTTATGCACTATCGGCTCGTTTGGTTCAACTTTTCTGTTTTGGTTCTGAACAAGTTTTATTCCTGTTATTTATCGTGGGCGTGTGATTTTAAAGCCTGTTTGGGATACTTTCTGCTTTTCCTGCGTTTCTGGGCGCCTGGTAATTTGGCCGGATTTTATGCACTATCGGCTCGTTTGGTTCAACTTTTCTGTTTTGGTTTTGAACAAGATTTATTCCTGTTCTTTATCGTGGGTGTGTGATCTTAAAGCCTGTTTGGGATACTTAATACTTTTCCAGCGTTTCTGGGCGCCTGGTAATTTGGTCGGATTTTGTGCAATATCGGCTGGTTTAGTTCAACTTTTCTGTTTTGGTTTTGAACAAGATTTATTCCTCTTATTTATCGTGGGCGTGTGATTTTAAAGCCTGTTTGGGATACTTTCTGCATTTCCTGCGTTTCTGGGCGCCTGGTAATTTGGCCGGATTTTATGCAATATCGGCTCGTTTAGTTCAACTTTTCTGTTTTGGTTTTGAACAAGATTATTTATTCCTTTTATTTATCGTGGGCGTGTGATTTAAAAGCCCGTTTGGGATACTTTCTGCTTTTCCTGCGTTTCTGGGCGCCTGGTAATTTGACCGGATTTTATGCAATATCGGCTCGTTTATTCAACTTTTCTGTTTTGGTTTTGAACAAGATTTATTCCTGTTAATTGTCGTGGGCGAGTGATTTTAAAACCTGTTTGGGATACTTTCTACATTTCCTGCGTTTCTGGGCGCCTGGTAATTTGGCCGGATTTTATGCAATATCGGCTCGTTTATTCGACTTTTCTGTTTTGGTTTTGAACAAGATTTATTCCTGTTAATTGTCGTGGGCGAGTGATTTTAAAACCTGTTTGGGATACTTTCTACATTTCCTGCGTTTCTGGGCGCCTGGTAATTTGACCGGATATTATGCCTTATCGGCTCCTTTAGTTCAACTTTTTAAAGCCTGTTTGGGATACTTTCTGCATTTCCTGCGTTTCTGGGCGCCTGGTAATTTGGCCGGATTTTATGCACTATCGGCTCGTTTGGTTCAACTTTTCTGTTTTGGTTCTGAACAAGTTTTATTCTTGTTATTTATCGTGGGCGTGTGATTTTAAAGCCTGTTTGGGATACTTTCTGCTTTTCCTGCGTTTCTGGGCGCCTGGTAATTTGGCCGGATTTTATGCACTATCGGCCCTGTTATTTATCGTGGGCGTGTGATTTTAAAGCCTGTTTGGGATACTTTCTGCTTTTCCCGCGTTTCTGGGTTTTTTCAATTTTAAAATTATATTCCAAAAAAGATTTAGCTCCCTTTTCAAGTTCGCTTAGTTTTTTAATTCCTTGTGATTTTTGGGACACGTATCTCGACAGCACTTAAAACAGATTTAGAAAAAAAAATCAACAACATTCTTGAACATTGGTTATTTTTTTTGGAGATCATGAGGATTGTTCTTAAATTGAATTTGATTTTTAAATTCAAAACTGCATAAAAAACCTATATGTACATGCGTGCATAGCTAGACTTTGTCTACACCCAGGAAATATTTCCTCAAACGGCTCTCATTTAGAATGGAAATCGTCTGAGGAAATTGGTGTAGTTTCACGATGTTTGGCGCGCGTACAAAGGATATTATTTCTATGCACAATGGGTATGAGTTTGCGGGTGGCCGTGTGCTTATTAATTGAATTGAATATTGCAGGAAATGCATTTTCTCGTGTTCTCCTTTGTGGATATTAGATTGGCGTTTGTCGGTGGTGATAGCCGGTGCCATTTTGTGTAATAAGCCTCAAAAGGAGGCCGTTGCGAAGGCAAAATTCTTGTGGAATTACTAATAATGGTGAATTAAAAGTTCTTGCGGCAAACATTTAATGGATATTTTTCCCGAATGAGGTTGTCCGTATGGTAAATTGTTGATTATTTAAGTGGATGTAGTGGGGGATGAGACGATTGCTGCAATGACGGCGACTTGTAGAGTTTGTGGGCGGAGGTAGGGAAATTATAGGGGCACTGCAGCTGATGTAGTTTGTAGAAAAAAAAACCGCAGGAAATGCAGAGGTGGATAGAATGCTCTGATTAATAGTTTATTAAGGGCATTAATTGATGGTGTGCCACTTTATTTTCAAAGTCAATTTTATTTAAATTGACCCTTTGGGCAAGTTAAGCTTTGTGAATATGCAAACGACTTGTCTGCAGGTGATTGCATATGCATTTAATTGTTGTTCTAAAGACGGATTTCTAAGCTGCCCTTAAGGGTTTTACATGCGCAGACAATCGGATGAATTTGCGAATAAATAAGTAAACGCTTGCGTCTATTGCAACGCGATAAGACTCAAAACGATGTTAGAATTCAAAACTGTATTCGTCATCAAATTTTGTCAATTTTAAAACACGTGTTTTTTGTGTGGGCCACCCTTAATTTTTAGCCTTATTTTATTTTATTTATTGGTTTCTAAAGCTGTCATAGCAGTGGTGAATTGTAATTGCCTATCTTTGACGCTTCAGAAGATACAGCTCTGCGAAAGACGGGCGGACGGGCGTACAGCGGAGTCTTTATTATTGGGTTCCCTTGTAACGTTTTGGGTACAGAACCCTAAAAAGGAAAGCACATCAATTACAAGCGCTGACTCGAGAAGGACAGCCGACGTAATGAAGCCAGGATAGGGCAAAAGTGAAGCTAACAAAGCAAGCTTAACTCCGACAACAAGAACCTCTTGATGAATACTTACTTTGCCGGTTCAATAGCACATCTTGCAGTTTTTAGTTGAATGTCGATTAAGTGAGTCGAAGTCAGAAATCTTGTGAAAATGGAAACGAACGTGTATCGAGCTGTCAATAAATTTTTGTTTTTGAAAGGCAATACGCCTACGAAAATTAAAGATGTGTTGGACTCTATATATGGGGAGTCTGTGCCTTCATTTCCCACAGTGAAATTCTGGGCAGCTAAATTTAAAGGTGGCCGTAAGAGCTTTGGCTGACGATGAACGTTCAAGACGTCCAAAAACTGCAACTACTGAAGATAACATCGCTTAAGTTTACCAAATAGTACAAGACGACCGCCGAATTAAACTGAGGGAGAAAGCAGAGCTTTTGAAAATGTCCAAATCAAGATTAAGGCATGTGAAAGTAGTCCGCACGTAGGGTTCCGCGTTGGCTTACCTTAGACCAAAAACGTGTGTGAATGAACATTTCCAACGCTCTGTTGGCTCAGTTAAGGCGCAATAAAATCGAGTTTTGGCGTCAATTTATTACTATAGATGAAACTTAGAAACACCATTGTACTTTAGAAATAAAAATACATTCAAAGCAGAGGTCTGCAAATGGGAAACTGGCTGCAAAAAAAGCAAAAATTGTATTGTCGGTTTGGGAAGTGATGGCGACTGTTTTTTGGGTTAGTCACGGAGTTAACTTAATCGATTATCATGAAAAAGGAAAAAAAATCAAAGGAGCATACTACGCATCATTCCTTCATAAGCTGAAGGCAGAAATTGCTTAAAATGGCCACATTCGCCACTTGTTTTACCAAGACAACACGCCGTCTCACACCATTGCCATGGCCAACATCCACGAATTGCGGTTTGAACGGCTTGACCCATTCGCCTTAAGCACCAAATCTAGCCCCAAGCGACTTCTTTGTGTTCCCTCATCTAAAACCTGCGCTCGGAGGGCAGAGATTTTCGTCAAATGAGGAGGAAATCACCTTCGTGAACAATTATTTTGCAGAGAAAAATGCCGAGTACCATTTGGATGGGTTACAGAGCTGGGAGCATCACTGGGAGAAGTGTGTAAATTTACGAGGACACTATGTCGAAAAAAACAAAAATAAAAAAAATAAGAAAAAATGTCTTGCATCATTGTAAGGTCGAAAACTTTTCAGGTATTCGTACATTCGTTTCGACTTTACAAATGACTTTACAAATCCGTAGACAAGATGGTGTCATCTAGCTACCATGCAGCATTCTTTCACGACGATTCCGCCTGAATTTGAGATGCATACCCTTAAGTTGAAGAGAGCTGGAACCATCAAACCAATCAGTCTCTCCTCTTTTAAGGTAAAGACCTTCTTAATGAGCTTTCCATACAAAACATACACAATGGCAACATTTGAACGCTACAAAATATAAGGATGGCCGTGAAAGCAAATAAACCAAAAATCCAGCACTTACGCCTGAAAAACAAGTTCACTCGAAAGTAGAATGATAAATTTCTCAGATTGTCGAGAGCGCTGTTAAAATTCATGTTGAGGCTTGCGATCAAGGGCAGGCATATAACACAATAAATGTGGCTCATTGTTGTTAATCCAATATGAAGTTGTCATACCCGTCAGCGAAAAGTACCTTCCATTAGCCCTCTTCAAGCAGTATTGAAAGTGCTTGTCCTCTGGACGGAACGAAGCGGCCTTTATTTCAGTCCCAATAAAAACTGCCTTGTTCTCTTCAAGGAAAATTAATCCCACAGTGACTTTCCCATGAAAGCAAATATCTGGATATCATGCTAGATTCATGGCTTACATGAAACAATAACGTTGAAAAGAACGGGCACCGAGCTCTCTGTGCCTATACTATACTAGAAGACGTTTTGAAAAAGCTTGGGACTATATCTGAACGTAAAAATATGAGGTGCGGTTAGAGTACGGAGTGAGTCAGGGCCTCTTACAACAAGCTTCTCAAGCCAGTTCGGTCCTTACGTAGCTTTCTTCAGTTTTGCACTTCAAGTTAGTTGAGGTTGTCTGAGACGCGATCTTCCTCTACTACGCCGTCCTTCGAAGAGTGAATTCGAAAACTTTCCGGACCGGTGCATTGGTGTCCATTGGCTCTACTTGAACCAGCCGCCTCAGTCGCTAGACTAGGTCAGTGTCGCTATACAACCAAGCCGTACACTTCATTATTGACTCTTCTCCTCCATTCCCAGTCTATACGGACGGGACCATAGATCACATGGAGAATTTTTCTCCCGAACCAACCTAAGTAGTCCATGCTTGTGCACCATAAAGCAGGACCGGGTTGAATATAGGGGGACACTTTAGTTTTTTGACAGAAGACTTTACTGCTCAATTGATTTATTTCAAATACGATGTTAAAATGTCATGGCAGCGCATAACCTTTTCTAAAACCTCGGGGTCGGTGAGGACTTTGCCAACCGTAATGAAGCAGCGTGAGTTTTCCTTCGTCATACATCACAAACGGACGGGATTGGCAGGGAAACCAAAACTAGATAAGGCTGTATAGAGTTTGTCTCTGTAGATGCTGTCATAAGTGGCCTTTAAAATGAGGTGGCCATCGATTTGGAGCTTCTTCAGGATCAGGCAAACTTTCTTCCGACAATAAAGTATGCCGCTGACAAGTTGATATCCTAACCAAGTCTTCGTCCGACTTAAGGAATCGTACACGTGGAACCTCTTTGAAGCTGCTCGTTTTTTCACAATAAGAAAAAATTCCTTTCTATTACCCAGCAGTAGAGGCAGGAAATAACGCTTGCTGACCTTGTCCACCTAATTCGCAAATCCTTACTGATGCAGAAAACATAAGAACAGAAATCAAAGCACGCAAATGGATTACATAGACTTGCAGTATCATTCAATTGACAGCACGAAAAACCAAAATTTTGGACTGCATTTAAATCCTTTATGAATTCGACAAACACTACCAAGTCTTCCTCACCTTAGTCCATGGCCGAAGAAACGTCAAGGGAGTTCAATGGCAGGCGAGCTGTATTATTTCTGACTGCCTATAGTCAAAAACTTACAAAATAAAAACTCTCTTTGGCGTTACGTAAGAGTGACCCAGATCATTGCTCCGTCTCGTGGTTTGAATATCCCTCAGATGGGGCATAATCCTTTACGATTTCTGTAGGAAAGATCAAAATTAAGGAGGAACCAAGAGCTCAAGAAACAGCAATAGTTTCACTTAAAGATAACCCACTTGTAAGTTCCCATGAACTTTTTACATCACAAGTTACCTAAGCTCTACGGAGGATGCATCCCATCCAACCTAACCTAATATAAACAATGCTAACCCGCCATTCATGCTCTATTGGATGCGATAGCTTGCAACATCATGCATCCAACGTATAGTTCACACATCCATTTTGGTTTGCACTCACACAAGAAAAAACAGGTTTAAAAAAAAAACTGCGAACTAAGTGAATGCAAAAAAGTTCATATAAAACTCCTTAGTCGCTGTTCGGACTCCGCATATGAAGGCATGAGTTCTTGTATGGTGATTTTTAGTGAGTCGTTTATGCTCATAAGCTTTCTACAATTGGCAGTTCGAAGCCAGTTGGAGCGGATGATTTACTTTAAACAGAAAGATTAATAAAACAAATTCTAAAAGTAATTTAAATGATACAATCGTTTATACATTATTAAAATCAAAAATAAATAAAACTTAATAGTTCACGGTAAAATATGAAACGTCAAAAATAAACTGTTTAACTTCACTATGGTCCTAAAATTTGTAAACTAGTGTGAGACGTTTTAATAAAGGTTTTACAATACACACTCGAATAATATTAAATTGCCACCACGGTACCGGCTTCAACTTAATCTATCCACGTATTGCCTTAACATTAAGCAGTAAGTCAATATAATATTCCCCGCTCTAACAATAATAAACCATATGCCTCGAGTCCAAATTGAAACACACACTATATAAACATAAAATAAATTGAAAGTACATAAAAGATATTTTCGGGCTTTCGGGAAATATCCATGTTGTTTTCAACTTAAGGCTTGAAATATAAAAAAAAGAAAAAACAGTGTTTCACTATATTCAACCACCCTCAAGTGCGTCCCGTCAGAAGACTTCCAACACAGCACACCCCTAGACCTATAAGTGGGCCATTGTACACGTCGTCGTCCTCGTGCCTGTCTCTAATGTTAGTGCCTGGTGCTGTTCTAAAATTGCTTCCATGCCTGCGTCTTTCTTGCGTGAATATTTGTTTAATTAGAACTTTGGAATGTACACTGCTTTGGTCTGCGTCACGTCTCTACACACATGCATGGCAAAGTTTCGCTCCAATTTTGAAAATCCTAAAGCCTGATGATGAGATGCTTGCGATGATGATGATAATAACATACAAGTGCTAGGACAGGAAAACGACCTCATGGATATTTATCCTGTAAACATTAAAAGAAAACCCCTTTTTGTTTTGTTGCTACATCGGCTTCAGATTGAATCAGTGGTATAGGTTGAAGTAAGGGTGGAAATATTGTGGCTAGGTTAAGCTCTCATCGAGTTGAGTGCTTAAATTACTAGCCGAAGCAGTGTAAACTCACTCACAGTACCGAAAGAGGCAAGAGTTCGATTTTATTTGCTCACCGCAAATTAAATTTTCATTATTAATATAGGACTGAGAAAATTGTTTTTTTTTACAGAAAATATAGAAAACATTTTATTTAATTCATTTAACGGCTTGGAATTCAAAAGTTTTTCTGAATTGCTATGGATTTTAAGAATTATTTATCTTTATACCTTTAACCTAAAAATGTTTGATAAAATTTCATATCACATAAAAACTAATTACTTTTTTTTCTTTTCATTTTCAGGTAAGTGAAGAATTTTGACTGCTTCCTTGGATTCCCGAAAAGTATTTTATTCAATTTTAAAAAGGTAAAGAAATTTTTATCTTCTAAACGTGTCAAAGCTTATTTAATAGAAAATATTGAATTTGTTCAATCACAACAGTTTCTTTGGAATTTTTTAAATGTTTTTTGTACTGCTCATAGATATCGTTCTTAAATCGTAAAATGTCCCGTCTTACAAATGCGATAAGTCATAAAGAGAACGGCAAGTTTTTCTGTTTTTTTGATTTGTCGCAAATCATCATTCTTTTCGTCATTTGAATACCTATTCGACAGTTGTTAGATTTGTTTAAAAAATTGTGAAAAAAACCACACTGTCCAATATTTTTGAGTAAAAGAATTTCATTCAATTGACTTGGCAGTATCCTCCTTGATTCTGTTCACTTAATTTCTCAAAACAAAGCTTCACCAACATGGTTTTCGAGTGACTGAATCTGTTCTATGGTGTCCATCTAACATCGATCTTTAGCGGCACTTCTCTGGTACGTAATTTAAGCCTGGCAGGACAGGGGATTGTCTAAATCAAGCCCTCTGTGTAGCCCTCTGTATTATCTGTTAAGTTTCTTCCATTCAAATTTTTGAAGAAAAATGGCCAATGATCAACTCTACAAGTCAGACTTACTCATACGGCAATTTGTAAGAGAAGGGAAGAGTGGGTGGTCATTCTGTTCCTTCCTTTATCAATATGACGTTGTAAGTGAATATTCCCTGATCTTCAACAGAAAGATATTTAAGTCGTTTTTAGGGTTCCGTACCTCCGTCTTCTTTTTGATCGCCAAAATACTTATTTTGCCGTTTGGATCGAAATTGTAGCGTGAACTTAACGCAATTTATATTCGGTTTGACAAAAACTATTTATAATATTATATATTTTAGTCGTTTTTAGGGTTCCGTACCTCGAAATGAGAAAAACGGAACCCTCATAGGATCACTTTGTTGTCCGTTCGTCTGTCTGTTAAGACCCTTTTGCGTGGAGATATCAAGTTGGAATTTATATCAAATGCTTAAGTCTACTGTCCCTTATAGCTGTGAAAAAATCAAACTTCTAAGCCAACGTAATAAAAAGAAACAGCAATTTAAGCCGCATATTTTCGAAATCTGAACGGTATTTCCAGTCGACATTGAATCTTGAAATTCGGCACGATCCTATGTACGGAAACCTCGGTGCGCAAGTCCGACTCGCTATTGCCCGGTTTTGTTTTGCAGGAAGCTTGAACATTTGAACGTAATTTCGAACAAGGCCGGCTGAGTTCTTAGGTGGTGAAGACGCAACTCACCGGTCGAACCAACAGGCTGCAAGTATTAAAGTTTGTGCAAAAGACTCTTTTGTTTGGCATCGTCTGTTTTATTCCCGGGTGCGTTCGAGGGATATAACCCACATTGATGATTCGAAGATATTCTATCATAGTAACGTATCTTTTGAATAAATTGGGTCTCTTAGAATAAGATATAGCATGTCAAAAGTATTTTTAGGTTTGTCGCAATCACAGGTCGTAAATTCCATCGGCTTTGAACAGACACACAAGTCCAGCCATGGCCTAATTTGCACGAATGTAGCAGTGTCTCGTTCTTGTCGAATTTTGCTTCAAAAAATGCCCCAAAAAAGTTTTGATATATAGAAATAATTTTTTCCAAAAAGGTCTCGTTTAGAAAACTAAAACTGCATTTGTATGAGCGCGATTAACTCAGAGTGTCTTTTCGAAAAAAAAAATTACGATATTGCCAAATTCGGTAACAAAAGTATCGAGCATTTTTTTTTGCGCCTTTATTAACCTAAGGAAGTCGCCAAGTTTGCATGACATTACCGAAATATGCATCCGTCCTACTCCACTGTGATGTAAGCATTCACAGATAAACAGATCAAGATGGATTGTTTTTTTCAATTATGCGTTAAATATTTATCTACATAATTCAGCTCAACTGAGTTATTGAAATGGATAAAAAAGAGAGTAGGTGAATGTATATAACCCTGAGGTACTCCGGCACTATCAGCAAATGAGGTGGCCACTGTACAATCGTTCGGAACTGATCATTGATTTTCAATTCACCAGCAGAGTGTTTTCTGACATCAAGATTTTGAGTCTGAGACATTTGTAATTTCATATGCTTTTCAGTTTGCGACTCTTGAAATATTTAACTATCTCAGTATTCATGTTTTTCCAATAGCCGTGGATACGATACGATGGAGGGCAGTGGTGTGGATTGATGGCAAACAATTGTTTATTTATATGGCGGTTTTCTGGCCAGACAATGTGTTTGTGCTCATATGACATCAAAGCAGAACATCAACGGAAAATGGATGTCATAAGTTCTGTTGCTCTTTTTTTTATTAATATTGTAGGTATTTTGTCAAGTCAACCACCTTTAACGAATAGTTAGAAAATACATTTGCACATACGTCAGCGTTTTCCTTCTCTAACAATTTTGTATTGCCAATAGAACTCGAAAATGCAGCTTACTATATTGAACGTGTTAACGTACCCTCCAAGCATGCTCCCAAAGCATATGGAAGAATGACACTTGTCAGGAGACAATTAGTTTAATAAATTCAGCACTGCATGTTCTTATTTTTCTAATTATTATTTTGAATCTCTTTCCCTTAAACCTTGCTTGCAATTCCACTGTTTATCATTTCACTTATTTCCATACAAAATCACCACCATCCATTCAGTACTCGTATTTCAAAACTGCTTGACAAAATCCACTCCCATACATAGCCCCCCCGAAAAAAGAAAAAACCCCTTAAATGTAATCGCAAGTGAATATCCCTAAACCATAAACATAAAACAGGTTACGTGTTGTTGAAAAGAAAAAAAAAATGAAAATAATAATAAAAGAAAACGAATACATTATTTTAATGATTAATTATTAGTGAAAATTGAATAAAAGAAAAATGTAAAATATATGAAATTGCTTCCAACAGGCGTTAGTTTTGAACGGGTTTTGGTGTATTTTGGAAGAAATCCGATTGAAACCGTCCAAAACTGAGGCCAGTTCGTAGCGCACCCGTCTCTAAATGTTTTTTAAACCAATAATGTTTATTTAATTGTTATATGGTTTTATTATTTAAACTTATCTTTGTTTTTTTTTTTAATTACAAAAAATCAAAAACCATTTCCCATTTCGTTTGTTTTTCTTGTACATACATTTTCCCCAGAGACATTACAAAAAAACGAAAAAAAAGACGTATCTTAATTCTAAATGTTTAAACAAAAAAATACAAGTAAACAAATGAAACATAATTACGATCTCTTTCAATGCTAAATAACTATTTTTTTTAATTTTATTTATATAAATTTTTATTTTACTTAAAAAAAAAATATATTTAAACACTGCAAACATTTTTTTAAATACTTTTGATTTATTTTTTTTATTTATTATTTTTTTTTTATTTAAATTAGTGAAAAAGTGAAAAAGTATAAAGTGAATAAAAGTTGAATAAAAGTTGAATCTTCGAAATAATGCGAATACAAACTCACCTCAAGCTCTCTTTGCCTACAGAACCGTTATGCATTAAAAGCAACTTTTTCAATATAATTTATTTATTATTTAATTTTTCTTTTTTCTTATGAATTGTAACGCAGGTACAGAACTATATAGAAACGCATGTGTTTGCAGTGTTATTTTCTATAAACCAAAAAAAAAACTATATACAAACTTGTTTCATCTAAGTTTTCTTCATTAATTTTTTTTAATAAATAATATTTTCCTTTAATCCGTGTTGCTTTTGTGTAATTGTCTTCATAAAGAATGTATCTACATAAAATATTTCTTAAATTAGATGATGAATTAAACAAAAAAAAATTAATCTAATCAGATATCTTGCTGAGGCTCTTCATTCTCCGAATGGCAAACACTTTATTAACATTAATATTTTTTTTTTTCGTTTAGAAAATGATAATTAAATTCTCAGTGTCATCGATAATCGGATATTTTATGTCGATAGTTTCAAAATTTTAGTAGAACGTGACAAGAGAATTTAATAAATTAATTAAGTGCTTTCATTTGTTTACTTGTTCATACGTGCCCTGTTTTGCAAATGTATCTAAAAAATATGACTAAAAGTATGATTTTATTATTATTATTGTGTACGGCATGCTTTCAATTTTTTGCTCGTGGATGCTGCTTCTTTTTGTTTATTATTAGATTTGTTTCCTTTATTTTGCAATTAATTTTTTTTTATTAGAATCATAACTTTGGATTTGAAAATAGTTGCATGGATTTAGTTGACAATGAATCTCTTATCAAAACTTATAACGACTTTCGTACAATCTTAAGTGATCAAACAAAAAGAGAGACAACATTTGTCAGGGATCACTCGAATTAAGGCTTAAATGGATACAGTACTATTCCCATATTTGTGTTTCAAATCAATCCAATCGAATCGACACTTGTCTCTGTCTCTATTTAAGTTGCTGCTTTCTACTGTTTCAACGACTTGATAACTGCGAGAAGTTTACTATTGACTTTCACTTTTGGACGTACTGCTAAAGCGAATACCCTCCAACGAATGACATTCCTTGTATTAAAAAAAAAAACTTATTTAACGCTGGAACGGCTTGAATTCAATGAATTCACAAATTATTTGAAGTTAAATGCTTCATCAATAAGTAAGGATTTATTGTCGCCAGTCAAAATGATTGCATTCTTTTCCCATTAAAGTCTTTCTTGAAGTCACTTTGCAATCATCAATCAAAATTGATGGACTGTAAGTCATTGAATGCCATCTGATTCCTGAAGTCAGTAATTCTATTAAGTCCCTGAAGTTTTAATTTATTCAAATCCAATCATTGTAGTCCAGTCTCTGAAGTCTTTGAAGTCTTTGAATTCTTTGAAGTCTTTGAAGTCTTTGAAGTCTTTTAAACATTAAGCTCTAATACCACATTCGAGTATTTTGATGGAGGAAGACATTTTGTTATGATGATTAAATTTGCTCGACCGATATCATCAAAATAGATACCCGGTTGTGTTTCGAATGGTGTGACCTCAAAGTTATAGGCCATTGGTTGAGAAACTATTGGATTCATTGCGATAGCTATGATGCACAACAATAAGAGGGACTTATGGCATATCCATGATACTAAAGAATTGACGGTTTTGTTTTCCAAAGTTGAATTCTTAGAGTTAACTTCAGTAGTTGTTTTGCGGTCTCCTGGTTCTGGTTTTCTTTCATGATTTTCAATCGGCAACGGGCATAGTTTGGATAATGGTCGTTTTGAATGGCTTTTGTTGCAAAAGACTGTTACTGCGCGGACATGGTGATCCTTTCCTGGATGTAGTTCTGTTATCTTGGCTAAGTTCCACTTAGTTGGTGGTAACCGCTCGTCCTTGATTAGTACTATGTCACCAATGGAAACGTCTTTCTGTTCTTGTTTCCATTTGGATCGTTGTTGAAGTTGCGCCAAATATTCTGACGACCATATCTGCCAAAAAACTTGAGTTATTTTTTGTAACAATCTCCATCGGGAACGGTAATCTTTTACATGATCAAGTCTAGGATCAGGTAAAGCGTTTAAGGCAGTACCAATGAGAAAGTGTCCAGGTGTAAGAATGGGGTTGTCATCAATATCGTTGCTTATTGCAACTAGAGGATGAGAATTCAGACAAGCTTCTATTTGCGTTAATAGTGTGGACAGCTCTTCAAATGTCAAAGTAGTATCTCCGATGACCCTCTTTAGATGATATTTCATCGATTTTACTGCAGCTAACAACAAGCCGCTGAAGTGTGGTGCGGCCGTCGGAACCAAGTGCCAATAGACTCCATTTACAATCATTGTATCTGCCGCTTCTTTGTTGCTTTGGGCGATTACAAGTTTAAGCTGTTGCTGTAGCTCTTTGTTTGCTCCTACAAATGTTGTATCACAGTCACTGTAGAAATCCTCGTCGGGAAGTGAATCTTCTAACAGATGCAATAAACGCTTCTGAAGTGAGATCGCTGACTAGTTCTAGATGAATGGCCTTAGTTGCCAAACACACGAATACTGCAATATAACCCTTGGTTGATCGATTCCCTCTGCCTTTTGACATACGGACTTGAATCGGGCCAGCATAGTCAATCCCCGTGTGTGTAAATGGTCACGATTGTGTGACTCGTGGAGAAGGGAGCATTCCCATAATTTGATTTTTAGAGACTGCGTTGAAGCGGTAACATCGCAGGCAGTTGTGGATGACCTGACGTGGTCCTGACTTTGCTTGAATCACCCAGAACGACTGACGAAGTGTGGCCAATAGTAGTTTAGTAGTAGTTTAATTCCTCCTCCTGAATCTACTGTGGCGTGGAAGTATGTACGGATGCCTTTCATTTTCAGACATATTTGCGTTTTCAAGTCTGCCTCCGACCACCAAGAGATGATGAGTATCCAAGCGTGGAGCTAAAGCTAGCAACTTACTCCTCTTAGGCATGATATTTCTTCTTGAAATGCCATTTTCTGAACTAATCGAATCAGCGCCCTTTGCGTTTCTTCCAATTCCGAAGTGCTAAGTTTTTCAATTCGCCTGTTCTCCTTGCTGTTCCTTACATTGAAGACAAATCGTTTGCAGTTAGCAATTGTACGAATCAACTTCGTGAAGGAAGGTTGGGTTTTTCGATTGGAGATGTTATCGCAACAGTTGCTGCTACGGTTGATCGTAACTCTGGATGTTGAGGCCAATGTGACGGAACCCCTTGAAACCATGCTGGTCCACTCCACCATAGGGGATGAATATTTAATTGACCTGGTGTTACACCTCTCGATGCACAGTCTGCTGGATTTTCAACTGACCTTATATGTCCCCAAGAGGTTTGCTCTGTGTTTAAAAATGCCTGAAAAATGTGTGATAAATGCCTTTTCATGCGATGTTCCTCTTTTTATCCAGGCTAAAACGATGGTTGAGTCCATCCAGGCATAGACATTTTTTGCCGTAGTATCAAACACATTCCTCATTTCATTCAGTAGTTTCGACAATAGATGTGCTCCGTAAAGTTCCGTCCTTGGTATAGTGAGTTTCTTCTCGAGTTTTGCATGTGAGTACAATAGCCTTATGCACTCCATATTGATCAGTAATTCTTGAGTATACTACTGCAGCATAGGCTCCATCAGAGGCATCACATCAGTTCATTTGGAACCAACAAAGTACTACGTTTTTTATTTATTTTGACTTACACCCACCAGTGGTAAGGGGTCAACAATAAATATAATCATCATACTAAAAAGCTAACAGGCTCCCGACCTGTGAAGATCTTCTGCTTGACAAATGACAGACTTTCAGTCCTTACGATTTCAGGCATACTGTTTTGAACACACTTCTTCTGTCAAACCGAAGAAACAGCGCACCGGTTTTTAAAAATTAATCTTCGCCGCCGATGAAAGTCAAAACTCCATAACCATTGAGAAGTTACTTTTTGCGATGGATGGATACTTTTTTGTATTTGAATTTGCCCCTCATTTACTTCAAGCCTAGCTTCCAAAACCAGTTCAACAATTGCTTAAAAATCTTCTTTTATATAGCGGCCAATGATGTCAGTTGAACTCGTGGCTATGAGGCATGGAATTCAATGAAGTGACGATCATTTGGATTTGCCTTTTTGTGAAAATTTGTCGATCATCGGACTGCATGTCAGGAAGCACAAATCGTGCTCGGCGATTTTTGTGTTGCAGAAAGATTTCAGACGTTCATCCCGTACATTGGATGCGGTCTTATTCACAACATTAAGTAGTCTATGCCTCAGCAGCTCTAACAAGACATTGAATCGTCTTTTTTGACTGTGGGGTATGTGGAGTTGACAATGAAGTCATCGCATCGAAACATTGCAATAACCGAGCTAAACTCTAATAAATTCTTCATTGACTGGATGCCAGTTCTCTCATTGTCCTTACCTTGCAAGGTTTCCTTCTCTATATTAAAGAATCTACGTTACGTTCTTCTTTGTAGAAGCTGCTAGTTTGTTGTCTCTTCAAAATCCTTGAGCTGTGAGACTGCGTAGTCTATTTTCTTTCTTCGCTTCTCTTAGGTCAATATTCTTCAAATATTCTTCTTATTTTGCGCACAAGATCCATTTTCCGGCTAAACATTTCATTATTATATCAAAGGCACTCTCGTGTTGGTTTTTGGTGTCCTGTTAAAATTCCTCTTTGATGATGTCGCGATAGCTCTCGCTGTTGTCTTTGGCTACTCCAATCTTGCCAAAGGTTCCAACGTTTTATGACTTTTTGTTTGCGAGTTGCGGTTTCTTCCCCTTGAACAGTCGACATCTGCCTTGTGCTGCAACAGGACAGTGATCTGATCTGATTGGACTATAGGTTCGAATTATTAGAAATCAAGTGCTCCTCACCACTGTTTTACAAGCTGCGCTTTCTTGTTGATTTAGGAAAACACAACTTGTTGGACGACCCCATAAATTATTTCTTCTGGCGTGTCATCCAAAGATGTGAACTCAATTTTACTCTAAAAAGTGAGCTATGAGAAATTTAAAAAAAAAAAATGTATTTAGTTTATTGTACGGAACCCTTCATACGCGTGTCCGACTCGAATTTTTTTTTTTATAATTTTGATATCATATGACTGGATTGTTTTTCTTTACACTTTTCCCAGAACACCTCAAGTTGGGTGGTGTCAAATTTTATACCTACTGTGATTGAAGAAATACTCAACCTTCGAACCTTGTACCAAATACAAGTCAGACCGAGGCTTGATGGATTGTTTCACGTCAAAGTTGGGTGCAGAAATACGTGTTCATTCATTTCAAACATTGAACTCATTGAAGTCAGTTTAAATGGTTCACGATTAACGCCAGAAGTTTCGCTTTTAAATATTTACTAAACGAGTGTGCAAATCCGCCCAAACTTCAATTCAATAAAAAAAACTTATTGTTACTATTTATGTAAGTTTGCTTAAACGTTTCCTTTTGCCTATTATGACAATCGACACTAACAATAGATAAGAGGTTCGTTCGGCTTCAAGTCTAGGGTGGAAAACATATGAGTACATGTCCTGCCCCCAAATGAAACTCGACTCCAAAAAAATAAATAAAGAAATATCTCAGTAACCAATTTTAATGCACATTTTACGATTATTTATTACGTCAATAAATTACCATAAAAAAAAAATCCCATGGAAGGATATCTTGGCATAGCAACCCCCATTGGAGTGCTAACGTGAATCATTTATTTTGGTTTTCTTTATTTGCCTGTTCTGTGAAAAACTAGGTGATGGCTGGCACAAAACTGTAAAGACTGGCCACGAGTTGCCGCAAAACACTTTCACGAATGGATCCAAACGAAAGTAACACACTCAGGCAGCATGAATCCCCCCGGTACTCCAACCACAATCAGGATATCATCTGGTTTTTGACCATTTTTGTAAGAGAAATAGTCGTAGGAGGGAGCATCCATTAACCCGTACGCGATTATTGGTTCAGAACGGCCTACTGTGTTCGTAGAGCTTTTTGGTTGAAGTGCTCTGCTCATATCTCCCTATGGCTTTCAATTGAGGAATTGCCAGCTTAGGTGAAAGGTTAGTGGGCAGATATCCTTTCGAAGTGGCTCACTCTCTACAGTATTGGAGTGAATGATGTTCTTAGGGAGAAACAGGCGGCAGACAGGAACACGTAACAGACGCAAAAAAAACACAAGAAGAGGATGTTCCTGCGTACGGCAAGGGATAAACGCAGGATACCACACGAATATAGGGTTAAATGCCGCCACAGGACGTCGTTAGTTGGGATTTATTGGATTGAATTTGAGCAAAAAAAAAAAATAGCGCACAAGTTAAAACCCATATGGAAGGATGTGCAGAGAAGAGAAAAAAAAATGTGATCGAATCAAAAGGACATTCACATATGAATTTAATATATTAAAATGGATTTCGTCCTTTTTTTTGCGTTTATTGGTTACCCCGTGCGTTGCTTCGCATCTTTCTCCCCCTTTGGCAAAATTGATATTTATGTCCTTAATATATTTCCATATTTTTATATGAACATGTGAAGGATATATGCGGGTGGAAGGACAAAGGGCGATCTTTTTAAGGAATATTAATTTAAGGGTGCATAATCGGTTCGAAGAAAGTTAAGCTTCTTGGCAATGGCTTAAGATTTAATGCGCTTTAAAGTCATTATCTTTGGATAAGTCTTAAGACATGGGCGGAATATTTTTAAGTCAAAAAAATTCCCTCAAATGAGGTTTGTCATTGTCAGGGTTTTTTCTATTTTTGAAAAGCTTACCTCCATTATGATGTAACTCTGTGTAGATTTTTTCGGGGGGATTCAGAAAAGTAAATTCAGGAGATATTAAAAATGCATTCTGGCTCACGCTGAAGACAAAATGAAGCCCTCCAGTACGGGTATCGGGTGAACATTGGAAAATCATTCCCATAGGGAAAAAATAAATATACAAGACTCTTCAAGGTGATTTTAAAAACGAGGGCTAGACCGCGATTTTCATTCAAAAATTGATTATATTTTTCTTCATAATCTCCTTTGACTTCACTACGCTCGGTCAAATATTTCTCCAACATCAGTATTCCTTCCCGGAAGTAAGAGAGAGTATGGAAATATTCAACTTCGTTTTTCTCAACTTCTTTATTAGATGAGAACCGCTGGAAAGAAACAAATTACTTCTGAGAGTGCCAAAGCAGAAGTAAAAGTACTCAAAACCAGGTGTTTTTTCCAAAGAATCAGGCTGGTCAAGAAGATTCGAGTAAATGTTCGCCAGCATTTTTTTAAAATTATCAATCGACAGGATCCGTTTCGCATCCCAAAGCACGCTGGCCATGACTTTTCCGGCAGATACGATCGACTTTGCTTTCTTTGAAGCTGAACTACCGGCCTCCATCCTCTTCTTCGACTGCTGTTTTGTGTTCTGGTGTATAGTGGTAATCCCATGTCTCAACCATGGTGATAAATCGTCGCACTTAACTGGGCGAGTGTATATTGAATCGGTCCATAGATTGCTGCAAAAATCGTTCGTGCATTCTCTTTTGATCGGCATTCAGAAAATTAGGCACCCATCTTCCTCAGAGCTTTCGCATCCCTCCATACTGATATCCCCACAGCCTCCGTTACCTCACTCACCTTCACTCGCCTATCGTCCAACAGGATATCATACACGTTTTTTGATGGTTTCAATTCCATCATCTTCGAAGGACTTTTTAAGATTTCACATGAAAGGATCAGAATCCCTTATTTTTTAATCTTAATGATATCTAGGCTAGACACGGAAGGTCTTTCAATATTTGTCCTCGACATTTTTCTCGAACGCTGCTGTTAAGTTCGTCCCAAAAATGCTCTACTGAGTTGGCATATGATAACTGACCAGGCTGTTTCTGTTTTGTAGTGCTCCGTTTTCTTTTTTTTTTTTATCAGAGTTTCCTTCGCAAAACTTGGATGTTTCATTGATTCGAATATGGTCTCTAACTCGAGCAGACGAGAAACATCCATGGACCACTATGAAAATAGCATCAATGTTAAACAAGGTTATACATTTTCCTCAGGGTAAATTAAAGACTGCTCTGCACGAGATCTTAGGGCAAACAAAAGATAGTCTCCATAATATGGAATTTCCTCGAAGAGCATTGTTATATTTTGAGGGAAGATACAATAGAAGTCAATCGAGGCATATCTTACCGGATATGTAGAATTTTAGTTTACTTAAGAGGACTTAGTTCCATTAGGAAGCCAGTCACTAGAAGTACTCCTCAGAGTGGGGCTATTTCCCCACTACTATGAGTAAAGACACCACTGCCTAAGCAGACGATGTCGTCTTATTAGCGCAGGTCAAATTTCTCAATACGCTTAGTGATATACTTGAACCTCGCAGACAAATGTGAACTTAACGACAATCAATGGATTTTTTCGCTCACCAGAAAATACAAAAAACCTTCGTTCAAGCTGTCGAAACTAGACGGAGTAGACATGGCCCTTTTGGACCACGCGAAACGTTTCGGAATTAATTCTGAACAGAAAACTGAACTAGATCTTGAAAAAGGCATCTTTAACTCGCCCCTTTTTTATTTGTTAAAAAACAGTAGGAAAAACCATGATAGTCAGACCGTTCCTGAAAGCAAATTTCAAGACAGCAAACAGCCAGTATTGTCACATCAGATGTTCGCACTGCTCCAACGGCTGCACTGGATGTATTTGTCCATATGCTGTTGCTTGATGAAACGTCAAACGGGAAAAAGGTTACACTGATGGTTCCAAGACCACAGAGGAACGGGTTCTAGAATTTTTTTCCACAAAGCCACGACCAAAGAGTCTCCAGGCAGCGGTGACACCAGTACTTAAGGCTGCAAAACTACTAGAAATGAAATCAGTATCCGACCGGGGATATCGCTTTTATATATTTATTGAATATCGAAATTTAAGCTGCGCTAAAATCACGAGAATCGTGTAAAATAAAATTGATTATAGTCAGAAACTTCCGCTCAATGCTTGAGGCATTGAATCGGGTGAAACTATGTTGGGTGCCCAGACACTACGATTTCGATAAAAAACAAAGAAGAGGACGAATTGGCCTGATGGAGGGTATAAAAGGGGTTTTGGCTTGCTCGATCGCAAAATAAAAACGAATTTCACAAGCTGAGTAGGACACAGCGCAGGATAGAGGTGGGCTGTTTTGACCCTGCCTATTAGGGAAAGGGAACTGGATCTCTCGAACATGGACGAATCGTGATTCATCCGCATAAGAGGCGTTAAATGGACAGAAATTATATGAAATACGCTCCTCAAACTCAGAAACTAGTTATCTGCAGAACCAAACATTTACCGTGCTCAATTGTTCAATACCCATGTTTCGATGTGCACATTAAAAATTATAAGGCGTCTTGGTTTACTGAGGAGATTTTCGATCTTTAAAAAGGCGCGGCTCAGCCTTCAATTTTATGAATTTTTTCGTGGCTTTCATAATGAGATAAAGTCTAAAATAAAACTAACTAAAAGACGTTACCATTTAAACCGGTTAAGCAAAAGCTTGCCTACAAAATTATTGCGGAATAATTTGCGTGTAAAAATAAAGAGGACTTGGACAACTTAGATCCCGACCGATTTCACTCCGACTACGACTACTTCTCCTCGGCCTAGATTTGAATTCTCCTGTGTTAGTCAAACTGAAGTTGTTGATGCTATTTTGAATGTTTTTTCAAATGCTGTTGGCTTGGATGATGCCTCATTTACTTCCAGCTATCACTCATGTTTTCAATACAATTATTCTGACTTCCTCTTTTCCATCTCAATTGAAATCATCAAAAATTATACTCATTCGAAAGACTCGCGGTTTTCTCCGCCTGAATAAAGACTGCTGTCTAGGAACAAATCCAGATTCAGACAGAAGCACAGCTGTTTCTCCGCTCTAAACGATGACAGATGAAGTTACCTTCTTAACGTTACAAGATCTTTCCAAGACTTTCGACATGTTCAACCACTCAAAGCTGACTGCTCCAGCAGCTGCAAAACTTATAAGAACTTATTTTGCAGAAATGAAGCAAGCCGTAGTATTAAGATACAAAGTATCTGAATCTATAAATTTTTAAATATATCTTCAGGAGTGCCTCAAGGGTCAATCTCAGGTCCTTTGTTCTTTTCCATCTTCAGTAATCACTTTCAGCTGTCGGTCATAAATTCATTTGTATTCTGATGACATACAAACATATTTAAGCTGTAAGCTGGATCTAATTGAAGATGAAGCTCATCGATTAAATGAGGACCACAGGCGGATTTGACTTTGGGCAGAAAGGAATTCCTTGTAGCTGAAGATACGAACTTTTTTCAAAAGATATACCTTGAAACTTCTGTAAACGAGACCATATTGTTTAACCGAACTCTCAGGTGAGAACTTATCACTATTTGAATATATCACGCTACTCGATACAAGATTGATGCTGGCTAAGACATTAATTCTTCCGCTGATCACTTATGGGTCCCAAAGTCCGAGTGCCGCAATGAAAAGAAAACTTTTGGTTGCCTTTTTATAATCGTATTCGTTATGTTTATCAAATAAGGAGATATGACCACGTTTCCCCTTTTCGCGACAAAATTCTTGGCTGTACTTTCGAAGCGTACAGACAGCTACCAGCTACAGTCTTATGAAAAAGACATAAAGTAAACGTCTGAGGTAGCCAAACCCTTTCTTAGCGTTTAACAAATTTAGCGAAAAGAAACTCATGGCACATGATCTTTGGTCTTGAATTCAATCTTTTGGATTCTGGCAAAAAGTTGCAAACTAAAACGGACTGCAAGTCATCTCCTTAAAGGCTGAACTGCTACGAATCTTCGGATTCGAGAGCTGCATCCTACCGTATTTCGGAAACTTGAATAGCAGCCTCTCGACTGAGGCCAAGTACCTTGGACGAAAGTTTTGCATTAATTCAACTCTATATTATGTTGAAGGGATGTTAAAAAAAGGACGTTAAATCTTTATTGAACCTTCGCGAAAAATGCGATCTGAGTCCTTCGCGACTGCCAGGCGCTTGAAGTCAAGCAAGTATTGTCTTAGAGCAGGCAATTCAAATCTCCTTAAAGGAACACACTAAATGCATTCTAAACCGTTGATTTTTATCAAAAAAAAGACAATGGGTCCTAAATGGCTGCCTTGTGGAGCTCCATAGGTGGAAATGATAGGGTTGGTCAGGAAGGATCTAGAGGAGACCATGTTCTACCGATGGATTCTCAACTACCAACCCTTCTTCAGCCTCCTGTCAAGTAGAAGGTGTGGGCAGACCGAATCACGCTCTTAACTCAATTTTATTTTCCTATTTTTGACATCAAATTTCTTTTGCACTTGCATGCAATTCGAAACGCAATTCATTCATTACGATGAGGCGTAATGTAACCCTCTAAAAAGAGCCTCATCACTCTTACGTCATTATTCAATTTTCATTAACTGCAGGAAAGCTTGTGTTTTTGGATTGCTTGTATCCTTCAAACGTGCGGTCTACGTCACTGATGATCAGGATGTTGAAAATGCAATAAAATTGAATTTCTCTTGTGGAAAATTGTTGCGTGGCATGCGACTGAAGTCCTTTTTCAATTTTTGTCTCCTGGAACATCTCTGGCACCTGTTTTTTTTTTTTTTTGCTATCGAAAGAACGCAATGTGGTTGTATCCTTATGGTAATGCTGGATGGATGAAGCACACACCATCCTTTGACATTTTAAAGAAGCGTACTTTTGTTTTGTTCGCTATTTGTTTTTTAAAGAACGACGATGATAGAGGAATGAGTGTAATAAAAGAAAGAAAAGGGAGTAGAAGAGTAAAATCAAAAGAAATCTTCTGATGGAATGCAATTAAAATCCTTTCGGATGAATTTTTTAATGATATTTCCTTTGTCCAACAACCTGCTGCTTTATCTTCTTTGGAGTAAATGTAACACGAAGAGGGAAATAATTAAAGTTCCAAAGAAATGATTAAATGAAAGTCTAATTACTTAAATAAGAATCTTTAGTTGGGTTTTAATTATATGGCAAGCGCCTCGATGTTTAATGAATGTGGCAGAGGCGCCCTTGTAAAATTGCAGAAAAAGAAAAGTGCATATGCATGTCAGGGGTGGATTTGGATTGAAAAGGTGTTTTACGGGCGTTAAAGGGCCCTTATTCATTTTACTCTCTTTATGGGAAAAAAAATTGCTTCTTAGTTTACGCCACGTATTCTTGTTTTGTATTTTAAATGCAATAATTTCTACAACTAGATTGTGGCGCCCCTTTTCAGTTTTTATTTTATATTTTCTATACGGGCCTGTGCTGTTTACTGGAATTGGAACTAAATTCTGTAAGAATGCTTTCGTGTTCGTGATAATCAGTACTAGAGGTGTCAAGACACTATATTCAACTGCAACTGCATCATAAGTGAACATGAAGCGATAAGAGGTAAATAGAAGGCTCTGTGCTGCTCATTGTCTGCTCCACGGGATGTCTAAAGGGTACTTGAAACTAGTCTCTGAATATCAGGCAAATGTGCTTTGTATTGGTCGAGAAGGATGCGGTAGTTGTAAACCGCATCGCAAATAAGGAAATGAACTATAAGCGCTTGTGAATACAAAATTTTTGTAAAAGAATCAAAGTAAAACAAAAAAGGAAAGCACAGGAAAGAGATTTAGCTTGATGCATTTTCACGAATCAATTCATGAAGCGGTTAAGTAGTATGCACAATAAAAGTACGGAAATGCATTCAAAATTGAGGGAGTTGTTTGGTATTACTTCGACACATTTTTTCCCCTTAAAATTTAATTTTATCTTTATAGATAAACGTAGGAAAACAAATGCAAACGGCATTTGAAGACCCAATCCCATTAGGCGATTGTCGGTTCGTCGAATGAGTTACTTCTAGGAAACTCATTCTTAGAAAGGACAAAGACAAAGAGACTATTGGCCAATATATCGAGTCAAAATTATGAAAATATAAATGAGAGCCCGTTTGATCTTCTTCAGTTGATAATTGGCCGAAGTGTGGATTGAATAATTAGCTAAGTGGAGAGTGTCCCAATCTGATTCCTGTTAAACTGATTTCATTTCGTTTCTGTTTTCCAGATAAGTTCTTAGTTGGTCACTGAATTGATTGCTGATATAATCTTAAATTTGTTGCTGCTCATCTTTATAAACTTCGATTTGCCGTAAGACTGTCTCCACAATACTTACTAGACCCAGACAATGCTGCAGACCTCGTCTACTCTTTTAAATTTGTTTGGTTATCTCGTTTTACACCTCTGATCTATCAGTGAGTGATGCATCCTTGTCCCATTAAAGCGATGCTTCTAAGAAGTCATTTTATTACCAATTCAAACATTACGCTTTTACAACTATGCTGTACTTGTTAATCCAATAGACAATAGTCTTTTTTACCATTAAGATCCAGCCCATGTAGATCAACCTTTTCTTTAACGTTTCGTGAAAGAACACAGACAGAGTCTCTCGCTATGAATGGATAGTAATCTGCTTGATACCAGAATAACCACGTCATCAGTATGGCGCATCAAGTCCATCTCTTTTCGTATTCCACGTGCTGCTGAGACTGCAAGACTAGTCTTTAAGCTTTTTCCCTAAAGTTTTCAATATGGTCAAATTCTTAACGTTCTTAACATTTAAACGATTTTACTTTACAAATCCTTTCAAAAGTCCTACGGGGTGATCGAAAACCACTCAAATAAAATAACATATTTTTATAGTTTTTTTTTTGTATAATTTTGAGGGTTCCGTAACTCAAATGTTAAACGGAGCCATAGCCAATTACTTGTCCATGCCGTTGGCCATGAAAAACAGATAATGGGAAAAACACAAAAACAGTATATTTATGATTACATACGTCCGTCACAATGTTTTTAAAATTTTTTAATCGCCTTTCAATTTCATACCAACAAATAGAGTATTTTAAAACAAGAAAAATATGAAGTACATTGTACGGTGGTACGGAACCCTTCGTGTGGGTGTCCGACAAAAACTTGATAACTTTTTTGGCGACATTTTGGCTCTTTTTCTACAGTTGCATTAATATTGATAAGAACTTTCCGAGTTCTTGTCCAATAATCAGTCTGACAGCAAACAGACTGTCTGTCTGTGGCTTCTTCTTAAAGACCCCTGGCTGACAAAAAACCCCCAATGAACGAATAATGGGCAGTCGTATTGGGCGATCTTAACTGCCAATGCAAATCGTCAAACCGAGACATTGGCCAATCAGGAAACTCTTTCAAGTTGCCCATTGACAAGCCAACTGTTCAGTTGCATCGTCCTCTTGGGACCAAATATCCTCCAGTCAAAATTCATAATTTTACGGCATTAAAAACTCGTTCGTCATAATCCACGACGTCCACGAAATAATGAGATTATGATACCTCTGGGGCGGTGTAAATGACGTTCGAATTCTTGACTTTAAGAGGATCTTATGGCTTTAGGGAATGATCCATAAATGCTGCACTCGGTGCTATTATTTCCAACATGAAAGTCTATCGGGGCACGCATAAAGGAGTGGTTGTCTTGCCGTTAAATTGGCTACTTGTTGCAGACGAAATTATAAAGATACTAGAAACCAATCGGTTCAATCTCACGCCTTATGATGTGAGCGAAAGGCTCAATGGTTACTGATTGGATAATTGGATCGATAATTGCACTTTCATAAGTACATGCGTGGGCCAGACGACGAGGACTGGACGTCAACTCACGTCAATTCACTAGGAGAAGAACGATTTCAACGCCAGCACTGCTCTGACAGGAAAAAAGGCTGCAAAATATTTCGGAGTTATTCTAGACTCAAAGCTGAGCTGGAAAGAAAACATTAAAAACCTCATCAGAAAGCCATGTGGAGCTTTCTAAGTGTGTAAAAAGATGTTCGGCAACATCTGGAGACTCAAACCGAAGGTGGCTCACTGTCCACGATTGTGACGCACAGCCTCACCGACGTTGCACTTAACTGACGGAAGGCACTTGAGAGGAAATATCATCTTGCAAGAGTCACGAATTTTCAAAGACTTGGTTGCTAATGGTGACCGGATCTCTGAGATCGGCACCAACTGCTGCAGTAGAGCAGCTAGGATAGCGAGAAGCATGCCCATGGGTAAACAATGCCTAAGAGAACACCTCTATCCAGCAGCAAATTTTTAACATTTATTGTTGGGAGAAGTGAGAAAATTATCTTTTTTTTTCTGATACTGATCAAGCTTTTTATACTCATGGGATCCAAACAGTCCTAAACTCAGGGGCCGGGTGTATTTTGTAAAAACAGTTGCAGACATGATTCCATCCTTATAAGAGGTAGCTGCAGAGTGTTGCTGGCGGAGGTGACAGCCATACGGAAATGATCATAATTAAGCATGCAAGGTCATAAGGATCTATATTGATAGTCAGGCGGCTCTCCACAAAGTTATTGACTGGAAAATAATAGAGAGCTCACAGACGCTGAAATCAAACTGAATCATGTGAATTAGCCCGGCTGTTTTGACCAGTCATCGACGGATATTCGCGTCAAGCATAATAACAAGCCATTGCACCGAAGGCACGTTTATGAAGTCTTTAACTACATCAGTGGACTCAACTCTGGAAAAACTATATTCTGTGGTGGGTTTGAGCCAATGTGTCCGAGAGTGCAACTTCTAATAAATTTACGGTTGATCGCTTTACAATCAATTCCCGAGTGACACTCACGCTTTTGCTTCCCTATACCAATGCTTTTTAAGCTATTTTAGAGTTTACGTCCATTACTTGATAAAGTCATTCGGTTTTTAAGGATCTTCGACTTTCTCAGACGTTGTTACGAGGCCTGCAGTACCTGCGACGGTTTCTTCGATTCTAAGTCGTTTCCATTTGTGATGCATTTGGTCCCTTTCGTTCATAATTAATCTGATTTCTTAAGTGAGCCATGATTGTGATGAGTGTCTTATTGTTTTGAATTTTATTGGATCATGTTTATTAAAAAGACTTACAATATTCGTGTTCAAGAATTCTACTTGTTCATCCGTAGAGGCTGAGCAAAACATGTACTCCCACGGTATATTGTCTACATCCCTTTCTAGGGCCAGAAAATCGAGTTTTTTGAAGTCTCAAAATTTATGGGAACGGGCCAGTGATAGTGAAAAATCGAATTTATAAATTAGATAAATTAAATCATGTCTTGAGTATGCTGCGACGCACAATTGGTAATAAAAAAGTCACTTGGTTACAGCGTTGCCAGACGCTCAAAATATTTCCCCCCAGACAAAGCTGATAAACCCCCAGATTTAGCGTTTTTTTAAAAAAAAAAACCCCAACTTTTTTCTTACTTTTGGGTACAGTTTTTCTAAATTTATTTTATGCATACAAATGAAATGTAACTAAGTTTAAATTTAAGATAAATACTAGTAGTATATTTGTAGCAATAAATCGAGTTCCAATTTTTTTACGATTACAAAACTTACCCAATATTACAAGAATTTAATTTCGGAAAACAATCCCAAAATGTAAGCAGTTCTACTTTTGTACATCCGCTCCGATGTAAACATTTTGACCATTTGTTCGGATGGATTAAAATTGTTGCATCCCGATCCGGTTTGCAAAGTGTATTTTGTGCGCAAAATACTATCGGCCACGTTGCTCATCCTATTTCTTAATTTATCTTTAACTATATTAAAGATCGAAAAGGCCCTTTCTACACTGGCATTGGAAAATGGAAGCGATAAAATTGTTGTTGCCAATTTTCCTTCATGGTAAAACTTTTTGACACCAGCAGCATCCGTTTTGCTATACACCTCATTCCAGAAACTCTCTGAAGAATTGATATTCGTCCAACTGCACATTGGAATCAAATTCCACTCTCGAAGGACAGCATCAGGATCTTCACCGATACGTTGGAAGTGCATTACCAGTTCGGTGATTTCTGGTTTTATTTGAGCTGTAGCATTCTCTGGAGAAAAAATTGAAATTTTCTCTAACAGATGTAAATTATCCGGCAATCGCTTCTGTAAATTCTGGCACAGACTAATTAAAAATGTCTTGCATCGTTCTTTAAAGTCTTCTAATTGCTGTTCTTGGACTGATGATGACAATTCATTGAAAAAAACCCAAAATGAATACAGTCAGTTGGCATTAAGAGGGGTTCGAAATCAAAGTCTTGTGTTCGAATCAAGATGGACGATCATTTGAAGAATGGAGTATATAAGTTCATTTAAATCTTCAAAAAGCTTTAAGGGGTCAACATTTTCTCCTTGAAACAGTTTTTTCACATTAACTACCTTTTTTAAAATGTGTTTCAAAAAAGTTAAATATAATTTATTTTCATTCGCTTGAAACAGCTGGCTAAGCATTTCAGCCGTATAGCATCTTTCTCTTGTAGCTGCAATTTGGAAATGTAATTTTAAGGAGTCCCATTGATCCAGAATTCTTTCAATAGCACTGACTGTCTTAGAAATCGATGGAGGTACTTTCATCAATAACAAGGGAAAAGAAGCTATCTCCAACATCAGCTTGCAGATTTTTAAAGAAGCATGGTGCCATTATGTTTTAAATTAGCGCGGTGCATTTTGTTCGATGGAGGCGAATTTCACCCAAAACACTGGAATCAACATCTAATCCGTTGATCACACTGCCCAGATGACCAATGGTGTTAATTGAGCAATGTTCTGCAGCAAATGCAGCCAATTTAAGCTCAATAATTTTTCTTTTATTGCTGATTGTTGGTCTCGTAAAATTTTTAATTGGCTGCAAATGTGAAATTGTTTCACTATTTTTGATAGAGTCCTTGTGTTTTTTGGTATCTTTATGCATAAAAAGGTCTTTCTTGTGTACTTTAAGAACACATTTACAATATTTGCAATAAGCTCTTGATTCATTTGCTGCCCCAGGCATCTCAACTAACCAATCTTAATTAGGAAATTAAAAGTAAGGAGACGTATGTATGTACGTAATCAAATGATCTGAGATGAAATTTAAACCGATCTTAGATAAATTTACGTGTTTATAGCGGATGAGTGTTGCCTATCGGTGTATTAATACTTTTCCTTTGACTATATCTTAGGTTTTTTTCGATTGGACACTTCAGATTTTGATCTCCGATTTCAGATTTTCGGTGGTCAATCGAACATAAAAACTGGAATGATTTTGTATTGCGGGTGTACATGTGGCAGACAAATTAAGTATGAGTTCTTCATATTTGCTTACTTTTCAACAAAGAAATTATTTCATTTAAAACAGTTTTCATTCATTTTTATTTGGAATTTTCATTCAATAACCGCAAACAAACTGACAGACAAATGGATTTGTTTGTAACCGAGGGATAAGCCTCTCAAAAAATCGAGATTTGCGATAATTGATCTATGCAGATAAAAAAAAAAGATTGTTTTTTGTGCCAATCGAACATAAAAAGTAACCTAGATAAAAAAAAAATCTGAAAATATTGATTTGTTTGCCCAATCGAAAACTACTATACATCAGTGTATGTATGTAAAAAGCTGACTAAATCATAAATATTAGTTTTGTTCATTGACGAAGATCTAGAGCAGAAATTCTCATATTCGAGCAAAATGTCAGATTAACGTCAGAGCAGAAAAGAGCAGAAAAGAGCAACCCATATGTACATACATACCGCACTTATCAATCACCAACTAATAAGTGAAATTTAAAATTCAAATAAATATATCCACAGCTGATTTGACAGTCTGCTCTACTTCTGCTCTACCCCAAAAGTAGGAGCAAGAAATCTTGCTCTTTTCTGCTCTGACAGGTCTCAATGAACACAAAAAGAGCAGTTTCGAGCAGAAATTTTTGTCAATGAACACTAAATCTTGCTCTTTTCTGCTTTTTTCTGCTCGGAGCAGTCAGTGAACAAAACTATTTTCTTACCTTTGAACGCTGATTCTTTTTTATATTTCTGCAAATAGCACCGTTTAGCTTTATCTTTCGGCATATTTGTTTAAATGCACTAAACTATCAATATAAACGATTATTCCTTTTTTATTAAACAAAACAAATCAACCAAACAAAACGAAGCAACCGAACACGAACAATCATCGACCAAAAAAAAACCCTAAATCTGGGGGGAAAACCCCCAAACTGGCAACGCTGCTTGGTTACATCACTGAGAGGACGTCCAATAGCGTACTAGATTCTTTGCAGAAATGATTTGGGGAACGAATGTTGACTGGATGCAGGTTGAACGTGCTCAATTTGTGCACGAGTGTATCCTCAGTTAAAGGATTACTGTTAAGAACGCCACAGACAATAAAGTTGTAGCTACTCAAGGCAATATAATCTAATAACAAGGTTAAATGAGAGAGATCTACTCGGTTATTACGCCTGTTCACTGTACCCAGGAGCAGTTTTTCACAACGCGTCCTTTAGTTTTGTAGACAATATTTATGAGTAAGTTTTACTAAATAATTCTCCTTAGTCGAGTCGTTTTATTTGTGGATTCGTGACAAGATCTTATCTGCAACTTTTGGTACCGCTTAAGACACAATCTATCAAGTCAACTTCATCTAACATAAATTCTATGTTCGAAAACAGACAAACATTAATTCTTATAAATAATTCAAACTGCGGAAGTTGTTCCACAAAAGTTGTCAAATCAAGCCTGTAAATTCCAGTCAAGTTCCAGTACCTTTCCCACTCAATACATTAAATGGACCTAGATTGAATATAAATTAAAAACCCAATTTCGAAAATCACCATCGCCATTTTATGAATCTGACAAATGTTACCACCAAACAAGGAAGACCACATAAAAAAACGAAAAAAAACACCGCACCACTTTGAATTTTCATCACCCAACAACCAACAAGCCACCTTCAACATTCATCCATCAACGTGAAATTACATTGTTGACCACATTTCACATTTGGCCGCACCTCCTTGTTTTCGCCGCCCATCTTTCACCTCAAAAATTGGTAATATTTAATTTTTAATACTCCGAATTTTATTACACAAAAACGGATATAATTAGGAAATATTTTTTTGATTTTCTTCTTTCCTGATTTCAAGCCAAACCATCCCCCCAGAGTCCTTTCTTTATTGCCCTTCAGACAAAGCGGGTGTGTAGACCATAAAAACCTATCGACAGATCGATTCCGTTTGCCATGTCGCCACCACCGCCGCCGCCGAAGATTATTATCATAAAAAAAAATATTAATTGAATGATTATGGTTGGAAGAGTATCAAGGATTCACAAGGACATTGATATTCATATTGATAATGATTATCCAAATGCAACAGTCGTTTGCATGAGTTATGATTTAAAAAAAAAGGATAACAAGGATTAAGTATGCAACAATCCATTGATTACTTTAGTGTTTTTGCATTTTAAATCAAGCCGACAAAGGCGCACAGAAGACTGACGATGAAATTTATTCAAAAAGGCAAAAAAAGGATATGCCTTGGCGCAAACGATGCGAAGCGCCAAGTTGTTCGCTCCCCTTCTTTATCAACTCAATTTGTTTCATGAGCCGAATGAAATGAGGGTACCACTCGTACCAATTTGTTGCTGACGAGTCCTGTTCGAAAAATCGTCTACAAAGGAAGGAAGGACGAACGAACACTACAATGCCCAGACTAGACGTCTCGATTGCAGCTCTCGATATAAAATGATTCAAAGAACAAAAATAAATATACATATACCAAAAGACAAATTTTGTATCTAAAGAAAAGTGGGCTGCAGAGCGAACTCCAAAAAAACAAAACTGGAAGAAAACTAAACCCGCAAGGATACATTTTAAATACCATTCGAAAGGCGGATAACATGTGCCATGCATTCCGCACTATTTGAAGTTTCACTTCACTGATTTCATTTCATCTTATTGAACTGTTATACGGGCGCCATCTGAAAAAATGTCTGCAAATATTTATCATCTTCCACGGACCTCTTTCTCTCCAATATTGGAATGCCAAAAAATTGATGTTCCTGTCATGTTTTAAGCTTCATCTTTAATACCGCATTCATATAGTGTAGAGTTCACAAAACAAGTTCAAGCCGCAGACCCAGACACACATACCTTTCCTACCTAAGCGACTGAGTTTCATCCTCGACGTGGCATCGTTGTCAACGTCGTCCTGGCATCGTTCGTAAAAGTTTTTAATTTTGTGATAATCAAAAGCAATGGCACAGAACTTTTATCCTTTGCCCATCCCCCCTCCGCAAGAGATGAGAGATGACAACAAAGTTGAAACTGAAACTGAAACCGAGCCGGGGGTTGCCAAGTAGAATTTTTTTTTGGTGCCGCACCAGTAAAGTTTTGGTATCTCTTGAAGGATTCTTTTTCTCATCTCCTGGCGAAATACAAACCTGGAAAAGAAAAAGATTACAGCAACAAGAAGGGGAAAAAATAATCTGTTACGTTACGTTTTTATTTTTTTTTCTGTACTCTTTGGAAAAGTTTTTCTTTTGCTGTATCCTTTTTGAGTTGAACTTGCAGCACAATGTTGTCCTGTGACTTGATGTGGGTTGGTATGCTTTTCTTCCTACCTAAGGATATTTATTTGTGATTGAGTTGGACGAACGAGCTACGAAACTTTGTTAGTCGCAGTAACATCTGATCATATAACGCAACACAAAAAAAAAAAAACACGAACGATGTGGGGGTAAATTCACTTGCATGATAAAGTTTTTGGGCCTTTTCAGGACGAGTTCATATAAATACTTGTGTATTTGGATTTTTCAGCTGCTGGACATTCATATGGTGAAGTTTTCCATTTGAGTGAAATGTTTTGTTCAAGATTTTCTTCTGCTGCTGTGTTATCCTTTTCGTGCATTTTGTCCTTTATTTTTTTTTTGTTCAGATTGTGGATGATGGCAACATTTTATTTAGCTACGGACAAAGTTTTTTGGTCATCTTCTCTGTCTTTTTTTTTCTTGTTTGTTTGACGAAGGATACGATTCAAAATCGGACAAAAATATAAGTGGAATGAGAAGATGTGATGGGTTGGCGAAACTGATTGAAATAGAGAGGAAAATTATGATGACGATTGGTGGAAAAGTTTCCATTCAGCGTATTGAGCACGAAATGAAAGGCAAAAAAAAATCAAATAAAACCTTGTTGTAAACAGAATTCTTGTAAAGAGTTCCTTTTAGGTCGTGATAGCTTAACCGGAAGACTGAATCTTTTGAATTGGGGAAGTCAATTTGGGCACTTTTCGAGTTTATGGATTTGTGAATGGAATTCAATTTTCTGTGAATAGAATATGACTTCTGAAGATTCTATCAGCAGAAAAAGAAATCGATACCATCGGCCATAGTGTGCGGTGACCAGTTTTCTTCATCTTGGTCTCAATAGAATCTTGATACACCCACAGTATTTTATAGGATAGATGGACATGGTTATTGATGAAATGAGTGATGATGTATTCATTATATTATGCACACTTATATATTCGAAAATACGGGGACACATTTGTATATCTGTATCAACAGGAAAAGCAATTTAAACTTTGCTTCTATGTTTTTTGACGCTTAAGACGTGCATGTTCTTAGGTTCATTTTTGAAAAAAACAGACAGTCGAGGTGTAGGTTTAAGCTTTGTTAATGTAAAGTCAGTCTTTTTAAAGGCCCATAGTAAGGAATTGGATCTTAAGTTTAAGTGTAAAGACGCCAGATGTTATTTTTTGAAAATCAGCATAGGACCCACAAATCACTGTCAATGAAAGTTTTTTTTTAGAGTTCGCTAGCTGTCAAAAGTGCCAACAGAAGGCTAAGAAGGTCTGAAATTCAGATTAGTCCTAACTTCGAATGCTTCAAGGTGCAATCCGAATAGTTATTATTTGTATTTATTTATTTCAAAATAGTAGAAGAGTTAATTATTGTCCTGGAGGATGTTAAACTTAATTTAAAGATATTAGAAAAAAGCTTCATACTTGTGAACACACATGTTTGAAAAGTGTATTTCTTCAGTTTACATCAGGCAGAGCAAATCAGATTAATTTAGAACAGATTTAAAATAAAATTATAGACAATAATTTGACATTTATAATTTGTAAGGACATACTTTTCTAATGTATAATTTAGGAGTCAAATTCTCCAAAGTTGACCATTCTCAAAGCCTTCTTATCACAAAATTTTCGAAGATGAAAAAGATACCGAATTGATAAGCGCTGATTATGTTTCATGGACGAGATGTGATTAGAACAATTGAGATTTTTGTTTGATTAAGACGCTTAGGTATTTGAAATTCTTCATTAACTTGACATTGAAACAGTTCATTGCACAGGCAACATCTTCTCCATATACTGATGGAACTGGAAACGAAGATGAAGAGCTCTTTTAAATCGCCCAAAAGAAGGTGTCGTCTTGTTACGAAGACATTTTGATCTTGATTGTCAGATTGTGATTTGAAAACCAGATCCTCAAAAGGTGTAGATCATAATTAATATTGTCCAAAAGGTCCAGCGGGTTTTCTGAATCATATGCGATATCGAGAACATCCGCAAAAGCCGTTACTCTTTACTATCTGCAAAATGTTGATCAAATGAGAAGCTTAAAAAGACCAGGAAAAATATGGGACTGAGGATAGACCCCTGTGGTACACCTTATTACATCACTTCACTTTCGCTTAAACAGTTTCCAATTTTGATTATTTGTTTTCTAGCTTTAAGATAAGGCTCAAAACAACATGGAACAAAATATCCTTCTTAAAGAGGATATTATAATCTACAGTATCAACAACTTTTGGAGAGCATCTTCTTTAGAAAGTCCTTCTCTGAATTCAAATTATCAGTAAAAAAGTTGGTTTTCTCAAGGAATGTAAGCATTCTTTTCCTTTCAACTTTTTCAGAGACCATGGATATTAAAGATGACAAGGAAATTGGCCTTTAGTTGTTAACAGCTTTTCTATTCCCTTTTTTTCAGGAAAAACTACACTAAAAATGCTTTTGTTACATAGATGCTCCAGAATGTCGACTAAATTAAGGGCAATATTCTTAAGGGCTTCATTATAAATGTTGTCAAACCCTTAAGCAGTTGAATTAATAAGAAAATAGATTATTCTAAAAAGATCGGAACCAGTTATTGGTACAAAAAAGAAGCTTTCATTATTTGAGTTGTCTTCTACGAGACTTCCTATAACGCAATATATGTGAGGACTGTCCGACTGACGCAAAAAATTATTAAAAACGTAAGCTGACCTTAGTGGATTTAAAATAACAGAACTGCTTATTTATGGATTTCCATTGTCTGCTAAGGTTACTCCGCGAATTGGATACTTTTGTTAAATGGTAACTATGGCGAGTCATTCTTATTTCCCTTTTAACATTCCGACTTTGAAGCGACTTATCAGACTTTAGTTAGTTAGTAAGTCTCTATTTAGCTGTAAATAGCTATTTAAACATATTTTTTAAAGTTAAATTCAAAATCTATTATTTATAGTTGAAGAAACTTTTTCTTTGCATTTAATTTTTAAATTTTAATTTGAATTAACTTTAAATTGCTCAAATATATTCAAATCATATTCAAAATTATGCACATAAGTTTAATTTTCTAAATAAACTGGCAAGTTTTAAATGCTACGAAACCCTTGAAGTTTATTTGTTGTTAACCTCTTGATGCTCTCGTCCTTTGTTATCTCAAATCACCATCATTTTGGTTTATGCCTAACCAGTTGAGTTCCCTTAGCATGCGCGCTATTGCCGCGTATCTATTGCATTTGTGAATAAAACGCATTGCTTTGTTTTGTCATACATGCAGCCAGCCTTTTTGGAATTGAGGGCATAAAATAATACACTTTCACATTATTTAAAATTGAGCTTGAAAATGATATATGTAACTTGACTGCGCTTTGCATTGGAAGATTTTGCCTCATTAAAAATCCAACTTTTTGAGAAATATAATTATTCTATAATGATAGGAGGTGTTCGTTTATTTATTATCATGCTTTTGATTTTATTAATGTTCAAAATAAGCTGATTCTTTTTCAACTTCTTGCTTACTCGCACCGCAATAAAAACGAAAAAACATCGTCGGCAAATGTTTGTTTCGCAAACAAGGGTCGAAGTAAAGATCGAATTAAATAAAACTTGGCGCTAAGAATTTATTCAAACTATCGGGCTTATATATGTCTACAATTTGACAGCTTAGATGACAGCAAAGTGAATTTAGGCACATAATTATAAACAATAATTTAAATCAATTGCAATAAGTATGTTGAATGCATAACAGCAAATAACACGAGCTCTTATTAGGTCATTTATATTAATAGGAAACAAGACAACACCAAGTATTTTCCCCTGCGGGAGACCTATCGTTATGTCAATTTTGTTCGACATATTTTCATTCACCAATGCCCCTTCCAGTGAAAAATATCTTATGTTGATTATCATGTTTATCGGACAATACTCTTCACAGCACATGATGCTCTACATTTATTACATCATGTATCATTTTTTTATTCATAAAATGAAAATCGTATTTCTTGTTGCACTTTTTATGTTTTCAACGTTTATTGCACAAATTCCAAAATCTCTTTTGACCTCATCAACATAATCTTCGTATACTAGAGATATCACAGAATGAGTTTATTAAATTTTTCACACAAAATAGCACTGTATTTTATCTTCTTCAATAATATTGTTTTATGCTTGTGAAGTTTATGTTATTTCCCTTTACGAATTGAAATTTTCAATTGCTTTTCATGTGAAATTAGATTTAGCTGTTTACTCATTCTTTGTTTTAAACCATTTCTAAACCGTCCCTAAGCTGACCAAGCATTTCCTGTGTTGTATTCAATAGTTGTTCTATGAAGCTACAATTTATAACTTTTTTGTGTTAAGAAGATGTTTTAAGTAATTTGTAGGCAAGTAATTTTTAAGTCTTATGCTTTTAAGAATATCAGGATTTATGCATTATTTCAGACCTAGTTTAATTACTTTACTCTGCACAACCGTGTGGCAAGAAGTTTCTATGTGCAATTGTAAATTGTTTCAATAACAGCCGCTTTATTTGAATTGCTTTATAATTCGAAGTATTTTATTTGCCATAAGTTGGCACACACACAGGGGCAGTTTTTAAGTTTTGGAAGAGTGCGGTATCACTCTGCTTTCAATGTTATGAATTCGAAAAAAGGGCAATGATTTTTTCTTTATTCAATATTATTTTGAAAACATCTGCTTCGAAGCCCAACATGACTTGCCGATTAATTTATTTCAACTGTACTTATTGCGTTGGTTCAGCTTAGGAGAAGCAGTCGTGGAAATGTTTACCATTAATTCAATATCCTGTTTATCGATGGGCTGCTTCCTGCAAAAAAAAATTAACAGTTGTGTTAAAGGGACAGTATAAACTTTTACTAAATGAGCTCTCTCGTTTCTATGGCTTTAAATTCCATCGTGGACGGTTTCAATTTCAATGATTAGATTCTTAGGAGCAAATTTTTTTTTTTTGTATGAAGTAAGCTTTTCCAGATTGCCCATCGATACCTACTCTGCATAGGCAGAACTTTAATAATTAATTCCGTCTCGACCAAAGATTCCAAAAGCAATAAAATAAAAGACTTGCAAAGTAAAATAGCTTTTCTTCTTATATTATTTTTCTAGTTTGGTATTTTATCAATAAGTTTCTTGATAGTTTCAGATGGTATTGATCTCCAAGCAGTTAAAATGAGAAACTGAAATCAGACCTTCGATGTTGGCCTCTGTTTTCTAACGTCTCTCTTAAAATCGTGCCAAAACAGCCTTATTGGGTTCTTTTTTCAGAGTTCCTTTTTGTTTTTCTTGGTCCACGTTTCTTCGGACTATTGTCTTAATGATCCTTTTATTTGCAAACGTCATGGTTCTCTTCCTATTTCTGATTCCATTGATACGCAGGTAAAGGTAGTAAAGGAGTTAATTTTTTCTGTTCTAATTTATCCTTCACTAATGACAGTGAAGATCCGACGGAGAGTAGTCCTAGGCAAACATTGCTTCAGCATTTTGTCGCAACAACTTCGGCTTTAATTCTTTACGCAAAAACTTTGCTCTGCAAAACACTCATTTTGTCAGTCGTGCTCCATCGAGCCGAATGCTGGACGTTAAGCAAAGCAGCTGAGCAAATATTGGGATCCTTCAAAAGCAGGAGAAGACATAACCGCTTCCTCTATGAGCTAAAACACTGGCTCGACCACAAAGAGAGAATGCACAATAAAGCTCCAGCCCAGAGATTTTACGAAGCCAAGCCACCAGTTTCAAGAAGAATAGGAAAACCGAGCCTAGAGTTCAAGGATGAACCAATCGCGGACGCCTAAAAGCTTGGTTTAATCAAGAGGAAACAACGAGCTAGGGATAGTCAAGATAAGATTGGAACGCATTTGGTCTCAGACTCTGATCTCTCTAAGACAGATGAGATCACACAGCTTCGGAGCATTTTCTCTTCAGCAAACCGACGAATGAAAAACTGAAAACGCTTGGCGTTGCTTTAAGGTTTTCAAACTGCTCCTCGACCATAAAAATCAGCTAGACTTCTCGCACCAAAAATGCTGACTCAAAACCAATGAGCTGGAGACGGTCTCATAGAATGAAGGACCCTTCCCACCAAGTTGGCGAAAAGTGAAGATGAGTATTCGTGGTTTGGACGAACAAATATAGAGCTTGAAATTATTGGCCATAAAAATATTTTACTCTCAACCTCGAGTTATGTTCATTGATAATTTAAATGTCATCGGCATTAAAAGAGACTTCGCTTTAGAATAGTTGATCTCACTTTTTCCATTGCTCACGAAAAAGAAGGGGGCCAAAGTGACTTCCTTGAGGAACTTCTCGTTTCAGTGCTTCGAATTTAGTATTCTTAAAGTTTTTTTTTAATTTCTTTATGAATGGGAATCCACAAAGTGTGATCTTTAAACCGATTAAATGAAAAGTACATTTTCTATGCTCTATTCCATTATGAAAAAAAAAATACATCGTAGTCGGTGAATTAAACCAAACCAAGGCATTCATAAATGCTCCCATAAAAACGTTCGCCCATTCCAAAGTCAAAATTAATATGATTGTTGTGCCATGACAAACAAAATCCTGTACAACTACAAATTTTTTACAGGAGAATTTACAAAACCCCAAACTTTGCCAACTCAAAGTTTCCGATCCAATATCCCTTAGATGGCAATTTTTGCTTTCCTCTTCCCTTTTTCCTTAAAATGGTCTAAAAACTTCTTTGATCCTGTTTGTTGCATCAGCTCAACAACAGCTAATTACAGGACATCTTAAATATCAAAGCAAAAGCCACGAAATTATATGACAGGACACGAAATAATAGAACCCTGCATGTGCCCTTTTACAAAGTTTAAACCTCCGACTGCGTGATATCACGCGGTTTTTCATTTCCTCGAACCATTCGAGACGACAACAGCAATTTTGCCGAACCCAAATCAACCCAGCCTCTAAAATGTTTGTTACCAAGCCAAGCTATTCTGTCAAAGAAGCAAAGCACACTCCCCGCTTAAAGTTGATGATGATCAGCATCCTGTTTATCAGACATGCCCAGCCAGCCAGTTTGAGGAGTTGACTGTGCGACGACAGCAGCAGTTCCTTCCTCTTTTATTCACCTCGCAGACACACAACCCCACCCCCATCCCCTCCGCCGTCTTATCAAACAGCATCCTGATCCTTTTTTTTTTTTATTAGTGAATATAGAAGAAAAAAAAATCCTTTTAGCATATCCTTTCAATATGTGACAAAATAAAAATCACACTTTAAGTGCCTCAAATAGTACGAAGGAAAAAAAAAAGGATATACCCGAGAATGAACACAAAACACATCCTGTCTCGTCGTAAAATTTGATTACTCCACACAGACGTAGAGGGCACAGCAAGCGGCCAAAAGCAAAATGCTCGAGCTTCGATGAATCTGCTTCTGTTCACTATTCTAATGAAGGTGTGTGAGCGTCGTCGTCCTGCAGGACTTTGATCAGTCGAACAGAACTTCTCTAAATGGTGATGGTGGTGGTGGTGGTGGTGGAATCATATCATCATAGCCATGCAAAGGATATGAGAATTTATAGTTTTTCCAGACGTTCCTCGTCCCCATCCCTCGCACACATGTCTGTCATGTGGGCTTAGTTGTGTGTAGTGGCAGTGACATGCTGCTTCGCATAAACCCAGACGGGTCACTTTTGAAATGATGAGAGACTGAGTTGAATCCTTTAAAGGATAATGAAAATCATGTTTTTCTTTACCTGCAACTACACACAACTACACACTACCAGAGAAAAAGAAAACAAAAGTAAATTCCTTAAACAAGCAAGCAGTTTCTTTTTTGGTTCCTTTTAATTAACTTGCCCATCAAATGGAGCCTTGTTGGCTATGCCCGCCATTAACTAATATTATCAAGGTATCCATCTCTCTACGCCTTGATTCACAAAGAAAGGCATGGCTAGGCCATTAAGTAGCCGACCACCTCCTGCCGGAAACAATCAGAGTAAAATCTAAAGGACTCACTTTTTCGACAAATAGACATCGAACTGTGCTGTGTGAGTTTGGAGGGTATCATCACAGTGCCATTGGCAAGATGTCACCTTATCACGCTATCGTGTTGTCGTAAATTCTTTATCACTCACCACCGGTCGCCGAACGCCTTTCAAACAGGCAGCGAAACACAATACAATAGTGGTGCCCTTGCAAAGTCCTTGCCGGTATGTCAATAAATGGGCTTGTCAAAAGTAAAATTCATGAACAATTGGCAGCAGCGGATAAGGTGATGGACGGTGGCGCACCAACAAAACGAAAATACTGACCGATGCGGGGTTGCCTTGCAATTTGGCTATGAAAATTTAGGTCATTGCGTGCGTTTAGCCTTTCTTGCCGAAGGAGAAGTTTTATTCATCATTATCGTGATTATCGCACCGGAGGGGGATGGGGAACGAAACTTATATAAGATATCGGATTCAGAAGCAGGTGGAACCATGTGTGGGCTTAATGGGTGGATATTGGATTCATTAGGGGTGCTAAGAAGCATAATGTCTTCCGCCCTTTTAGTCAGCGCGTCTCGTGTTGTGGGAAAATATCCGTTTTGAACGTAGGAAGGCTGAATGGGCGGACTTTCTAGCAAAGTTCATTGGATTAAATTCGCAACGACCCTCAGAGGGTCAGTCACTACTGGTTGGTAGTTGAAGTTGGAGTAGTTTATGAGCTTCACTTCCGTTTCTTGTTACTTTGAAAAAATATTCATTTTTAGTTAAAAGGTTTTTTTTTTTTAAAGAAAAAACGTCATGTCGAATTGATTTGATGACGAAGCAAAGCTAACCGATTTGATGAATTCAAAAATTCAGCTAAAACTCAGTGTGGTTGGTTGAGTTTGGTTCCATGTTGGTTCCAACAGACCTCACATTGCCATTTTTCACAATATACTACCTGGTGGTGAGCTAGTCTAAGATTATGTTCAGCAGCGGTTTGCTTTTTCCGAGCTGGTCAAGCTTGAAAAAGAGCCCCTGCAACCATGCAGAATCATAGGCCTTCTCCAAGTAAATCAGCAAGGCACCCCTGCATTGTTTCTAAGCCTTGTTCCATTGGATATCCGATAGCAGAAATCATGCCCCGCTCTGAAACTGAATGGATTATTGGAAATAATATTTTTGCCCTCAACCCACTCTGTCAGGGCTCCATTGATCACCTTTTCAAACACCTTACTGATGTTCGGAGGGAGTCGGTGTCTTTGTTCCGTTTAGGAATTGGTTGTACCACCGCTGTCGTCTTCCAATGGGCTGGATAATGTGCATTATTCAGCAAGTTATTAAACAGAGTAGCTTAAATGTTTACCTCTTTTGGAGGAAGATGCTTAAGAATAATGTTTGGTACTACGTCGATTCCCATAGATTTCTTACTTCTCAGTGAATTGAAGATAACCAGGATAGGGATGTGTCCCTTCATCATGGTAAAACCAGTGTTCCCCTATCCTCCTATCGCCAGTAGAAGTTGTGTACTAGGACACGATTTTCCAAGACGTGGCTTTGGCGAGAAATAACATTCACCTTGTACCTTACCACCTCAAAACGTCGCTACTTACTTCATTTTTTTCCTGAGGATCGTCGATAGAAAAAAAGTTGTCATCTTCGATCGCTTCTAATGGATCTAAGTCTGCTTTACATGTACTTGTACGTTGTCTGTAGTTCGAGAGAGCTAAAGACACGAAAGTTCATTCTGACTTTTCCTACGTAAGCTTAAACAGCCCGAATTTTGGTATTCCAATGCGAATTAATTGAAGCTCGTTTATTCTGCTGTATAAATTGCAGTAGGTTCTTAAGCTGTGAAAAGACGGATCTTCGATAAAACGTACTACGCGTCGCTCATCTGTGTCGTCAAGTTGAAACTCGGCACTATTCTGACCCCACCGGAGCATAGATACAATCTAAGTGTGTCGCCTGTTCCTGTATTTGCTTTTGCAACTTACTAAATGCCAATTCAGTAACATTAAAAAAAAAACAGATGACTATTTGTCTACCTTCAAATATCTCGATTCTTCCTCTATAATTGCAAATTTTTTCAGCCATTCACATGCTGTTCACTACGAAGGACTAAGGAAGTCGATGTTATAGCCACTGACTTCAGTAAGGACTTCGATAAAATATCGCAGAAAATCATCGTTCTGAAACTGAAAGCTCTTGGTTTCCCCACCGGCTTTATTGATTGGATAAAGTCCTACCTAAACGATCGTTTTAATGTTGTTATAATCAGATCCTCCAAAACTTATCCTTTTATGGACACTTTAGGAGTCGCTCAAGGCAGCCACGTTGGTACCATGATCTTCATTCGTACTATTAATTATGTCGACCTCATCATCCACAACTCGTGCATCTCAATATATGCCTCCTCCTGCAAGATGATCTGAGTAGGTTTTCCAAAATAGGTTTATGCCAAAATAACGCCCTAGATCTCAAAAGCCCTCGAGGAAATACTTCATCTTCATTCAACCAGTTCCATTAGTCTCTTCTCTCCACGACATTATCTGTGATAGGGAACTCAATTCCACATGGATTCCATCTTAAGCCTTGCCGATTACGCTCTTGGCTACGTTAAGCGATGGTCCAAAGAGTTCCTAAAACCCTAAATTTCTGTAAGACCCCTCCTCGAATATGCTTCCCAAGTCTGGTCACCTTTTCATGAAACCCATATTCGGAGAATTGAAGCTGCTTAACGCCGGTTTTTCATCTTCGCACTGCGTGGTTTCCGTAGGGCAGACAGCTTTAATCTCCCATCACATACGCACCGCTTGCAATTTATAAATCTCGAGTCCCTTGCGCATCGCCGCGACATTGCATATATTTTTTTCATTCACCAACTCTTAACCGGTATCATCCACTGTCCTACGCTGCTTCGACAGATCTCCATATACACCAACCCTCGTTCCCTGAGATCTGTCCCCCTTTTCCGTTTAGACCCACATCGCACCAACTACGGTTCTCACGAACATATGTCCAGAATGTTGCGGGAGGCCAATGCCACGCAGGACATTTTTAATTTCCACCTTAACAGATGCAAACTTTAAAATGTCCTTTCCTCTCATCTTCTCCGTCTGCCTAATCTTTGGTTATAAGTTAGTTTTAAGTGTTGTTTTTATTAACCAAGGTCGGCGGTATGCCTCTGGCTATAAAAAAAATAGCAACAGCGCTAGAATCGGACTGAGAAAACATGTGCAATAATTTTTGGTTTGATCGTTTTTCGAGCCATGGGCCATGTTAACCAATCATGTACTTTTTAGACAAACTAGAAAAAAAATCTATTTGCGGTTTTAAAAAGTCTTCTTCCAGCAAGGTAGCCTCACAACATTATTTTCAACAACCCTCCTAAAGTGTAAAATAGTTCCGGTCTAAAAAAGTAGAACATCACTTCAAAAAAAAAGCATTTAAGTACTTTCAAAAATTGAAGTAATCAGAAATCGACATTAAAAAATTTTCAAAGGCTTTTTTGTCACAGTTCTGCAAAGGAAAAACGCAATATTAAATAAGACTCAACTACACTTAAATATGACGAAGACTATCTGAAATGAAAAAGTTGCTATTAACGGAGACAAGTCGGATTTTTTAAAAAACAATGCAAGAGTTCCACAAGGTTCGATTCTCGGCCCTTTGCTTTTCACAATGTTTATAAAACAGCTTTGCTCCTGTTAGTGGTACAATTTTATCTTAGCTATCGTGCAGCATTGATCGTATGCCGGTGGACAAATAGAGACCGTCATTGTTTCTAATCGAAATCTATTTCCCCTTTTTGAAGGATTTTTCTTTTCGTAAGTATGCTGTTTTTAAAGTCCAGGTGCCGTCCTTGGTGCTGTATCGTTAGGGAAGATCGTTAGTTGATTGAATAACCTACCGGAGTGCTTTTTGATTAAATCAGCCTAAATATTCCTAGGCATGCTTAAATATATTGCTCAACTATCAAGCCATGTCTTTTAAGCTGTTATTAACTTCGCGATGTTAAGTTGCTATCAGAAGGGTGCTTTCTTTTGTATTTCGGACGTAGTTTGCAAAAGTCATCCAGCCTCATCTGAAATATTTATGATATCCCACATAGTTGGCTAGGATGTCAACCCAGGAATAAGTTCTGCTTCCCATGTTGCTCTTCAGGGATATCGGCGGATGCATAGTTTTGAAAAGCGTATAGTAAACTCAAAACTATACAAATTGTGTGAGGTTAGGACGAAGCCGAAATGGTTGGAGATCATAGGGCATTCTTCAATTACTAAAAACTTCTCTCTTAGACTTCAAACCTGAGCATGTTTGTGCTGGACTGGAACATAACTGATTGAAATCAAGTTAGTTAGAGACAAAATCTCTGCTTGTTCTCTTGCAGTGATGCCAATGGTCTCATGAGCTCCATCCTGGTGACAAAGTATCTCTTCAGAGGCATTGGGATACCCGATTGGCAGAATTATTGGTGCACTGTGCTTGTAATTGCCGACTTTCATTACAGAGCACAGAAAATCTTCATCTTAGTAGTGGTGCAAATTTATCTTGGCTCTTTTGGAACGTTACGACTTCTTGATGTTTTGAAAATCGTCTTGCGTTGATTGCAATTTGGTTGAATCGACAAATAATTTATGGAAGACCTCTACAAGTGTTTTATTTAGGGTCGAAGCATTCTACTTACAGATTCAAATGCGTTTTTTGTGGTTAAGTAAGAAGGATCAGAAAATAGCTGCATATGTTTCCTGCACTGGGTCAGTCTGAGATAAAAAGGCCCATACCCAGTCTAAAGTTACTCAAAAATTAATGGAGCTTGTCCTGCTGTGCAGGTGAAGAGCTCACGAGGACGCTATCAGTGGTGAACCACGAGGAAAAGACTTAGTTTTTTGTTTCCAAGACATCAATGACACTCACCCACATTGTATCTTAACAGAATTTGAGCCTGCAGACCATAAACAGGGTCGTTTGAAAAGCTGAAATAAATTCTTTCAAGCGATGTGGTAAATTGAGTAGGCTCATCGGATACGGAATATCCAAAAGTGATTATCTGGAAACCACTGTTACCATCTCCCGTGTCTTCTTGTTCCCGATTCTTAGCAGGTGAATAGATGGGACCTTTATTCCGTCAAAAACAATAAACGCATCTGCTGCAGTATGCGTGACTGACGTTATAAACCAAAGCAAATGTATAAAGCCTCCTTGATTTCAAACAGAATGGCGCTTTTGTTTTTGGCCATCCGCCCGATGGCACTCGCAAAATTGAAAATCTTTTTGGAAAAACGACTTTCGCGTCGTTCCGTTTTTCCCAAAATTAACGAATCTAATCTACTGTGTCATCCGCACCGGCATCAAATATCAATGAGATCCCTCCGAAAAAAAAAAACAATAACTCCAAATCCATCTTTACACTAATGAAGACACAACTTCGCACACTTTCCGAAATTTCGACGCGCTACAAAATTATTTTGTTAAATGGAACACCAAAAGGATTACACTTCATCCTCGACAAATCCTTACTCAACGTGAACAGTTTACTTACAAAGCGCAAACAATGCTCCAAGAGAGGAGCAACACAATCCAAAAAAAAAAATTAGAGGGAACTTTGCGAAACGCGAACCGGATAACCAAAAGCAGTACATAAACCAAAAAACAAACAAAATAAGCAAAAGGACGTTTCTCCACGCAACGCAACATAACTGATATTAATTTAATTATTTTGCCTGACTTCCATTATTCGTCCTTGCGTTGCGGGTGCGGGTGTGCTTGTCTGTCTGTCTGTCTGTTGGTTGGCCGATTTATCCTCTGTGTATACTCGTAATAATAAATTCATTTCGGTAAGGAGCTTCGCAGGACCTAACGTTTTACCGTTTTGCTTGGCTCAAATGTCACCTCAGAATAATAATGATAAACACGCGCGCGACTTCAATTTAGACCCACAGCGGCGCAGCGCCGCGCGGCACGGCATGGCGCTGGTGAAGCGCAAACAACATCCCCAGGATTATCGCGCCATCAAACGCTAGAGCATCGTGGCGCTGGCATCGCAACAGCATCAAATATCCTCGCTGCCGCTGGCATTACGTATTCAAAGCACATGTGGAAATTTCTCAAACTGATTCCAGGATCTCATAAATTAATGCTGACAATGAGGTAAATGCCGACGTCGTCGCCGGCACAGGACACAAAACAAAAAAAAATGAAGTGAAACGTGGTTGAAAACTTTCCAGGACACAACTGGCGGCGGCATCAAAGGTGTGGTGGAAAAACAGAGGAATAAATAAAAAAGGACTAAACAAAAACTGAGATGACATCCCGCATTAGTTATATTTTATCCTTTCAAGCCTGTTTTACCTTCGCAATTGTCCGCCAATCAAGTTGGCTTGGAGAAGAGGAAGTTTCAAGTCGAGAGAGGAAGACCATTATCCTTTTGGTTAAATTAAAGGATGACTTCAATATTGCTATGCGAAGACATCCTGAACCAACAAACATTGGCTAAAAGGATTTGCGTATCAGGAGTAGAATTTCGAGCACCCATTCAAGATGATTCACCTCCTTTCTGGCCAAATCAATGTCCTACCATCCACTGACCGTGTGTGTTTGTCCAACTAATGGTGCCTTCTTTGGGTTTTTTTTTTGCTCCTTTGTTTCGGGGAAAAGAAAATATCCTGGCGCTCCTGTGATTATCAAGATTGCTGGGCGTATGTGGAATTAGTTTGAGTGAATGTTTGGATTTGCCTTTGTTATCGTAAAGTAAGAGAACTTCAATTGCAGGAGTTTGGTTAATTAATGGCGTGTTCGGGGGTTGGGTGAAGTGTGCTGGCCTGTGATTGAAGGCATTCACTTGAGGCTCGCAAGAAATTAGATTTCATAAGTGAATCAGGTAAAATTTGTGTGTTTGCAAGTGCTAGACACGGAAACACTTAACAAAAGAGATTTTTTTCGAATGAAGGACGTTTATCAAAGGTCCATTCTGAGAGCACTGCAATTAAGTATGACTTCTCGGTGAGTGGACAAAATGTTTCATTGCAAAAGTGGATGCTTATGTTTGTTATGTCAGAATCACTACGAATTCCTTGAATGGTAAAAATCTGGCTAACATCGGCTCTGTTTTTCTGGATTTTGTTTTGTTTTTTTGGTGAATTCGACGTGTTCGACATGGGCTATCGAGAAAAATATTGCAGCTGTTGCCGAAAGAGTAAGTTTTAAGCCAAGAACTTGGAGGTTCAAAGGATCGCAGCGACTTAATATCAGTTGAACTACCTTGGGTAGAATTTTACATAAGGATCTTGGCTAACAAAATCCAATTAAATTGGGACTTGAGGGAAGAGCTCTACTCATTTTGTTCGAAACGGACAATAATAAAGCTCAAAAACTCACCTTTTCAGATGAAGCATTTCCATCTCGGTGGCCACGTTTTTCAACGAGTAAAGATACCAAAACATCCTGATTGTTTAATTGATTTGCGCTGTTTTTTGAGTCACAATGGAAGAAGCTTTACCGTCGTTGGAAGGCTACTTCTGATCCATGATAACTTATTTGTTAGAAAATAAAAAAATCGTTTTGGGTGCGAGTACACCTGCCCTTACTACGAACTTCAGACATTGCAAACCAAGAATGAATATACATTTTTTTTTAGCTGCCCCTAAGGAATATACTCGTAAAGGCTTTTTCAATAACAGCGCTACAAAAGTTTTTTTGAAATAAAACAAAAACGGTTTTGGATATCAATGAAATTGCTATTCCTGTGAAAGTACGTTCGATGCCATTATGTATGGAACTCGATTTCTTTTGCATAGCCACCACGGGCACGCTTGCAGAAGTCCAGTCTGCTGAACCCAATTTTCGACGGTTTTTAAGCATAAATCGGCCGATACTGCTGCAATTTCACGTTTCGATATTCGCACGAAGTTCATCAATCGTCGCTGGCTTGTTGGCATAGACCATAGACTTGACGAAGCCCCAGAGGAAATAGTCTAACGGCGTCAAATCGCATGACCGAGGCGGCCAAGCGACTGGACCATTTCGTGAGATAATACGTACTCCAAACTTGGTTTCCAATAAATTGATTGTGACATTCGCTGTGTGGCTTGTGGCGCCGTTCTGTTGGAACCACTCATATAATTGGGGCCAAAAATATTCGGTTATCATTGAACGGCAGCGATCCCCATTCACAGTAACGTGCTGGTCTTGATCATCACGAAAGAAGTACGGCCCAATGACGCCGCCGGCCCATAAACCACACCAAACCGTAATTTTGTCGGGATACAATGATGACTCATGGAGTACGTGTGGATTGCTGCCTGACCAATACCGCATATTTTGTTTATTGACGGAGCCATTCAGCCAGAAATGAGCCTCATCGCTGAAGATGATTTTTCGATGAAAATCCGAATGATTTTCAAGTTGTTGCTCAGCCCAATTCACGAACACACGACGTTTCCGGTGGTCAAGCGGCTTCAGTTCTTGCGTCAACTTAATCTTGTTAGGATGTAAGCCAAGATCTTTTCGCGAAATTCGCCACAACGACATCACAGAGATGCCCAGCACAACGCTTAAGAACGACGTGTAAGAGACACATTTGGGCTTTCTGCAACTGAAGCCTCAGCGGCAGCAATATTCTTGACACTACGGGCACTTCTTTGTCTCTCTGGCACGGGAACATTTTGCACTGTGCCTGTGGATTCAAAGTTTTCCACTAGACGCTCAATTGTTGATCTGCTAGGACGATTATGACGACCATTAATTGGACGTAGAGTTCTTAACGTTGAGGCCACTGACTCCGAATTTCGGTAGTAAATTTTAGAAAAATGAGAAATGTCAAAAAAGCGGCAAGAAATATGGCACCGTTTGCTGCCTCTGTCGCTCTACTTTTGTAGCCTATTGAAAACCCCTTTACAATATTTGTTTTCGCATTTTTGGATCATTTAAAATATTTTTTTGACAAAATATTTATTCAATACTTAATAAATATTACAATATAGTCGCTTGGACTACTAAGCAATTTAAATCTAACCTCATTTGCTAAAAAAAAAGTTGACCCTTAAGCGTCTCTTGGTGTCTGGTATACTATAGGTTTTCATTTCAACCAGCTTAAATGATTTAATTCGCTTGAGTCTGCGTACAATGTTTGTATTATTCAGGAGCTGTGATGCTTCCATTTTAACATGCTCTTGGAGTGTTCCTTCGTGTCTTCTAGCATTTTTTTTACGTCCCGATGTAGGTCACATTTCAGATGTACCCGGGTTTATTGACGATGTTCGTTAGTACCTTGTTCTGGAATCAATGGAAAAATTCCATGTTGGGCTTTTTAGGACAGCCCCAAGGCTGCTAAAGATGCCATAGGCCCATACCGGTTTTTAAATTAATTACCGGTTAATAAAAACAAAAAAAAAAGATGTATAAATTAATAAATAAATAAAAAAATAAATAAATATATTAATATATAAATAAATAAACAAAATAAAAAAAATAAATAAATTAAATAATATATAAATAAACTAATATATTAAATGAATAAATAATTGAATAAATAAATAAATAAATAAATAGATAAGTGAATTAGTTAATTATTAACTTAAAAACCATATAAATAAATAGATGAGTACATAATTAATTGAATAGATATATTAGATAAACAAACACATAGGTATATAAACAATCTAATGAAGAGAAATTAAAATAACAATTAAAAAGCTTCCTTTAAATAGCTAAATTTGAGATCAAGTGGTTTTCGGGTAGCCTGCAAGATGTGTTGTAGCGCTCAAATAAATTTGCTATTCTTAATGAACATAGAACAATGTTGGTCTTTTCGTGGAGCTCTTCCGTGGAATAGTGCCAAAGTAGACTTAGCATCATTTTAAGTATTTTGTTTTGACCTCTTTGCAATTAGCACTTGATTTCCACTCTGTTGGAATGCCATTAATTTGAGACATGTTGCTCGGTAAGAAACAAGCTTTTCATTTCCTTGTGAAAAAGACAGCTTGAGTCTTCGTAGCATTTATTTTGATTTTCCAATTATCAAAGTACATTTGCACACTATTTAACGCGGATTGCAAGTTTGCTTTGTTGAAACCAACTGTTGTTTTGTTGGTCCAACTCTGTCATCCGGCTATGTGTCATCCCGCGACAGTGCCATCCCAGGTAATGAGAAGGCCGATGAACTTGCTCGAAAGGGATCTGGCCCTCATCGCTCCCTTGCAGGTGAGGCTTTCATCTCACTACAAGCAGTTAAGGCTAATATATCCTCATACTTCCTTGGGTCAGACTTACGCACTGTGCAATATCAAGGAAAATATGGCCGGAATACAAACAATCAAAAACAAAAGATCTCCTTCGGCGAGCCCGTCATGATATTGCTAGATTAGTAGCGGTCTGCACAGGACACTGGCCGATTGGAGATCATGCCATTAAGCTAGGTATCCCACACAACTCACATTGTCGCAGCTGCAAAAACACAGCTGAGAGGGAGACCCTTACACACTTCTTTTGCGTCCGTGCGGCTCTTGCTAGAACCAGACAAGCTTGATAGACCCTTCTTCAACTCAATTAATGAGATTTCTGCTAAGGATATTAATGAACTTATGTCCTTCTTAAATACCTCGGGCTGGATTTAGAGATATCTCAAATACACCAAAATAACATCATAAATAAGGGAACAGAAATGTCACATTAAAACGGCACATAGTGCTAATTAGGTTCTCACTGAACCAACACTTTTACCTACCTACCTATGTCTTTGGTTGACAGGAAGTTGAAGCTTTTGTGTTGCTGTCTCGTTGTTTCCAGTACAGTTCCTTGAGGTACTCCCGCTTTGATTTCCTTTTGTTCAGAGTCTTCTTGTTTAATTCTGAAATATCTTTCTTCAAGATGATATTCTTGAATATCGAATTAGCATTTTAAATATGATTTTTTATTATAGATTGTTCAACATTTTGGTAATAATTTATTAACGAATTCATTATTTCAAGCGATAAATGCAACAATTTGTAACATTGCCTCTCCTTACATTCGATCCTTGCTTTGTTCCGTGAATGGTCAGAGAAATCCGAGAAACGCTTCGACATATTAATTTCTGGCATGAAGATGTAGATTTAGAATCCGTAATAAAAACAATATTTTTTTATAATTTCAAGGACAAAGTTCCCATTAAAAAATTAAATTAATGGCACATTTTTATCATCTCCTGTTGATATTGAAATTCCCACTCAAAATCATTGGCAAATCATCAAATCTCTTCCCAATTTTATCTTAAAGTAATGCAGAAGCGTTTTAAGAATAAATAAATATATTTTCATACAAAAACCATTACGATTAGCTGCCCATTTAATTGTATGATAAATTATTTGTAACTAGCTTAATCAAAGAAGAAAAAATATTTTAATGAGTTTCGATAATTGTCGCAATTTTAATATTTATGTTGAATTAACAGAAACGTGCGTTGAATTATATTCATTTGCTCGAACTCTTGCTAACGCACGATTGCCATACCCCCAATACTCTGTACGGTTTTTTCTCATCTCAAAAATGCCCAACGCGCCCAAAGAATCCGAAACCCCACATTTTTAGTTACATCACACATTTTTTTTTAATGATTATAAAGGGGTACCCAGCCCTTTCCTCATGAACGCGTAGAGGTATTAAATTGAGATTCATATCAAATACTCAGGTCTAATTGCCCTAAAGCTGTTAAAATTAAACAAATTTCTAAGTCAATGCAAAAACGCAAAGGTACAACCATTTATACCACTGTTCCGCTGTGTAACTGCTCCTACAATATTTTATTTTGCAAGGCTGATGCAAGGCTAGTGTAGTTTTAGTTATATTATAAAATATATGATATCTGTTAAAATAAAATAGAGAATAACTGAAAAGATAAAAGTACCAAAACTATGACTCGATTGTCGAGACTGTTGAACTCTTACTTATATACCTACAGGTTTGTACGGAACCCTCGGTGCGCGAGTCCGAATCGCACTTGGCCTTTTTTTATATTTAATGACTTACTTGAGGTAGCACTACAGTCCATGTGTCATTGGGATTCTGCATACGAGACCATAGATTACTCTCGAAATAATATAAGGCGCCTTCATCTGGTTCCATGTCCGTGTCCATGCTTCTGCACCATACAGCAGGACGGGGATGCTAAGGGTCTTATACAGTGAAACTTTTGTTCTTCGGGAAAGGATTTTACTCAATTGTTTTCTTGAGCCAAAGAATTAGCGATTGGCAAGAAGTATTCTTCGTTTGATCTCAGCGCTAATGTAGCTGTCTATGGCAACGTTCTGACCAAGTCGTCGGACTTGGGTGTCCTTTCTTGATGACAACATCAATACACGTAAACGGAATGTTAACATCAAGCTGTGTTGTCCGATTGTATTAATATCATTGCCGCATGCGAGTTTTTCAACAGACATTTAAGAGATGGTGCCTCTAGTGTTGGGTCGGAGACGTATTTGCCCACAGAAACCAAAACAAATCTTGAAATTGATGTTAAAGGTGTTGCGTGCCGATTTTTCCAAGTTAATGTTTGGTATATGGTGGATTTTTCTGGTCGAAAGCCACACTGATATGGACCTATCAGCTAATACCTCTATAATTAGCGCAGTTAAGATGGTCTCCTTTCTCCGAGCCTCCTTTCTTGGCCAAACAATACTGCGATTCCTTTCATCTCGTCCTGTGACGTTCAGATAAAAATTAAAACAATATAAATGGCTTATAAAATGGCACACAAAAAACCGGCCATGTGCGGGTCGAACTAGCACATGAAGGGTTCCGTACTTTTTGGGTTAAAATTGAGTTGTGCTTTAAAAACACACGTAATTTTTTAAGGACTTCCTTTTATTTTTAAACTTTAAACTATTTTTATTATATTTTGTTGCTATAGCCGGTATAATGGTGCACATTCGTTAAAAATTGTAAGTGTCCACCTATTTTATTTCCGAGTGGCGCTCTCTGGCTATGGAATCTTAAAGATTGATTCAATGTGCATTGATTAAATTCAGAGTGATAAAATGAAGGCATCGCTTAAAAGGGGTTCTGTGATATATTTTAAAAAGAAAGGGGTATACACATGTGCATTTTTGGTATGCCGTTTTCAGTCTATGTAATTTTCTGTTAACATATTTAAATCTTTTTGGCGATCTTTTTGCCGATAAAAATTTGAGAAAGATTCTTTGAAGATCGTTAAAAGTTTTAACTAACATACAGAAGCACTAACGCTACGGTAATCTTATATCATATCCCGCCAATTAATCTCCTTCTTCGTACTTTGTCATCATCGTAAGAAGCTGAAACTTGCCATTTTGACAGTTCTCGCGCACTGGTAATACAAATCCCTTGTGGGACCACCCTGAATTCATACCATACAGCATCACGCTCCAACCACGCCTCCCTTTGCTACCTAGTTGCAATTTGTAGAGACGATCAAATTTTACCCTTATCACAAATTGGACAACGCATACAGCAGGATATCAAAGAAACAAAACCTTAGTCTCCTTCCCTTCGTCGAAAACAAAAAAAAAAAACTGGGTGAAGCAATAATAAGCAATTCTGTCCACGTCTTTGTTTTTTTTTTCCCCTTTTGCATTCCTCCATCCCAAAGCTGGCTGGCTACTCTTGCAATTTCATGATTGCTCTTATCTCAAGCAAACAATAATAACAATAAATACTTTTCGCCTCACATCCTTCTCATATAATGCAACGAGCCAGAACCAGTACCAGTACCAGGGTCCACAACCATTGGGAACATCATCATTGGTCAATGGTTCCCCAAGGATTCGCTGGTCTTGACTTCCAAAGCAGCAGTAAGTTGTCGATGGTGGGTGTGGGCGATGATCCAACAAAACAGATATTGGAAAATATTTTATGACATCTAAATTCAATTCGACACACAAAAAAAAAAGGATATGACATTGCAAAAAAGGACCAAAGTAAAGCTGAAGAGCAGACCAGAACAGAATAGAACAAGAAAATTCCCTCTGGTGATGACAGGACACAAAAGAATTAAAATCCAATGATTTCATCTGCTTCGATCGGAATTGCAAAGGATATCCTTCTTCTTCTTCTTCTTCTTCACATAGAATAAGTACACAAAAAAAAAAAAAACAATGAAGAGACACACAATGTTTGCCTCCATCGACCATCCGACCAACACGACAACGGCGACGTATCGGACTTAATCCTGTGGGATTGATGATGGTAGTTGGAGGATAGTACCGGGATAGTGGTAACGCAAATAAAACACCAACGCCAGCAAGGGGGAATGGATTCTGGTATCGATTTCATTTTCTGATTTGCGAGAATCTAATAAGCCTCTGAGGAATTAGACAAGGATAACCGGTTATTGTTGTTCATCGTCATCATCATTCAAAAAAAAAAAAAGGACACCAACTCAAACCAATTCAACAGTGCAATTGCAATTCCCAATTAACCTCGGTATACGAATACTACTATGAATTATATCGCCAGGGATTATGACATCTGTTCGAGTTATTAAAAACGTCTGCCGTATACAATAAACAGAAGCATTGAAGGGATGCGAGTAGCTCCTAACAACCCTTAACCTGCCTCAATGCTGCAACTACTTTTGCATGGAAAAAAATGTTTATTAATTTCCAACTCGGCACTAACTTTTCGACCTTTCCACACCCTCAACCCTCAACACACTCACATACACATGTTGAACTGGGGGGGGGGGATAAAAAAAACGGCTATTTGCAAGCCATTGTAGGTGGATTAAGCGATCGGACTAGGAACATAATAAAAAGTTATTATCTCCTGGCATATTTGTACAGATGACGCTGTTTTCCCAGCGTATCCTGCACCGACGACGACGAGGGGGTTGATATTATTGAATGCGGTTGTTGCCTTATTTTTCCAATACATTGTTTGTGTTGGCTTGGATTAAAGCCATGCAGGCAAAACCGCTCCATCTGACACCTTGTTTTTATTTTTTCAGCACTTTCCCGACAACGAAAAGCGAAACGCATACCACAATTTGAATATGCATCGCTATTGCCATACTCATATTGTTCGGTCGTAGTGTTGGGTGTCAACTATAGGCTCCTCCAATATCCTGTCTACTGCCTGCCATCCGTGTTCTACTCGCTTGTGTGTAAAGTTGGTCGGGGCAGTCTGCTGTTAATCTGCCGTTGGCTATTTTTTCTTGTCACTGCAAATGAGCAGTTTAGGAGTTGAGCTTTGGATCCTCGAAAACAGCCCTCGGATCGTCATCAACAGCAGTTCCACCACCACCAACTGGTGCGGACCAGCAAAATGATGAAACCACTGGGTCTTTGGGTGATGGTGATGGACGCCAAAAGTCTACATATGTTCAACTGGTCAACTTTTCGTATTCGCATAAAAGGCAAAGTCCTTTTGGACATCCATGCCGACAGAATGAGAATAGCTGTGAAATGTTGTTTTCACAAGCATACGAGTATGAGAAGCCTAAAGATAGATACTATCCTCTCTGTAGTTCGTTGAAAGGGTGTGTTACAAACTTTCAAAGGGGTTGTGTTAATTTTAGCTTTTGCCGTTTGGCAACAAAAAAAAAATCATGAGCAAATAAAGGCTCCTTGGAAATATAAAAAGGGTTCTTAGCAGCCATTTTACATTACGCACATGAAGATTTTTATTTTGAAATCAGTTTTACAATATATGAGTGACCACACATTTTACAGTAAAGAGATTCGATATAGGTTTTTTTTAACATTACTATTAACTTGCATGTTTATGAAAAAAGAAACACTTTGCGAAGGAAAATTCGAGAAAAAACCAACAAATTTAATGACTAGAATGGCAATATTAATTTTTATTCATGGTTCTGAATTAAAATATATATAATTAAATATATATTAAATAAAAATATCATCAATAAATAATAATGTACACAAATAAAACAATATGCAATTAAATGAATAAATATACACAAAAAAATAAATTAATAAGTTAATATGACTAAAAAATAAAATATATAATTTAAAAATTGATAAATTAGTAAATATTTAGTAAATAAATTGCAATGAAATTAAAAAATAAATAATTTTTATAAATAAATAAGGAATGAATAATAATAATAATAAGTAAAGTATATTTTTTAAAGCATTATCTGCATTAGAACATTTAACACTAAACTTGTCAATTAGTTTTTGAATTTTTGCGGATATAAATTCAACATTGTTGTGGAGGAACAATGTCGCGTAATGCCAAGAAAGAATAAGCATCATTTCAGCAAATTTCTTCTGCGGCAATTGTGCCCAATTTTCCCAAGTTTGTCAGTCCTTACAAAAGTATTGATTGGAAAATAACTTTTTATACAATGAGATCATTTCGTTAGAGAGATCAGATATTCTGTTAACGAATGGGCTTAACACTTTCATTGCTATACTTACTTTCAGTCAAGAGTCAAGATATGTTTAAACCCAAATACTTAACGCAACTGCTCTACTTAATAGCAGATCCATAGATTTTTATCTGGCTGTTCTGAATGCAGCACAAAGGCGGCTGCTTTTCCCGCATTCAGCTTAGTTTTCCATTTGTTAAGATTAGTCTCAGTGTCGATTTCTTGAGATGATATTATAGCAGTATCATCGACGAAAATAGCTGCCGTACAGTTAACCAGGCTGGGAAAGTCGGACGTAAATAAGTTGTATAAAGGGGACCCCAGGACAGAGCCTTGTGAGAAACTATTAAGCAGTGTGCAGAGTTTCTTAAACCAGTTATTTGCCTACTTGTGTATAGATAGATAGATATTTAATTATGATCAAAATATGTACGATTTGATTTTTATGTTAACAAAATATAGCAATTTATGTTCGAGGATTTGGTTTACATACCTTACAACTTAAATCTTTATATCACAGAACAATTGTTTTAAGGAAAAGCCACTTGAAAAAACCTTCGACAAATTAAAGCTGCCAGGGCAAGAGAGAAGAGGATTTAGACCAGTTGCTGAGCAAGGTTAAACTTGATTCCAATCACAGGTTTTATCACAGGTTTTATTAATAAGTAAATAAATAAATAAATGAATTAATTAATTAATAAGTAAATAAATAAATAAAAAAATTAGTAGATTAATAAATTTAAAGATAAAAAGTAAATACATATAGGTGAATAAGTAAATAAGAAAATGCTTAAATAAGTAGATAAAAAAATAATATATAATGTTACTGCCGCCTTTGTACCGGCCCTGCGACACCACACGGAAGGGTGCTCGACCAGCTGCGAAGACTGGCCGTGGGTTAAGGTGATGAATATGGGCGCTACGCGATTGCCCTTCCGCAGGCTAACTCACCGCGAATTAATTGTGAGTTTCGCGTGATTTTCACCGCGAAATAATGAACAAAACGATCGAATTTAATCTAGGTACAATTTAATTTATCGGCTTACTTAAACAAGCAATTCAAAATTTGTAACTTAAATCTACACAATGCGTTTTTCTTAAACACTACAAAAAAAATATATGAAGAAAAGAAGAAAAAGGAAATCCCCGCCCGGAATTGAACCCGCGTTCTGCACACACGTTCGTTAACCCGCTCGGCTACCGACGGCTTTTATAAACGATAGTTTAAAAGCTCACTAAAACGAAATGATCGGCTTCGTAACTTTTATACTCGTTGACGCATACCTCGTGGATGGGAAATATAATTTCCTTTATATCAGGTATAAGTGGTTCCTCAATTCTTGTTTTTCTGGGAGGGCACTGAACTAGCAATCCGCGCTTTGCTACACCGTCTCCGATGCTGGAAATAACTACCTTGAGCCGTTCTTAATGGGAAGGAAAACCTCCAACTGGCGACAAATCGTTTTTCTTTTCTTAGAAACAATTAAAAAAAAAATCGGAAAGATTACAATATTTTAATTAAAGTGATTCCGGTACTGCACTGCACTTAATTCTACACTTCGGTCTTAGCTCTTTACTGGACTATCCTCCAATGATGTTTTCACCAGATTCGTAACTACCCTGAACTTCCTCTGTACTGTCCTTGTATAAAACGCTGAATCGCGTGATCCTCATGGCCTGATTCGGATCCTACATATAAATAGCAGGTGTTTCTCTCCTCTCAATATTCTCTCTCACTCCCCACTAGACCAAACTGGTACAAAAAAGAACTACCCCACCACCGACCGTGCTTGAACCTTAGTACCCCACTTCTGAGTCGTGGACGCTCCACCTTGGCCAAGCCCCACATTTGGGGGCTATGTTCCAGCAGTGCATACATACATCAGGCACTTGTGATAAATGAAATGCAAGCCTGGGCGTGGGGACGAAAAGAAAAAAAAAAGCAAGAACGAAATCACAGACGAAAACCTTCCATAAAACAAAACCATAACAATAAATGAATAAAAAAATAATTTAAAATACAATATTAAATTAAAAATATTAATTAATAAATAGACAATAAAGCAATAAGTAGATAAATAAATTTATAGATAAAAAGTAAATAAATATTTACATAAAGGTGAATAAGAAAATAAGTAAATAATTAAATAAATAAATAAAAAAAAATAATTTGAAATACAATATACAAATTAATTATTGAATAAATTAATAAAAATATAAATCAATAAATAGACAACAAAGCAATAAGTTGATTATATACAGAATTATAGTTCAGATGATGTTAGTTTTATAAAGCTGGATTTGAAATCAGTTGATAAACAAGAAATATTGTATTTTGCGGAGAGTTTTGATATTCTCACTTCAACCGTTTCATTTTGCGCTTTGTTCTGTAATTCATTTCTTGAGAAATGCCAAGTAAGGTTCAAGATCATTTTGAGTGTCTTGTTTTGCGCGACTTGGATTTTAATTTTCTGTTAATTTACTGATAAAGAGTTTTAATAGATATACTTACCTTGTTAACGATTTCTTTTAGCGTTTGTCCAATTGTACTCCAAGATACTTCTCTCTCGATTTCCACTCGACCTGTATACCAACTATTATAAGACTGCTGCTTGTAAGTGTGCTCGAATATTCTGACTCTTTTTAAGCCTGATTATTTCTAAAATCTGAAATGCAAGCTTCCTACGGGATTTCTTTTAAATGTTTTTTAAGGCGCAGACTCATCAATGGCACTCAGTTGAAGCTTGCTAAAGACTTTAACAATATAATCAACATTTAATTTGCTAGAAATATTTGCGAGAATAATTGGTTCCTCTCGAAGTTTTGTTTTAATTTTTGAGCGGTTGCATTTTTAAGATCTTTCATAAATTGCTCTTTCTTTACTTGACTTTTTAAGTTGGCATAAGACCGGATTGTAGTCAGAACTAAGTCCGTTTAAAGGAATTGGTTGCGTTATTCAAACAGAACAGTTGGTTAAAAAAAACTGACTTTTTCGGAAAAATAATTGTTTCAAAAGTAAGGCGATGTTGAAGGAAACAAAATTGAATCTGTAGTAAAAGCTACATGGAGAACATTCGCAAATGTTAAAATGGATGAGGTCGCAAAAGATTTTTTTGTTTGCAGAAAAAAACGTATATGTGATTAATTATACTTAGTAAATGCTTATATCAAGAAATAATCAAATCAATAAGAGAACAAATATATAAATAAATAATAAATTAAATAAATAAATTTATAGATAAATAAAAAAATAAATTATAAAATAGATACAAAAATAAATAAAATAAATACGTTAGCAAAGATAAATTAACATAAAAATGAATACATCGGCAGACTTCTCGATATCCTTGTGCTGGAGATTGTGTAGCTTTTACTCGAGTTTTTCTCAATACGGTTTTTTTATGCCTGAGTTGATTGCTAGCTTAAAATGCAAATTTTAAACAAAAATCAAAAACAAAATGCAAAATAATAATAATAGTAAAATGAATAAGCCTGTACAGCTTTAATGTACTCAAATTCATTTAGTTGATCCCAAGGGCACAAAACCCTTTTTAATAAAAAGCATAGAAAAATGTGGAAGTATCTGCTCAATACACAAAATGATCGATGAAGGTGCAGGCCTATCAGCAACGGATGTTTGTGAATTTGAAGAAAATAACAAACAAACAATATTATTGACATTTTTTTTTTTAAATTGATTAACAGTTTCTCAAAAATAGCTCTCCTTTAAAGCATGTTCTTACAACACGACTTTGACAAACTTTTCCAATCAAATTAAAGCCTCCTGAGTTCTCATAAACTTTCCCACCCCAAAAGTTATTTACTATAACTTCGCGCAAGCGATAAACATCAATGATTTTCACTGTTAGCATTCCACCTGCCGGATACTCTCATAAAAAAAGAAGCAAAGAAACATTATCCTTTAATTCGAATCCTTTCGATTTTTCTCTCCACCCCCTTTGTAGCAGGATTCTCTGCTTAATAGCCTTTTGAAGAATCAACAAAAGTAAATCCGTCACCATCCTTCCTCTCAATCACTTCCCCCTATTAGTGCCAATTGTGGTGATAGAATTCAAACAGCAGTTAATCCCCTAGGATTAAGGATATTTAAATTTTCCAATCCCTCCCGCTGCAATGCCAGTTTCGTATTTATACTGCTTGCCACCATCATCATCATCGTAGTCCTCCATTGTCGATTGGAAATCATTCAATCATTCATTTCAACTCCCAATTCATTGTCCTCCTTATCGATGGTCCCGGGGCTTAAGCTTGTCATGTGACCAGAGTATATTCCCCGGAGGGTGTGCCAGGAAGAATCGCTAGCCACACAAGCAGAAAAAAGGAAGGGGCCTTATTCATATGAGTGGGGAGCCAGTGTCGTGACATATAACTTTAAACTCTGCTCCTTTGATGCCCCCACAATTGTTGAGTTCAGCTCAGGTTAAATTCCTTTTGATTTATTTTCAAAATTGTCAATCAGTCTTCATTAAAAGAAAGAGGTGAGCATTAAGGGCTTAAAGGGGACTTTGAAGGCAACTAGCTGCCGCTGTTTATTTACTCAGATCAAAACATGCAAAGCCATCAAGAATAATCAAACGGTGTCAAACCGCCACAGACTTCCAGGAGAACTTAGAAGACGCAAATGTGAAGGGTTGTTTATTTATCCAACCTGTTCATTCAATTTTGTAGCTTTGCTAAACATACATGATGATGGATGAACTATTTTTCTATCGAGTCTAGCGTCACTGCACTGCTGTAAATAAGTATAAATTTGGTTCAAAGTAACAACACGGGCGATAATTGTTAACCGACTCCGTTGATCATGGACAGAAAGCACTGTTCCCAGCAGAATACACATCCTTTTGCCATCGTACCCGAAGTAAACCAAAAGGTGCGTCTTGTACGAGGATAGAGATAAGCAGTGTGTGTCTACTCAGATCCATTCATATGCCTCGGAAATCAAGTTACCTGGAAATTATCTGTCTAACTAGGCTTTACTTGCCCCACTTTCTGAGGACCTCATTTGAATAATATTGCTCGTACTGCGACTCTGGTACTCGGTATAATCTTTTCCTTGCTCCATCGATAAAACACACGGATATCCAAATGCAGCCACAGGTTGGGTAAGGACCTTTACCATGACGGCTTTGTCGTGGAATGTACCGATATAGCCTGGCCACGTTCTAACTTTCTCAGAAAAAATAATTTGACAATAGTTTGAAAAAAGACAATCCAGTCATCTAACGACTCTATAGCGTGGAAAAGAGAATCTAGGCTGGTTATGAAAGCTAATAGAATTTTGCATCGTCCGAGCAGAAATTACATTGCTTTCACAATAGGAGCATTCACAGCATCAATTTATTTATGCCTAACCTGTCTTGTTTAGAATAGAATGATGGGCCTTCACTAGATGAACGATATCCAACAGCAAGGTCATGATATGATCTTGCAAAACACAACTTTCAAGTATAAAGGCTTAGTCGAATAAAATACTGCGAATCAAGCGAATGCAAAAAAATCGTTTTAAATTCTTCGTCACAATCAAAACCAAAATAAAGCTGAGTTTTAAACCACTACAAAATATTTCATTCCTCCCTCTTATTCCTCTGAACGTTTGAGATCGTAATATTAAAAAAATTACAAGTGGAAACTTTTGTTTTTTGAAATTTGCTTCCTTTAATTTTTTCAAAAACTTGCCAAAAAACATAGTTTTCCTCACAGAATCAAGGACGAAGCGATTGTGTTCGATATTAACTGCTGCCTCAATATTATGTGAAGAAGATTTACTTGTGAAGTGCAGTAATTTAAAAGGAGATATCCTTAAGAATCTTTCCATTGCTTGTAGAAAGAAGGATATCGGTTTTCGAATAGGATTTCGAATTATTGAAGTCGTATTGAACTTGAATGTAAAACTGTCCTGAAATTGAAAATGTTTAACAAACGATTTATGATTGCAAGAAAAACGTAATCCATATTTTATGTCCTTCCTCCTGAAGTTGTGTTTGAAGTATTCTAACAGTTCATCAGGATTTGAGGAGATAGCGCCTCCATGTTGGTTGTCTGCTACGACAATGCTGGGAATAATCACAATCTGATCTTATAATGTAAAATTGCGCTCTTCGAAATTGTCCCAGTTGTCTTTTATTGTACTGAGCATGTTCATACTATGAATAAGATTTTATTATATCCTAAATGAATTAAAACGTTATTTCTTTTTAAAAAAAAGAGAAGAAAAAAAATTTATTTTAAAAATTTGATTGACAAAAATTTCAGCAATGAAAACTTTCCATAAAAGAGTTGTCAAACGATGCAGCAATTCAATTTTGAAACTGTTGGTCCTTGAAATACCTCTGATATGAAAAAATAACGCCCAGAGTTGAGATAGTTACATCCATGAAACTGATTGTTAAGAGTTCTTCGAAAACGTAAAACTTCAAGTTGTGAGCACACATTGAAATTCAATGGAACCTTCGGATCTAGTAAATGTATCTTTCAGCATCAGCGAAAACCCCTTGGAGCTAGCGAACAAGAGTTAAAAGCAAGACAGGACCCAATATATACCCATTTGGTACGCCAAATTTCAGAAATCTTAGACCAGAGCATCTATTTCTCGCTGTGATCTGCCACTAGGATTAATTTTTTGAATTTTCACCAATCGTTTAAAAGAGTTTAAAAGTGTCACTGTTATGGACAGTATTATGACTACTTTGCTGGTAATACCCTTTTGTAGTTGGACTATATTAATGTACTTTAAAAAGTAGGTAAGTAAAGATATATCTTAATTACGTGCAACAGTTCTAAACCGAGTTTGTACCGCGGGAATGAAAACATTACAATGAATATGAATTGGCCTTATGACTTCTCATCTGAAAGCTCTTGTAATCGGTTCGATTTTTGGAATTAACAATTTTGTCATATCTCCATGTTTCGAGATCCCAGCAGTTGGATTCCATTGTTTTAAGAAGGATGTCTGTGTGGGTATATGTATGTACTTTTGTGCAGATTTTTTCAACTCTCATATCTTGAGAACGATTAAAGCTATCGAATCATTTGAAGCGCATTTTTAAATGACACTTGAATGGATTTTGGTTAAATTTGATTTGCTGGTTTCAACTTTTTAACAAAAAATCAAATTTGTTTTCTAATGATAAAAGTGCATAAGCAATTTAACTTACAAGTATCAAGTATCTTATCAGATATATAAACTACTGTTCACCAGTTTTCGGACAGAGAAATTCATATAAAAAAATTCCTTAACTTTTCTAATATAATTGTTTGTCAATATTTCGTATATTAAACCAAATGACCAAATCAAGGTATCCTTGCACATAAAAAGACCTTATTCTTAAAAGAAAATTCAGCCTCTTTGTTACCAAAAAATTCGCTCAATTTGACCGTCAGTCAAGACATTAAGTCGATCAACTTCTCAATGCTATTTTTCAAAGGATGTTGCGATGTTGGGGCATTATTTTCGAAACTTTCGTCATGTTAGCCGAACCAGAAGCATCTTTAGACAATTTTGGAGCTACCACTTTGCTTGTCTGTTTTGGCTACACAGCAATGGAGCATCTATACTCCAGCAGGTGATCCTGTCCAAAATGAAGCGAATGGCGACAACACACGAAAATTATTTAATTTCACCACGTTTGTGGTTTATTATTGTCAACTTAATCAAGAACGTCTTTACAGATAGGCGCACAAACAAAATAGCACAAAAATATTCCGATCACTGGTAAATGTCTTAATTGTACTTCCACAACTCGAAACTCGAATGGAGTGCTTTAAATGAATTGAGGTTGACAAAATGGCTCAATACTTTTTACGAACGGATTACATTGCAATCAAGTAAACCAAGAAAATAATAAAATGGCGGTCATAGAAGCGGACAATTCACATAAGTCTTCAATTTTAAATCTGTTTTCTGTCTTAGACTGTTTTCTTTTAAGAAATTTTAAATATCCTTTGGCCCTTATGAAATTGCCACACGTATCTTAAATTAAGTACTCATGGGGAACTGCAAACCATTCACAACTATACCTACAGAAGCTGTAATAATTTGTATGAAAATGAGGCTTTTTAGCAGCTCGTTACTCACCAAGGTTAAGCCAAATTTGGCCAAACGTTCTTCGAGTAGATTTTTTTTCTTATCATCAAATGGGAAGATTATGGTGTGGGCAGGACAATTCGCAAACAAACCAATTTCTTTTATTTTTGTAACGTTACATTGTTTCTATAACATTAAAAATGTCTTTACCAATAATTCGTTATTACATTGAATGATTTCAAAGACTGTTTTACTGTTTAATTACTATGACAGTATTGCATCTCCAAAGCGCCTTTTCCATGGTATAACTGGTCGATTAGATTCATACTTAAGGTCATCAGTAAGTTCATTGCGAATATTTAAATATGGCATGATGAAATCCTCCAAAATTTTCCTATTATTTCGCCACTCACTTTGACTGTATTCAATTCTTTGCTCGGCCTTGATTTTTTTCCAGTTTTGAGTTGCGATGCACACTTATTTCTTGACTTGAAAGTCGATTGTAAAAGGTTTTCCAATAAGGACTGGACTACTCTTTTTTTTTTTAAATAAAACGCAAACTATTTGAGATATTTCATAAACTTTATTCTGTGCTTGAAGTACAATCAAAACATTTACGAATGGAACTCGATTTCGTTCATGTGGCCACCGCGGGCACGTTTGCAGCGGTCGATTAGTTGGTCCCAATTTTCAATGACTCGGCCACAAATTTCGGCCAAAATAGCCGCTATCTCACATTCATTGTTGGCTCTGAGCTCTTCCAACGTCGCGGGCTTATTGACATAAATCAATGACTTAACGTAGCCCTAAAGAAAACAATCTAATCGCACGAATGAGGTGGCCAATCGACTGGCCAATTTCTTGAGATGACACCCTCATCAAACTTACTCTTTGTTAAATCGATTGTAAGGGGTGCTGTGTGGCTTGTAGCACCATCCTGTTGAAACCACATGTTGTTCAAGTCCATATCTTCCGATTCGGGCCAAAAATAATCAGTAAATATTCACAGTATCGTGACGATCGATTCATTGATGAAAAAAACATGGCCCGATAGCGCCGCCGGCATGCAAACTACACCAGAAAGTTATTTTTGTGAATGAAGTTGTGATTCATGAAGCACATGTGGATTCTCATCATGCCAATAACGCATATTTTCCTTATTGGCGAACCCAATGAGTCAAAAATGAGCTTCGTCACTGAAAATGTCTTTGCGATGAAATTCATCATCTTGGCGCATTTCCTCCAGAGCTTAGTCGGAGAACGTACGTCGCTTCAAATGGTCCATCGGCTTCAATTCATGGGTCAGCTTGCTCTTGTATGTGTGTAAACTGACATCCTTACGCAAAATACGCTGAAATGTGATACGAGCGATGCCCAATTCTTGAGAACGCCGCGGAACTGACTGACGGACACATGAATGACAGCGATATTTTCGACACTTTTCGACGCATATTCGACACACAATATTCGACACACAACGAATATGTAGACTAAAATTTTTGCACTAAACTTATTATTGCCTGTCTACTTTGGCGAGACACGACCGAAAATCGGAGTTAACGCTCTTAAAGTTGCGGTCACCGACTCCGAATTTCAGTAAAAAAAATTTCATCATTTGCAGACGTTGCTCGTTCGTGTACTTTACAATGATGAAAATGTTGATTTTACTGAATAAATTGACAATGACAGTTCGATGACAAGTGAAAGGGTGCGTTCACAGGTGCGTTCACAGGTGCGTAAGTCATATGCTAAAATCCTCGTTGCCACCGACCAGCAACCTAATTTAATGACTTCATTTTGGCAGAACTTTGACTCTAATGGATTGTCTTGAGTTCCTTACTTTTACTAAATATTTCCGTGTTTTTTCTTCACGTGAGGCTTAAATTAAGAAATGATTCATAAATTTTATTAAGTCGAATATATTTTTTAAATTTTTGACTTTTTCACCATAAAAATTTCTTAATCAGACAATATAACCCAAAACTTGGTTTAACGATCAACAATGTTATGAAATCGATAATGTCAACGAACGACGAAATTTTCTATTATCTGACAAAGTTGGTCCGAAAGTTTCTCTTGATGTTGTCTTCAGTATTTTTTTTTTCTTTTAATATGAATTTGGAACTCAAAATCAAATTCAATTGAATGGACCTTTGTTGTGCAATACAGTTTCAGTTTCAGGTCTATAAACCTCATGTCATCAGCATCTTTCCTCCTCAGTACATTTAAGCAACCTCAGAGTTCAATTTTGAATTAAAAAAAAAGTCAAACACATTTTCTTCCATCGTATATCAAATACGAGAAAATTGTGAACAGTAACAATTCTGTTGCCGAGATGACTTTTGGAATTCTGGAAAGAATATTATTTATACCTACTCGGCTTGCTTTAAAAGATGCTCTCCAGAATTTATTGCCAAAAGCTCGTTAACACACAAAGTGGACTACCACAAGAATCTATACTTAGACTTTCTGCATTCAATTTATTTTCACAAATCCACAGACATTTCACTTGGACTGGATTATTGTATTGGAATTGTGGCTGTCCTCAAATTTTCATTTAATTCCCCTTTTTGCAAAATGCAAAACTTTATAAATATTTTAAGAAACCCAGTCTGAAACGTCAATGCTATGGCATCCCACAAATTCTAACCCCAAACTTGTCATACTACATGTCTACAGAATATGTGAGAATACCTTGCAAATAATTTCAAACTCAAAATGCACAATCCATCTTTCGTTACCCCTCCCTCCACCCACATCTATCTGACTGTGGATGGCTACAAACATAAAAAAAAACTTGTTAATAAGTTCTATTGGCACGAAATGCATTCAAACTGTTTTCTAATTAATTTTGTGGAACATGAGTAAAATTCTTCGCCACACAAATAACATCGTCGCTCTACTCAACAACTTTCTGCTCCTAGTTTTCTACTTCGAAAAAAAAAACACAGCAACGAAGCCAGCAAAGTGTTCCAAGGAGAAATGCAGCTGGGCAACATTTTTGGCCAAAACATACAAGTACATAGTATGCATATCCACATGCACCAACTGATGCCTTCAACATGTGTTCAACATGCACTCTTGTGGAATTGGTGTTGGGTTTAACTCTCTGAATTTAAGTTCGACTTAAGGGCAGTAGTTAGTTGAGAAATTATCGCCTTTCGTTTACGGAACGCACAACACAACTCCACTCCATCCACCCATCGCTGATGACGAGAAAATTGAAAATTAAATTTTCCAGCAAAAATTTGAAAAGGATTAGAGTGTGTGTGCACTGCGTTGTTGGAACTTCTGCTTCTGGCATTTTCGAATTGAGCCACGTCTACTCACCTCGCCCAAGTCTACATCTTAAAGCAATTTATATATTTTCTTGTTTCCATCCTTTTTTGCTGCTGCTCTCCAAGTCCCGTGGAGAAAATCACATTTGAAATGGGGAAAGGATGCGTGTGGGAAAAAAAGGTAGGCTCTCCGAGGCAACCCCCGTCCCTATCCATTCTTAAACAATCGTTTGTCATATGTTATTTGCCAAGCACATACACGATAAGGGAGCAAATGTCAGATACGAGCAACAGCAGCAGCAAAAAAAAAACAGAAACGAAGAAGAAAATACGAAAATTCTTTATGACAAATATAAAAACATATTTTATCGTCGCATATCCTTTGAATATGAACACACACCACACCAATAAAAATATATGTGTACACATATACGAAAGGATAAATAAATTTGGCAAAATATTTTTAAAAGTAAAATTTATTGACATATCTTCTGTCACTCCTTCCGATTCTGAGTGTGTGTGATGACAGGAGCGCGCCACATGACATGAAGGGAATATTTTTTTTTTTTGCAAATCTAAATAAGACTCTGTCGTCGAGCAGCGGAAAACAGGACATATCTATCTATAGAGATTTTCTCGAACTGTGTGTTTGTATTACTGTTGCTCGAGACGTTGTCGTCATGCCGTAGAAAATACGAGTTGTCATATCTGGCGGATGCTTCCAACCGATGCGATGGGTGTGCGCGATGTGTAAATATCCTTTAAAAAAGGATTTCAGGGGATATACTTAGTTCTTGAAGCCGACATATTTTACAAGATATTGAGAAGAAACCGGTGTGAGATGCACAGGAGTGTGGTAGAGCTCACTCACTATCATTTTATACTACACTGAAAGCAAAAAGTCGTTCCAAATTTTTACATTTCATCCAAAAAAAGGTCTGATAAAAATCCAATAACCAAATATGGAACATTTGTTACTCAATGAATATCTTATCTTGCTTTTGTGGTCAAAAAAAAAACGAAAAAAAAACGGTGAACTGAGTGAATGCAAATAAATCCATATTAAATTCTTCGTTCCAACTCGGACTTCAACCATGGACCAGCTAAGTTTCAAACCATACATAATCTTTCAATTCAAGGCGTGTTTAGCAAAGAGTTAGAACTTATGAATGAGCTATATTTTGATCCGGTTATGGAAGGTTGGAATTAAACAATTGGCTCGATAAGTTCAACACCTACTGTGGTGCAAGAACCAATGGTCCTTGGAGGGAATAGTCCTTAGGAAATGCGATCAAAAGTCAGCTACTTAAAACGTTTTTGACAAGAGGTATCACTGTTAAATTCCAAAGATAGAAAACTATACGAGGATGCAATGTACTCCGAGATAAAGTGATCGATAACGAGGGTTCTAAGGCAGCTGTCCCAGCGGGCGGAAATACCAGCTATAAAATAATTAAAATATTATCGCAACCTAGCTGATATTCGTGGACATATTTTTATCTTCAGGTTTTCAAGTGGAGTTTTATAAGGGAACTTAAATATGCTTACATATAATCCACATATTTTGGGAAAGGACTGTAGATCCAATTCTTTGATAAGTTGGACTGAAATTTGTGCCTTGATCAAGACGGGTTCAATGAGGAGAGTTTTTCAGGAGGTGCTGTTGTCGAGCTATGATATTAGTAGAATCTGAATTGGAATAAAGCTAAAGCCACTTCTTGAATCCAAAACGTTAACTCATAACGCACGAGGTAAATGTTTTATGCGCCAGTGGATGATAATTTTTTTCTGTGCTTAGAGTTTCGTCCTCATTTGAAAAGTCTCAATTAAGTGAATCAATACGAAATAATTTTTTCCACTTAAAGCCAACTTTTTTTTCATTATTTTTCCTGAATTCATTAATTTGAACAATGAGTAACTAAATCGATCCCGAGAGAAGTTGAGCTGTTTTTCTTTCTTCATGGTCGCCGGGAAGCTGCTTCAAGTTGCACTTAAAATACGGTCTTCCCTTTTTTTTCGTGAGCCTTTCCTCCAAACTCAAGACAGGACATTATATGTCCATTTGTACCCAGGCTTATTGTCAATGTTCGGCGCCATTAGAAAGAATTGGCAAGATGGAAACCAGAAAGGTGTTGTTTATGGAGTTTCTAATCAAATCCTTTCCATACATTTTTTTTTATTGATTTTTTCTTAATGGTTTCCATTATCCGGAAAAATAAAAATTATACAGGATATCAACCTCTGTTGTAGTTCCTGTTAGCTTTCGTGTAGAACGAGGTCCAATCGATGATCTTTTGAAAGTGTTCATCGATGATTGTCCAAGTGCTGAGGTACCTGTGGGCTGGCCCGATTTCTTGTCTGCTGATGATCCTGATCTCTTCGTTTGGGTGGCTTGCTAACCTTTCGAAGATTTTCCTTGACAGCTGCAGCATGTATTCGTTAAATGGTGCGATCTGGACGCTTTCGTAGAGCTTTGTGCTGCTGAAGCATTTCAGCGTGTTGAAAGTCCTCCAGAGTCCAGTGCACGATCTGAGGATTTTCCTTTCCCAGATCTGAATATTCTTCATTGATGTTGGCGGCACCGTAAATCATTTTGGGAAGGCGTACGTAATAACTGGTCTTATAAGTTGTTTATAGACCAGTAATTTGGTGTTTTAATGCAATCCACTCCTCCTTTTTAATAGTGGGTGCACAAGATGAAGGGAGAAACTGGCTTTCTGAATAGCCTTTTCAGCGTGTTGTCGAAACAGGAACCGCTCGCTGAAGGTGATCCCTAGGTACTTCGTGTTCAGTTGTGGAACAATCTCCTTTCCGTCTGGCAGCGTAATTTTTGCATCACACTTTTCTACAATTAAATTAAACGTTTTAAAAATTTCGATACCGTGCTCTTTTTCTATAAGCCACTCTGTACAACTGCTCTGAACCAACCGACAAGTGTCCGAATAGTGGTTCAACCAAAATCAACCCGGGAAAAAAAACATGCATCCGGCTGGAGGAATTTTGAGCTAGAAAAATTTAACAGATAAAATAAAGTAAAGGTTTGCTCCATCAATGAAAGCTCTGCCCGTTGGAAATTTCCATTTTTTTCATGGAAGTTTTTTATGAGCAAAGTACGATCTCTGACGTTTTAGAAGCTGAGACAAATTAAGAACCCTTTGGTTTATGCACCAACTGCATTTTGGAATTTGTACTTCTTTGTCTGTCGATAACTATCAGGTTGGCAATTAAGTAATTGCGGATTTTTAAAGAGAATAAAAGACAATTTTTTCATTTAACGAAACAACTTTATTCTGTAATGTATTTCCCATTTGGAGCAACGTCCTTTTGCCATGTAATTGCAATTGTATTTATTATATTCGAAATAAATTTTACCAAGGTAGGTGTTACCGCACTGTATTTTACAACTGAAATATTGTCTTAATGTTATATAAAAAAAAACTGTAAAAACTATTTTAGGAAGGAAAATTCGTGAAAAACCTTCGCAAATACAAAAAAAAATAAATAAATAAAAAAAGTGACTAGATAAGAGTTTACCGTATGTAGAAACGAGAAAGAATACATTTATATACGTTCACATATGAAAAAAAAACAAGCTGAAAAATAAATAAAAAATTTAATTTATCAACAACGAATCAACGTATTTACAATCAATATAAATAAATGAATAATTAAATGAATAAGTAAACAAACAAATAAATTAATAAATAAATAAATAAAAAAATAAATAAATAAATAAAAATAAAATTAATAAATTAATAAGCAAATACATAAATAAATAAATAAATAAATAAATAAACATATAAATAAATAATTAAATGTATAAAAATATAAACAAATAAATATAAATAAATAAATAAGAAATTACAATACAACGAGTTTTTTTTCTTTGTTTTTGCTTTGCAATTAGCTATTCAATTGGCTTACGAGGTTATTATTAGCTATAATACAGCTCGAAAAAAATGTCTATTGAGTTTTTCAATTCTTTCAGAAACCAATTCAACATACGCTCTTTCGTGGAGATCCTTCGTAGAGTGGTGCAATGGTAGGTTAAGCATAATTTTAAGTGTTTTGTTTTGAGACACTTGCAAACGTTTTATTTGGGATTTTGCGATACAACCCCATACTGGGCAACCATATAACATTAGTGCCTGGAAGATCACCTTAAGAATATTGTTTGATTTTCATTTGTTAATTTAGACTTCCCATTTATAAAAACCTTTTGCCATCTTTCAGGCAGCATCATAGTTCCACGTTCATAAAACTTCTGGATTTTTTGAGCAAAAAACTGATCATTATTATTGAAATTTTTACCAGTCAAGGAGTTTTGCAAAGATCGAAATAAAAAGTTATCAAAAACATCCCAACCAAGTTCCAATAATTTTTGCCGAGTGACTAAAGATGTGTATGGCCTTGCATTGTCATGATGGAATACAACAGTTTTTTGATTTGTCAATTCGGGCCGCTTTTCTTCAACTGCATTGTTCAATTTTGTTAATTGTTCAATGTAGTCATCTGAATTGATCGTTCGGTTGGTTGGCAATAGCTTAAAGTAGACAATTCCTTCGGTCCTTTCGCTCCACATTTCCGATTGACAATGTTGTAAACGACCAATTTTTCATCACCAGTTATCAATCGTTTTAAAAATGGATCATTTTCATCATGTTTCTTTAACAAATCGCAGATGTTAATGTGTTGTGTTAAATGATTTTCTTTCAGTTCATGAGGAACTAATTTATCGAGTGTTCGTACATAGCAAGCAATTTTCCATGCACGTTTGTGAAACATGAAGCTTCTCTGCAATCTCACGTGTTATACTGTCACGATCCGAACCGATTATTGTTTTGATTTGGTCGTCATCAACTTCAGCTGGACGACCAGAGCGATTTTCATCTTTGAGTGAAAAATCAGCAGAACGAAATATGGCAAACCAATTTTGACACTGCCGTTCTTTTAAAGCTCCGCCACCATAAACAGCACATAACTTTTTGTGAGCTTGCGATGCGTTTTTTCAACAGACGCCAAACAAAAACTATACAACCGATCAAAAAAAATGTTTATTGATTGACAGTTGAAGTACCAACTATCACGTAAGACGATGTGTTTGAAATTTCGATTACGTCAGCAAACCTTAAAATTTAACTTACTTTAACTGTGAGTGAAATCCGTAATTACTAAGTTGTCAACCCAAAAGATCACAGAACTCAAATTCAAAGTTAATTTTTTCTCTAGTTCTCTGGCAGGAACTCGGAAGTGTTAGCACTTTAAATCAATCAAACTTTTCTGTTTTTGAAAATACTGCGAACTTTGTTTTAGTTATCATTTTAAAAAATGTCCAAAGCTTAGCCAGAAAATAATAATGATACTAAAAAATAAGAAAATGTTTGCTTTCCATTTACGTAGGTATGTCTCGATGAGGCAAAAAATAAATTCCTTAAAAATCCAGAAAACTGATGAGATCTTCGGAAGTACGTTTAGTTGTGATCTTTCTTGCCGAAATGTTTCCAATAAAAGAGTTCACGGTGCTGATTATCAATATTAAATTAGAATTATCTGTGACCAGCGATCTTCTGGATTCAGTATGCCGCCTTTGTACCGAAAATTGTCGCCTTCTTCTCGAATGAATTTCAACAGCTTTGCCTCTTCGGTACGTACGTTAAACTGCACATAAAAGCTTAAAAATATTACAAGGATATTTCCCAAGAGAAAACTCATCCCCTGCCATAAAAAAAGCGTCTATCCATTGCTTTACTTTACACGTTTTAACGAATTTATTTTGATCCAAGGTGCAGCTGTATTTTTTCCTTCCAGCTTCAAAAGTCATTTTCAAATCTTAACTTTGCGAATAGCGAACCTCTTTTAATGCAATAACTTTTACAAATAACAATCGTTTGTCAATTTAACGACTTCACGGCCAATTTGTGCTCAAAGCTTTTCTCTCAGTGTAATCGTCCTCGAAATCTCAAGCAGAATATTATTACAGCGTCAATCGCATGCAAATATAAAATATTACCAAACATGATTGAACCCAAGCATCGACAAAATGACGCTAAAAATGGCATTTATCATTACAATCCTCCTTACCACACACTCATTGCCATGCATGACAGTGTAGTACAAAAAAAAACAACAACAACAACATAAAATTATATGTTTAACAATGCAGACTTGCAAAAGTTAGTTACTCTGTACGAGAGCAATATATAGATCACGGGACATTGATAAGGACCAAAGAGCAAATTATCCTTGAGGGGGCGGCGGGCAACAGCCAGCCACGTTTATCTCGTGCTACGAAAAAGAATCAAGAGAAAGTATATAAAACGAATGACAACAGTAAGAATGGGGTAATGATGTAGAATTTTTGTCATCGTAAATATCGTAAATATTTCTGTCAGCACACAATTGTCTTTGCACGCAGGCTGCCCACCCCCAACCCCCGGCTCCGGATCGTCGAAATTCATTGGTTGGGTATCGCCAACTGAAAGCTTCCAAACAGAGCGAGGACGGGCGCAAATTTCGAAGCTCGAAGATGAAATTTAATGTGATTCCTTAGGAGTCATAAAGATAACATTTGGGTGAATGGAACCAAGAGGCTGGCAGCGACGAGAGGAAATGGAAATGACTAGACGAAAATACAATTGTTAGGACAATTCTTGATTTGTGTGGTGGATGGAGCATGCCACTCCTTACAGATGCCAGATTTGTCTGCGCCATAAATAAGGACGTTCAAAATGTTCGCTTGTTTTGATTTCCTTAGGAAAACGTGCCCGATTGGAGGTCTGTCTCATATGAACATAGATTGACTGGTAAAAATTAAATAAGATGTTTAAATTGTTTCGAACAATCCAACTGAAGCAATGAAGAAAAAACAGGGCCCAGAAACCAAGCCAACAGGAGATGAAATCGTCCTTTAACTAATTATCCCATTTTGTGATGATCCTACGAATCTTCGGACTGAGACGTTGATGTTCATCCGGTCTACGTATGCACTGCAAATATACAAAAATGAATGCATTCAATTTTGATTTTTTATTTATTTTTTATCCTTGATCGTCCTGTGCTTCTTGGCATCCACGATCACTCGATCTTTGAACTGAATGCTTCGTTTTCCTTGATTTTTTTCTTCCTTCTCGAAGGTCCCCAACCTCTGTTTCGCTATTTCGATTATTATCCAAGATTTGGTTCGAGTCTGAATCTTGTTTGTTGGATAAACCGAAGAAATATCGATTGTCTGATCTCCGATGTTAGATATCCTTCGGTTGTGATGTCTTCCCCGCCCTCTTTGTAAATCACAGTAGGAGCTTCAATGACTACACGTTTGGTGCGAGGGATTAGTGCAAATATCATCACCTCTCGCAATATCTGTTGAAGAACTACAAGTAGACTTTACTGCCGGAATCCGGTACAAGTCTGGATTACTTTGAAGGTTCTACTAAGGTTTTACTAATCCAATCAGCACAGTACATCTAAAGGGCTAAGGGGCATTGTGCGAGATCAGAGTATAAGCCAATAAAAGAAATAAGCTATGGAAAACCTGCCTGAGGTCACAATCTCAATCTGACTATTGCAACTACCAGCAGGCTTATATTCGGTTCTCCGATTTATGTGAGGCTCTTTTCCATAAATATCTTGATCAAATGCAGGTAAGCCTTCTTTCCGACCCTAAGCAGTTTTATCGGTTTATTAACTCAAAATGAAAAGCCGATGGCTACCACTCTACCCTCGGACACATCTTCTCCAGACCCAAAAATAATTGCTAACCTCTTCGCTAGCTACTTCAGCAAATCGTTTACTAGCCGCGTTCTTCCTCCGGATTCAAATTACTTCTCCTATATGTAAAACTGCGCAAAAACTTCCTTAGTATCAGGCGATTTATCCTTTTCTGATGTGCCTGAAAAGATTAATAGCCTTAAATATGAGCATTCGTCAGGTCCCGTTATCCTTACCACTTACAACCTTATTTCAAATGTCTCTTAACAAATCTGTCTACATACTTTCCTGAAAACAACACGGATTCGTAAAAGGTAAATCTACTATAACAAATCTTACCGAATTTGTCCCTAAAGCCTTGAAACGACTTCAGCAAGACAAAGAAGTCGATGCTATAGCCACTGACTAGGCTTTTGATAAAATCTCTCATCAAATCATTTACCTGAAACTTGAGGCTCTTGGGTTTCCTCCATCCTTCATCTCTGGGCTAAAATCTTATCACAAAAATCGACAGTATAACGTTGTTATCAGATCCTCAATGTCCGAGCCTATAGTCCCTAACTCCGGAGTACCTCAAGGGACCCATTTAGGACCTATTGTTTTTATTGTGAAAATCGATTTAAATTGATCGATCTAATAAACCCTTGTTAAACGTTTGAATGCTGAGCAAATCCATATCCGTTTAGCCTGTCTTCTAACATGGAGCTTCAAAGCCTGTTTTTTTTAACAGCTTCAATTTTGAAAAATGACCCTTCTCCACTGCTGTTTGTGAGCATAAGTGTGGGGTGGATTCATAGAGCGACAAATGACATTACTAAAGCAATCTTTGATGTTTTTTTCCAGAAAGACTTTGTTCACCCAGCTCTCCTGACTAATCATTCGTTCATATTCTTTTTTTTTTAAACGCTTGGTAACAAGCCATGATTTGAATCCGTTCATTCCCCAATCGATCGTCTAAATCATTGCTAAAACTTTCTACCAAGTTTTGAGCTGCTGAAATGATCTCTTGATTGGTAAGTGTATCCAATTTGTTGAGAAACCCAGAACGGGTAGTTAGTATGCCTCAAGCCTCTGCCGCAATGAAGATCCAAATTGATCTATGACTCTATGAGCTTGGACAGAGTCCAGAGAAGTATAACACACGTTTATGTTGAGCTAATTTAGTTTCCTATTTAGGTTCTTAACGATGCCAGTGCTGAGGCGGCGATGTTCACTGTGTACAGCCCCGTTTGCATTATTGACATTTTAATATGCTAACTTAACACAGTAAAGCGTGATTTTCTTGTGTATACTATAAACTACTTATTACAACAGTGACAGCTCTACTTCGCTGTTTAACGTTATCTTGTCATTTTCAACCAGAATCATTAAAATTAAGAATCCAAAAACTCTCTGCTGTCTCGGGAGCCAAGGACCATGATGAACAGGCTGACAAATTGGCGACGTTCAAATCATGTTATAGTCCAGTCACCAAACAATTCATTGAACTTAAAAAAAAATAATTTTTGTGAGAAATTCAATCTTCTTTCAATTTCATTTCAACCTTATTTGGTCTCCGAGTCAGGAGTAAATTTTTATGCGGCGATAACTTTTTCTCGATTTTTGGTATTTTTTAAAGCACCAAAATAAAATGAAAGATAAAGTTTTTTAGATCGTAGAGTCTAATTTCACTGGATTTCACTTTATTGGTACGCGCCCCTTTGTGGTGCAAGACCATAGACTGCAGCCTACCGCAGGCAAAAGTAAATGCGGTCCTGTATCTGCAAATTAATAGCAAAACTTAAAGAAAATGGGAGGATGTTTAACTTGCTTTCTGCGGGACGAGCTCTTAAGCTCTCATCAATCTTTGTGAAGCCAAAAAAGAGGAAAAGCAAGGAAAGTTTTTTGAAGAATCGGTTTGAGTTGCTACTAAGCCCTATGACAACATAACATAACAGTAAACCCAATGAACATTATGTACCCTTGACGCTAAATATCGGAAAGGCAAGCTGATCTGGAGACTGAAGCTACGAGACCATTTCATGCGTCGGTTATCCACGGATTGGACCCTTGTAAAATTTCACTTCGGTCCTCAGTTTTTTTTTTATGAATAAGGCTTGTGAAATCTCGAGACTCACTTAATTGAATTGTGAGCAAGTAAAATTGTCAAGCAGTTGAGGCTCATGAAACTGAAAAGCACTCACTGTGTTATGTGTTCTTCGCCGTTGTAGTTGTGTACGCTGACAAACTGAAATGAGGTCACAGCTTGGAAGGCAGTCCTCAGAACGTTTTTGGAAAGATGGAGTTCATATACTCAATACTCAAAAAAGGGGCAAAAATTTGTACAATGAATAGGTGCTGCCATAGATCCATGTCTTCAAAAGAAAACCCTTTTTATAGAAGCTTAATTCCTAACGTTATAAGACTACAGTACTTTCAACAAAGATTTACACTTGTTGTCTAAAAGAAGTCAAGCCATAGGCTAATTTGACTGGTTTGCTGCAAAAAACGCAATGCGAATTAAATTTTCAACATAAGATGATGTATTAGAAGTAGATGGTAATAGTTAAAATATTTCGAAGGTTCCTAAGACTACAAAATCTGTTAGCAAAACATGCAACTTTAGAAAATTATTTACATTTCTCTGTACTCTGTAACAACATTCAACAAATGCTCTACAACTTGACCAAACGGGTAAGGAACTTCTTCTACATATTCATTACTTAAACATCAGCTGGCACTTCGAACAAAAAAAAAATGAGAGAAAATTTCTTTATCGTTCCGTTCTCCTTCATAACGCCAGCCCCGCCCAACCCCACTTCATTTTCGTACAGCCGGGTGCGTCACCTAATTCTTGATATTTAATATTGTACCCGAACCCCATTGGGAAGCAACACACGTAAGACACGATATTACTTTTATGAGTAAACTTTCCTTTTGCTTGCCTAGGCGTACGTATAACACGCTCGCTTACCTATTGCTCCTTTAGAGAATTTGTACCTCTCTTGTGTGTTTCTTTTTTTGTGTTCATCGTCCTTGCTACTCCTCTGTTTTCAAGTTAAACAACCATCAGACCCTCGTCAAACTATCTCAACTATTAGATTTACTAATGTAATTAAAGTTTTTCCAACGTGAAAGCGGGGGCGATGGCGCATACCAATTCCTTTAAATGGGTGAACAGCGGCAGAAAGTTTCCTTACTGCATTTAGACGCGTATATGGGTAAGTGTCGTCTAAATATGATGTTTCAAATAAAATGTATGAACGCGATGATAAAGCTGTTTGAATGGGTAACTACGGTTACGCAGAAGAGTTCTAATAGGATAGTTAAGTTCTGGGAAGCCCTCAAGGTACTTAACAGGTGCAATATGAAAAAAAAGAAGGGAATTCATACGCAGAAAAAGAGCTTGTTTACAATGATGTAACCCAGAGGCACTTCAAGACTCCTTGGAGGGTAGAATATAAAAAATGAAAGAGGCCAAAATTGCAATAGTTTTATTTATTTATTTGTTGTTCGTTGTACCTGTCCGAAGGGTCCAAATTTATCGATTCCACGCTTTGACTACGAAATAACTTTCAAGTTTTGTACTGGATTCCGAAAAAGTAAAGTTTTTTTTTGTCAGATAGTATTCGCGCGATTTTACTCAATTTGTTGTTAAGGAAAAAACTTTCAAATTATTCGCAATGATTTTGACATTAGTTTTTCTATTGCTAATATTTAAGACATCTACATCATGTGATGCAGTACAAAACATCAAATTTAACAAAGTCTGTACCGGCAAATACCCGAAATTGGTAAAACTTAAATTCCGCGATTCACTTACCGACCCTGGCCGGCCATATACTATTTTTCAAGGTCAAAACAAATACCTCATCATGCACAATAATTCACCTGCAAAGGACTGCAAGGAGATTGAGCTAAAGGAGCATAGCCATATAATTTGTACAAAGGACAACTCGGAGGACAAAATTAATCTTAATTTAAGTGGACCAAAATTATATTGCGTTTTTTTTCACTTCACACTGATAGATGATTTGTTTAAATTCTGTCATCCAAAAGTGTCGAGTCCAGAAAGGAGTAATTTGATTGCCTTTCATTACGTTGGCAATGGTAGTTTGCCACAGACGAACGTCAGGCTCACGCCATTGGTTTGCTTGGTACTTCTTTGTAATTTTCTATTTTTGAAATAAAATTTATTTTTATCAAAAATAGTTTTGCATATTGCTTTGTAAGGTTTATTTGGAACGTTTCGCTCAATGAAATGTCGGTTTCTTACATACTGTCAAACCGAAATAAGAGTTGCCCGATTAGAAGCCGAACTGAACTTTCTGATTGGCTGAACTGAACTTCTAGGCTGAACTCCTAAAAAAGAACTTGCAGGCAAATAAGCTACTTGCTTCTTGATGAAACCATCAAATGCTCTCGAAAACTTTATCCCAACCAACTACTGTAGGGCTCGAAAAGCGTGCAGCTCCATGACAAAATAGAACTTCATGTTTACTATTTCTCCGAAAAGGCTCAGCTTACTTCGTTACCGACAGCAGACTGCTTTCATTGAAAATGTTATCTCTTTGGCAAGCCTTAAAGAAAAAAGTTCCTCAGGAGTGTATGTTAACCACTTTATTATTTTGCATGCTCTTAAATGGTTTCTCTAAATCATGTAAACATATTCCAATTATTTATACTTAGACAGTTCTCAGACCTGTCTTAGATCATACACAACGTTTTACCGTGTTTAAAATTTACATATCCCTCATTCTTATGTAGGATCAAATTCATCTTACAAACTGAGGAAAGATTTCATTATCGATGGTAAGGCATACGACCATTTTGCATTTGATTCAAAGAGCATCCTGCGTACTCCTTATGAAAAACTGCAGCTTACACGAACAACGGCAATTTTTAAATAAAAAACAAAATTCATCGCGGTAAGACGTCAAAATCGACAAATAACACATACATACGTACATTATTGTCGGGCAGTTTGAAGCACCAGTATTCGAAATAACTCGTCCAGTACATTTTTCTTAAAACAAATCGTTTTGTGGCCAAAAAAAACGTTTTGTTTTTGGCTATAACGAAATTTTTTTGCTATTCGATAATATATATGGACCAATACCATCAGCAGACCCTATTGCACATCATACAGTGGTTTTTAGTGGATGGAGGATCTTTCGATATTTTCGTTTAAAAATATGTGAATTTTGTTTTTTTATGCAGCCATTAAGAAAAAAAAAGAGCCTCAAGAGTGGTCAAGTGGCTACAATTCTGGAGTAAGTTGTTCCTTATAAAACGTATTTACAGCGTGCATTTCATTTCTCGACAGGCCTTCAGGCATCAGTTATCAGTTATTGCAACATTTAAGGGATCACTGTATTAATGGTTTTAATCTTACTTATGAGATTAGAAACAGTTTTAATCAATGGAATTTTCGGCAAATCTCGTGTTTTGAAAATATGGCGCACCTCAAGATTCTGTACTTGGGCCCTTTCTATTTTTGACTTATATCAATTCATTTTTTTAGCAGTATTTTAATAGCTTAGTTTCGTCGATGTTATAATGCGTTGGATGTTGATGTGTGTTTGAAGATAATGGTGCAAAGTTTGATTAAATTTCTAAGCCAACAGACTTAGTAAAAGTCTAATAAAACAACACCATAGCATACATAATCCATCAGCATTAAATGAATATGTAAGTTAAGCCTTGTTTGATAACAACTTATAAATATATCAATATTAAAATTATTATAATGATTTCCGTATAAGTCCCTCTTGTATGAAAGCGTAAAATCATTCTTTTCGTGTCTTTGTGGGGATTTGTTGACTGTAATAAAAAATATTTGAAAAAATTTCAATCGAATAAAAGAAGCCGAACTTCTCAAACATATTTTATTCGCGTTACATAACACACCTTGAGGGGCCCAATAAAATTTTGAGCTTCCTGTTTAAATCATGCCAAATTTCTGTGTCTTCTTTCCCTTCTTTCAGACCCTTTCTAGAAGCGCAGAAAAAACTTATTATTATTTATTATTCAACTGGCTGACCCGACAACTGGCTGACCCGACAAACTTTATCTTGTCCGGAACGTTTTTTCGTTCGAATTTTCAAAATCATTGACACAATATTTGGTGAACAACATAAGTCAGTAATCTTTTCCTGATTTTTAAAACTTTTGTCATTTTTATTTCAATACTTAATCTCCTGTTCCTGAAAAGAGAAATTTTTAAGAAACGTTTTAATTAGTGAAAAATTATTATTTTTACTTTAATAAATTATGTAGGTAAATAAAAATAAATAAATTTGAATTTGACTTCAGAAACAACTTTATATAATTTAAAATGACGTTTTGCGGATTTTTTAAAACATTGATAGCTAGTTGGACGTTTTTTTTTTTCATTAATAATTTAATGACTAACTTGCGGCGACGTTAAAATCCGCGTGGAATTTTAATTTTATCCTTTTGGCTAAGGTGATGTCGCTGTACAACTCGTACCGTACAGTTGGTTATGGAATCTTCTCCTTCACTGCGCTCTCCAATCATATCAATATTTTCGACATATGCAAGTTAATCAATAGACATTTTATAGGTAGTGCCTCAAGGGTTGACGCTGACAATTGTTCCAAGTATGATGTTGTTTTCAATCGCACGACATTGCATTACCATGTGTAAAACTTTGTTTGACATGAAGAGGGCCAGTGACGTCTTTGCTGTCCTTAATGGATCAGCTTGAGTTCTGCATCGTTATTCTGCACAAAAGGACGAGCTTGGATGGGATGCCAAATGTAGACATGGCTACATACATCTTGTCTCTGTGGACGAAGCAGAAACCGAAACCAACATTGAAATTGAATAAAAGGTTGTGCGTGCCGATTTGGAGGCCCTGAGTTTTTTTTCGAAAGACACATTTGTATGGACCAATGTTGAGGAAATTATTATCTCTATAATTGGCTTAAAAGTTCTCCTTTCTTCAGAATTGGACTAACAATACCGAGATTCCATTCATCTTGCATGCTTTCTTCGGTCCATGTGCTGAAGATAAGTTTGTGAATACTCCTAACCTAGTCATTGCCGCTGCGTTGAAAAGTTCGGTGGCCAAACCGTCCGATCAAATGGCTTGTTAAGACTTAAGATTAAATGTTGCTATCCTATGTTGTTACACAATTCACATTTCTGAAACAATTTTCCAAGCACTGCTGTTGGAAATGTGGATCAAGAAATAGAGAAAGGAGCACATCAAAATATGAAATGGCCTCAAATTAATAATGTTTTACTCTTTATATTTAATAACTAACTTAGTTTAGTCAATCGGCTAAATAAACATAATGCTGATGAAACTTTTGGAAGTAAACTTGAAAAAAAAACAAATTATATAAAGAAGTGAAACTGCCCCTTTTTTCACAGTTTTTTCATCATAAAATTTAAGCCACCTGGTCAAAGTTGACCAAAAACTTTTCAGGTAATCTTTATGCACACGCGCTTCAAATGAAACCAATTTGGAGAAATTGATTTGCTCTCGAGTTAGGCTATACGAAAAAATACGCACAAAAGTACGTACGTACACACACACACAGCTATATTTCTAAAAAACAATAAAAACCGAACACTGGGACCTCCTCGAAACGTGGAAATATGTGAATATTTTGAATTCCGAAGATCGGACCGATTGCAAGAACTTCCTAATGGGAAGTAAATAAATGGAAAAAAAAAACACTCAGAATCACCCTGTGACAAATAAATATATGCATAATGATAAATCTCCAAATGCTCACTATTGGCACTTGGCACTTAAACAACATTTAAAGGATTATACTTTCGACTTCTTCCACTTGACAAAATCGCATTCAATTCCCTTCTATTCGGTCCTTCAGTTAATCCTCGAAATAGCATTAAATTTTTTGTTGTATAAACACATTTACTTCGGTCGTATCTCCTTGGCTTACACTCAAGACTTGCTTGCTTTGGTTATGCATCCTTTTTTTCAAAATGCTCTTCATGTGTCTATTTTATACATACGTACTTTCTCTCCCTATTCTATGCTAACCATGCGACCATGAACATATGCCTGTGACTGCAAAACAATGCGTAACCCATACCTTTATCACACGTATATCCTTTTTCCATTTCCAATTGAATGCATATATTAAGGGACCGTAGAAAGAAGAAAATAAAAAAAAATAGTCCGATACCAGCTACACTAGATGCGATAAGTCGATTCCCATCTTCGTTTCAAACGCTTTTTTTTTGTTCCCCTTCCATATCCTTTCTGGATCCGGGGGTATATTTTAAAATGTTTCTTTTTTCCACTCGAGTGCCGCTGAGAATACATCCAGGTGTGTTTGTGGACCGGGAGTAAACTTTCAAATATCGTTTCAATCAGTTTCCTTGACATTCTTTTTTGCTTCCTTTTATAGGGGTTCCCTGAGTGACTATTTCTTGTAAGGATAAGACAAACTTTTCATATCTTATTGTATATCCTAGATGACAACACAAAATTGAACCAATTTTTACTATACTCAAAGAGATTTCACGAGTACACTCATAGCCGCCTTATAATTATGATGCTTACTTATTTATAAGACCATCGATCCTTGGAGGATCTGAGCCTGAGCTATAACTGCCAGTTGCGCTGTAACCAGTTTTTTAGACTTAAGCTTCCTACCATGCGCTTGATCCTCTTATAAGAAGTTCGGTCTACTTTCTTTTTAAGAACCTGATGGCTGTGATTCGAAGACACTCCAAAAATCTGACTGAGCCAAGATTTTTGGTTATCGGACTAAACAGCTCGCAGAGTTTGTAGTTTTACTTTTTCCTTGGCGAACGGAACTGGCAAGATGATTGCCCTCCGAGTTGGGATCCTAGTAAGTGTTAAAATCGAAAATCATTTCTTATAGTCGCGTCTTAAACTGCCTTATATGATAGATCCTTGCAGAAATCCTCGCAGCTCTCTCTTGGTCCAACGTGCACTTAACTGGATCAGTCATCTTGAGATTCCAAGCTCAGCCATTGCTCTTTTATGCGTGCAATTCAGTGTCATTTCGTCCCATGCGGCTTCGAGGTCGATGACAGGTTGACAACCTTCTTTTATCTTTTCAACGATTAAGCGCACTAAATTCAGTTCGATTTGTGGGGCTTGATTAAGGGAGTTAAATTTTATAACCTTCGTTAATCAGAGATGGAACTCTGGTATAATACTTAGAATCGTTTTTTTGTTCGTGGCAAGTATACGAGCTGGCATTGCAGTCATCAGGCATTCTTTCCTCGTCCTGCCAAATGATCTCGTGTAAGATCCTCATCAGAATATCTCAGCCAAAAATCAAAAGATCAGTTTCTAAAGCGTCTGCAACCGCATTTTTATTGTTTTTCAGCTTTTTTTTGGCCACTGAATTTTCTTACGTTGGAGAACTACTTTGCTAGCTGGAGTCCAATTTTCTTCCCCTCCCTATCACTCTTGTCATAGTCACGATCGTTGAGTATTTAAAGTTGCCGCCAGAGCTTCTAAATTGTATAAAAAAAACTCCGCACAATAGTGACGGGATTCTCTTTACAAAATGAAATGATAGGGTGCCTGTTTTGTAGTCTCATCAAGACTTGTGGTTATTTTAAAACCTTCGTATTGTTATTCTGCTGACTCTTCTTAATCCATCCGCTGAGCTACTGCGTAGTCCATTTTATTCTTCGCAATAATCGTTTTTTTTTTCCTTCACTCTTCACTTAGGCTCTTTTTATCCTTGATTGCATTCCAAAACGTCAGCCCAATATGCAGACGCCCTTACCGGCAAGGCTAAAGATTCTATCAAGGAGGAGGCTTATGACCTCCTGGATGGAACCAACGGAGCCTATCCAGGCTATTATATTAAAATCATACTCAGAGACTTCAATACCAAATGCTCATGTCAAAGTTCATCCAAATGGAGTGTTCTTCAACTTCTGGTGAAATTGAATTATCTTTTTGATGTCCGAGTGGTGACAGCGATTGATCCATTGACAATTTCTCAACATCAGTTCGTAATAAATGTTTGGCACATCCATAAGAAGAATCATCAATAAACGCTTGTTTCTTAAATTTGGAATCTAAAAGAGCTACTTTGAATAAGGCTGGGTGACTCGTGCTACTTTAGAACCAAGAATTAAACTCTAAAATTGATTTATTGAGCAGGTCTTTAGACAGAGTCTAAAGACGTTGAACGTAGGCGGTTTAATATACGTAAGACACCATTGGTTCACGCTTTTGATATAGAAACATCTTTTCGAGAAGACATTACCTCTGTAAGCTGTTGAAATGATTTCAAAATTGTAACCGATTTCAGGAAGAAAGAGTCATTCATCTTCTGAAAGGTTTTTTGTTTTCGATTTAGTCCAAGTGCTGTTTCAAGGGGTCAAGATTTGCACTCTCTGTGAACTGAACACCCAGTAAAGAATTACTTAATAGATATCTTGAAGGCATATTGTATTAACTTAGTCTTTAAAACCGGAATATGTCACGATTGAAAAGAGCTAGCTTCAACCCAGTCAAGCCACCAATATTTGTCCCTATTAAGCCTACTGCAATCAAGCCTTCCTCTTTCAAGTATGCTCATACAATACCTCCATTCAACAGACTCATGCTCCAAGTTTTCAAGCGCATAAAGGACCCTTTTGTCTGTTGCCCTTCTAGCAACATGGTATATAGTGGGGACATTTCTCGAGTCCGACAAGTAGCCATGCGCATTCAGATACAAGAATGCCTCAAGTGGTATATGTCCAGTTGCTAAAGTGTTTCTAAAATACTAAGGGTTAGGATAAAACAAGACTGATATGAGTTCGTTCTCAGTAGCATTTGCTGATCGCGCGAAGTGATTTCTTATTAGCCTAAGGATGAAATTGTCTATGCTGGGTATGTCGGCTGTGTCTAGAAGGACCTTATTCGAAACATAATGCTTGTAATTTGTATGCGCGCTCCTGTGTAACTAAGTGCAAGCTCGGAGGCATTTTCTTTCGAATATTCGATATTTTTTCATGTAAGATGAATTTATGTTCCACCATACTGGACTTGCAAAGGTCAGAATTGGACGCACAAAGGCTTGGTAGCAAATGACTTTCACATCGGATCTCAGATTTTTGAAGTTAAAGAGTTTACTAAGCGACATAAATGCCGCCCTTGCTTTATTCAACTGGTTGTAAATGTGCAATGAGCACATGCAATGAGTAATGCAAAAATTTGTCTAAGTGAACACTTAGATATTTCACAACAGTTTTTGACGATGTGAAGTCCGTCTAAAGATTTAACTACCAAGTTTCTCCAATTGCGTCTTAAATCTGAACTAAAATGTCCAAGTCGGGTGCGGAACAGCATTGATGGCATCAAAAACCGCAGTCGTCATGCACGCTCTAACAACAACAAATTTTTTCTATCGTATCATAAAAATGACAACGTTTCGAAGGCCTTTTCTATATTAACTAGACAGGCACCTGGACACCTTTTAGCATTTGAGTTCCAACTGATGTCTGAAACTAATGTTGTAACAACGTGCACTTCCGAATGGTATTTTTTGAATTCAAACTGATTCCCGGTATAATATCCTTTCTTTCGCATTCGTACAAGATTGTCTTGCTAATAACTACTTCGAAAACCTTCACAATGTTAGGCTGGACAAGTAGAAACTAAAGAAAGTGTACTTCGACTACGAGAGTCTAAGATACCTGAACACTGACCCGGAACATCTTCAGAGTATTGGTGACTAGTGGATGGCAGCAGAGGTAAACGGACAGTTGTGTCTGAATGAATCAAAGTGTCATGTGACAGCTGTTGGTTGGCCACAAGACGTTTTCTCGAATTTGTGACTGACCCTCCTTTAACACACTTCACTTTTTCTTCATTGTTCGGTATTTGGTTAAAAAAAGTTCCGCATTAAAAAATAAAAAAATATAAATAAATACAGATTAAAAAAAAATAAATAAATACAGCACCCTGGCGTCGAAAATCCGACCGTACCCTCCATTTTCCACTCGCATGATTACTTTATTGATCATAAAAGTGACGTCTTTGACTTGAACCAGGACGATTTTCCACGTTACAGAACTGGAATATATAACCAGCAGCTTTCGAGATTTTTCTTGTCATCATTTAGCGTACAGGTCTCTTTTGAACTTGTCTCCACTTTTATGGCATGGCGATAAATCTTTGAAGATGAAATGCCACGAACCTTAGCTCTTGATCCAAAGTCTAAACAATGCAAGACTCTTCTCTGTCGACTTGAGTCCATTTACCATGTTTTTTTCTATAGCCACTTTCATTTTGTTGTTGAACATAAATGGCAGAAGGTAGTCATATCAAAAGTGTACTTAAAAAACAAAATGAGGTCTCATCACTCAACCTTGGGGAACTCCAGTTTCCTATGAGCATATGCTATGGCAAAATCAAAATGGATACAGTTTTTTTTTTATTTGTGATTTCCTTCGTTTGTTACACGATGTCCTAGATATATATTTAGTAAATATAAGTATTGTTACAGTTGAGGTAGGACATGGTCATGCTCTTTAACATTGGTTAAGCCTTACTTGAAGTTAGCGATCGTTTTTTAGTTGCTAAATGTGCATCTTTCTGAATCTTTTAGTCGCATTTTTCAACATGCTTCTATTAAAAACACTTTTGATTTATGTTTAAAATTATTTGTGTCATCAAAAGCTTAAGTTTCTTAAGTTTCACCACACACTTCCTGCCAGCTGCTCTTCTGAGAAGTAGTCTTAATAATTCACAAGCTTGTTTTGCTATTGCATCTCTATACTGATGGTATACCTTTTTCCCAGCCTTGCAAAACCTAATAGCATTTGCCACTTAATTTTGCAGTGCACTATAAAATGTGTTTATGCCGTGCGTCGTCGTCATCGTCGTCGTCATCATAAAACATTTAAACATCGTCTGGCATTACATCCGGAAAGCTGCGTCCAATACCCCGAAATCCTTTTAATTATTACGACCGCAAAAACCATCAACATTTACCACAGTAAATAGATACGGGAAGCAACTACTGCTAGATGAATTGATGAGAGGATCTACAGGATGTGTGCGAGCATGCCAAAGAGGATGGTGCTCGTTTTGAGGTTTCTAAGTACCTTGAATGGAATTCTCAAGAATATTGATTGCCTGCCAGAGCGGGGGATAGTATAACAAGTTCACCTTTAACTTTACAAATAATCGAATGCGAAAACAAAGATACCTTTGACAGGACCTCTTTTCTTTTTTTGTTTTATTATCCGTGGTAATTTCGTAGGTGTCACACTAGAGTCGATCCGAGTCTATGCTGATTCCCATTCGTATTTGTATCCGCACCTGAACTGTGTAGCACAAATAAACCTCTCTCTGTCAGATGTATCTACTTGTACATGTGTGGATCTGTGAAGGTAACTATTTCGGAAATGCGGTCTACCCCCGAAGAACTTTGAAATTCAATATGCGAATAAGGTAGGTAACTATTTTGGATCCATGTAAAAGGATTCACCACACCTCCGCACACACAATTCCCCCGATTCTTCGAATGGTGATTCATATCCTTTGGTAAAACGAGAGCACCAGAAATAGTGAAAGAAAAGTAAACGAATGCATTTGTGTGTACGTGTGTGTGCAGGAGTATCTCTCTGTAAATGTACCTGAGGATGCTAAACAGCTTTTTCAGCATATTCTCCCGGCACAAGATGATGATGATGATGATATGATTGCAAACTAAGCGAACTGACTGCCATGCCAACTACTGCTGGATGACTGCTGGCTGAGTGTCTGTTTTGGATTCGTCCTTTGACAACCTGCTGCTAGTGCTTGTGCTATTGCCGCTGGATATTTTGCGGAATGCAAATTACCGTGTTAAGCCCTGACATTTTGCTTCATGGATATTATCACACTACCCCCTTTCAGGTTTTGCATAAATTCTCATTCCTCAACTCCTTTTACGGACACACTGGAGAGCAAAACTAAACTCACCAAAATGAACTCATGCCATAAGAAATACTCATACATGAGTGTTTGTCGTGCACACTCTAATTGTGATTAGGTCCACGTGAACACAAACAAACACATGAGTGGGAGTCCTCTCACTCCGAGGGACCAGCCCCATGCAAATGATCCTTTTTATTCAGAATGAAATGTGAAAAGGCTGAATTCAAATTACTCAATTACGCAAGTTTGAGAAATGCGAATCAATTGAATTTTAAGGATATTCTTATGCCCACTCTGGAAAGTCCTACCAATCAATTCGAAATAAAAAAAAAAGATGAAAGCTACGAAAACATCATTCGCGTCCTTTTCATGGCTTCCAAATGGCCTCAATGGATACATCATAATTTTTTAGTTTTTTTTTATGTACTCCTGTTGTTATCATTCGAGACGCACAGACACACACACACACACCTGTTCTGTGGCAAGGACAAAACCATCATGCAACTTAATTCAAAGCCTTTTTGGTTGGTTCCCTTTAGCATCGCTGTGGCATGGCGGGGCGTTTGAATCAACAGAATTCAATTCTCGTGTTTATGTGTGTGCCTGTATGTGGATGCATGTGGGTGGTGTTGTGATGATGACGAAATAAAAAGAAAGGATATGGGGAATAAAATTAAATCAGCCCGTCATTTGTCTGTCGAAAATGAGAGAGAGAGCAAAAAAAAAAATATGTAAATGTGGAACAAAAGGACGAAATAGTAGGGAATGGTTGGCGCGCTATACCGCGCCCTTAACCGAGTTTCTTTTTTATATCCTTGGAAAAGATATTTGAAGCTCTCGAATCCTTCGGTTACACACGTGTACACCTCTTGCGTGCCGCTCTCTGATAGAATTCACACGATTGAAGCTCGGCCGCAAGCAAGCACACAAAGTTTTGCGTGTGTTGAACGGGTAAAAAGAATTTTTCCTTTTTTTTGTATTGTTAGTCCTGTTTTTTTTTTTGTTCTTTCATATTTTTCTCAACTCGCATCTCAATAAAAAAAATGGCATGAGAGCATTTTGGCTGGTGGTTTGGATGGAATATAGAAATTGTTGAAGTTTCTTTCTTTTTTGAGGCTCGCATTTTTTGGTGCGCGAAGCTGTGAGGGCGCGCTTGTTTGGTGAACCCATCTGCATGCTTTGTGGTTTAAAATTGAATTCATTTTTTGTGCGAGATATATTGCGAGGAAATTGTTTTAAGGACGATTTTTCATTCATATGTATGGTTTAGACAATGAATTGTTGTGACGAAGAGAAATGTGAATTTAAAATGACAGAGACGAAGTTTTTTTTCTCTTCTGCTAATCGAAATCCATCAGACGAGAACTTGTCGAGATTTAAAGGGCTCGAGTGAGTACGGTTGAAAAGAAAAGTGTTTGAAAATGCTTCACCGGAATAATTCTTGAACGAGGGCCCAACTACGGTTTGTGGGGAAAAACGCGGCTGTTATATGAAAACAAAAACCTTTATCTTGGATCTGTTAAAATTTCAGCAGCATTTCATATCGATAGTTTGCTCAGGGGAAGTCTTGAATGTCTAGTATTTTCGAAACTAGTTAAGTTCCAAGGTGATGAATAAAAAACTGCGAATTGAATGAATGATATCAGTCGATATCATGCACACCAACCCAATTCGAATCGAAGTTTCAAACCACTACACAATATTTCTGCTCGTCCTATTCAAAATTCAGAATTCGATGCAGATTTGTCGTGGAAAAACGGCTGAATACGAACACCATCAGTTTCAAACGTAAAAGCGATCGCTAGACTGTGATCCGCATCAAGTCGTTAGTTTTGTGCACATGCACACCATGAATTATGTTAAAGCCTTAATGAAAGAGTAATTCCATGAAAGAGTAATTCCACAGATACACCAGCACCGAAAATATCCAGAGCCTACAGAGAGCGTCTAAGCAAAAGTCTCTCAAATAAGTCTCAATAATACGTGGTCACGAGCAACAAAGAACACTAGACGAACAGAATAGAAAAAAACACTGTAAAAAAAGAAATGGCTTTCGAAGCTGCCTAGCTTAAGGATATGAAGAGTATAGGGTTAAAAAAATATGTTCAATATGTAATTTGACAGTCTTCTAAACAAGCAGTCAATCCCTCCGATTGCAGAAATTGCAGATCTGTTCAACCAGCCTTTCTACCATCTGCTAGACGAAAAAGAAAGAGAGCTGAGGAAAAAGTTCTTCCACCCACTATACAAGAAATAAGTGTGCCCAAAAAAGCCATGTTTCAGCCATGAGCTATACAAATTAGTAGATCTTGGCCGAAAGACAGAATTCCAGAGGCTGCATTGAGGCGGCCACATCAAGCTACAAATTATCCAACGATTCTCTAGCTAAACATTTTGCAACACCGCAGCCTTTCTTTTCATTTCAAACTGGAAGAATTGGAAGCAGCTTACCCATAGACTGTAAAGTTTAGATAGCAGCTTCAGCTCATGCTCAGATAATCCAAGTATTGTAATAAAAGTAAAGGTATCTGACGCTCAGTGAAGGCTTTGTGCGGCTAAATATCCAAGATGTGTTGCAAATAACAATAGGCATACCGACTAATGTATTCTAGGAAAGGAAAGCGATGCTTGTAAAACAGACCCAAATACATTAAACGAAAGCTTTCTCTCGCATACTACACACGCAGTACATTTGAACCTTCTTGAGCGCAACCAGAGCAAAACTGTGCATGAGTTAGAGTTCAGCTTGGTTACGCATTTAGAAGTCTCGCAAGTAATAGCTTCTATTACTGCTTTATGTCGTCAACCTTTCCCCGAAGTTGGAAGGTGGCCAAAGTGATACCTGTTCCTAAAAAGCGTAAGGCAACCTCTGCGAATAACTACAGATTAATCAGTATACTTCCATGTCTATCTAAGATCTTTGAGAAGTTAATAGCAAAGCCGATCCAACACCATCTTCATCGTCAGTCCTTACTGTATCCTCTCCAATCAGGATTTAGACCTGGTCTTAGATGCTCTTCAGCTATGGTTAATATTATGGACGATATTAGATGATATGTTACCTATCTTTGCTTGCTTGCCTTCTCAAAGGCCTTCGAAAATGGAAAATGAAAAAATACTTCCATTTCAGTTCTCAGGCACTGAAGCTACTTCGGAGTTTTCTCAATAACAGGCAGCAGAAAGTTATAATTGGAGATAGATAGATAGCTCGTCGCTAAAAGACGTTACACAGGGTGTACCACAAGGTTCCAATTTCGGCCCAATTTTGTTCTGCATATTTATTTATGATTTACCGTCTGTATGCAAACATGTTACCACGTACTTATATGCTGGCGATGTTCAATTGGGTTTGTCAAGTCCGCTCATAGAATACCTGAATTGTGACTTATCGGCAATTCATGAATGGTCTTCAGCTAATGGTCTGTTTATTAATCCCACAAAATCGGGTCAATTCCCGATCTGTGAACCTGTGTACTAAAAAGTCCTTAATGATAAATGCTGTCATCGTTGCTTTGTTCTGAAGAAAAATTAAATCGCATTTTCATAGGGGAATAAACTAAGGATATTGCGGCGCTCCCTTCGAGATGAGCAGAATCCGTTTAAAGCAGCAACTGAAGAGCGCTTTATTCAGCTCTATAGATTCCCGAAAGCGCTATGCGTCGAATTAATAGAGGATAATGTGCCATTGCTTAAACCTACTCAACGTAGAAGTGCGCTTCCCTACTTTCTTAAAATGTTTAGTGCCTTGCGCTTTTTCGCCACTGGCAGCTTTCAGCGCGTTATTGGTCAGGATAATCTATCTTCTGTGTTTCAGACATCAGCCAGTCGTAGTGTTGCAGAGATTTCGATTGCATTTAACAGAATAGCTCATAGATATGTCAAATTTCCTACTAAAGGGTGCTTGCTTTTTAAAAGCTATAAGAAAGTTTTTAAAAAAAACACATAAAATTCAAAAAAATGCAAGAAATCTTTATTTGAATCGATAGTACGGTCCATATAATTTAATGTTTGAAGAATATTTCATGCATATGTTGACCTTGACTGCGCCTCAAATGGTCCACCCGCTTAGTCCAATTTTGGCATACTCTTTCCAACATTTCTTCCGGTATGTCACGAATAAATGCTTCAATGTTGTCTTTCAATGCGTCAATAGAAGCGGGCTTGCCTGTATAGACATGAGCCTTAACATAGCCCCACAAACAATAGTCTAAAGGCGTTAAATCGAACGATCTAGGCGGCTAATTGACCGGTCCCGAACGTGAAATTAAATGTTCACCGAACTCACCTCTCAATTGGGCTATTGTTTCGCGTGCTGTGGCATGTGGCACCGTCTTGTTGAAACCACATGTCATGCAAGTCAAGCTCTTGCATTTTGGACACGGTAGCGCTCACCATCCACAGTTACGGTACGATTCGCATCATCTTTGAAAAAGTACGGTCCAATGATGCCACCAGCCCCTAAACCGCACCAAACTGTGACATTTTCTGTATACATTGGTAACTCTTGCAATGCTTCTGGCCGATATTCACTCCAAAATCGACAATTCTTCTTATTTACGTACCCATTGAGCCAAAAATGAGTTTCGTCGCTGAACACAATTTTTCGGTAAAAAAGTGGATCTTCGGCCAACTTTCCAAGAGCCCATTCAACAAAAATTTTACATTGCGGTAGGTCGTTCGGCACCAGCTGTATTTTGAAAGGCATCAGATCTAAATCCTTCCGCAAAATTTTCCACGTTGTTGAGTAACAGAGGCCCAATTGCTGCTCATTAACACTGGCCGATACAGCTGCGATATTTTCTTCAGTTCGCACTCTACGTAAGCGTGTTGGTGGTTTAATGTCCAACAATGTAAATTTGGTGCGAAATTTAGTCACAATAGCCCGAATAGCCGCTTCAGTGGGTAGATTAAACTGACTTTAAAATGGAAGAAGCGCACGATGAACTTTCTTAACAGAGCACGCATTTTGATAATAAAATTCAATAATTTGCAAGCGTTGTTCTTTTGTAAGACGATTCATGGTTAAATTATAGACCAAACTGAAGATGTTTGACTGTGAAACAAAACACGAAACGTGCGTCAGCTGTTTAAACCAGTGTTGCCAAAAAGATAATAGCTAAAAAATCACCCTTAAGAGATGAATTTCCAGCTATTATGGCTAAATTCCATGAACAATTCGACTTTCCGAGTGTAAAAGGACTAGTTGATGGAACTCACATTAAAATCTCAGCTCCAAGAAGAAATCGAACATGAATTTTACTGTCGGAAAGGAGTACATTCGATGAATTTTCAAATCGTATGTAGCGCTGATTTTTTAATTTTAAGTGCTAACGCACAATACGGAGGAACCGCCTACAACGCATTCTATGTATGGCGGCGATCTAAAATCAAATCAACACTTGAGGATCTGCATAACGAAGGAGAATAGCGGTTACCCATTTCAGCCATGGCTTATGACTCCTATTCTTACAGCCACTTCCGAGGCAGATACAACACAACTGATAAGCAGACAAGAGCTCCTGTTGAAAGGTGTATCGGGGTATTAAAGAGCAGATTCCGCTGTCTAGCTAAAGAAAGAATATTGGTTTATTGTCCAGCTAAAATAATAATAAATCCTTGTTTTGTACTTCAAAACGCACTGATTAAAGCAAAAGTACCATTTTTGGAAGATGTCGAATCGGAAAATGGTTATGAAGGTGACGTAGTTAACGATGATCTCATTCTTGCTTCAGATAATTTAATTTTAAAAGAAGCCTGGCGTGTTCGAAGAAGAATAGTTCGTCAGGCATTTGCTCGCTTAAAAAATTTTGCCATTAAATAAAATTGTAAAAAGAAACAAACGCTTTTTTTTGGAAACTGCTTGCAGTAATGCATCCAGTTTGTTTTTTATTTCCAAATGAATTTCATTATTTTTCTCAATTAGTTTGAGCTTTTTTTCCTCGATTTCAAATCTTTTTTCCTCGAGTTTTACTTTTTTTTTCTCGATTTCTTTAAAAAAAACCATGGCGCAGTTGCGTTTTTGCAGTCTACGTTTGGACATTGATGGAGCAGGAGAAACCGCTTGTTCAAGAGTCTCGGCAGTTCTCTGAGCCTCTTTCATTGGCTCGGTTAGCACGGCTGAATCAGCAAGCCCCTCATTTAGTGCCGTAATCTTAAAAAAATGTTTTGTGGAAATCAAAGTATAATGAACATGAAGTTCGATACTTACTATAATTGGTTCGAAACCCATCTCGCTATCTATTGCCGAGACTCCTTCCACGGCTTCTGATGTAATAATGCCCACTATTCTTTTGTCAATATCGAAAAGTTCCTCAATTAGAAGGAGTCCGTCGTCTCCGCTTCTACACCACTGCACCTTGAGGGCACTGTCACGACTTCGCTCACTTTTTTTAGAATATAAGTTTCAAAATGAAATAAATTTTTACAATACGTACGTTAAATCCTTCCAATAATTCCTCCACTTCGGCCCACCATTCACTGTTCCACCCAAGCTTTTCGACGTGAGCGTGACGACGTGAAAGACGCGTCTGATAGATGAAAACAAAAACCTATATCTTGGATCTATTAAAATTTCAGCAGCATTTCATATTGATAGTTGGCAAAGTGCCTGCCATTCAGTTGGATTAATTGGGAGGTCCCAGGTTTGAATCCTAGAGGAAGTCTTGAACTAGTATTTACAAAACTAGTTTAGCCCCAAAGTGATGAATAAAAAACTGCGAATTGAATGAATGCAATCAGTCGATATCATGTACACCAACTCAATTCGAACTCGACCATGGACCAATCAAAGGCAAAACTCATCTAAGTTTCGAACCACTACAAATTTTTCGTGGAAAAACGAAAATCATTAGTTGCAAGCGGAAAAGCGATCGCTAGACTGTGATCCGCATCAAATTGTTAGTTTTGTGCACACTCACACCGTGAAGTAAGTTTAAGACTTTATGAAAGAGTAATTCCATGAACTCTGGAACGGAGCCTAAGGCGCCTATCCAAAGTACGATTCAAAATAAAATAAATTTTTACAATACATACGTTAAATCCTTCTAATAATTCCTCCGATTCGGTCCATCGTTCACTGTTCCACCTAAGCTTTTCGACGTGAGCGTGACGACGTGAAAAATGTATCACTTCACAGCTTCACATCGACCCCCAGGGGAGTGTCTTTAGTCCCTTGCTATTTATTGGTACTATTGATTATTTGCATGAGCGCAGCGGACACCAAACTTCATCATGTCCGTTGGAACCAACAATATTTCCATTCTATGACCAATTTCTTGTCACCCATGGTATCCAACAAATCCTCCTATTTCACCGTGCATCGCTGGCTTGAGGAAGATTACAAGACCGCTGAACTTTGGCAACCCGTTGTCAAAGATTCCCTACGTTTCCTATTCCGCATAGGCCTAAATGTCTTTACAGTCTTAGCAACAAAAAAAAACAAAACATTCGATTTTCAAATAGAAAGACGTCACATTTTCCCCCCTTTCCCCCGGGCAGAAATCACACATTTTTCTGATTTTTCTGAGAACCAAAAAACAACACTCAAACGGCAAAAGACTGCAATAAACTGTGTCATTGTGGTGCACTCCAATAGTGATGGCGGCAGTGGAGCAATGCCATTCTAAACTTGAACAATATTTTATGTCCTTTTCTCGGGTGTTCAAAGATTTCTTCCCCCCGCCCCCTCAGCAAGCAACTGCACACGTCCACCAGCTCACACACAAAGCACTGAAAAGTTTACAATACACGTTGGTGTTGCCAACACAATTGTGCTTTGCTGGTTTATGAAGTTCTGTGTCTGTTTTCAAGTGGCCTTTGGCCAGTTCTTAACAAGAGTGGTTGGCCCGAGAAAGTCCTCCGACTCCAGTAGGAAATAATCATTATTGTCTTCTTCAACTGATAATGACCCACATTGAAACTTTTTCAATACTGTTCACTTGTGGCAGCATGTGTACATAGGTAGAAAGGATTTTCGCACACTGAAGCTGGCTTCTTCTTGAAGTCTAGTGCTTCCAACTATACAAAGATCGGATGAAGGCGATGATGAGGACGGTGACAACGATGATGATGACGATGATGATGGTTTCTTTAAAAGAACATCACTTCCGATGAGAAAAGTATGTTGGCATTTAGTCCTTTAAGAAGTCCTTTCGTGGTGCAACTTTATCCGAAAACTGTGTTGAAAGAAGTAATTGAGGTTCAGTACTCCATTTACAGCAGCAGCAGCATCAGAATAGCCCCAGTTTGAGTGTGACTCAACTGATGGAACGAGTAAGCATTTGTGTAATTGTTGAAGAAGCAACTTTTTGGATTGGAAGCCCCAAATACAGATTGATTATTTAAGTTAGAATTTGATGCAGACCCTTGGAGTTGCATTGTAAAACTTTTTGCCAAACTTATAGGTTTTGGTTGGATGGAAATATTTTCAGAGCGTCTCGCTTTTGTTTATCAAAGGATGAACGAGTTTATGTGGATATAGGGTATCTTTTTAATTACGAGAACATCCTTTTTTTGTGTGTAAGGATTCTGGCGAGTGTGCAACTGTAATTAAATTCTCGAAGATGAGGAATGTTGCTTTGAATTTGGAATCCTTCTCAACGAATGAGATGAAGAGCTTAAGTAAACGAAATAGTTTAATTTGGAAGCATCCTGGGGGTGGGGGCAAGTGTGTTGAAGTTTATAATGAGATAAATGAGTGAATAGGAATAGGCTTGGCCATCAAATCGGTCTTCATCACAGAAGCATGCTTGACTTGGGAAGACTGCAAATTTGTACAACGTTAAATTGTGCAAGGTTTGCTTTAACAATTCTTATTAACACATTTCAAGCTTTCAAAGGTAATTCTAGAAAGGAATGGAACTTGGTTAAGGAAATTCTGAATAAATCTACTGCAGCAGAACAAGTTGTACCCTTGAAAGCCAATGATGTCATTATTTCGAATCCTTAGGTTTTGGCGGTTAAAACAAGCACCAATTTGGCTTTCGTTCCGGTTTTTCTACTGAAGAAGCTCTTTTAAACATGTACTCGAATGTATACAATGGTCTCAACAGTAGAAATCTAACTGCTGCTTTGTTTATCGATATTACAAAAGCTTTTGATTTTTGTCGATCACAATATACTTTTAGATAAATAACATGTGGTTTCAGGGGTGAAATTCTTGATTGGTTCTCGTTGTATTTATCTCGATGGCCATCTCAGTTCCAGTAGAGGATTTTCCATAGGAGTTCCTCAAGGTTCTGTGCTTGGCCCGATCCTTTTTTCTGCCACTGAAACTGCTCTTAATTTATCTGCAGACATTAGTTATGATCATGAAATCTTCACTGGTCACTGGTTCCCGACACATAACACGGTAATTAGTGATAAGACCAAAATTATGTTTTTTAATGTGGCAAAGAAATCGACTACGGATTTTTCTATTTTTATTCTGCGAACTGTTATAACTTTATTCATAGTTCTAATAGTTTTAACTCAAAAAACAATTCACAGACTTTTTTATGAGACTTGCGCGTGCTCCGATAAATGTTTCAACATTCAGAGTGTCAATTGTTTTAAGTAGACTAGACTGGAATATGAGTTAAAAAGTATCTCTTATCGACTTTATACCTCCTGAAAACTGATTGACGCAAAATCCTCCTAAGTGTTTATACTATGGTCTTGTGCATTCGAAGCGAAGCTAGAATATGGCATTGTTTGCTGGGGTGGAACACACAACAACAAATTGCAACCACTTCTTGTCTTTCAAAAACATGTCATTCGAATTATTTGCAATAAAAGCCGCCGAAATCGAAGTTTAATACTTTTCAAAAACCTCAAATTTTACCTTTAAATCATCTTTATTCTTATAAAGTTCTGAAGTTGTTTTTTGCTAGATCTGGCCATTTGTTAAACAGATTAGTAACTCACCACAATTTGCGTATGTTTCATAATTTCTTCCAAGACTTTTTTACTCAAACTCAAACCAACCATTTGTAACTTAAAAAAAGAGGCCAAGTGAAGAGAGAACTGATTGTCGTAAAATTCAATTGCAATTTTAAAAAAAAACACGTTTTTTTTATGGGTACCCCCTTTATTTTTTACTTTACTTGACTTTATTTTACTTTGATTTACTACATTACTACTTTACAACGATTCAGGACACACAGTTTTGTGACAAACAGACGGACGGACGGGCATGGAGGCTTCGTAATAGGGCTCCGTTGACGCTTTTGGGGTACGAAACCCTGTAATCGGGTGCTTTCATGGCCTTGTGGTCCTGGCTTACTAAGATCAACATTGTGGGTCCATTATGCTCTTTTAAGCGAGTATTTTACTACCGTGAAACCTACTATAATCCAAGAACCAGCAAGATTCACATACGAATCTTAGCTTAAGTCATTTACCTCTATAAAGTAGTGCTTTCCTGGGAATTGCTGTCTTTTCCTTCCTCGCGCTGGGCAATCACAGAGCAAATGTTTTGCAGTAAACCACTACCTAAACACAGTGCCCGGTAAGCCTCCTATTATCATGTGTAGATATCTACAACTTAAACCGAACAATGATATTGAAATCTTCTTGCTCAGCGCGTAACATAGAAGACTTGCTGTAGCTCCAATACTCAGACGGATCTGGTCTTCATTTTCTAGTCATTTTTCTTATGGAGCTGAGTGACGTATGTGTATATGGGATTGCTAGTAATTCACCCATCTCCGAACCCGTTTTTACTAGACTGTGCAATTTTTCATTTCCTCGGATTCCAATTTGCCCCGGTACCCAGCAGGGTAACCGAATTCATCAAGCTTAACACATTGATGCTCTGTCTTGAAAACCTAACCAACTTCAATGTCAGACTATCAGATGTTATGGCCTTTTTTGCCGCTTGGCTATCAGAGAAAATGATTATTGATTTGTCAGCGATCTTTCAGCGAGACTACGGCCTCATGTATCGCAGCTTCTTCGGCTTGAAAGACGCTGCAGTCTTCAAGCCGACTCTTACTGCCATGGATTTTTCGAAGGGCTCACCGAAGAGTGCCAGTTTTTTCGGTCCAGAAATCGTTGTCGATACTCTGCTCCGGGGCTAGGGTCGGTGGAACATAACTTGTCTAACTTTTTAGCATGGCAGCCATGTGTACGGAACCCTTAAAAAATCAGTTTTGATATAATATGAGAACATCAACAGCCGCATCATATTATGGGGTCTCCCAATAATGCCGCCACTTCAAAAGCCATACCCAACAATCACACATTAGGATGCATTGGCTTTTCTTCGACCACATATTAGTTTTTTAAGGCAGTTCCGCTGTTTATGTAGCCGGACTTGTTCGACTTCTTTTTGAAAAATTGTCATCTGACTTGTGCGTCCGATGTTGAAATGCTGAGCTCTTAGTTTAGACTCCTGTGTTTAGACGCACATTCCTGCCACATTTGGAATATTCCACTTTGCAATATTTTCCATATCCAAACTACATATGATTCAAAAAGAGAGCTCTTTATCGTAAAACGGCACCAAAAACACATATCGAATCGACAAGTGTTACAGAGATTAGTTGAAGAAATAAGATATTCTCATATCATTCGCGTAAATAAACAAATCAGCGTCTTTTAGGACGTACTCAGCGTCATTAAGGGTTCTAAGCGGTTCCCTTGCGGAACTCCGAAAATGAAGATAATAATTCGAACTTCAAAGTGTGGTTTTTTTGAGTAAGATATTCAATGTTGAAAATGTTGATGCTTATCAAAAAAATGTCTTCTTATTACCATTCATTCCTTTCAACACGATCTTTCAATCGGACTCTTGCATTTGTGAAAACGTGAGCGTTGGTTCCATGCCAACAGTTATGGTTCATTATCGTACTGCAATTCACGTCACCAATGACTTTCTTGCTTCTTTCGAAAATACAGTCCAAGAAGACCTCGAGCAGAAGTTGCACACCAAAATGCCATCTCATGATTGGCTTCACGCCCATCAGACTATTCTCTTCAGACTTACTTTTCGTAACCTGTTATTGTTTGTGCTTGAAGATTTTCCGCTCGACATCCATCATTTCTAGTTAAGCGGTGGTTCATTTCCAATCCTGTAGTTTGGCAGTGCAATCTCACATAACTTGACATTTTCCTACTGGTCTAGGCAAAAGGAGAAGCTATCAAGCTCGCATCATCCTTTGCTTCACTGACCTTCGAAGACTGATATGCGAATAGTTTCTGGAAGTTTTACGATTCCAGGTGTGATGCACGCACTTCTTAACTACCCTTGAAAATCTCCTGGCGCTGTGAAAAGTCGTGACGCCTTCTTTCTATCATATCCCATTCGCGATTTGAACTTTTAACTGTTCTTCAAAATAAGTTCCTGAATATTGAATGGTAACCTAAGATCAATTTCTTGACTTCCAACATAAAAATTAGCCTTCATCTACTACGCCGCACCATGAGGACGAGGTGGATAAAAAAAAACGCTTTAACTTCTGAATCATTTCTTCTCATTCCTTAACTTACAATTTTTGTCGCAGAACTCTGCCATACAAAAAACTCGTATGCATTAGGAGAGAACCGAACTTTGATGTACTTTAGTGTTACCTCCCTAATGCAGTGAGAACTTCATCGACTTGTTATACTGGAGCTCTGTTTTCCATTCTTCGAAACATTGGTTTTTGAAAAAAAAAATCATTTGTTTCCTTTAAAAATCCTAATACTGATGACTGAGTGATGAGAAAGCACAAAAACTCCACATGTCACATGTCAACCAATGGCGAAATAAATACCGCGAATTGAGTGAATGCAAAAAAGTCTATATAGAGTTCTCCGTCATTTAAGACTCTATCCATTATTAAGGAAGTTGAAACCAAAGTATATCTGAGTTTCAAACTACTACACAATTTTTCACTTTGGCTTCTCATCCATCTGCTCGCAAAAAGGATAGTGAGATCTCAGTTCTGCTCGTGAAACTTGGGTCCCAGTATCTTCGCTCCTGTCATTTTAAACTTTCTGAGCAATTTTTTGCTGAATCAAACTGGATTGAGCTGTTGTAAGTCAGCATTTCTTCAAAAACGCCATCTCATATCCTTTTAATGCCCTCAGCAGCTTGCAGCTACAAGAATGGCTGAAGATGTCTCTGAATCCTCGTCCTGCTTTCAAACTAATTTTCCTTCTAATTGTTTGCGGAAGGAGTGGTTTCATAATTCATAAAAACTCGCGTGAGTCAAGTAGATAAATTGGAAAAAAAAAACAAATAACAGAAGATACAAATCAGGAGAAGTAAAGTGGCAATTGGTGTTCCTGGGAAAACCTACACGTAAATGATGCACGTAGATACTTGGAGAGCATTTGCTATTTGCTTACATCTGATCTAGCCTGGAAATGAAAGTGACTTCGACACCCTTTTGCCGCCTGTGTTTATGTTGGTAGCATGGAGGAAGCCCTTAAATCCGATATATGTTTTAGGAAGGGTAGAAAACGTTTTTTTTTTTGACGTGGAAAAAAAACGAACCCAAAAGGATTTCCGAGGGAGCCTCTTTTCATATTAAAATCAAGCACTCTCTTCCTCCTTTCGCAGTTTATGCCCTTTATACACGAGTCAGACACTGGCGTTTTTCGATTTCTATTTTTTTTGCTCTCGTTTGTGTCCTTGTTAGAAAGGATTCTTTTATTTTTTTTGTTTTGTTTGTGTTGTTGTTGGGTTTGCTGGGTGGATGCGTTGTTCTGTGCGCAGTAAATTGTAAATCATCGTCTTGTTTCTGCCGCCACTCCACTCTGTTGTTGGATCACACAGGATATTCCCTGTCGACACATACAATAGCGACAGAGTCGCATGCACACACAATGACAGATGGAAAAAGTAGAAAGGATGTTGAAGAAAAAGGAATCCTTCCGATTTGTTAAATCAAAATTTTATTCAATTCTTGCTGATTTGCTTTCTGCTGAGAGTATGTGTATGTATGTGCTCCGTGTTTATCATCAGGATACACAAATTGAATGACAATCGAGTATGACAACAAGGATAGTGGATGGATGAATGAATGAATAGAGACGAAGAAAATCAAATTTCTGACTAAATCATTTGTATTTCTGCTGTTATCCGATGTTGTTTGGCTATTTCGCTGACTCCAAATGCTCTAACAACCACATACAACCCCAACCGCCCAAGGATCATGATAATGAACAACTGTGTGATGGATAAATAAGAAAATAAAAAATCGACTCGTCACTCCGTCAATCACACGACACCCATTCAAATTTGTCCTTCGAAAAAAGAAAAATGTTTTTTGCAAAAACGGGGGAAAAGGATTGAAAAATTGCAAAACGAAAAGACGCATTAGGGGGACGAGAAGGTGAAGAAAATAAACATCCCCATGCATATGGGGTTATGTTGTTCGTACAGATTTTGATGAAAATTTCATTGTCACATGGCAGGCGATGTCAAGAGGGGGGTGAGATGATGCATGTTTTGTTGCCTTAGACGGAGAATTGTGTTTGTGTTAAGGATTTCATTGGTTATTATTCATTTTTCTGAAGGAGTAAAAACAATTTTTTTTTTTTACAAGCAATCACTCACTTAAGGGTAATTCAAGTGGAATTTGGTGTAAATTTATTTTTCTTTGCTGGCGGGAGTGTGGTATTTTTTTTTTGTTTGCCTACAGAGCTCTCTCAGGCATATAAGCCTATAGAGAGAAGAATAATTTGACAGTGGGTTATGAATAATCCTTCCATGGGGACAGCCGCACGCCGCACGATCGTTGTTTGCAGAAAGTGCTGGAAGAGCTTAGAATGCATTAACCTTCACGATGATTCATTTTATTCAAAGTTATTTTTTTAATTTTGTTTTTTTGAATTCAATTCATGGGTAGACGTAAAAGGTGCCGAACTTAGCAGGTTTTTAGCGTCTCGTTTTGGTTGGAAATACTTTTCACAGCTCGAACCATCGGGGATCCTTTATTAAGTCGTCAATCGAAGGGTCCGTCACTTCATTGATGGATTTTTTACAAGCGAAATACTCTCTCAAGCTAGGGAACAGAAAATAATCCAGAGGGCTGAATGAGAATGCACTTCAAACTTTAACTCAATCCGATGTGCGAACTGACGCATTGCCCTGATGAAGCCAGATTTGCTTTCTCACCAAATGGGGTCGTTTTTAGGGTTCCGTACTTCGAAAGGAGAAAACGGAACCCTTTAAGGATTACATTATTGTCCGTCCGTCCGTCTGCCAAGACCCTTATTTCAGGAACGTGTGGAGGTATCAAGCTTGAATTTATATCATGTACTTAGGTCTAGTGTCTCTTGGAGCTGTGAAAAAATCAAACTTCTATGTCAACGTAAAAAAACGCAATTTAAGCCGCATATTTTCAAACTCACAACTACTATACTTGCAAGGGAATCAAAACCTTAAGGGTCCTACCAGTCGACCTAGAATCTTGAAATTTGGCATGAAGCAATTGTACGGAACCCTCGGTGCGCGAGTCCGACTCGGACTTGGCCCATTTTTTTTTTTTTTAGATTTCATCACTCAAACACTGCAGTGATAAGCATGAGCCTCTACATTGACTTTATATCGTCAAGACTTTTCCTCCAATTCGAATTTGGGAGTTGCGTCTCTCTTTTCAGTCCGTTGTTTGAACTGATGCTGTTGGTTCAGGTCCTGCATTACAATTGATATGTCACAAGGTTCGAATCCTGTAAGGTTCTTGTCCCCATTGGTGAAAATGTCATGGAAATCCTTTTGACAGTTTTTGAGTTTATCGCGTTCAGACAGACAGATATGCAGGGGAATTTTATTTTAACATATTTAGTGAAGTGATTTCGAATAAAATTCTGTGTAGGGAGTGCGTGCAATTAAATCTTTATTAATATCAAAAATCCGTCCTTATTATTTGGACTCCACCCAATTAGCAGTGGGTGCCGTGGCTCAATGGTAAGTGCGTCTGCGCTCAATGTCTTAAGGCTTGTTTCCATTTAACGGGGTCAACCTGACTAGATTGGATAACTTCCTAATAATTTCAAGAGCAATGACTTCGATCATCAAATTGATCTCGGGGACCTATTACCCAAATGACATGTTCCATGAGACCGTGTGCCTCAACGGCTTTATTTCCCCTGAAGCGTTGCTCTATCTCGTTAGAAGATGTCTGATTCAAGATAGTTAAGCGGTACCGATAGTCTACTTTAGTTTGAAAAAAAAAGCATTATATAAGCATGTTTCACTCATGGAAGCAAAATCTCGACTTAATTTTTATGTAACTTCGACAAACACCTGACAGCAACCTCCTCACGATGCTATATTTATTCAATATACTTCTTTTAAAACGTCTTCCAGGTCTTTTAACTTGATTTCGTCAGCCCCTGCAATGTTCGCCTTGGGGGCTTCTTCGACCAGTTTTAAGCTAAGCCAAACTAGACTTCTCTGAAAAATAATCGAGTTTCATATTGATAAAGGACTGACAAATGAAAGTGTTAAGGGAAAGGAAAGGATCACCAATTTATGTCCATGTTTAGACACTCAGTGAAACGATTCACTGGAGCAACAAGGACATTTGTATTCATAGTGCAAACACGCACGCATGTTCTTGGAACTACATTTATTTTGTGAGCTCAAAATGGGTAGAGAGCATCCTTTTTTATTGACTTTGCCCCACAACAGAGTGTCCTCGCTCGTATGGCGGCCCATTTCAATCAGTCAGCAACTGACCCATTGCGATGCCATAAAATTTATTTTGACTTGCCTATCGATGAGGCGTCGGTTGAAAGGAAGTCGAAAACCAATTTGTTCCATGGTTTCTAAGGACGATGAAAGTATGATAGTTCTTGGAAAAATGTTAAATTGAAAATTTCATCAACAGGAATGTCATAAAGCAAAAGTCAACTCATGACCTGACAAATCGCTTCTATTTTTGATTGGGAAACGCTGCAGTGATCTACGGGGACTCCAAATTTAGGTTACTTGGCAAAGTTTGCTCGTAAAGGACTTTGTAGAGAACTTTGTTGAGGGTGGAGCCGGCAGGAATTCTATACTTGACTCCTTGGTGCCTTTAAATTCGGACTTGAGGGCGGGCTGTATGCAATTTCTTACGAAGCGACAGTTCTTCCATGAGTGAAGGGATTGAACTGGATAAGAAGAGAGTTGGAGTCAAAACTGACCCGTAGGGAACACCAGGTTTTTATTCTTTAAGCCGCTTTATAGCGGCCTAAAGGGTAGCTTCCAATTGATTGAAAAACATATTCTTCGATAACCTAATGCACTTTCGATAAATGAGCCCAACTCCAGTCCTTGCCAAATGCCAAACGTGCTGGATAAATACTGTTTTCCCGACGAGACCTGGAGAGAAAGACTCAACTCAACTGCAGGAGGATCTGTGTGCATTGAGCCAATATTAAGGGGACTACAACTGGAACCTTATTGCATGAGAAAATTGTAAAACATTTTCGTCCAGCTAGAATCCAACCCTTGGTTGGTTGGTTGGTTGGTTAGGATGAGCTTGTTAGCACCTCACTTAGACCATTTGTTGTGTTCCCCTATTTCCTGTTTGGCGAAGATTTTGGTTAAAGAGGAAGAGTTGCAGTGGAAGAGGAGTAATGTCGGAGGGATTACCATGGAGTGTCTTGATTTGACTGATCGGGAAATCTTTTTGTTCGTTTTGCGATGATCTCGCCGATCCGAATTTTTCGAGGTGCGCAAAATCCGGAATCAATGATCCAGATCTTCCTCTTCCTCCTCACAGCTTTGTGGCATGTTGATGTTTCCGCTAGTCCGAGTCTATGTAAGGTTAAAGGGCCCTGCTACCTGTCCCACCGTTAGCCTTAGATTCCCTTTGTTTGAGTTCAGAGCTCGTTTCGCTACCTTGTAAGTCGGTTTATCTATTATCGATTTTGCTGTTATGCACGTTGTAAGGTTGACGCAGTGGTTTCTGAATTGCTGGGTTGCCCATTCGTTTATTAATCTTTAAATAGTTGTTAGCGGGACGCCTATTTCCTTTGCAGGGTTTTGGTGGATGTTTCCTGCTCCTTTCCTAGCCAGATCGGTCGCTTTTTCGTTTCCCGTTACACCTTGGTGTCCCGGGACCCAAGTTAGACTGACGTCGTTCACTGTTGCTAGTTTGTTTGATGATGCTTATAGAGGGCTTGTGATAGGTTTGACAGCTGCAGTACTATCGGAGCAGATGAGGTTCAAGATGCTTCGAAACTTCTATCGGTGGGTTCGATCTCTGCCCCCGATTCAGACGATATGTTGAAACCGTTCGTATAAATTGCGATAACATCGGGGTCTCTTGTCGTGTTTCCGTCCGTCCAAGAAGCTCTGGTTGGAAAAATTGTCTTAAAATGTCCAACCCTTGCGACAGTAAAGCTCTTTTTATTGTTGGAATAATTTGCCTGACAATTTTTTAATATTACAGCACCCCTGAAATGGAAATGCCAACCAGAGTCGACAGGGTGCTACAACACAAAATTTTTTAAGCCTTGGACCTGAAAAAAACTATATAACCGTCATTCCTGTACTCAAAAAGTACCTATATCTCAAATTTCAGAAAAAAATAATAAAAAAGTGACAAAGTGCGAGTCGGACATGCTCACGAGGGGCTCCGTTCCGCATTATATAGTCTACGTTTTGACTTGCGCTTTAAAAAAACACACTTACTTTGTACGGGGCGGGCATAGTAGTACACATTCTGTGAGAATTTCAAGTGTCTTCGTTTTACACCACAGAAGATACAGCCCTGTGACGAACGGAGTCTTAGTTATAGATTTTCGTTCACACCATTTGGGTAAGGAACCCTTACAATGAAATCATATTTCATGAGGAATGTGTGTTTAAAATGAAAATACTTTTTCGAGACCTCTCTAAAAATTAAATCCTCAAATATTCCGCAAATTAGAAATAAATATTCAAAGCAAAAAGAGAATAAGTACCCAAACTTCAAGTAATCGAAACACTCTGACTTTAAACCCTCTATTTTGAAATGTTCGTCCTTTAAATAACATCACTCGTATTTGTTTCAAGTATCTATACACAAGTGCAAGCACTAGAGAACGAGATAACTCCTGCCCCGTACAGCTGCCACCTTAAATCATTGCCACTTGATTGCACTCAATTCGAACCGAATTGCTATGCGAAAACTTCTATCAATTTTCGAAAACCAATTGTGCCAAACTTATGAAGCAATTAATCTCCACGACCTGGTTAGTCCTGCCACAAATGCCAAAACCTCTCGTTTCGATTTTTTTTTTGTTTTGAATTTTTCCACAAAAAAAAAGTGTGTTCAACTCGAGCAAAATATGGCAACAAGGTGTACCGCACTCAAGCAATCAGTTTACGTTTGGTTCGGTCCTGATATTGTGCCAATATTTCGTACCAGATGAGACAAACTTATTTTCTAAAGATAATTAATTCATGCGAACATTAAAGTGTTCATCATTGGCATCGTTTTTGGGATCGGTTAGAGCTGGTCTATCTCTCTCTGACTCTCTCGCTAAGCATCTATTCTATTCTTAGATGCCACCTCATTTGCTGCTGTCAAAAAGTCAAAAAGCCTTTTTTCCAGTTCAGTACGCTTTGCTGGGTTTAATTAGCATTTTGAAGCGTGCAATAGCCTGCCACCCTCCCTCCCATAGCTGCTGCTGCTCGTCTCGTTTATCTTCTTCCATTTTCATTGAAATTTATTCATTATTTACCTCCCCTCGAATGAAGGAGTAAGCTAGAGAACACTGAATAGGGTAACCAGTCCGAAGTTTACTCGAACATTCCCAGAGGTACACGAGGTTTTTCTTCTTTTTTTTTTTGGAGCAATGTCGTTCCAGCCGAAGAGGCAACTTTGTCGTCATCGTTATCATCATTATTACTGTGCCACTGGAAAGTGGACTCATTCTTCGGCAAGCGTACCAAATTCATCCCTAGAGCTCATACAAACCCATCTGCCATGGCCAGGCCAACTTCACAGGAAATGTGGGTGGTGGGTGGTGGGTTGGTATGAGGACGGCAGGACAACAATTGCGTTGTCGAACCTGGCACATAACTATACGTATATAGAGGTGTCCTTGCTTGGCTGACTCTGTGTGTAATTTGAAATTAAATGGTCCGAAAGTATTCAACATCGTGCGGGGGGAGAGGGGGAGGACGAGCAGCAGACTGAAGAAGAAAATCGAAATCGAATTTTTCTTTTCACGTTTCACGTTTCGCCCAACCTCGAGTGATTGAATTTATTGCCGATAATAATTTTTCGATTAAATCATGAGGCACACAATACACCGATTGGATCTTCCTTTCCTTTCAGTGCAGCAGGAGGAGTCTCATCAATTCGGAGGGGGCGCTCTCATAGCGACTTCAATTTTAATTTCCTAAAGACCTCGAGTCTCCTTCGGTCCTCTTGTTCGGTATCCTATCCTTTGTGTGATCCTCGATGGCTAAAGACAATAGAGGGAGAGAGAGAGCCTCTCCGCACTCCTTATCCTTATCCTGAGTCCTTCTTTTTTCACTCTCTCCTTAGGTGGATTATTTGTTTTCGCTACGCAAACACAGTGATAAAGTCGATGAAACTTTAGAGTCTGCTTTTTAAGGATTTTCTTTGGTTCACTTTTGTTTTTTTTTTTGTGATATTTTTTCTTTGAGATGCACATCCTTTATTATCCCTGCTGCTCTAACATCCTTCGAGTGGCTATTAATAAATAATTTCTCATTTTGTTGTGGAACACTGGATAGCACTGAAACGATGATGATGGCGAGTGGCAGTGGCAGTGGCGAGGTTCTATGTTAGCGCGTATAAAACTCTTGTTTGCTGTCTGGTTTTTAGAGCCTGTCGGTGTGGTCCTTAGGAGCTTAGGTAGCAGTTGTGAATTGGCATAGAATACAGACAAAAGAGAATAAGAGTTGATGACGTTTATTCTTTGGTCAAATCCCGATGTTAAGCTTTCACTTCATTTCAGATTAAGACCGGGTATACTTCATGGTGACGAAGATTGTCAGCAGCCAGTTGCTTAAATTATTCATACAAAAAAAAACAAAAAGGATTTCGCTTGTTGTTTTGGGAGCTTTTATAGAAAGGAATAAAATTTTTATAGCACTGACAAAGAACGGTTTTGACTGCATTGACTTGATAATTAACTGATGAAGGTTGCAAATGTTTTATTGATAGGCGGTTGCTGGCTTGTGCGCGTCCTCTGTTCCTGGTCGTTTGGTTCGATGATTTAAGCAAAGTTTAATGACATTTATGCAATGGCCGGGATGGGAATTATTTGATGAAATTTTAATTCATTGCAAAAATGTGTCACCAGAAATTTGAAGGTTTCACTTTGGATTTAAATGCCACATGCGGCGAGTAGGGAAGGCGGTGCAATTTTATTTATTTTTTGATTATATATTTATTTAATTTAATTCGGTGAAAAAGACTGCAGAGAAAGGCAATCTCATTCTTTCCCGAAACCTATGACCACTTATCTCAACCGTTTGAATCGAAGGCACTGGAAGAGTTAAAGTCACAAAGTTTTTATTTTTTTATTTTTTTCTCACTTGCTGACCACTTCACCTCTTCAATAAAGTCATCCTTAAAAAATCGGCAGATTAGATCCTCAGCATTTGACTTTTTTCTCGCTTCTTTTGGAGTGCCTCAAGGTAGTCACTTAGGACCAATAATCTTCATCAGTCTATCTATGCCGATGATATCAGAACATTATAGAACAAGTCTTTCCCTTTTTATTATTACAGATGGCCACAATGGAGAAGAATTCCAGTAGCCTTACATTTTTGATAGAGGAACACGAGTTTATTCACCAAAGTCAACATTGGTCCCTCCAAATAACTCTCCACTGAATAAGATACTTTTACCTTAGTGTTTAAATCCCCAAAACATTTTAAGCAAAACAATTTTTGCATAGCCATCGAAGATGCCATCTTTATGCAAAATTGGAACGCATCATCTCTTTCGAGGGCCCGAACCAAGCTTCGTCATTTGTTTAGACGTCTTAAATTTTTTTGCAAATGGAAGGGGTGACACCAACAGTTTATCCCCGACTCCGAACGGCCCCAGATGATTTTTCTTGACAGTTTGTACTCATCGGAGTGATTTTTAGCTACTCACAAGAGTCGGGGCCATGAAAAATTGAAAACTTTTCTTCCTCGAATTTGAACCCGGATCCTTACACGCAGCAGCAAATGCACTTGCTAATAAGCCACGGCACCCACCATCTATAGAAATAATTTTTAATTTCGAGTTTTATTTTTAGTTTTGCAGAAACGTTTCGTTAAGTCCAATCAACAAAAAATCTACAACTTAAAGGTTTTTTTCTCAACCTAGAAGTCCTTTTAGTTTTTACAATTAACCATTAAAATCTGTTAATAATAAAATAGGTTTAAAACTTATTCGTTTTCAATAATTAACAACCGATCATGTGCCTTTTCGATTTGCATATTGCTTGATGTTAAGCCCAGTTTATAAGGCTTCAGAATCTGATTCTGAATTGAAAACCAGCAAAATGTAAGTCGGTCATGCACACGAAGGGCTCTGTACTTCTACTAGTATGTACTTCTTGGCGTAAAATTGAATCTAATTTTATTGGACCCCCCTTTGCTTTTAAATTCATATTGTTTGTTAATAAAGAGACTAAAGTAGTTCACATTTTGTGGAATTTGCAAGTATCTGCCTAATACGGTTGACATGATACAGACCTGTGACAGACAGGGGGATAACCATAAGTAATAGGGTTTCATTGGCACCCTTTGGGTACGGATCCCTTAAAAGCATGCATGAACTTATAATCTTTATATGTTCTGATGAATCTAAATAAAAGACATATGGGAACATAATTAACCCCTTCGGGTAGGGATTAGAATTTACCCGAGGTAAGGCATGCCTGTCGTAAGAGGCGACTAAAATCCACTCCCCGAATTCGTAAGCGTATTCTTTTGCGCAAGCATACTTACAACACTGAGTGTAGGCTTGTGAAAACGTACATATTTTTTTCCAAAGTAATGTTTGTTTATACTCTTTTATATTTGCACTTTTGCTTTTGCAATTTTGTGAAATGCATAAATATTTTATTTTTTAAAAAAAGGTATCTGCGAAGCCTTAAGAGGCGTTTCTTCAGAAGGTTGGTTACAAAATTATTTTGGTATTCTTGAAGATTTTAGTTAAATTAACAATGATAAATATATATGTATATATATATTTTTTTTATTTTTAAAGTTTAAGAGCAGTTTAGTAGGCTTTTTTTTAGAAGATATTTTTAGAAGACCATCAGAAGGTATATTGAGTAGTTCTCTAGGCATTTTGTTGAATACGCGAGGGTTAATAACAGACTGCTGCTGTTTTCCATATGCGTTTTTAAATGTTTTTGTTTCTAGGAATCCACGTGCTCTTCTTCTGGTGTTAAATTTATGGTCGATTGGTTGCTTGTAGTACTGGTCATTGTAGTAGTCTTCAAATATATTCAGTTCAAATAATTGCCCAAGTGTTTTAAATGTGTTTTGTTGAGTCGTATACTATTCTGTGTTTATTCCATTTTTATTAAAATTTTTTTTATTTTTACTATGCGATTTTGAATTTTTTGTAATTCCAGCAAGTAACTTTGTGTAGTGTTTCCCCACGCTAGAATCCCGTACCTTAATAAAGACTCCACTAATGACAATACAATATAGTTGCTGTAGATACTCAAATGATGCAGAGCATAAGCCGCTTTTCTAAGCTTCTTCCCAAGTTGAGCAATGTGTAGATCCAATTTAAAAAAGCGGTCAAGTTCAACACCGAGGTACCTTAAAATGCTGAACATTTTCGATGAAGGAGTTACAGTTTTCGTCACAATTACATCATTTTTTTGGCTAGCATTTTGGTGTAGGCAGTTAGTTTGGTGGAATTTTATATTAATTTTGGTTTTTAATATGTGGGTAGGTCTAATGTGCATTATTTTGGTTTTCTTTTCATTAATTATAAGTCACAAATTGTGACACCATCATATTCGAGAGTCGAATTCCCCTCACATTATGCTGGTTGCAGTTGGTAGGTCTCTACGGGCGATTATTATTGCAGTGTGATCGCCAAAAGCAAAGTAAATTATGCCAGTATATTATGTAAAGCAATGGCCCCAAAATTGATCCTTGGGGTATCCCCTGTTGCAGATTCTTTTGTTGGCTTGTTGCATTCATTATTTTTACTTTCATTTTCCTTTTTGTAAGATAGCTCTTAAACCAATCCAAGATAAAACCTCGGATTCCAATTTTTTCGAGCATTTCAAAGGCTTTTTTAAAGTCTATGAATATACCAAGATTATAGTAGTTTTTGTTTAGGTTTTTGTTGATCAGATTGCTGAATTCTGCGAGAAACTTGCTGGTGCCTTTGTTTTTGGTAAATCCGTATTGGTTTTTATTTATGATGTTATATTTGTCAATGTTGTTTCGAAATCGGGTCGCCATTACTTTCTCCAATATTTTCTCCATTATTGACAGAATGGATACAGGTCTATAGTTCCCTGTGTCGGTTTTCATACCAGCTTTATATATAGGTTAAGTTCTTCTGGTACATATGACTACTCAAGGCACAAGTTGACTAAACGTTCCACTATTGGGGTAAGGGTTTCTGCATTTGCTAGAACATCATTTGCCCTTATTTCATCTGCTCCTGGTGACTTATTAACATTTAATTTAAGTAAAATGTTAGAAATTTCCTCCCTTGCGGCTAGTTACATGTACATTGATTGACTAGAGCTTTTATTTGGCAGGCATGCACAACCGTTTCAACTTCGTTTATAAAGCTTGAGGCAAATTTATTCGCGAGCGATATTGAACTGATTTTCTACCAAAATTTCTTTCTATGACTTAATCTAAGTTCATTTTACACCTTCCCAGTATTGCATTTATTAAGTTCCAGGTTTTTTTGGGACCTAAACGACATTCTGAGAATTTGTCACGATAGAATGTCATTTTGATTTTTTCGATTTTTTCATTTACGTAATTCCTATAATTTTTATATTCGTTTTCTTATCTAGTACAACGAGTCCGAATCTATTCACTTTGGAGGCCGAATCTAAGGACTCTTGGAAGACTCAGAGAGGAAGAGAATGTTAACTGCGCTAACAGAGAGTTGGAAATGTTCATTCGAACAAGTTTTTGGTCTAAGGTGAGAAAACGCGGCAAAAAACGCTAGGTTCTCTGGACAATTTCGTTACCTCTCCAATCTCTCTCAATTTAATTCGGCGGTAATCTAGCACTTAAGCGATGTTGCCATCGCTGGTTGCAGCATCCCGAACGTTCATCGTCACCCACAGCTCTTACGGTAGCGCTTTAATTTAGCTGCCCAAAATTTCACAATGGCAAATGATGGAACAGAGTCCCTAAATCCAGAGTTCAACTCATCTTTGATGTGCATAGGCGTTTTGCCTTTCAAAAAAAAATTTAGTGACAGCTCGTTGCTCAATTTTTTTTTCCATTTTGACAAAAACTCTCACATCAACCCACTCAAACGACTGTCAGCTAAAAACTGCGCGGCCAAAATGGCTGAAACTTTGGTGAGTAACTGTCAAAAGATGCACAGCTACACTTGCTCGATTTTATTGATGAGTGCTACTATCTTCACGTTGTAGTTGCAAACAGAATACCCTCTTGCAGATATAGAAATGCTGTTTTAATATATTGCCGACGGAGTCCCTCAGGGAAGCGTCCTTGGTCCGATATTGTACACAAGTGATATCTCTCATACTACTATAGCCACATTTGACGGCGAGATAGCTTAAAAATCGTTGTTCAAAGATTGTGTATAAATAACAATAAACAACACTTGGTAAGTCAAAAAAGTTAGTCAATGAATCTTAAAATAAGTTGAAGCCATTAAGCCATAAAGGTTCACAGTGTCAATGATGGACCCATTAATGTGCATCTCAAAGTCACTCTTCTATTTTCATGTTTCATCATTGTTGGGTAAATGTTCTTGAATTCTTGCCTAAACGGGACTGGCATTCAACATCTAGGCTTGTTCTACTTTTTAAACCAAAAAAACAAGTCTTTTGTTCGAAAACACCTTCAAGTGTAAATAGTAAAATGAAGCAAATGTCACCCTTAAGCAATTTGACCCTGTTTTTCGTTTCTAGTCTTTCTTTTTCGTTCTTTAAAAACTGATTTCCTTGCCTCTACCTAGTGCAACTCCGCCTCTTGGAAAAAAAGTTAACACATTAGAAATACATTAGAAACTTAAATGTCCCTCTTAAATAATCACCCTTAACGCTCTGGCGTTCTACTTTCTGGCGTCCAAATGAGCACAGCTCTTCATCGCCCTTCCACTGAAGAGGGACAAAAAAAAAAAAAATAAAAAGTTTCGACAGTGAAAAGTTCAACACTACACTACCTACATACATACATATGTATAGTATTCACGTTCGCATTATGTGCATTACAATGAAATAAAGAGAGAATAAAGTGTCCTTAATGACTTTTGCCTTAGTATTGCAACAATAACAACGGAGCAAGGACTGTTTTAACAACGCCAACGCCAACGCCATTGCTCTCTTCAGCAACAAAGACGAGCACGACAAATAAAAGCACTTAAATATAGTCAAGTGTCTCTTTTCATCCTTAAACGATTGTGTCCCGTTCAATGCAACACCAAATGGCTGTGTGTGTGCTATGGCTGCATCCAAAAGAAACTTCGCGCAGTACCCACTTCGTCCTGCATGCCAAAAAAAAAAACAAGGCTCCTTTTCGTGTAGTTCTATTTTTTTTTTTAGTAGATACTTCAACTATCCGTATCTTTGGTGCACTTGATTTCAGCTCGATGTGGTGTAAATACTTCAAATTTTATGAACACATTTTCCTTGTGTCACGTCGTGGAATTAAGAGTTCCCTTTCCAGCGATTCGGTAATTGAATTACCAAGCGGGGGAAGATCCTTTTCTCAAAGGGTGCAGCGAATATAAATTATTGTCATATATGCAATTATTAAATGTCATTTTTGTTCCTTAATTGAGACAACTTCCAGACCGACATTGTATCGTGTTCCAATCCTGGTCGTTTCATTTTCGTATCATGCATTTATTAAGGCTTACAATAAAAAGGATGCCAGTGGATGGGATGGCGAACGGACTCAAGGTCCTTAGGCATGATGCAAAAACAAGTAGACGAGCAGTTCACATAATTTGCCACCCAAACTTCCGCTGCTGCGAAAGAGCTTTTGTTTCATCCATACATACATACTCGTATCGTATCCTTTTTGTGAATAGAATTCTCATTCGCTGCATGAGCAGGTTCAATTTGTGTTGCTGGATTTGAAAGCATTGGTGTAAAAGTTTTGCCTCATTACCTAACACCCGTTTTTTTCTTCTCAGATTGAAGAAGGAGCAGCATAAAAACACCATTTTTTTTGTTCAACGCAAGAGCAAGCTTGTGTGTGTATGTGAATGCAACTAAGGACAAAATAAATGATGAATAATCTGAAAACACATGTACGCCTGGTTGCTTTCTAACGCTCTGCTTAAAAAAGGATTACGTTTGATGAAAGCAAAAAAAAAAAAATAGGCACTCCTTGAACCGTTCTCCTAGCGTGTTTAGTACTGTGATTCAAATTGAGTTGGAAGTCTAGCTGGCTCGCATAAAGAATCTTTAATCTCGTTTCATAATGTAAAAGCCATCGTCATCATCAGCATCATCATCATCCTGCTTTGCTTCTCATCTCTTATATAGCTTCACGACAGCATTCATTCTGAATCTCTTCGTCCTGTCGTTGGCTATCCATTCTATTCAATAAAATGACTAAGGACGATGATAGCATATCAGCATCATCACCGTGCTAACGCATAATGGAGGAAGCGATGCGGCCATTGCTTGTGTCAGTCCACATGTAAGCGATAGTTCATTCACAAGATGCACAGGTAACCCGTTAACTGAAAGAGTCCTTTCTACAAAAAAAAAATCGTTTTTACTCCATTCAACGTTTTTGTCATTCATTAGGAATGGAATCCTTTGCTTTTGCAAATCCCCATTCCCGTCGGATTAAAAGAAGCAAAACTAGAAAAAAGTAAAAGATCCACAGAAAGGACGAGACTCCGAGAATCCTTCGAATCAGTTTCAAATTAAAAGTTACCTCGTCTCGTTATCGTTTGACTGGAGTAATCAGTTAATAGAATCGTTATTGGTTCGCAGAGCATTACTGCTGGCAAACTCCATGCACGCGACTTGCATTAAAACGTACATATACTCGTGTCCTGTCCTGTTGCACACCCAAAATCCACTCGGGAGGAAACGCAAGGATAAAGGGATAATTGCCAACCATTTTTCGGGGTCAACTTACTTGAAATTATTATTTTTTTTCCCGTTGTTTGCCTCTCCCCACAGCGTCGCCACGCCGGCCGGTTGCCAATGAGCAAAGGATTAAAACGCGTTATCTGTTGCGCTTGCTATTTCTCGAGAACGTCCTTTCCCATTAGAGAGGAGGGAATTAAGAAACGAATAGTCGTCGTCCTTTTTGGTCATTTATCTGTACATGTGTGTGTGTGTGTTTGTGGCATTACCGTGTGAAACAATGCAACCCGAAGCTTTATCCTCTAATGAATAATCGATTTGCCAAAGGATTTATGTGTACGTATCCTTAGAAAGGGGTGTGTGCAGTCGCATTTGAAAGCCGAACACTCCAAAAGCACAAAACATAACCAAAAAGAAAAAAAAAAGGACGAAATCAATTCGTTATGGATTTAAATTCTGTTTTTTTTGTTTTTTTCCACCAGGAGTGTGAGACCAGAGAGAGCGATGCCATCCACGACTCGGGAATAGCAATAATCCGTAAAGGGTGTTAATGGAATTATAGATCTTCTCTTTGGATGTTTGAATTTTTGTTTTGCACACTCCTCAATATCCTTTTTGGTGTACGACGAAAAACATATATCAAAACGGTTGACCGAGGAGGAAAACAGAATTATGAGGAAAGTCAGTTTGCCGGTGTGTCATGATGACTCGTGGAAAGTGGCAAATTTAGTGGTAAAAGGGGAAATCCAGAATTGATGACGTGACAAATTTTATGCGGATTATAATGATGATGGTGGTGGTGAGGACATTTTTTTCGCAGCAAAAACGAGAAGGTTCATTATGGTCGAAGATTGATTTGTTCCGAGTTTGGGTTTGTTAATCAATGGAAAAGGGTTCGTTGATTTGAGGAGTATGTGTGCGTGCAAATTTTCATTAGTGAATTAATTGAGATTGTGTTGTGGATTTTCTTCAATTTTTTTCAGTTTCGAAATGGTTTTAGAAAAAAATTGTTTTCGAAAAACTAGTGAATTTGTTTTCTAGTAGAAAAAAAAAAATACCTGATTTTGACGCAGCGGTTCTGGTGAAGGTTTATTCGTCACTGATCCTTAGACTGATGCATTTTTCCGTATTTTACAATCGTAGGCAGAGTGTTTCTTCTTCTTAAGACCAAGCTTCCTGTCATCCTATTAAAAGTAAGCTTTCTAAACTATTAAAGAATACAACAGATTCCACTCCACAACACAAGCTACCTCCGGATAATAATGTAGTCAGACAGGGTAGCCCAAAAGCAATCACCCGGAGTTATTCTTACTCCCTTTCAGTCCGTGAAAAATCTGTCGGGTAAATTTGCAAATTTTTTTACATACTCTTGAAAATTCAGTTCATGGGTTTTCAAGATATGGAATATTTCGAAAACGCAATGAAGGCATAAAAAACAATATTTTTTTTCGTTAATAATTTATTTAGCTTAAAAAAAAATCTCATTTTTTTGCGTGGTAGGTTTTTTGAACATTTTACATGTAATGGATTATCTGCTCCACATTAAGAGCACGTCAGGCATTTAAAATATTCTTGGCTGTTAAATTGACGAAGACGATCTCTTCCGAAGTGCTGCTCATTTTTAAATCGTCTACTGATAAAAGGATGCAGTACGATCATGTCCTAAATTCTCTTGATTATTTTCAGTTGATGTTGTTAGTAGAGAAGTTGCAACGTTTCGTCGAAATTCAAGAAGCGTCATTGTTTTGTCCGAAACTGTAAATGCACCACGAGTTAGAAAGGACTTTTTTTTTATTCTTTATTTATAGTAGCAGTAAATATACAGTCGTATTTTATAAATTATTGCACATTGATTTGGCATAATGCTACCTTACAACTGAAAAAAGTTTAGGTTTTTAATAACAAGAAAAAAAAATAAATAAATAATTAAATAAATAAATAAAAATAAATAAATAAATAAATATATAAATAAATAAAGAAATAAATGGATAAACAAATAAATAAATAAATAAATAAATAAGTAAATCTATAAATAAATAATTCTGCAGTCTAATTTAGACAGTTTCAATCTTTGCCAATGTATGAAGCTCGTTGGTTGAGAAATGCCAAGGAAGATTGAATATCATTTTAAGCAGTTTATTTTAGGAAACTTGTAATTTGCGGAATTAGAAAGGATTAATTCAACGTCTACAGCGTTTCCAAAAAGTGGCCACCATACTTTTTTTTCCTTAAATTTTTATACAGTACTGTGATAAAAAGTGGTCGTAAAGATCTATGCCTCCCATGTTCTGGTGACTTAACCAATTGTGGGCAAGATGCATTGACATATGATTTCATTTTTGGGAAAACATTCTAACTGAAAAACTACAGGATTTTCAACTTCAAGGTTTGAATATTGACTTACAACTGATTTGTAATTCCAGTGCATTTCTATTATTTTATTTGCTGTTTAAAAGGGGCATTTAAACGAGACTCTTTCAGTATTTTTGATAACTTTTCCCTGTATCTTAGGGCACTCGTTTTTCGCGAACAATAATAGGAGTAGCGGTTGAAAATGTCGTTATTGCAGACAACTTCATATCTATGACTCTGAGGTGAATTTTAACCATGACAGCTGTCACATCAGAAACTTCATGTCATTGTCTTATTATTTCAGTCTAGGTTATTTGTCATCAGTGAAAACACACAATATTTTGTGAAGCCGCAAAATGTCTACATTCGTGCCATCAAAACAACATTTGCGGGAAGTTTTAATATGCTTCTTTCATTTAAAGAAAAAAGCAATCGAAACGCATCAATTGCTTACCGAAGCTTACCCGGGCTATACTATAGACGTTAGAATGTGTCAGCAGTGGTTTAAGCGGTTCAAAGATAGTGATTTCGACACCGAAGACAAAGAACGCCCCGGCCAGGTGCTCAGCAAACCATTTCCGATCGTTTGAAAGCAATGGGAATGATCCGAAAAGTAGGACATTGGGTGCCGTATGAATTGAAGCCACGAGACATCGAACGCCGATTTTGCATGTCCGAAATGCTGCTTGAACGCCACAAAAAGAAGTATTTTTTGCATCGAATCGTCACTGGTGATGAAAAATGGGTACATTAAGATAATCCAAAACGTCGGGCAACGTATGGATACTCCGGACATGCCTCAACATCGACGGCCGTTTAGAGTATTCATACAAGAGATACAAGACAACTTTTTTGAAGTGAAAAAGTTATCAAAAAATAGTAAATATTGCTCTTCAATTACTCTAAGTAATTCTAAAACTACGTTCTTTTGAAAAACTAGCAGTTTTGCCGACATATTGAAACCATTTATAAATGTGACCTCCACCCATTTTTTACTCCTTATGAACATTTTACAGGTCCACATAGATTCATCTATTGACAGAGCATGTGAAAACTTTGATCAATTAGACGATATTTTCCTCAAAAAGTTTCTTAGTTTATAGAACTTGTCAGTTGGTGTAAAATGGTTTGATTTTCTTGTACACACTCCTGCATATAAGTCTGTTTGATCGATGATTAGTCCCAAAATTTCGTAATTAAAAAACTCTTGAAAGAGCTCAACGGGAGATTACGCTCAAATGTTACTATAAATGTTTCTCTGTCTTGTTGCTCATTATTTGTGGGAAGTCTTTCAAATTCAGCGGCACAGTTTTCCAATTTCACATCTTCAGTTACGTGTTGCTGTTTATTTCTTGTTATGTTTGCCAACTTGGTTCATTATCTTCATTCTCAAAATCATCATCTACAAGTGTAACATTTACCTCTAGTGTTCTGTCCACATCTTCTGGTAGTATTGTGTCAACATTAGCAATTTCGTTGCCATCAAGGTGCCAATACCATCGTATTCTCTGGGAAGCAGTATAACAATTTCTCCACTCTCAACATCATCGCTCCAGCTCCAGCTTTTAAGCAAATAAGTGACTTCAGCCAAAGTTAAATATTTTGATGTCATTTAAAAAAAAAACACAGTTTAGGCCACCGTTGCGAAAACGCAGCATTTAAATGTTTAGCTACAATATAATTTTTTCTGCAAGGCAAGAAAACTTTCTTTTGTTGCATTGAAGGGTCTAATTGTTTCCACAATTTTGTAAACCAAGAGCAAATTTATTGTTTTTTTGATTATTTAAAAAAGGACGTAATCAATCAATGAAAAACTTTTACAAAGCTGTTAAAGGAAAAAACTGTTTTTTGACAGTTTTGACAGCTTTGTCACATTATTTTTTTTCCAGTAGCCATGTCTGTAGGACTCAATTGCATAAAAGCGAAGATATTCCAAAAGATGTTTCTGATATTCGTTTACAGAAGCTATTTTGCGAAAACGGTTCCTATTTTTTAATATGTCTTGCGAGATAATAGGGAACTCATCCAGTGCGTTCACGATAAAATCAGGCCCAATGATATCACCGGAATAAATGGCTTTAATGAGTCGACCATATGCCCTTAATAAAACGTGGTTTCTCAGAACCCCGGAGATCTAATCCACGACAGCGTCACACACAGCGATGATATTTTCGCCACAACGAGGACAACGAGTCCATTTGGCATATCTTCTGTCATTTATTTATCCAGACGGCCAAAGAACAGAAGTCTACGCCGAGATTCAAGTTTCGTAAATGTAAAATGATTAATGTTAATGATTAATAATAATGTCGGCTTATATCGGTATCGGTTTACCTGATCAGTAGGGAATTAAAAAATGCAAAAGTTTTGGCATCGGTAGGGTGATACATTTTGGACCATGTAAACTCTTCTGCTAAGGAGAAACAATGTATCCCGTACATTTGGCGATGGAAACATCTTCAGCAGCGGTTGTATATGAAAAAACTTGCGATTTTCATTGTTTCCTTTTTGCTGTAAAAATTTACTTTAGCTCCAGATTTGTCAAATTCAATATTTTCGACGATATCGGTTCTTAATTTGTCAATGAGAAATCGCAACTACCAGTTTCGTATAGTGAATTTTTTTTAATAGGTTTTTAATTTTTAATAATACACACGTCATCAAGGGGTTATGAATACCCTTATAAGGTTGTCACATAACGTGGGTGGAAAGGATCAGGGTGGAAGCAGGGACAGATACTTATGATGATGCACATGACTTGGAAATCCCCTCACATATGTACGAGCGTTCCACATTCATACTATGCAGCCTCCCGACGAGGCGAGTGTTACGATGAAAGAGAAAAACGGGGAATGCAGCTAGCTAATTCGTTGCAGCACTTGAGCATTCCAAAGGTGAATTGGATAAAGAATTCTGAATGCATCGTATTTTTAGTCCTATTGATCTGCAAATGATGTATTTTAAGACTCGTTGTTCACTGATTCTCCAAAAAAAATCAGTTATTTTTAAGAAAATTTCATATTCTTTCCGCTACGGTGATACATTTTGATTTAAGGCCTTGGATCATGTTAATTTGTGAAGCTTTCTTATCTTATCTCGTATGATTTATTTTGTAAGAAATGCCTATTTGCAGATTTCGATAAATCGAACTGTTTTTATTGAAGGGTTGAAAAAGTTTTCTAGAAGAAACGCAATAAGCTGAGAGGGTCTTACTTTGGGAAATAAATCAAACCCACCCTCGTAAATTGTAGTTTATTTTTATCACAGGAATGCGTATCTTATACCGAAATTCTAATTCCAATGTGGTGAATATTTTATCTGTTTCAAAATAATTGGCTTTTGAGAAGTTGCAAAGACGCAGTTCATTTTGTTTGGTACTTGGTCTGCAGGTCTAGCGGTATGAGATTAAGGATGAATTATGCGGGCTATTGGAATGGTAATTGAATTGTTATATTCTATATATTCATGTGTACTGACAATAAGTTCTAAGGTCTCTGTCTCTCAAGACCCTTTTTCTCAGTATCAATGAATATCAAATGATTTTAACTGCGGTCCCTTAAAGATGTAAATCAAGAGACACGGCTTTTTATGTCCCATAGGACTCGCAAGGAAATCAAAACCTTTCTACAGGTAAAGGAAGACGTTCAAAAATCGTAACTTTGTAATAACATCACAAAAACTAAAACAACTCCATTTGACACTTGAACATTTTTCTTCTACATATTAGGAAAGCTGTATACGGTATCTCAACAGTCTCGACATTATGACGAGGAACCAAGCTCGGTCCTTACGCACAGGGTACCTCCATTTTTTTACGAAGCATATTCAGAAATTGGCTTCAAGTTATCGTCACGTCATCATAGGTATAATGGAGAGCCTAATTGAGTATAATAAGGGCAAATTTGACCTAAGGTACATTCATACTTATCGATCTATATCGCAAAGACAGAAATGGATTTTCCCAAAAATGTGTTCAAATTCGTGATAGTAGCTTTCTTACTTAGCGACGATTTCAGAGGTTTTCCTGCTGTTCATTTTTATAAATAATGAAAAGCGGACTATTACTACTCTAAAATCGCCCGTATTGTGAATTTTTTTTCTAGCTTTGGTTTTAAATATTTAGCTTTAAAATAAGATACTCGCACGGGAAATAAAGACGACGAAAAATACGTCATTATTGCTAAAAGTAGAACTCGCACAATACCTATGCTCTGACCTTCAAATGAGCACCCAATTGGGCGAGTATTAAAAACCTTACGAAACCCGAAAGTTCGCTAAATGTCGAGAACATTATTATCCAGATTGTGCCTGCAATTGAAATTTCTAAAAATATGATTTTTCTTCCATTGAAAAGTCAAATAAACATGCCTTAATTAATACGTTCTCGATAACGCAAGTCTCAGCGCCCAGGTTGACACATTAATCCACGCCATATGACCTTTATTTGGGAAGGTCAGAAGGGTAAAATATTGAATTCATTAGTCATTATTAAAATCGTTTCTCGGCTTAGTAACTTCCCTAGACGTTCATGTAATAGCAACAATTTTCGAAACATCAAAATGTTGACATTTCTCCAAGTTTCAAGGCCCAAGGATTCGGTTTCCATTGTATAAGTGTGTGTATGTACGTTTGTACGGATTTTTTCGTCTGGCATTTCTCGAGAACAAATCAAGCTTTCGAGTTTCATACGAAGCGTATTTGCATGATGAACACCTAACGAAGTTTTGGATGAATTTGATTCTGTGGTTTCAAAGAAAACCGTCTACAAGAACAATAAATTTCACTTGTTTTAATAAAATCAAATTCGTTTTCAAATGAAAAAAGTGTACAGTCAATTTTGCAAACAGTTCTCGAGCCTCTTATAAGATATAAACATATGTTTAAATATATACACTGCCTGTCATAAGTTTTCGGACGTTACATTCTATCAGAGAAAGTCTTTGTCGTTTTTGTTTTTAATCTCAATTTTTTTTCCAATTAGATCTATCAATATTTCGTATATTAAACCAAATGCCAAAATCAAGATAGCTTTGTACATAAAAAGACTTGAGAAATTAACGAAAATTCGGATTCTTTGTCGTCAAAAAATCAGCCCAAATTGGCCTTCAATCGCGATATTAAATCGAACAACTTCTTAGTGTTTTGTTTTGCTCTCTTGACTACCACAGTATCTCCCAAAATTTGTCTTTCTATTTTGGGCGCTATTTTCGTAACTGCTATACAGATTCACCAAAAATATGCTTTGACAATCATAGAGCTATCCAATTGCTTGTCTGTTTTGACCACACAGCAATTGACCATATTGACACGAAAATAGAACAATTTAATTATGAACAAAATCGTAGAGATCCTTAAAGGAAAGGACATAATGTCCACTGCTATTTTTTTTTCCAAACATAAGCAATCGTATCTGCAAGATCTGCAAACAAAAACGAACTTGATGTGATTCCTCAAAGACCGAACTGCCCTCTCTTAAGCAGAAAGGATTGTGATGGGAACAATGGACCCAATGTGGTCTAACCTAACTACCCTAGGTAGGTAGGTTGGTCAAAGTGGTGGTTTAGTGAGAACCCAATTAGCACATGCCGTTTTAATACCACAGCTCTGTAAACTTATTTATGAGGTGTATTTGAGATATCTCTAAATTCAGTTTGAATTATTTAAAAAGGACACTAGTAACTTAATAACCTTCGCAGAAATCTCATCAATTGAGATGAAAAAGGGTCTATTAAGAGCTCTCTGTCTTGGTCTAGCAAGGTCTGGACAGGCGCAAAGGCAGTGTGTTAAGGTCTATCTCACAGCTGTGTTGTTGTAGCTGCGGCAATGTGAGCTGAATGTTGTGCCTAGTTTGACGGCCAGTGTGACGAGTTCGCCCAAGGAGATATTTTATTTTTGATTGTTTTAATTCAGGCCATATTTTCCTTGTTGTTGCACAGTTCGTCAGACTAGCCCATCTAAGGTTTGCTGCTTCAAGGAAGTATGAAGCTTGTAGTTAGATGAAAACTTCCCCTTCAAGCGAACGCTGAAGGGCAGATCCGTGCTGAATGTTCATCAGCCCCCTGATTTCTGAGGATGTCACTGTGACCGGGAACCCATATGAAGGAAATGAGCTGACCTTCGAAACGACGCTATTTCAGCTCGGCATTCCTGTATTAATTTGGAATGTGAAGTAAAGGAGGCTTCCTGACTATCAATTCATGTGGTAACCTTCTTGCTCGCCAGGATATTGACATGCTTCTCCAATTGCCAATAGTTCCGCTTGGAAACGATGGAATTATCGGGCAGTCTTTAGGCTTGACGGATGTTCAGAGATTCTGTGAACACACCCGTACCGGCTCCATGTAGATTGTCCAGCTAAAATCGCTGCAGATCTGCCCACTATTCCATTCCATTCTTTCTGTGTATAGAGTGTCAAAATGACTTTATAAATATAAATAAAGATAAATTCATTTAGTCCTTTGGTGCTTACTAACCTAAGCCAGCTTTCGAATGAGGCAAAGTGCTTTTAAACCACGTTGACTCAAAACTTTCATGGAAATGGAGCGTTTTAAATTAATTCTTTTTTATTTAATGCAGAATTAAGGATGACAAAAGGGCCTTTCGGAGAATCTGGGATAACCCGACACTTCAATCAAGCAGTCGAAAAAGCTTACTTCTTTATTCAGAGATTACCATTCTGCTAAGCGATTAAGTCAGATCACACATGAAGTCAAACATTATGGGAAAAATTTAAGTGAAAATTAAGTCAATTGAATTAAGCTATTTAGACAAAAAATTTAAAAAATAAGATGACACTCTTAGAAGCCTTTATTTAAGCCTTTTTTTTAATTCTGTTAAAAATCACAAACGTCCTTTGGTTATTAATAAATGGGCACATGAATGCTTGACAAAAACAAATTTCCCTCTTTTGTTTCTGACCCTCTTGGAAGGTCTCAAACCACCTGCACAACGAGCTTGGAGTCTTGCCAGAGCCCTGTTCAGAATTTAGTAACTTTAAGCAACAACAAAAAAATAATAAAACGTTCTTAAGACATTCTTCAAAAGCATGAAAGTTCCATTTACCTGCTGACAAACCACCTATTAAGTCAATGCAACTGCACTTACAAAAAAAAAAAAAAAAAGAAGGCAAACTTAATCGGATTCCTTCTTTGGCAACGAAACACTCAAAGAGCTCTACCCACCCTATGCCATTGTCAAAGTAAATTGCATCTACATAAGGCACTTTAACTTTAAAAAAAAAGGAAAGGGGGAAAAGGGACAGAAAGCAATTGCCCGCCACAATAAAGAACTACAATTTCATTCTTTATTCTACTTCCTTCCACCCTTTGATCCAATTCACTTTCACCGCCTTGCCTCGTTTATACGGGCATGTCCTGTCTGAAGTCGCCGTAGCCGTCGCCACATACAAGGATCCACTTTATTTTTTTCGATTAAGAACTCTTACGATGGAGATAATGCGACTGAGTATCCACAATTGGCTTATTCATAAGTAACTCTTCTTCTATAGTCCTTTTGGGAATCGAGGTGCCGTTTTTTTTCATCCACAATCCTTTAGCTCAGCCTCAGCCTGGAAACGGAGTGAGGAAAATTTATAAAATTCAGAAAATTGCCTGCCATTTAATGCGCTTTATGTGACCCCCATACTCAATTCGGTTTCGGTTTACTAGGAGAGACTTGCAACGATGTCCTTGCTGCCGACTCTACACAATGCATACGGTTACAGTGATTACAATATTTTCTTTGCTTGCAACTCTTCTTCTACTCCGCTGTAGCTGACGACATTTTTATTCGCCAACGATGATATCCTTTGGTCAAAGGATAATGCTATGGTATCCCACACACATGATACATGAATATGAGAAAAGCTTGGCTCAATTCTCTTCTCTGAACCATGCACAACACATCCTATTATGCGTCTTAAGTATGAAGGAGTATGAAACGAAATCCAATTGCAGCCAATGCCTTTCGCATACCAACAGACGCCCACTTTACTTACACTCTTATGATTATGTCTTCATTGAAGTGGTGGATGGATCCTGTTGCAGGGGGGTTTGTGCAAAGGTTATCCTTGTGATGCGAGCATGTTTGAACGCCGCGCCGGGACAATGATCCTTACACATACTCGCATATCAATTGGATCATATTTCATATAACGGCCAGTTACATTATATCCTGCATCCTTCATCGTACTCGCTGATGCTAGCTATCTTTTGTCTCTCTGATATTCAGATTAGAACTCAAAGTATTCTTTTTCCTTTATGCTGATGTGATGGCGCAAAGGACGACATACTTCGTAAGCGGAGAGTGAGAGATTGAACAAGGATAAAGATAACGCGAAGGCGAAGGCGGCTTAAGTTTATCATTTTCGAAAAATAGAAGCGAAAGGAGGAACTCTTGTTTAGCATAAGGATGTAAGGACTTCACTTGTAATTTATATTCTTCGCTTTGCCACTGATGTAATCTTTAATGCTTGTGTTGTTATGCGGTTTGTGTGTACATGAGACGCGTTTCTCCTTGCCGCGTAGTCAAAGTTTTTATTTGAATTTTTGGAATGCAATCGATTGAAATCTTGGGATTGTGATTGATTTATGCGAGAAACGCTTAGAAGGGGAGATAAGTATCTAAAATTGGTGCGGTGAGTGGGTGGGCGTTGGTTGGTTTTTATTCAAAAATTTCCACCGGCAAGTTGTGAATCCATTAAGTGGTTCTTAGTCGATAAAGCAGATGAGAAATAATACCAGAAACGGTCTGTGCAGATTTTGCCAGAAGCTATTATAAAAGACAAGCATTTCACTTACCCTCGTTTAGAAAAAAAGGAAACAACAACCCCCTCTTACTGCAGTATGGTGTTAATAATTAAGGTCCTGTTTCAAATATAGGCGTTGCGATGCCTTAGAAAGATATTAATTTCCATCAGATAAGCATTGGATTTGGAAAGACCAACTTCCAAAACAATTCTGTTTAGAACTCTGTTTCCTGTGATATCTACGGTCACTGGACAATGTACTTTGTACTCTGGCTTCATCAGTATCCATTTATTTAGCGAAAAGTTAATTCAAATAAAATGAATTGTTTGGATTTTAAAAAAACAGCTAAGTGGCGGAGTTTGTTAAGCGCCCACCTTTCAATTCGATCAACTGATAAGTTCCTTGTTCGAATCCTGACTGGAGTTCGGTCTAGATAATGAGTCGTTGGTTCTGCTATGAAGGTACATTTAGAAAGCCCACATAAAGGGATTGTCGAATTTTTTTCTGTCACTGAGTGAACACATCTGTCCTCTTTATTGAAGCGGAGTCTAAGCGATTCTTTTGACTGAGCCACTTTGTCAGTTCATCTCTCATGTGTTTTGCGATTTTAACAATGCATAAAAATATTAAACAAGGAGTCCGTCTTGAATTTTTCATTGTAAATGGAATTTCTTCTTTTGACGGCTCATGCTGTATTGCCTTTATTCAAAGCACTTACATATGAATAGAAGGTGGAATATTTGCCTTACTCTGGTCGGTCATCAACGTCTCCAATTGACTGAAAATCGTTGTTAAAATCTGAGAGATATAGCCGCTGAAATGCTTCAGCTTCTCACAACTCAATTAATAACATTTGTAATGATTGTTTGCCCCTCGACTAGTGTCTGAAGACTTGAGTTTTCCGAAAATACTCAATCCGACCACACATTCAAAAAACGCATTGTTACTGGTGATGAGATCTGGGCTTACAAGTTTGACTTCAAACCAGTCAACAAACCTCGAAATTAAATAATGCATTTGTGCATCATTGACCGATTCCCGCAGAGTTGAGAAATAATAAACTTTGTACAATCGATCATAAAGTTAATTACAATTACAAGTTATTAGTAATTAAACGTATTCCGATAACAGATAATTGAAATTGAAAAAATTCTATTACTCATTACATGTAATCGTAATTGACGATTGTCAATTACACATTACAAGTAGTTAAAAATTGTCATTACCCATTACAAGTAATTGAAAAAAGTAATTAAAAATCATATCGGCCATTAAATTTTATGTAATTTATTGCATGTAATTGTAATGATGTAATTCACTACGTATTCAATTTTTTGAAATTAATTACTTATTCTGTTTGTACCTTGTGAATTCGAATTATCATCGCCAAAATGATAAATTTTTTTCAAGACAGTGAAAGTGCGCTTGCATATATGTCAACTATATTTACTTGTTTTTATAACTTTTGATAAGTCAGATAATGCCTTCAACCAGCTGATCTTACCTGAAGGCTGACAAACAGCTGCTAAGATGGCACCATGTGCCTCCAGGGTTAGGTAGATGAATGATTCAAACCATGTTAGAAGGCTCCTTTGCATTTGTGCCAGATTGCCATGCAGAAATACTTATACATCTGTGTTTAGCAATCTGTCCGCTTTAACATACAAACTTGTCCTGGCTTTGTAAAAAAAAACTTGTATTGCTGCAATGTCAGTGATGGAACATGTCTACATCCCAGCTATGTGCATAGTTCTTATAAGTTTGAAAATTCATTAGCACTGTATTTTGTTACAACCAAAAGCACTGTGAACGGTAACTCTGCACTTAACAACGAATGTCTTTCACAATACTTCTCTCATCATTTTTGGTGTTTATTTTTCTGAAATAAGTATTTAATTCCATTTTATATAATGATTGCCAAAAAATGTTATCATTACAGCATTTTGAAAGTTGTGTTTCCTGAGCCAATTACATGAATGTAATTGAGTTGGAAGTAATTGAGATTTTCAATTATAATTACATGCAATGAGTAATGGAATTCTTTCAATTACAATTACAAGTAATGAGTGATGAAATCTTTTTGTAATGGATTCCCGAAACATTCTTGGAAGCAGAGTGATGAACTAATCTTCCAATGTCGTATAAAATTCTGCGAATGAAGTGAATGCAAAATGAGTCGATATCAAATTCTTTGTCCCAATACAAACACCACTAATGAAGCAATTGAAACCAAAATAATATATCTGAGTTTCAAACCACAAGGCATTTTAAGAGTATTTATAAAATGAGATTGGAATACGTCATCGTTCATAACGACGGAGGGACCTTTAGTTGATTTTTCGACACATGTCAGGCAATAACTCTTCACGACTGTGCATTTTTAAAGCATGCAGGGCTTACAGATAGTGCTTGAAAGTACGATCTCTTGCATAGCCCCATAAAAAGAAGTTCCTAACACAAAAATAAATGTCTTCCACATCCATATAATAGGTTTACGGCCAAAATAGTCGGGTCACATTTGTTTATAGCGATGAAAATTGACGATAACAGTAACACCATTCTAATTTTCGAAGACGTTTGAACCAATGACAACAAAAAATCAAATTGCACACCATTCTGTAGAATTTAGCATGTGGAGTGTCCTTCGGTAGTAAAGTCTTAACATTTGTGACAATTCTGTTTTTAAGGCTCCGTACCTCAAAAGGAAAAACAGAACTTCATAGGACAATTTCGTGGTTTGTTTGTCTGCCTTTCAAGACTCTTCTTCTTAGGAATTCACGCATCAAATTGGAATCAATATTGTAATACCGCAAATTTTGACACTCGCAAGAGAATCAAAATCTTCAGGGTACTTCCCGTGCCACTTTTTCTTCTCTCTAGCCACCGTACAAGCTATGGTAACTTGGAGCCAATGTCAAGGATAGTTTTTAGTGACTTGTTATAAGTTGTAATAAAGGTGACCAGGTTAGTGCAATAAACAAACATGTGCACAGAAACATTATCATAGGAGAAGAAAAAATTGTCGTACATTTTTCGGTTCTACGGAACCCTTCGTAGGAAATTTCAACACACGCTTGGTGGCCAGTTTTTTATGTATGCACCGAGTTCAAATAAGTCTCATCAATGTTGTTTAAAAATATAGTCATGCAAACACTGATATTCCATTTTCTCCGTTGTCAATAAGATTCAAGGTGACACCTTTCGTCATGACAGAGAGACTATTTTACAGCACCCAACTAGATACCGACAGCAAAACGACGACTGTTTAGAAATAGAATTTAATATGAGTGCCCCGTGTGGTTTAACGTGGGAGTAGGGATTCAGGATTTTTGAACACATTTTTGTTTTTTTAATACAGAACTCTGCAACCTCAATTCTCTGATCCAATGAAGCACCATACAATGGAGCCAATCTTATCAGGGTGAATAACTTCCTCAACGACATGTAACACGAGAAGGTACATATGCCTCAACAGCTTCGGCCCCCAGATGCATTATCTGACATTATTTGTAAGACATGATAAAGAAGAGTCTTTGTGCCGCTAATCTTTCATGTTCCAATTAAGAAATAAACCTCACATACGAGGTTTGTTGCTATTGGATAAGTTGCTGAGGGTGTCGGAATATATGGAACAAGTGACAACTAAATTTTGACCAAAAGAACCCTCATATGACAATTTTGGAAAAAAATGTTCCATTAAATATCGTAAACATGACAAATGTACTTCTGGTTAACGAGGAACTACGAAAGATGAACACAGAATAACAACACTGTATTAAAATCAATTCTCAAGTCGTGCAACGTAACTTAACTACTTCACCTGAAAACCCCTTAAGAAAATTCTCGAAAACTCGCTTTTCGAGCTTCACGCATCCGTATTTCTTTCACAACTCACGTAACATCGTAAAGCACCACATTAGATTTACCTCTTATAACTTTCACAATGCATATAGTATATAGTTGTCCTCTACCACAGTGCAAACACATTCAGTATGTCACTAAAAATGGAAGCAAGCACCACAAAGTCCTTTCCAAGAACCATTCCTCACACAGATGGGCTCCAGCTCTTTCGGGACAACAAACAAAACACAAAACCAGGGCAGTTACACTAGCGACGGCACAATAACCTGATGCCATGCTGCTTGTGGCTTCATTTGCAGTTGTTGCACATGAAGAGTAAAGGGATTCGCCCAAAACTTCTCAGTCTCTGTGTACACCTGCAATGATGACAATTTAAAGTGGAACAGCATCTCTTGGAACGCATCGTAATCATAAATCATATTTTATTCTAGCGTCTCACACAAACGTGTCCTAAGATTTATTGCAGAGTGACACTCTGAAGATATGCTTCATGGATCTGCGTTTGTAATGTGTCCTTTTTAGAGGACCCACCTACTTCATCGGCGAGCAATATGTTGGCCTCCTGCACTTGAACAATTATTTTGGGAATGTTTTCTAATCCTTTGGAGTTGAAGGTAAATTGATAAACCCTTTTCACTTTTCAGTCAATATGAGTTTTTGAAAACATACAGTTTCTTAAAGCACACCGATTTAGACATACATTGTTCTAGAACAAAATATTCAGTGGAATGTTCTTTTGATCAAGTTTCTTGGGTACAAGAACATTCAACTTTGGGTCGATGGTGTTACTCCTGCCCAATTCACAATAAATTATTGCGAGAATCAGGGTTCCATTCTTTGACCAACTCTTTTTATGCAAATTAAAAGCTGTTATCATCTTTTTCAAACTTATTTTCTTTGAGTAGCAATTTAAAACCAGACTTTTGTGGAATGTTGAAGATCCAGTTCTGTCTAACAGCATTCAATTAACCCTCATTAATTGAAGATCAACTCTTCTTACCTCTTCTTTAATCGCCTTGAAAGCTTCAATAATGGCGTGTTGGATGTGTGCAATCAAGTCAATTTCGTCTAGGTACAGACTTGAATAAGATTTCGTCTTACATGTCGACAGCAGACCTTATCAATATCTGATGAGGGATAAGGTTGACAAAATCAAACGACTTTTATGTTGAAATTCGTAAAAGTCTATAAAGACGAGTTGAAACTCCTTTGTCTTCCAGAAATTGGCGTATTTTGAAAATATGGACACTCAATAGTTGTTAGACTGAATCCCTTTCCTTATATTCGATATGAGGTGTTGATATGATTCCACAAATCGTCGAGAAGACTTTCTTCGAAATCGTGAGGAGACATGGTGACTGTTTCGGTGATCCATTTAGACTTTAGACTCTTCCTGTACAAAATACACGCTTGATCTTTTTCCATAGTCGATTTAATATCTTTGGATTTGTGGACTTTGCAGGCTCTTTTCTTTTTTGCAGCATTTTTTTCTTTTCTATTCCCCTGCTGGTCCTGTATTTTCTTCTATTCTACTTGGAATAAGGTTTTCTCTGTCTTATTATGCGTTTCGTGTTTTGTCTTCTTCTTTTTTTATTTCGCTGGAAAGGCGTCCAAAAAAAAAACATTATCAAAACAGAGTGATCACTGACAGCAGACTGATAAGCCAATGTTCCAAAGACTCGACTTTCCTCTATATCAACTAATGTCAAATAAAATCCTGCGAATTAAGTGAATGCAAAAAAGTCGATATAAAATTGTTCTTCCTCATTATTCGGACTCCACCCAAAATGTAATATGAGTTTTAAAGCACAACACAATTTTTCAATTATTTTTTTTTAATCTTTCTGCTTACCCTATGCTAAATGATTTTTAAGGATAGTCATCAACCCTTGAAGGATGCAAATTATGTAAAATCAAACAATAACTAACCATGGCAGCTTTTTCAAGCAACTTTTTCTAAAAGCAAAGTCCATTTAAATACAAATTAATAGTCTTCAAAAATCTGGAAGCCCAGGTTTCCTCACCTTTTCTGCATTAATTCATGTTAAAAAATGCGGCTTCCACGATTTTAATATGTCTCAAAAGACTTGAAATAAACAATAGCAATGGCAGGTGAAGTTTCTAAAATATTATAGCACACGCTAACACATACGACATACCTGAGGTCTTTAGCTTTTCCATTTTGAAAACTTCGTGAAGATGCCATGGAAATTAAATCCACACGTATTCGGTGCGCGGTTGCGATTTTATTGCAACGAAGCAAGGTTCCACTGTATCCTTTTGAGATACTCGTTTCAGCTGTAAGTTTGGGTGACATTCATTCAGATGGTGAAAGATACTGTCATGGTTATGGAAATATAGTTGACTAATTGAAATTTGTTGAATATGCAACTCGCGCAACAGCGAGCACTTTGCCGCACACGTTTCAGGTTCTCGACGTATTTTGACAAACGATGATGAATTAGCCAGACCTTAAGATATTGTAATGTGCGAGAGGATGGTACTCTGGGATTTTTGGATATAGACGGAAAGTGATGATGTGAGAAGGAAATCTTAGCAGAAAGTGTTTTCTTCGAGACTTTTCTTTAGATGAACTTTCGACATACGAAACTTAGGGATGGATTTTGTTCCGTTTTTTTAGTTGAAAGTTAAGAAATCATAGATCATTCTAGATTTTTCGTAGCACAAATCATAACCTACTCGTCATGAAATTTGTGCAATAAATGAGTACGGAATTTTTTTAAAGCTTTTCAATCTGAAGAAAACATTCAAATAAACGAGGTGTGTTCAAATTGGAAAGGAATTTATTCATATTTCGAAAATTTTCCACTCATTTCAATATCAGAAAAACACTTCCGCAAATCGATCTTTCGGAAAGCGTGTTGCTCTTTGAGTTGTGTTCTTTGAATCTCACTAATGCTGAAAAAATGACTGTCCAAAAGTTTTGTATCGGTGTGATCTTCATTGAGCGGCTCTTGATCAACTTTCGACCGCAGCTATTGTGTTCGAAAATAATAAAAATTTGATGCCACTGCCACAAAATGAAACAAAATGTAAGAATAAACAGCTTACGATCTCAATGAGATGCAGTCAAGGCATGTAAGGTAAGTGGGTATCTAGTAATGGCTTGCCAAAAGGCTCAAGGCGTGGCTCACCTATCTACCGAAATTTATGAGGGGAAGGTGCAAAAATGGGAACCCAGATTCCTATACCTTGATTCTGCTAGGGACATGCATTCGCAGAGGAATTAAAGGGCGGTTTCTTCCTGTTTCTTCGAGTGCCAGCTTCTGAAGAAGTCATTTGACTGCAAATTTAGACTTGGTGCTTTGTTAAGAAGGAGCCAGTTTTGCCTTATGAAGTTGCAAGTTGCTCCATTAACGCATACAGTGTTGTGCAAAATAATAAGGACAGTACAAATTTCGGGTCATTTATATTTGCAAAGTAATTCATTTTAGGTTTTTTTATTGGAGATCAATTTACAATAGAAGAAATGATTAATCTAGAGAAGCATGGGCCGTAGTAAACACTGCACTGTAGAACGCATTGAAATAATTCAAGGCATTAGAAAGATAGGGAAGTCCATGAGAGAAATCGGCAAAATTGTTTCTTTCCTTACAAAAACAGAAATAAAAGGAAATTGGAGTCGAAAACGCAAGCCAACGACATAAATGGATTCAAACATTGTTCGGTTAAGAAGAACCCGTTTATGACTTCAGTGGAAATCAAAATGGAACTAAACGAAGGCTTATAGAGCATAATTTAAAAGCCTATCTCCAAAAAAATGTCCTCTTTTATTGAAAAAAAAAATAGCAAGGATTGAATCAATTTCGCCAAAAGCTATCTACACAAAACAGTTGGGAAGTGGCGCTACTTACTTTGGTCAAACGAAACCAAAATTAACTTATTTGGGCCAGATACTAAAAAACAGTATGTACGAAGGACGGTTGGAAAGGAATTTTATCCCAGATATTCTGTGAAAACCATAAAACATGGCGGTGGAAATATTATGGTCTGTGGATGCTTTCACTATCACGGTGTTGGACCTATTCATTGGGTACAAATATACTGAGATTTTAGAAACACTTATGTATCCCTACGCTGACGATAACTTGCCGTTGCTTTGGCTGTTTCAAAAGGACAATGATCCGAAAGTAACGAGAAAATGCTTCGGAGAAATGAAGACTCAAGTTCTATAAGGGCCAGCACAGTCCGCAGACCTTAATCCCATAGAAAATGTATGCTGATTTGTTTAGAGAGAACTAAGTAAGACCACAAAGCCAAGAAACAGGTTTGAGTTGTGGCAAAATGTTCAAACGATTTGGTATAACATCCCAAATACAATTTGCCAAAAGCTCGTTGGCTCTATGCCTATGGAAGCACAACCAAAAATTGAGAGTCTTATCGTCCTTCATCGAACTCTATAGCTTTTTTTTATTTTTTTAATTTTCTTGTTGATCTTATTTTTTTGCACAACACTGTATGTATGTTATTTTCTAGTTAAAATTTGACCATGGTTAAGCGGATTTTAATATAATGTGAACCCCGATCCATGGGAAACATTGTACCTGCACGGGTTAGTTCATCTGCTTTGCTGTTTCCATGGATGTTCCTATATTCTGTCAAACAATGCAGGTGTATGGGAATACTCCGACTAACGGAATACGGGTTTCTAAGTTGGAGGTGAATTTTGCTTTTGAGACTATATAGTCTAGAGCTGTAGGGAATGGGAAATTCTATCCGAGGATTTTGGAGTGACTTAAGACAGTTCTGGTCTGGGGAGGTTGCATTAAGCCTCACCGAAACACGCTTGTTATCTGACTAGAATGTCAGAGGGAAGCCAAAGCAGGATACTGAAATGGGCCTTGGTTGAAGTGAAGCGGAGAACTCTTGTGAGAGAAGTGCCCTACTTACCTTCCTCAATTTTTATGGTTAACCACCAAACAATGTAGTTGAATGAACTCAACAATTTCTGTTTTAAGACAGGCTGTAATGTTGGGCTTTGTTGTTGGGCACACAAAGCATATCTACTGTAGTATATTGCAGAAGAGCATTTCCAAACCCTTTCCAAATCCCATTTTCCAGAATAGCTTTGTATCCAATATTAATCCAAGCTTCTTTACTTGACTCTTGACAAAAAGGGATGCATCATTTCTTTCGGGGGGAATGAAAGGAGAGATTCTGTATCTCCTGGTAAAGAGCACAGGCTCCGTTTTATTTGTGTCCGTTTTGCTCAGTGTGACATTATACCCGCTATACCCAGGATGAGATAATAGCTACGTCATCAACGTATTCTATTATCTTCAAACCAGCATTTTAACTTTAGACATTAAGGGAGACTTCGTCCATGAATTTTCAAAAAAATCAATTTTTGTTTTTATTACGGATTCTTAATCTACATGTAAGTAGAAATAAATATGTCGAAGCGTTTCCCGGATTTCGAACGTTAACGATATTTTAAACGCGTTTGAAATTGACACCGCGCTCTGACTATTCACAGACCAAAGCAAATATCGAGCGAGCGGAGAGGCAGAGACAGAGCAGCGGGATATGTTAGTGGCTCAACATGAGCAGATAGAAGAAGAGGAGGGATGCTTCTATTCCAAACACATTTGCTTATAATTGCAAAACTTTGAACGTGTTTATCTCGAAAACACGTTTTTTTTAAAATGACTGCCATTCTCCTGACCGCTGTAATTAACATTTCGACTTGAAATTTTGAGAGCACACTCAGGAAATATGTCTTTACGGAATGACCGATCGTTTTTTCGATAGATACATTTTTGAATCTATTTTATTATCTTTTTATGCGAAAATTCGATTTTTTTTTTAATTTCCAAAATCTTCATGAAACGAAAAACCCACCCATTCCATAACCAAAGGTTTACAGATTGAAAATATGCTTTGCATTTGTGTTTCATATCAACAAAGAGAGAGGGCAGCGATGTTTACTTCGGCCGCCATTTTTTTTAGGGGCTCCGTACATGATGAACAAAAGCAAGAAAAAAACCGCACACAAAAAGTCTTAATTGTTTCCTTTTATAAAAAAAAATTAAATACCTACGGCTTACCATTGATGCTAAGCTGAATTGGAAACAAAGGGCTACTTGCAAATCGTTCCAAATATGTATTCGTAACAAACTCTGTTTAACACGACACCTACCTTAGATGTCATTGCAACAACTCCATTATCCAAGTTTTTAACGGGCAAGTTTTGTGCGTAAACTTAAAAAATTAAAATCGTCCCAGCAAACTTCCAAAACATTACTTTTCTTGATTCCGCATACCTCAAGCTTTCATGCCACAATTCCAGTGGCTTGCGAGGCGTCAAGAAGAGCGCTCAAATATATTTTTTTTCACTTCGAATGATTTTTCCATCTCAATGATTATTCTGTAAGCTTCATTCGTCGAATGTTTAGTCCTGGAAATAAATTGATGGTCAAGGCATAACATGCTATTCATCGCTTCATTATTAAAGTGTGTCGAAAAAGATTTATCTTAAAGAAGTTAAATTTTCGCACTTTTCTTTTCTTATTTACCATTCATCTGCTGTTTCGAAAAGATGCCCAATTTGAAGCTTATTTATGTAAGCTCTAAAAATAATTGTAGCTTGAGAGCACCTAGCTCGAAAATAGATTTTCCTGGCAGGTTTCAAAAGTCGAACTATGCGGTGTCACACTACCAATTAACAAGTGTCTGGTTGTACCTTAAGAAGAATTTTTCAAAAACCCGCTCTGCACATTTCAGACCACAGGCAACTTCTTTCAAATATTTGACAGCTTTTATTATGTGCAGTTCATGAACTAGGAAATTGACAAGTTAAAGGTTTCACAATATTTTGCAACGATATCGCAGTGCAATAATTTTGTGGAGTGCATTATGAGGTCTCGCAGATTCTCAATAATAATGGATAATTGTTTCTTGAAGTGGAGTGAATATCGCACGATATCGGGTGCCGAACATGATACGCCTTCATTTTCCACCTTTCTAACATACTTATTTTCTATCTCAATGTTAAGGCCTTGCCAGTGAGTCTCTTTAATCATTTTAATATCACAAAGTTCAAATATTATTACAAGAATATATTTTACTGTTATTGCTGAATCGTTTAAACTCCTGTTCAAATAAGTACCAAAATAATAACGAGGATTATTCAGCTGTAATTTAAAAGAGTTAAGCGGTATTGATTTTTTTTTTCTACAAAAAAAATTGATATGCAAAGAAATGCTTTTCAGTCAAATACATGTCCAAGTGTTTCTGTTGTAACAACTCAATACTTTCTCCTCTCAAATCGTCCATATGTTCTGAAACACCAGCTGCTGGATATTTTGATCACCCGAACGTGCCAAGACTTAATTCTTGCTTCTGCTTTTTTTTCTGTTAATAAGACCGCTGTCACCACTTTTAATTACTGTATCCCCTGCACCAATTAAAGCCATCACTGAATCCATTAAAACCACGCACTCATAAAAGGACACAACGCTGCGTTCGTGGCTATAAACTTATTTCTAACATTCAAAAAAAAAAAAAAATCATCCCATAAAACTTTCAACACTCGAGGGGCAGATTTGAAAATTTCAATACCAGCTCACCACCCCCATCCCCATCTTATTGAATAATCATATTTATATGCCCAAGGGCAATCATCATCAACCACGCATCAGTTCGAATCGAAATAGGGAGACGAGCAAAAAAAAAGGCCCCCAAAATGAAGTTTCCATTAAAAATCAGTGCGCTCTTCGTCGTCTATTTTGAAAATCATTCCCCTCAGTTGGACACGGGAAATTCCACTCAACTCAGCTTTCCTAGCAGCAGTCTTTTATGAGGTGTCACAAGATCGGTTTTTGCCATCCCACTCATGTGTAAATCCATTAAGAACGGTTGTCGGGAGCAACACCAGCTCACTGCCATGCCAGCCGCCACCCTTTCAAAAGAAGGCAATAAAAATTAATTAACACCAAGCGAAGCGAAGAGGGCTGCTGAAGGGTTCTATTTTTAGGCCAATATCTTTTTTTCATCTTTTCGTTCGTTCCATTTCGAATCACTGAATGTGCTTTTCGAGTTTTCATCCAGCTGAGTGCTGAGGATTATCATGTGTTGTGAGCGATTGAAATATATCACTCTCGGGTGGTTGATGTCGAAAGTGCCCTTACGGGGCTGAAAATATTCAAAATATTTCTGAAGCGTATTACCTGTTGGGAAGTCATCCCATGAACTTTGAAAGATAAAAGAAGTTAGTTCTTGAATGAGGGAAAACTGATTTCGCTTTTGACATTTGTGAGGCATCAGGTCTCTCCCGACTGTCGAAATTTTGGAGACAATTAATTTGGACAGATGTCATTAGCTTTATAGTTGTTGTCGGTTCTTTGTTGTTTTGGTGACTGTATCTTAAAAATAGGTCAGTCGCGAGTTGTTGGAAACTACTTGTCAGTCTTGTTTGCTTTTCTGGTTCAAGATACATGTGTACGGGAATAAGCTTATGGGAGAGGGTGCCTGATTAAGAAAGAGATATTATGCTCTTTATTTGGCTGGAAAAAAAGTTTATAAATCAAAGTGCTCGCAAAGGGAACTGTTCCAGCTTTGGTGTTGATTATAGAACATAAGCTTTTAATAATCAGTTAGAATAATTCATGAACAGTGGAATGAAGATGATTTTTGAATAAGCCTTTGCAAGAAACCGAAAATAACTCGATGCTTTTATCCAAATTGAAAATAATGGTCCGTAAAAAAGGACGTTCGCGACAATAGTTTACAGATACATTATAAAAGTTAAAAGTCGTGATTATTTTTAAGAAGATCGATGGATGGAAAACCCGATCTTTTGCTCGCAAATGTTTTTGAATGAAGACCGATCGGCGAGTTTATTTGATGTTGTATTTGGTAATTTAAAAGAGCTTTGAGCTCTTATCATCCTCAGGGACGTCCAAGTCAGTTATGGCTTTATAATTTTGAAGTTTTCAAACTCCTTTTTAAATTTATTACGTTTGACTTTTTCGGTTCAGTTTCTTGTTTCTTTATCTTTTTATGAAGCTGCAATTGATTTTGGTCGAGATCCTTCAAAAGTCCAAGTAGCAGCAAGATTTAAGTTCATAAAACAATTATGTCAAAATTTTTCAATAATAGGTTCCCTTTATTTAGTTGTCAGCAGTTAATTTAAACGATATTCAGCACTCGGCCAAGAGGTTATTGTTACACATCCTTGCACAATTAGGTAACATTTAGTGCATTATTATGCTACAGCATCCTTAACTCGATCTAACCTTTATTCTGAAGTGAGAAAGCGATGAAATCAAATTTTGTTTTTGGAGAAATAGGTCAAATATGTTAAGAGAAATATTTGAAATGTCACATCCTTAAAAAACGTACGTAGGCTGCTAGATAGATTTCTGGCCTTATAATGAAAATGCGAATATTTATCATCAAAAGTGGTTTTATAGTTTTTCAAAGTATTCTCCAGCATGATTTATACACTTTTGCATGCGCTCAAACCAATTGTCGAAACACTTTTTCCACTCCGATTGAGACACCTCCAAAACATGGTTTTTGGACGCTTCAACAGCATGTTGTGGCGACGAAAATCGTTGACCACGCATTTTTTTCTTGATGTGCGAGAATAAAAGGAAGTCATTGGGTGCCAAGTCAGGGCTGTATGGCGGATGACTCATCAATTCGAAGTTTTGGCCGATCAAAAAGGCGCTGGTTTGAGCCGATGTGTGAGAGCTCGCTTTGTCATGGTGAACAATTATTCGTCTTCTCTTGTTCGTTTTTCGAATTTCTCCGAAGACTCAGGCAAACAAATTTTGATGTACCACTCAGAATTGACCGTCTTTTGTTGCTCAAGCGGAACAGTCGCCATATGACCAGTTTTGCGGAAGAAACAGGCGACCATTTGCTTGGAAGTGCTTTTTCCACGAACAACTTTTTTTTGTATTTGGCTCGTCTTCGAAGACCCACACGGTCGATTGTTGTTTCGGGATCATACGCATAGATCCATGATTAGTCACCTGTGACAATCATATAAACAACTTTTGAAGCACCGCGATCGATTTTTTTTAACATTTCTTTGCACCAATCGACACGAGCCTTTTTTTGAGCAATTGTCAAATTGTGAGGGATCCAATGAGAACAAACCATTTTTTACCGCCAGGTGTGTATGCAATAACTTATGTAGGCTGGTGGGAGAAATGCCCAGAGATGCCTCTATCTCACGGTATATCACATTATGATCTTGCATTATCAGTTCACGCACGGCATTAATGTCCTCTGCCACAACGGCCGTTTTTGGACGACCTTCACGGAATTCGTCTTTGAGCGAACGTCGGCCATGACTGAATTCATTTTACCAGTTTTTCACAGTGCTTTGGGATGGTGCTTCATCGCCATACAAGGATTTAAGTTCATCAATGCACTATTGTCGCGAAAGTTGTGAAAAATGATCGCACGAAAGTGTTTACGAGTTAATTCCATTTTTTTTGCCTAGATGAATTTTTCAAGTCACTGTAAACAAAACAATTCACGATTAATTGACAACACGTTCTGAGTGATGTTGTGCTAAAAAATGTTAAACATTCCAATGGAAATGTTAGATTGCACCTGGCAACACTTAGTGTTGCCTAGGCCAGAAATATATCTTGCAGCATTCGTAAAGAGCCTTCGTGGCTGGTACCTGCAGTTTTTGAATACGTCTCTACAGAAAAGGATATATTTAAAGATGATTTCTTATCACACTGTGTGCAATAACATGTCTATTTTCTTTTCAAACAAACTGGAAATTATACAGAAGCTGATGATGGAATTCTGGAATTTATCAGTAAAATGACTTTTTATTAAAAAATGCAATTTCGTATTAGGAATAATTTTAATTAATACTTTTTGAAGAAATATTTGTACGACTCGTGACATGAACCGCGAAATTAGAATGAAATTTGTTTTGGTGTTTTTGCAAACAGCTTGAAGTGCGTCGCGAAAGAGTTGTCAAACCGACGCAGTCAAAGCGACATTGTAAATCGGGCTAAAAATTGGAAAAATTAATATTTTGTTCGGCAATTTAAACTTGGTAAAAACACTTTCACTTGTTGAGGCAACTTTTTTATGCTTATCTTATCAACGAAACCTTTTAGAGGACTCGTAGCTTATCCTAGCTTAAAAAATAATTAGGCATTGAATTTGTCGGAATTTATTGTGCTGAACTCGCTCAAAGGGAAAACTGAAGTTACGAAATAGACGGAAGGAATGGTAATTTTTCGCATGGCATTCGTTATATCGTAATTTAATATTGACGTTATTGGGATACAATTGTTTGTACTGAAACTCTCGAGTTGTATGCAAACGAATGCACGCGACAAGTCATATCCTTTCCAAATAATAACAAAGAACCATAAGCGAGCATGCAGGAAATAAATTGGCATCTTTCAATTGGTGAACGATTGATCTAGGAATGACCGAAATTACAAAACAAAATATTTATCCTTGCAAATGTATGAGTTAAAAAGGATTGATGAATGACTTCGTGAACGATTGAATAAAGCAGTTTGAATGGAAGTATTGTTTTTTTCATATGACAGTTTTCTAATTCACTCGTTTGTGATTGCAATTTTTCGTCGTTTTTTTGTGTTATATTTTAAAATTTAAACGTTGTTGGGCGTTAAAAAGTGCCCTTGATTCGCAGTCCTTACAGGTTGAAAAGAACAATATAGAGTCTTGGCAATTCCGCTTTGCAATAGTTATGGTAGCCGATAACTGTAACTTTTAACTGAAATTGACATTAGGTGAGCTCTTTGTTGATTCTAATACATGCATTCTGACACATCTCCAGCTCTCCCCAGGCGATTTCTTGCATAGGTTAAGGAATCAGTCATCACTGCTGGCTCCTTCCTTTGTGTTTCTTTTCTATGCAAGCTTTGAGATTTGTGTGCTTTCTTGGAGGTTTTATTTTTTTCCGACCTGACTTAAAATTTGCTTGAAAATCGATTTTCTCCAGTTGATTTGATTTATTCAAAAACGTTTCAGTTCGAAAATAATTAAAAGAAAAATTCCATAAACTTTAAATAGACCTCAATATCTCAAAATTGTCTTCACTTTTCATACCAAAGCATTGTCGTATTGCAGACGGTAGGATTAGCGTATGATTCAAGTTGAAACTTATTGTACCCTAGACTTTAAAAATGTTTGTAGAAATAGTAATTTATTGAGAGAGTTTTTATATTCATTTAAATGTTTAAAAAATTGTAATGAGAGATTCATATCACTCAAAACTGTTGAATAATACAGAAGTTTCCGTGGTTCTTTTTGTTTTAACTTTGTCCCAACCGAGCTCGCTTTTCTTTACCTCGTAGCAAAAATCGTACGTGAAAATGTGACAGAAGATCCTGAAATGCCAATTCGAAGTCGTTCGTGCATGTCTGGCCTTTATATGTCCAATTTCCGAGGAATTATGTAAACAGATCTCGGCCTTTTAACAAGACTATAGCTTGTGCAGCAGTTTGCAAAGTGGGCATCTTAAAGCCAACCCTTCTCTTTATCCAAAAAACTAAGCTAAGCTGTTAAATTCTGGTTTGACTGAATAGCTTTGTTAACAGGGAGAATTTTAATTTCTGGAGTAAGGTAAATACAGAAGAGACTCATACCCACAAATGCCAGTGGAAACTGTTATTATTCTTGTTTAAAGGTTCCGTGCCTCATTAGGAAAAACGAAACTTTATAGGATCACTTCGCTGTCTGTCTGTTTGTTTGTCAACACACTTTTCTTGTTCTCTGTTCTTTGACTGCGGTCTCATTGGTAAAATCACAACTTAATTTTACTTTAAGAAGTAGGCTATGAGAAATTAGAAATTAGAAAAATGTATAGCACACTGAACGGTGGTACGAAACCTTTCATGTGCGTATCCGACTCGTACTTATGCACTTTCTTTAAAACGAAAGAAGAAGTAAGAAGATTCTTGCATTATGGTGATTATAACTTTGAAGGTATAAATACCATGAAACCATGCAACCATTAGTTCACTGAAAACTTGATTCAGCAACAACATTGTTAACACGATGACATGAACAGCTCTGAGGAGAATCTCCAGTTTAGTAGGGCCGGGCGGTATCAGTCCGTGTTAAAAGGCAGCACCAAAAATTTTAGTGGTTAACTGAGTGAAAGGATGCTTCGCAATTATTTTCTTTGTCATTAAAGTTGCCTTATGATTGTTTAAGATAGATAGATATTTATTTCTTTCAAATTACAATTATGTAGACCTACTACTGCACAATTTACAGTACAGAGATACAATATTTTAAATTACCTTTCAACTGAACTATTTTTACAATTTATTTAACAATGTTTAAAATTTTAATTTACCCGATATATTTGAGTGGGAAAGTACAAAAAAAAAATCCACTATGTACAAAAAAAAATAAATGATTCAATAACAAAAGTATGAAAATAAAAAAAAGAACACAAATATCACAGCTTTAAAAAATAAAGAACAATAAATATAAATATATAAATAAATATTTAACTTAATAATTGATTTAATAAATAAGTTGATAAATTTAAAAATAAAATAAATAATTAAACAAAAAAGATAAATAAATAAATACATACGTTAATCAATAAATTGATAAATAAATAAAAACCCAAATATTTAAGTAAATAAATAAACATGTTTAAAAATATATTAATATAAATAAATAGATAACCGAAATATATAAATTTCCACATGAATAAACATTTCGACAAGTAAATAAATAAACACTAGGTTGGTAATGAAAAATTGTGACAAACATGAAATAATCATTATGAATTAAGTGTGCAACTCATGTGAAGGGTTATTCAACTGATTTATCAATGGATTATCAGGGAAATCACATCTGACCAAGAAAGTTTCGGTGAGTTCTCGAATTCTGACAGAGATCAATTCAACATTGGCTTTATCATGAAGATCGGAAGTAGAGTGATGCCAGGGTGGATTTAACATAATTTTTAATAGTTTGATTTGAGAATTATGCATTTTTTTTTATATAACTTTTGGCACAGCAACCCCACACTTGACACCCATACAGAAGTAAGGCTTGAAATATAACTTTGTGAATTATCACTTTGTTTGTATTTGATAGTTGCGATCTTCTGTTTATTAACGGTTACAACATTTTTATAGCTTTATTATTTTTTTTTTATTTTATTTGAAGTATGTGAATTAAACGATATTTGATAGAAAATTCCCATTGAATTTGCGTTCCATCTAATATTAAATGGTTCTACGGAAGAAAGCAAGGTTTTCTTTTGCGAGAAAAAAAGATTTTCCACTTTTTGTAATATTTTTCCACGGTATTGATCGCATGATTAAGTATCGTCTCGATAGTGAGACCGATTTCATGCGATGCAAATATCGCAATATCATCAGCGTACATTGCCGATGCGCATCCTAGCAGCTTTGGGAAATCCGACGTAAACAATTTATACAGATCTGGGGAAAGAACTGCACCTTGGGGCAAGCCGTAGTAAAACTTGATTAAATTTGAGGGACTTTCATTAACATACATTCTGAAACAACGATAAGTCAAGAAACTTAGAACGATTTTACATATGAACGGGGGAAAATTATTATCTATCATTTTGTGTATGTAAGCATTGTGCCATACCGAACCGAATTCCTTTTCGATATCAAGCAGTATCATACCCGTAGATTTTCCCATCGTGAGGTTACTTTTGACACTGTTGCAAAGTCTGAGAACCTGATGGGAAGTGCTATGATAACGTCTAAAGCAAAATTGCTCATTTGGAAATATGTTTTTTTCATCTACGATCTTAATCATTTTTTTCTTTAACAATTCGCTTATGATTGTCTTGAAATTGTTCTTTGATGCTTTTCCGGTTTCGGTTAATAATAAAGTAAATTTTAAGAAAAGCAAAAGGTTAAACTAAAAATAAAATGATGGCACAGCACAAAAAACACAAAAAAAATTATTTTTAAGTTTAATTTTATTATTCTAACTATTTATATATTTTCAAGTAATAAAAACAATTGACAATAACTTGCATTCGCACAAGTCAACCAGTTCTATTGTATTCTTTTCTATTGTATATATAATATTAATTAAAAAAAATGTGAAAGAAAAAAAAATACTTATATCAAGTTCTTAAGTTTATTTGAAGTTAGTTGGAATTAATTTTAGTCAACTAAAAACTAATTCAAATACCAGATTGTTTTTTGTACAAATTTTCTTATTTACTACTTTTTAATGTGATTTAAATTTACGTATGTTCGAGAAATATTTAATTTTAGTTCTGGTATTTGAAAGACATGGATGAAGCATTTGGTTGACCTTCGAAGGTCCACATTAGAGTCAGTAAGTATAATGTTAATGGTTTAAACATTGTTATATCTTGCATGTAAGTTATTATGAATTTGAACAAAAAAAAAGCGGCATGAACCGCCCTACGTTATGAATAAAAATTCTCGATACGAAAGCAATTACTATCCCTCGCCCATAGCTCTCGAAAATTCATTCAGATTCAGAAATCTGTTTTAAATACCGCAGAAAATGTTACTTTAAAAACATTGCCACTGGCCCTTAAACCGAAAAACTGATTCAGGGAAATTTCAATTTGAACCTGAGGATAATTAAAACTAAAATTCATCGCTCAACGTTCGCTCGTTAATTTAAAAAGAAAAATATACATTTATATATCATATCGACTTTCTGTCAAAATTTATGTCAATATTAACAATTGTATACTCCATACATTGATAAGTTTTTAATCCTCATTCAATATTCATATTCTCCTGTCAATGAAATTCGGAAGCCGCCGCCATAATATCGCTTTCGTTATTAATTCAATACAAATCCCTCATTAATTATCTAATTTCCCCGAAATACCCATAAATAGGTTCGCGTACACATTTTTAATCTCGAATGCCAAACCAATTTTTCAACCCTTTTTACTCCATCAATATTTTTTGCCGCACTTCTTTTCCCCAATTCACATTGAAGCCCATTCAATTCAATAAAATATGCACATCTGATTTGGGCCACCCACAATGTGTATGTTTCAATTATGCGTTTGCATTGTCAAACTATCACGCGGGTATTTCCATGATTTGGACGGAAAATGTCGAGACTTTAAATTGATACCCAATCAAATAGCAAATCGATCGTTGTGGGAGGATAACTGGTATTGTATCTAAATGTTGGCAAATGACATTTCAACCTACAACCTCGGGGCTCATTGATTGGGGTGCAATGGCAATAATTTTTTCAAATTTTGAGGACGAAAGTGAAGAGAATTAAAAGTTACATTCTTAAAAAAAAATAAAATTGAAATAAAAACATTGACACTCTACAGTTGCTAATAATTAAATATTACATCAGCGATTTGCTTGTTTTTTGTGCATTTTGTGTGAATCTATTTAAGGACGGTTCATCGAAATTAGTAGCGCGTGAAAATTAATTTGGATCAAATTGATCAGGCTTGGGGAAAGGGTTTTTTTTTTACCGACTTAAAAAATCCAGTCGCCAGGTGAATTGCGATGAAATAAAATTCATTTGCTAACATGCTGGTATTTAATTTAATTTTGTTCTGTTCTAAATTGAAATAAATGTTAATGAGCAGCGAGAATGTTTTGTTTATTATTTTTTTTTTTTTTATTTCAATAGGAGTTATTTTTATATTATTTTTGTTTTTCTTAATTAATCAAATGAAAAAAAGAATTATTTTTATTTCTATTTATAAAACTAGAAATAACCAAAATTTAGTGCCGCGTTTTTGGAGGGAATTGTAGGTAAGATAATTGTAGTTAGGTCTTTACTCGAATTGGGATATTTTGGGCTCTCATTTTTCTGTAGAAACAAAACTTGTAATGCAGCCAAAGTAATTCAGGTAGAAAACAGGATATCAGATTTTGGATCGAAATCAGTGCTCCTAGAAATATACCTTTGGGTAAGCTTTATGAGGAAATTCTCCACCCTTACCAGGGTATTCATTTTATTGAGTAAGCTCGAAGATATTGTCTTAAAAAAATCAAATTTACTGTCATGTTGAACCAAATATTGAAAAATTATTAGTCCGGTCATCAATCTTATACTATCATCACCAAAGCGTCAGGAATCTTCACGATTTTTCAAGTAAACTGAACCAATTATATCAGACTGTTGAAGACAACAATTGCAGCCGTTTTATTTTTGATAGCTTTGGTAGGATTTTTAAATGCCTTGGCACGAAGAGTGCATATGGCTTGCTTAAGGAGCCATTGCGTTTCCTGCAATTTGCCTATGTATGGAGCATTTACAGTGATAAGGACCTTGCATTTCTTAAAAGAAAGCAAGACAAAGATGTTTTGAAGCAACAATAACAATGCATAAATATAAATCTTCTCAAAATGTACTAATGCAGCAAAATTTTTCAAATCTTTTACAAAATTTCACTTGTTCTACAAAAAATTAAAAAAATTTATTATCCGTAAACCTTCAGTTTTAAGTATGTTTCAAGAAACAAAGATATAAACATAAATGTATAAGCTGCTGTTTAAAAAATTCCGGAAAATTAATCAATTATCTTGCAAACTGTTTTCAAATTTTTCTGTCAAGCTCGTCAGAAAAAAATCTTTATTGAGTTGAGTTGCGGATGATTGGCAGACAATTTTATGTTTTGGAATTTCCCTTTTTCTATGAAAATACTTGTAAGCTCTAAAATACTGGCGGAGAAACAATCGTCGACCGCCAAGCTTGATGACCTTTCGGACAACACAACTAGGTGCATCTTTACTTCATCAAGATGCCGAATGTAAACTCTCGTTTTTGTCCTCTGGGCTCTAGATAAGTCGGTTGATATCCAATTCTGGTGTTTTATCTTCCATTTTATGTTTCTTTAAGTAGCACTTAATACTTTTTACAAAGGCGGGTTCTAAAAAAAATAAACTTGCCCCGTACAACATTCTGATATGCAATAATGTAACATCAAACAAAATATATCCAAGGAAAGAAACAAAAAAGGGTAGTCTTTGAAGAATACAATTGACTTCAGCCTCCACTTTCAAGTCTGTATTAAGTAATACGAGTCGGGTGTGTCATGTGCATCCTATTTCCCTTAATAAACTTGTTATAATTATTTGTATGTTCAATGATTTGTCATTCGCACTGTCCATAGATAGTGGAATATTTGGAGCAAATATTCACCAAAACGTAAAAATCTCAGCAACTCTTTAATAAACTTGTTGGTTAAAGTAATCATTGTCCAGTAACCTTACGTTTTCCGCGTGGAAATGAAATGAGATTGGTACTCACCAACTAGACTTCTTAAACCTGATCTAATAAACGGAAATATTAATTTCCGTCAAAAAGAAATGGTTGCAAATAAAAATCGTAAAAAATTTGTTTGAATGCGAGTAGACTTGCCCATAACATTACCAATTTGTCATGGTAAAAGTCACCTTGGCGCAGATCATAAAATATCTTACTTCACTTCGATTCCCTTATGGTAGCTTTACAAAAAATTGGAAGTAGTATAATTTTGCTACATAGTCGCACACGCATAACTTTACATAACTTTATTTACTCCAGAGACAACGGTTGGAGGCTGAATTTGAAACTTAACAAAAAATGTATTTCGACTCTTGATAGAATATTTCTTCAGAGCAGTAATATCACTTGAAACTTAAAATTTATTCAGCTCTTTTAGGCTTAAGCTAATCTCAGTTCAGCTAAGATATCGCAGACCCACAAAAACCTAGACACAATTTTCGATGCATCGATTTCAGTTTTCGTATCCAAATCTTGCTTTCTTCGCAAAAAACACTTTCTTAGTTTGCGTTCTTCTTGTTTCCATCGAAAAAAAAATTTAAGTCTTCAACGGAGATAACCTTCTTGGAAAAAAGCTGCACTAACAACCGAAAGGAGGTTCAACATGGGACGCCTGAGTACACTAGAAACAAAGAAGCCTACTGAACATCATAAACGTCAACAAGATTGGTCACAATTCGGCGAAATTCGATCAGCGCGGGAAAACTCCAGTACGAGGAGAAGAAAGTTATTGGTTAAACAGAAAAGAGCCCAAGCAGTTTCATCAAAAAGTCTAGCAACGGAAATCTTGCACTCTTGTATATAAACTCGTTGCCTTGCCCTTAATTGTGAAGGGAGTCTAGTCACCAATGCGCGTGAAATAGTGGATGCTACTTAACGATCCTGAACTACTAAAGGGAGTGACGGGGTATTTGGAAAACCCGACTTCAGTCGACTAAACAGTTCTCCAAGCCACTTTAGACGGTTATGCTCGAGGACTGGAATATCAACTCTATCTCATTTCACGATGCAGTCTGCTCTTCAGTTACATTCTTCACGACCAGCCATCTCTGGTCACGAGAAACTGGGGACTAGTTACGAGTTTACTCGTTCGTTTCGTTCTGGCGAGTACATCCAGTAAACTGAATCATTCTACAATTGGGCTTGACAAAAAGTAATACGAATAAGTGCCCGTAGACCAGCGTGTCTGTGAAAGCCGTTGAATTTACCAGCACCTTTACCTACTCTTCAAAGACATTCATGAGCAACATTTTCAAAAGAGCATAATAATTCCGCCAGCAATATCGTGGGTAATTTCTTCAGTCCTGTGGCTCTTTGTAAATTGGGTCCGAGGATTCTTGCAGCTTCGTTCACTTTTGATAAATACAAAATTATAATCTTGATCTCTAAGACGTCCAATAAAATCGTCAACTCCAAACTAAGATATTTTTCGGAGTCTGAGAGATGTTGCCTCTAAAGAAAGCGCCTTTTTTCAATAAGATCGATTTATAGGTCACAAACTCGCCTTCATACAGTGAGTCTTCGACCTTTATCTAGTTTTACTTGCTAGAGGAATTCTGTATAGACTTTTCATGCTGAAATCCCAACTTTTGTCCAAAAATACAACTTTTTTGTATTGCAACTAATGAGCAATAAAATACTGCGAATTAAGTGAATGCAAATTATTTAATATTCAAATTTTCCGACTTGAACTGCAGCCATGGAACAATTTTTACCAATCAGAATCTTTCAATTCATCTCCTTATCCTTTTGCTCGCTCGGTATGAAATGCATTTTAAGGGTGGACATGATCACTCGAGATTGAGAAGATTTTAAAAAAGGGGCATAACAAACCTGTTGTGTTTTGCATCGTGCTTATGTCACATCATTCTTGGTTTGAGGGTTGTTTCCTACAAAAGTTTTTTAAATTAAGCCAAAGAAACGTCTTTTAGTGGTTAGTGGTAGGATGTTCCACTATTTGTCCAACTTTACAATATTCTGCAACTCTTTAAGTTCGACTTGAAGTTAAACGATGAACCACGAAAGTTAAAAGTGCAATAATAAATGTGTCACCAAGACAAATCCGCTCAGCCTTAAAGTACGAAAACAATTCAAAAGAAAACCAAACTCATCCACGTGAACCAAGTGCACTCGTACAAAATAAACCTGGAAAGACTGAACTCATATAAAAGTCCTTCTTTATTCCCAAGTGGACAACTATAATACGGAACAATGAATGAAAAGTGAAGAAAAAGGAACATCATGACATTTGTTAAACTCTATATTCTACCACTTCAACTGTAAGCTCACATGGCATAAAACCTCGAAGGCAGAGAGACACTCAGATAAAAAAAAAATATAGAAGGATAGATGGAATAAAAATCCTTATTGTCCCCAGGTGATTTCCACACTGCTTAAGATCTTAAAACTTCTCAATTATGGCGAGGAAAAGCACTCTGGCATAGCGTGCGCGAGCCTCCAGCGGAGCATGCCCACGGCAACAAGCACAGCACAACTTTTTTTAGGTATATAGCCCCCCTACCCCCTGCACTCCAGTCCATTGCGCCGGAAGAGGACACAACTTTGCATATTCTAAGGATAAACTGAAACATGTATCGTTCACCAAGCATATCGTAATTACAATAATAATAATTATTCGGTCGGACCCATTCCCGATGTTTTCTCTCATCGGGAAACGCCTCTTTGGGGGGGGCGACGACACAGCGGCGTTTCACATGCTCGTACGAATGCCAAGATAACGAAGGACTTCTCGTATATTTTATCTTGCTATTGAAGCCACTATACCTACGGTTGGTAGTTTGCTCATTGCTGTGATTCTGACGACATGTGAGCTGTGCGGTGCTGTGGGGGAAAAGGAATTGCTTCTGCAAAGTCCCTTATCGCATGCATTGACTAGCAAACGACATTTAAGGACGAAGGACAGAGTTTTATGCTCTGATTTTCTTCTTTATTTTCCTTACCTTTTCCCCGGTACCGTTAAATTGTTGCATTTCCAACTATGCTGTATGCTGTAGATTGAACTTTTGAATTATTATATCACCGAGTGCTTTGCATGCAGGATTCGAATTCGAGAGAGCATCCTCGAATACGTTACTCCACTCGTACGATGACTTTTTGTCTTAACTTTAGGTAAACGGGTTGGATGTGCAGGAATTCCTGGTGATGTGGTAAGATGTGGCTGGTTGCATAAATTCTCGGCACACAATGAATTGGTTGAATGTAACTTTGGTTTCTGACACTCGAGGATTTTCAAGTGATTTAAGGAATTATTCAGCATTTAAGTGATTGGCTTTGTTTTGCGGTAAACTTAATAAATAGTAAATCAAATATGTGCAAGTGTTTTAAATTAATTTAAAAAAAAAACTAATATTTAACTAACGAGTACGATATTCATGCTACAAAAATCATTTCGCCATAATGCCGCCCATTTCTCTCAACAAAATATATGTAACATGGCACTTTAATTTGTCAACCTGCCACAGAAAAACATCGCAGATATTTTCTCGTAGGTCCTAAATTGATCGGGAATAAACCCCTGTTATAATAAATTGCGCACATTGTTAGATCCGGTGACGAAGATAGGAAGTACGATTCTCAGCTTCACTATTGTATCTTTATCAGTATGGAGTGGCCCTGTTTTGCTAAAATTGTATTTTAAAGTCGAACAGGGAAAGCTGTGGCATCTCTTAAAAACGTCGATCATTCGGCAATAAATGAAAGCAGTGACTTTTTCTCGCTAGCTAAAAACAATCAGGGTCAATTATCCCTCGGAAAGAAATCGCACACCACACGATATGTCCTTGGCATTGGTGCTGCTCGCAAACGTTCCAGTATCGTTCTATCTAAGGCCTGATTTGTATTTTGTTTGGGTTCATGGTATAGAGTTATGCTACAAGGCACCATCTAGATTTAAGATTGCTTTCAATTAAAGAAGAAAAACCGTCTTTATCTTCCGATTCATCTTTGCAGCTCCTCCACAATTATGTAAGGTCTTTCCGCATTAGTACTTATATCAAAGGGAGTCTAGATCTGCTTAATTTAAAATTTCAAAAGCTATACATTTTTTTCGTATGTCCTTCCTTCTTTTTTGGAAACTCTATAATCTATAAAAGAATCGTCAAAAAATAATACATTCACAAATACATTCGAAACCAAATTACTTACTCCGACGGCGTTACAGTTTAGGATTGATCTAGGCCTCAGCAAACAAGTCCCTGAAGTCAGCTTAGCTCGATCCTTAGTTTTTAAGTTGGTTGAGAGGTTTGCCTCTTAACCCTTTGAGTCAGAGTGGTACTGCAGGAGCAAAACCTATTTAAACCGCTTTCAAAAATGTTCTACTGCATATTTTGGTTTGCATATTTGTACACGAGGGTTTTCAGGTACGGAGATCACAAAACCAAAGTTATATTTGCAAAATTCAGAATGACAGATCCAAGATGGTGGAAAATGTGTGAAATTGAACTAATCATTTCGACAAACTAATCAAACTTTATTCTACTGCATATTTAAGGCTAAATATTTGTATTCGGGGGTTTTCGGGGCCGTCGATTACAAAACTACTATTAGCTTTGGAAAATTCAACGTAAATACTATTTGGGTTTTCGGGATCACGAATCCAAGGTTAGTTTTAAAAAAATGAAAATGGCAGAACTAACGACGTGGACGTGGAGAGTTTCTAGTTCCTTTTATTTTTGATTTTTTTTGTTTGTTTTATTTTTTTTATATTTATTTTATGCAATCAATGATGATAATCAGCAAAACAGTTTTTTGAATGAGTCAAGCACAACAGAACATGTCTAATTGGATCTTTGTTGTCTATTCTTAGTGCTACAATGAGCACAACGTCGTCTTGGACATGAAAAGTACCGAAGCACTAACATTAGACTCGTGATCTGTGACTTTGAAAACGCCTACCAAATTTTGTTGGAATTTGATTGAATTTTACGAATTTAGTCCGCCATCTTTGACCCACCATTTTATAATTTGGAAATCTAACCTCAAATTTGTAATAAGTCACCACGAAAGGACAATCGAGTACAAAAATTCAGATCAAAATATGCAATAGAATTGTGTCTGATCGGTTAGTCTAAACGATTCAATTGCACAAAATCTAGGCCGCCATATTGGATTTGCCATCTTGAATTTTGCAAATATTCGTGATCAGCATCCCCAAAAACCTCTGTATACCAATTTTAGTGAAATTTGATTGAAGTTCACGAATTTGGTCCGCCATCTTGGATTTAAAAATTATAAAAACATAACCTCAGATTCATGATCAGCGATCCCAAAAATCACCGAGTACAATATTTCAGGTCAAAATATGCAGTTGAAAAAAGCACGACTCAAGGGATTAAAGGGATTTGAAGACTCATTGATTTCCAGTGATAAGCTTTTCCTAGCTGTCATTGTACATGGTTTCATCTGGCTAGATCCATATTGTTGCACATCCCGTAGATCTACGTAAGGGGGACCAAAAACGAGCTTTTTCATTCGCCATTTTTAAAGCTCATGCTCTAAGGGTCCGAGAAGATAAGGGTGAAGTTTTTTAGTTCGAGATATTGCTTTACTTACCAATTCCCTTCTAAGTCAATCAAAAAGCGGTTGACTTGTGGATTCGTCGTTAAACTCTTGGTCTTGTGTCGCTGTTCAAAATTACTCCAGATCATAGTTAGACGAAACACTCACTGAACACACAAAAATGTGGACAGATTTATGAAGGTTCGCACTTCCAGGTTTGACACGTAAGAGTTCCGAACTTTTATCTCGCGATTGATTTTAAAAAATTGGATGACTAGGTTTGGCATCATAATTACAAGTGATATGTGAATAAATTTTATTGCAATATTTTCAAATTTTCATAATAATAAATGAAACACATATAAATAATTAAATAAGTCAATAAATTAATAAATTTGTATGAAAATTTATAAATCACATTAAAAGTTAAAAAAATATACAAAAAAAGAGCATAGATGAGGAAATTCAAAACCACTATTTATATTTTTATCAATTAATAAATGAACATGTAACTTATTAAAACAATCAGATTGCCGTGAATTAACAAGTAAGTAACAAATTCAAAACAATTTTTAATAAGTAAAATTACGCGATTACTGAACGTCAAAGTTTCATAAAATCGGTCTTTCTATTTAAAATGACATCACTAAAAATTCCACTTGGCTGCTTGATTTGTTGGTTTGTAAGGACGGAGGAATTGTGAAAGTCATTGACTGTCTAATGAAAGTTCCTCTAAAATCAAGTCATAGATAACGAGATTTAAATTACTCTTTTCTAATGTTACTCTTTTCATTGCAATCATGAACCTCCTTTTCGCTTCGTGTCCCTTGTTTATAAACATTGTTTTTGCACTGTCTTACAAGTAAAAATCCTGACATAGGGCACAGTCTGAAACGACTCAATTCCGCTCAACTCCCATACGTATTGTCAAGATTCCTGCCTTGAATACCGAAATGAAGGGTTTGAAGTGGTTTGCAATTTCGATCCATGGGATGTGACTGCATGTTTTTTTTCGGCGTCACTTTTGCGGTCGAGGAGCAACGTTATATTTCTTATTTTTTTCACATCTAACTTTCAAAGAAATATAAATTTGGCACCTTTCTATGAAAGGATAGAAAAGACAAAGTCTGCAGGTCTAAATCTACAGGAAGAATACGTTTTCCATGCCATAGCCTTCACGATGTGTCCTGACGTCATACAATTTTATCACGTTCTGTTCGACCTCAATATCCATTTACCACTACTTTGCTGCAGTCAGGGATCAAATTGGGATCTCCTGGACTGAAAAATAACCGAAAAGCGTTACGAAAGCATTTTTTATCAGTGATCTGTAATCACAAGAGTCCACGAGCTATCGCTCAAAAATTCTACCTTAGGGTAAGGAGAACATACTAATGTTTTAACTCTCAAACCAATTCTGTTGGACATTGTCATATTAATGACGCTAATCGATGTTAAGCGTGTTTCTGCAGACTTTTGTATAGAGACAGCGATGATACACACTTGATCATGAGAAATGAAAGCCTGTGATAGCAAGCTCATGTTCTTTAAAGACTCTGGTGGTGTCGGACTTCCTTAAGCAATTTTCAATGCTGATAGAGATGACCTGGTTAAAGTGCGTACACCAAAGCATCCCATAGTGTAGGTGACACAGTAATAAGTCGTTTAAGCTGTAAAATCTTTTCCATCACACTGTGTGATCGCCTTAAATTCCACGTCATCAAGCCTCTTGGTCCATATCAGTACAGTTTAAGTTCAGGAAAGTCCGCAAGGAAGCTTGTCTTACGGCTGATCTTGGAAAGAACACTGGAGACCCAAATCAATACTCATCAGCTGTCGATCGATTTTAAAACCGCATAGGACCGCATTCATGATATACTATAGATGACATGGATATAAAGTGCCAGGCTTGCCAAACTTGTTGTAAGTGTCCATTTAGAGTGTTTTTGGCTTCGTAAAGGTCCGTTAAGATCTCTGCAAAATCTTTGATGCCACGAAAGGTTTGAAGAACGCGGTTGGATGTTATCATGTTATCTGTTTTCATCTTCTGGAAAGAATCATGCAAATTTCAGACGCCAACACCGGATCTATGATTTTAAAAACCTGCTTAATTGCATAGTTGAGAAGTTTACACAGTAAGTCCAATATTATTTGGCGACTTTTGAGATTTAATAAGATCAGATAGAAAACAAGCCTCTCCTTGACTAATTTTGACGCTTTTCCTTCTCATTTTTTGATGTTTTCTCTTTTTTTCTTCCTTTATAATCGTGAGTGTAAGTGAACTCCTATAACGAAGCATTGAGTGAAAGAATAGCTGTCAAATTACGGACACGGAAGGCATCAGAGAAAGCCTCACCGAGAATGACAGAGAATAACAAAGAGATGCAGACTCAAAAGTGTCGATGTGAAATACCAGTCTTAGAAGAGGATCCCTTGCAAGTTTTGAAGCAGAACCCGCGGAGACTGGACTCAGCTTGCCGCTGTCATCAAGAAAAATAATACCAAGGACTGATATAACTTGAAAGCTGGCTTCAAATTGCTTCATTTTGGAAATTTGAACCCTATCAGAGTTGGATGGGAATTATTCTGGTCATTTTGAATGGGAAAATGTTAGTTTGGTTTTAAGAGGATGCTCAGACGGTCCGTATAGCCTACCTACGATAAAAAGAATAAGCAAACCTGATCGAATTCAATCATCAAGTAAAACATGGTTATAGATGACGTCACCTCAGCTCACAAATGGACAGTGAATGTGGCCGACAAAGTGCATCCTGATTAATGTGCACATTTTTTTCATTCTTCATTTCATTTATTATTCTTTCAATTCAACTTAAAATTAATCTACAAATGATTCATATAAAACTTTTAAGAAGCAGAATAGGGTCGTAAATTATTCATTTTTCGAATTACCTACATTATATACGATTTGATAGCTTGTAAATGTGCCTTCCATGTCATATTTGAATCAATAAAGACACCCAAATACTTGTATACGCCAACAGATTCAATTTTAAAACATCTATCTGAACACCTTGGATTACCATTATAGTTAGTTTCCAAAACCACAGCTATGAACTGGCAAAGAAAATCTCTTACAATCATTTGAATGGAACACAACGTTGAAATCAAAGCCATCACTACCCATCATATTAAAAGCCATTAGCTTGGTCTTGTCGCTGACAATTAACTCATGCCGTAGCTTATGGACGTCTTCATTTAAAATGGCAATACAGTTACGCCAAAGCTATATCATCTGCGAATGCTGTGGATTGACCATTGAAAGATTGGTAGAACAAAGAGTTTATAAAAATCAGAAATAGCAGAGGACCAAGTACACATCCCTGTGGGACTCCCATTTATTTTTACTTCCTGTCTTTACGATAAGAAGTAAAGCAGTCTAGTATAGCTCCTCTTAAACCTGAATTATACAATTTGTCCAAAAGCAACGATAGCTTTCTTAATCTGAAACTAAATTGATTTTTCGAAAAAAAAATGTGATTTTAGAAAAAATGAATCATACCGGACTTTAAAAGTTTCTCTAACAGCTTGGAAAAAGTTGGAAGTAAAGATATGGGCCGATGGTTTTTCATATCTCTGCGATTTCTTTTTTTATATTCATACCGCATTTCGCATAAGCTTAACAGCTGGGTGGCGAAGTTGGTAGAGCGCCTGCCTTTCAATTGATTGAATTGATAGGTCCCAGTGTTGGTCTAGTTTTTCGAATCTGGTCCAGTCACCATTTGCCATTGGGATCAAGTTAATTGACTAATCACTCGATTGTTGCAGTGGTTGTTGTATCGGCTTAATACCTAATTCGTGTTTTCAAAATAGGGGTTTGTGTAGATTGTGTGTAGATGGCTCTGCTGTGAAGGCAGAACACTGACAGCGGGGTGCTTAGATAAATTTTCCAAACCTTCAAAATTCATATATCAATCTTATGTTGAATAAAATCCTGCGAATTAGGTGAAAACTAATAAGAGTACTATTATCCTCTAGAAGAGCGAGCAAATAATTAAGAAAAAAATAATTAAAAGCTGCCTTCGATAAATGTGTGCTTAATGTGCATCGCTTATTCTATTTCGGGTAGACTTTCTTTCAATCGATTGCTTCTTAGCCTTTGTCTAGTCTTTTTTATAGAATAAAAGACTTAAAAATTATATCCAATGCAGGTTTGTTGGATTTTTGTTATTTCTAATTTGACTTTCATTGTGACACACAAAAGCGAACATCTTATTCTTATTAAAAGTGGGCTGATTTCAGAACTTCTTCCACAGCATTTTCGAAACTCATTCTCACATCACAACCTTGAGTTAAGTAACAACGAATAATGACGAACACAAAAGGTGGGTAGATCTGAAATTATAAAGCACACACAACCCCTGTTGTTCAAATAGACAGAATAAAGACGATGTCATTAAAATACCTTCACAGAAATAATAATACTTGAAGGATAATTTTTTTTTTGTTTCACCATTTAAATTTGCCTGTTCCAGCAATTTTAAATTAAATTCAACACACCCAGGCATGGTCTTTATTTCACTTGTAATTACATTCCGTCAGGCCATATGACACCCCAACTCTACTCTCCAGGGATGAATGGATGGATGGATGGTGTTGTTTTTTATAGACCTCACCAGTCTCTACCCACTCGTACACAATTGCATTGTAAATTTTAATTTATTTTCAACGAGTGTGCAAAGCAACGTTAAAAATGAAAGATGCGTGCATACAACATGGATTTTATTTATGCTCCTTAATTTGTAGCATTTCTCCAACTATGTGTACCGCCTGCAGTACTCGTACACTACCCACATTTAAGGACATCATCTACTGTGCCAAGCCGCGCCCAAGCAATCCGAAGGACGCAAAGTCCATCCATCTTAGACTGTTTTACCTTCGTTTCTCGTTTTTTTTTTTTGTAAACTTTTCATATACAATTCAAATTTACCCTCGTCGACCTCTGTTGGGACATAAATGCTAGGCAAGGACGACAACGACACAGCGACATATTAAAAAGCATTAACACCGCCCGCCCTTTGCATACCTACTCCTCATCGTAACAGGCGGCACATCGCGTTGCGAACAATTGCAACAAAGGAGCACAGGCTGGAAATCAAAACAATAAATTTTCAAAATTGAAACGCATTCCCACACACACACACACAAACACACAGGCGCAAAGGAGTTTATCATGCCGTAGCATGAAGGGTCGCTGAAAGCAGAAGAAGAAGAAGAAAGAATCCAACGCAAAACGCCATTAACCGACTAATTGCTCCGCTAAGACGCCGACACTGAAGGATTTTCTTCTAAATTACCTGAGAAAGCTTTGAAAACATTCTAAGGCGATAAATTTTCGACAGCAGCGCAGCAATTGTGTACGTGTATCCTTCGGATGGCCTTCCACTATGCAGTGCAAGTTTTGTCTATCGCTGGGTAATAAAACGTAGCAAAAGTGAACAAGTTAAAAAGGATACACGCGGCGATGAGAAATTGAAATGGGGTGCTCTACAGCGCGTGATGTTCTGAAGTAACATTTGCTATTGCACCACCCTCTAGGAAATCCTTGAGGGTGACCGGTGAAAATCTCGAAAAACACATTTAAAACGAAAAATCAAAGTGGGGGAGACCAGGCATATCAACGCGTTCGCAGGACATTGTCCACATACCCAGCCCTTGTTTGATTAGGAAGGACCTTTCTCAAAGGATTATTAAGCTGAAGAATTGAAAATTTACACCTTGACGAATCGGCAAACGTGGCTCGCACACAAACAAAAGGATTCGTGATTTGAGTTTAATTAAAAAAAGAAAACAAGAAAGAATTGAGGGAAAAAAAAGATAAGCAAGAGAATCTAAATCATAATGAGAGACACTAGGCTTTTACCTTCACTTGAACTTGGTCCTTCGAGCCGGAATACCATCACCACGTTTTCAACAATGTCAACGACAAGCCTCTTGCATTGCATTTAAGCTCTTACGGCATTTGTACATTATAATTTATTTGATCACATCCGACTGACAGGAAAACAAAAGAGGGAAACCCCACTGGAAGGCGCCTGTGTATCCTTCGCCCGGTATCCTATTGCATTAAGCTTTCACAATCACACAATAGCGATGTTTTTTGATATTTTAAGAACAATTGTACACGGTGGCATCATTATTATCACGCGACATTTAGTCCTTGTTTTTTTTTTGCTTTCATTTTATTTTTCTTTGTTCTTTCGTATATCCTGCAACCAAAGGACAATGACATAAAACATATATTTTAATATGAATGATCATAAATCTCTTGTCTTCATCATAACACATTTGTGTGCGACGACGACCGACTCGACGATGGTGTGGTGCGCTCCTTATGTTGTCTCATCCTTGTTGGATGGGAAATTGTTTCACATACACTCATGTGTCATACTCTGCAATCATAACGTCCTCGTCGTGGAGCTACACAAATTATGCACACGCTCGTTCTAACGCCATCCAGTCATATGCCGAATTCCTGCTTTTCTCTTTTTTTGTAGATTAAGTACTCCGAGTAGTTTAGGAGAGGATGTATGTTCAAAAAGTCGGTCCCGGGGCACGTGATTTCTTACCTTGGTGAGGAAAGTGTGTTTTCATTTTTTGATGGATGCTCCTTTTTGGAATTTAATTTTCGTTTTCTACTTTTGTGCACTTTTGTGAAAGAAAACTGGGACGATAAAAATCGTGACAACGAAATGTTGATGGCCTAGTTTTTTTTTTTTAGCCCGTACTATTCAATCGGCACATGAGAGGAGCCAAGCAAACATACAATTTCAAATCGACCGTTTTGAGGCCCCTCACGAGTTCCTTTGTTTCTCTTTTTTTCTCTTCTACAGTGTCACTTTTGTTTCGAACAAAAATTATTAGTGACATGCTGGAGGTCCGGCAAAGGTAAACACTTTTTTAAAGTTCGTTTAGGTTTTTGGAGTGAGTCGCGAAAAGTGGGTTGATAAATGGGATTAGAGTAGATCCACTTGTTGGATGAAATTAATTAATCTAGGTATAGGACTCTCATAGGAATTCTTTGCTTTTAAATAAACATTTTTTGGGGTGCTCTCTTGACCTTTTTGATAGCCGCATATGCAAAGTTCACCGTGGCTAAGGCTCAGTTTCATTGTGTGATATCTTAACAAATTGTACTCGACTGTGAAGTCTTCTTATTAGTGAAAGCCCCATGGTCAATGGCAGCTTCTTTTTGAGTTATCCCACTAACCACCTTGTGCGGGAAATTGACAAAGTTGTTCATTCATCATTATTAGCATTTTAATATTGTAGGTTTTTTTTAAAAAAAAAAAAGGTAACTCTGCACTTGAGTACGCCACTCGGATCCAGTTAAGAGCTCCAGGACTGCACTGTTTCGCAGCTTAAAGGAATGGAAATATCATATCTTGGTATAGTCCTCACAAAGATTTAGTCGAACGTTGAAAACGCTGTTGCGATTGTGCAGTATTGTCATTATTCCCATTCCCATCTTTGAGTCATCAGTGTTGATTAATGGCATAGTGCTAGAAAACTGCACCATTTGGCCATTGCCTGCTACAAACATCAACAGTATGTGATCACGATTCCACACTAGAATTCAAAGAATGGCCAAGACCACTTTAGACTATCAACTACTCCGACTACAACTGATGATAAGAGTAGAGTGTACAGAAGAAGAAGGCAGCAGATGAGGCATATACGAAGACGCTGCAAGGGAAAACTTAAGCTTCAAGGAATACTCTTCGCACTTAGATAGGCGAAGAGAACAGTAAAAAAAATATGACGAATAAAATGGTCCCTTACAAGGGATATTGGGGAGTTCACGAACAGGAATCTTATGCGTAATTTCTACAAAAAAAAAACCAAAACCCTAACTCAAGGCTAAAAAAAATAGGCTACCAGTCGCTCCGAATAGATGTATTGGTATTAGTATTATTTCCAGCAGCTGCTTAGTTATTGTATTCAAGAGGAACTAAAAGTGGACGAAGGAAACCCCACTTCAGATGATCAAGTTGTTCTCCCACATATTGTAGAAGAATCTTAAAAGCTGTATTTTAAATAAGGCTGAGAAGTTCTGAAGAAGAACGCATGGCCTTAAAATTTCACATACAAGAAATCGTCAAAAAGGTTAACTTTGCGATAAAAACCCTTTATCCCTTTATCTGAGCTCGGCTTCAAAATCAAATTACTGATTTTTAAGGCAACCTTCAAAGCTATTATGTTTTATGGATCTCCTGTATGAGCTAATGGAGAAGTTTCGTGATATAGATCAAATAAAATCAATCATTAAATGACTTAGAAATAGATCATTGAAGCTAGCGTGTGCTCGCATTTTTCGATTTGCCTGTGACGTCATTTAGCCTAACCGAAATCGTGGCACTATAACTTATTCAAGTGTTTGTTTTGTAGTCCCGCCAGGGATCTCGCGCCGTTTATTGTAATTATATTTAAGTACAGTGAGGAAGATTGTTCTGGGAAAAAACTGTTTACTACATGAACCTTGTTACATTAAATTAGTATTTTAGTGACACGTACGCGTGTATTAGTTTTCCAGCTCGTTCTCGACTTAAGTTCGCTTCATCCTTCACTCTACTGCACTCCCTTCTCGCACAAATCTGGTTTGACCTAGGATAAATTCATCTTGGGTGTGCAGGCACAAGAGGCATTTTTCAACCTATATTTTTAGCCATTGTCAATTAAAAAAATACAAACCAAAATACGACCGCAATAGATTACACACCACTGAATTTGTACGTACTGAAAAAATACGAGCTGCGTCATTTGAGTCGCATGACGTCACAACCTGGAGCGCTATGTGTAAGAAATTATTCTTACAAGCGCAACATCTAAGTCTCATAACTCATAAACATATGAACATATTTATTTATTTGTTTATTTATCCTTTCTTCATTTAATTACTAATTTATTTTTTTTATTTATTTACTTATTTCTGCACTGGAATAACATTTTTCAAATTTTATCAAATTTGTTGCAGTAACTTCACTTACTTTAATGAGGCTTTGTTTTCTCATGCGGTTTCAATTGTTCTATGACACATTAAGAGCGTTAAAATTTTTCACACGCTTTCACGGAGCAAAAAGTTGTAAGACCGAGAGGAGGGTTTTTCGGTGTCCAGGCTCATTTTAGGGGATAAAAGAAACATGTTTTATTGATGCAACGTTTTTGCTTTTTTGCTATTACTTCTCAGAAACATTCTCTATCTTATAAATACTTTGTTGGACCTTCTCTTGATCCGGATAAATAATTTTTTTAAAGTTTTTTTATTGACTTCGGACACTTCTCCGCAGTCTAATGTTTTATTATTGACCAGATTTTCTCAATTGGATTGAGATCTGAATTGTAGTTAGGCTAACTTAATACGTCGACATTCTTTCTTTCGAAGTACTTTTTGATTAAAGAAATAAAAAAAAGGCAAATATTGTTTTTAGTCATAGAAGTTCCAGCTCATTTAAGGTAGGTGTCTAGTCTAGAGAGAGATACATGAGCTCATTTTCAAACATTTATTTCTCGGCTTCTATACTAGATAAAACTATAAGTTTTTAACCAAGACATTATGTTAAGTATAAAGAATAGGAAAGTTTTTTTTATAAAAAAAATTGTGAGGGCGCCAAAGTCGAGGCTGCAGAAAAAATTTTTTCCATGGCGGACAGTTGATGACCGGATCTGCGAATCCGAAACAAAAACAAAAAACGTCATTTTATAGAGGAAGGTTTGCAACGTGGTAACTCAACACCGTTTTGACAAAAATCGATAGTACAAAAAAAATTACGACTTTGGAAGAATATTGTTCAAAAATTCACCTATTTTTGCACCGTTCATGTCCTGTAAATTTTAATATTGTGGATTTTTTTTGTTTATGTGGTGAATTACCTCGCAAAACAAAACACCTTTATAAAGAATAGTACAAAATTTCATTAAAATCGACCGAGCGTGTTTGTTCTGTTGAAAAATGATTCTTCAAGTATCATCAAAAAGCTCCAGCCCAGAGGCCTCAAATTCATTTTCCAAAACCCTTGAACAAAATTCTACACTGACTCTCGATTGTAGGCAGACCATTTTACCTTCTTCATCTCCACAGAACATTCGAAGACCATTACACATTCAGTTTAAGGGAGCATTAAAGTGCAGTCTTTCCTTCGGTTCTCTTCGCGTTAAAATCTTTCCATCTGCAGCATGCGTTAGAAAAGATAACAATGTTCGCTATCATTTCTCTCTAACTCTAATTGGAGAATCTGTCTTCAGTATTGGCTTGAGTCCTCTAAGTCCAGCTTTCACGATCCTCGCTGCGCTTGACGAAATTATTTTTCCTGTGGTCTTGAACTGATGCTGCTAGCTTTGGAGCACCAAAATACTATCTTCCACTGGGGTCGTCCTTATAGGCCTCTCTAAGCCTTCTATTTCTGCCGGTAGTCCCTGTCTCACGATAGTTTTTTTTTTACAATTTCATGCAACCGTTTTTTCAGCAACATTTAATCTTTTAGAAGACGTGACAGACAAAAAATATAAGCCTTGCACTTCACACTGATTCTTCCCTTTATTTTTGTTTTCACTTAATTACCTCGGTTCGTTTCGGACTGCTGTCACGAGCTCTAATTCATAATAACATCGACTTTAATGCACTATGTGATTAATATGGCTACAAAAAAAAAACCATTGAAGCTTTCATAAATTCCAAAAAATGCTTTTGAAATCAAGTTCTTTTTCTCTCAGCAACTAGCTAGGCAATCCTATTTCTTGCAACAACTATCAAGGTATATACATATTGAATGTCCCTTACAATATCCTATCCAGTGTATTCTGCGAATGTCTGAACATCTTGAAGTCGGGATTCTCCACCTATTCATCGACTTCAAAGCCCTTCTTGGCATCTTTTAACTGAATTATAGAAAGCGATGGCCGAATTCTGCATCCCGAGAAAACTGATCAGGCAATGTCGGACAGTGGTAACAAAAATGCGACCGACGTCCTACACAGGTTGGACCAATAACTTCCGAATACTTGATGAATTGCACCGGATTGAAGCGTCAACATGGAAAACTATAAATTTTAAAAGTCTATCCAACTAGTAAGACGATATTTAGATTCCTTCTTTGAGATTCTTTCTGACTTTCGTCGTCGACTGTCGCATAGAGAACATGGTCAACAATTCCACGATTCCCAACCACAAAATTCACAATGAAAGCGAAAATCGAAATTCCGATTCAAAGATCAAGCAATCGCGGCAATCAAGAAGCTTTGTCTTGGCCTAACCACTCAACTGAAAGCAGAGTGCCCGGGGAGAATATCAGGAAGTCTTGGATCCGCCCAAAAATCGATGACCTGATTAGTTGCTACTACTTTATGTTAATAGACTCATCTGAGCCGACGTCTCCAGTAAGGAAAGATATCTTTGCTCGTCTGTTCACAGATACTTAAATTCTGACTGATGAGGACTTTAGTTTCGACCTTTGGAAGCTGATCATATTCGCCTTGTTGCCAATTCCCCGCTTCAATCGTGGTGTCTATGATTCTGTGAGTGGATGCAGAGTGCTGGTCCTGATGTCGCAACGACGGCACAAACTTTTATTCTATGATATTAACTCCTTGTTTATGCTCCTTAAGCTGTGAGCCAAAGTCATGCAAGACTTACTGCGGCAATAAATGTCCCCACTCATAAGTTATTACCAATTTATGAAAAACACTTTCGCAAAGAACTGCTTCCCATAGACGAGTGGGTGAGTATTAACACTCGAGCAATCCTAGAAATCCCTCTCTCCTTTTGGAATGCAAATCAAACTCCGAATTGGAGCCAGGTGTGAACAATGTCCTTGGTCGTCGTCCTTGCGCTCAACATTCTCTCGTCTCGTGAACAATCAACGTGAATAAAATCTGCTGAGTCTTTCGGGTACACCCATCCACATAAAAACTCCAAAAACAGGACTTTAAGGATTCTTTTTCTCGCTCCCTCTTTGACGTTTTCTCAATAAACTACAACAAAATTAAATTTGCCCGCATAAAACTTATGCATATACATTTTGCCCGAGAAAATACGTGTGAGAGTAGATGAAGAGGACAACTGGTGCAGATGTTTTTTTATTTATTTTATTATCGTCCTTCCTTTCTTCTTACTCTGCTGGCTGGTGAGTCTGCAGGACATAAGTAATAGTGCACAGATGAAGAAGAAAATCAGAAGAAAAAGCAGAAAAATACTCTGGCACACAACAAGAGTGCCAAGTGGCCTGTTTGTCCCAAAGCTACTTCAACTTCAGACGATAACTGCCGTCGATTGACTGCAAAGTACACAAAGGTCCTGTCACACTGTGCTCGCAACTACAACTACAAAAACAGCTCGCGCATTATTACAACAACCGAAAAACAACTTTGATTAAGTGCACTGTAAATATAATCAGAGCGGGGCTGAAGTGTATTGGGCCCCGTGCCCGCCAGGATAACTACAAATACAACAACACACATGGGTTGTGTGCTAAAGCAGCTCCTGCTAGTTGGTTGGGTTCGTTTTTAGTACACTTTTTTGCAGGGGCGATTTTTATTTGCTTTTATTGCAATTTTTATGGGTCGGGCGTAGAGGGCGGATGGGTGGTTGGGTGATTTAACCGCACCAGGCCATCTCCCTTTTGGTACACTTAATAATGGCCAAACAGGGTGTCTGGACAGCGTTTTACTGCAGCCGTATACAATATTGGGAAAAAAAACATATTTCTATTTTGGCTTCTGGCTGGGCTGAGGCTGGAAAATTTATGCAAATGGCTTTCAGTTCCGTTCTAATGAAAACGTGTACGCGGACGCTGAACGCTGCCCACATACTGGTCGGTGGTGCATATGTATGAATTGGGGTGAGTTTACGTATGTGCAACCATTTCGATTCGCATTTTGTGGGCAATAACAGTTGTGGGGTGGCAAACATGAATGAGGGGTGCGTTGCTGCTACTGCTACTGCTACTGCGACCAGCGTGCATCGTTTAGGAATGAGTAGTGAACGGCTGAACGTTGAGTGGCGGCCAACGGCAGACGACTATGGTGTTGTGCTGCGAATTAAGTGTCCACATCTCGGGCGCTATTCGCACTTCCTTCCCTTCTATTATTGTGGTCATCATTCATTTCCTGTATGGGCTCGGACAGCTGTACGATTTATGTACGAATGTTATGATTTAACGCGTTGCGCAAAAATTATTTTTTTTTTGACTTCTCAAAGTCGTGTTATTTCGAAGACATTTTTTTTTAATTATGCCCTTGTCGACTTTATAAACGTGGTCCTGATTTGTTCTCAAGACTCTTGGAGTGACTTTAAAATAAAATTTTATGTCAATCGCAGAAACTGAGAAGCCAACATTTATGGGAAGTGAAAAGCTTCTATAAGTTGTGTTGTTATTATATGATCGAACTAGAAGAAGAACGATGGAAAAAAATCAAATGGAAAACCTTTTTAGCGAAGCTGATGTGGACTTAAGGGTTATACCCCGTGTTACTGGCATACAAAAAAAAATTTTTAAGGGGGGAAATCAAAGTAGCACACAAAAAATGGGCATATTTTCAGGAATTAATTTTGGCTGAATAAAAGTATCAATCGAAAATCTGTAAAGTAGGTTTTATGGAAATACTAAAAAAGTACAAAATGTAATTTTTTTCAATAAAAAATATTCAAAAATGGCGGCTGCACAGCATATGCCCCAAGGCGGCTATTTTTGAAAGCGTGTCGATGGCCGAAGCCATAAACTCCTTAATTTTTGACCTGGAAGAAAACACCAACATTTTTTGGTTTTCATGAGACAACAGCTTGCGAGCTACGTAGGATTTTTTCGATATATTGACTTTTTACAAAATGGTGCATGTTTGAAAATAAAGTTACATTTTTAACAAAAATAAAACGCCATAAAATCATCGATAAAAAAATTAAGCCATATAAAATAAAAAATCCTACGCAGCTCCTTGGAGAAATATATTTCGAAGCTACTGTCAGAATTTCAAGCCGATCGGTGAAGATTTGCTCGGGTAAGTCTTCGGCGAGCTCAAAAAAGTGGTTTCGAGAAAAACGCGTTTTAAGTTTTAAGTACTGAGAAAGCATATGAAAATATATGCGCATACCGGAGAGGCGTTACCGCAGAGTGAAAACTTTGGTCACTCGGACACTTTTGCCGTATTCCATCATTTGGTATGTTATTTCTAAAACATTAAAGCACCTTTTAAGCCATAAAATATCCTTTGAACCTCCTCACCAAAAAAGAAACATACCACTGTGTTCGAACTGCCAAAAATACGGGTACTTTTTTTTTAACAATAGAACCTATTTTTGTTAAATTTGCGGAGAGACACAAAACTGCTGAATGTACCCTTCAACCAGGCAGTAATAAACTAAAATGTCACTATGTCGTGAATCTCATACAGCAAACTACAGCGGCTTCAACAACTTCAGATGAGCTAATGCAAAAACCAGCCGCAAGTAGATCTTATCCTTCGAAAACATTCGCAGAGGCACTTAAAAATAAAACGAAACCTGAAGACATAACTCAACCAAATGAAACCAAAACTGAAGACGAACTCTCCGAATTAAAGAGCACGATGAAGCAACTTTACTTATAACACAAATATCTAACATGATGAATATCTTGTATGAATGCTAATGGACTCAATAAGCATGCCGTGGAAATAAAAAAATGTATGCATGACAACGCTAAAGACATAACTTTAATCTCTGAAACACACTTTACTAAGAAAAGTTACCTAAAAATACCTAAATACAATGTTTATCACACGAATCATCACAGCGGATGCGCACATGGAGGCTCAGGAATAATTATTCGACAAGGAATCCAATGAAGCATACTGGAAGACTATGCAAAAGACTACATACAAGCTACCACTATTCAAATTGAAGACACACACGGACCACTCGTAATATTTGCACTATTCTTCCCACCAAAGCACACTATTAGTCCGCAACATTCATGCCTTGACCTTTCCTCAGATCATTCTTCTGCTATAGTCGAATACTCCACTAAGGTTAAGACTACGAAAAATCTGGCAATGTAGCAGAGCACCGACGGACAACGCGAATTATAAAAAATCAATGAAAGAGCTTAGGTACCTTCTAAAACAACAGAACAACAAAGAAATTACCATGCTCTTAACAAACCTTGCCGCAACACAAAGAACTAACTACTCACTGTGGAAGCTGAATAAAAGGCTTGAAAACCATCAACCACCTTTGATGAAACCGGATGGTACTGGGTTCAGAACAAATGCTAATAAAGCAAAAACACTATCGCATACGACAAAGAAAATGTTTCACCCCAAATATAAATACCACCACAGCAAATAGAAATAAGTAAAAATGAAATAAAGCATTATCTAACAAACAAAATAAAGTGCAAAATATCTCCCGGATTTGACATGATGACTGGACAAATAATGAGGCAACTACCTGAAAGAGCCATTATTATATAAGAAACGTCTTCAATTCAATCCTTAAGCTAAACTATTTCCCAAAAATAAGTCTCAAAAATAGTTGCAATTCCCAAGCCAGGCAATTATGCAACAAGAACATCATCATACAGACTAATAAGTCTTTTGCCGATTATCTCCAAGCTTCAACTTGGATCGTATCGCAAGGACCTTAAACCAAATACACCTCATCCCAGACCACCAATTTGGTTTTAGACAAAGTCACTCCACAATACAACAAGTGCATAGAATGTATAGCAAAATACTAAATGATCTAGACAAGCAAAAATGTTGTGCCGCAGTCTACCTTGACGTCGCCAAGGCCTTCGAAAGTGTACGGCAGAAAGGACTTTAACCCATACTCAAGTCAACGCTGCCGGACTACTATCAACTGCTCAAAAGTTATTTGGCAATCGGTATTTCTATATGCAATACAATGACAAAACCTCGGACTTACGCGAAATAGATGCAGGTGTCCCTCAAGGCAATATACTGGGACCTATCCTGTATCTCTTATACACAGCGGACATACCGAAGAATGCAATGCAGGAATCCATTTTAGTAACATTCGCAGACGATACAGTAATTTTTTCCTCACATACCTGCGGCGAAAACTTAATGAAACAATTGACTGGTTTTACAAATGGGACATAACAATTAACGAAGAAAAAACTGTTCAAGTCATAAACACAACAAAAAGGAATGTACAACCTCAAACCATTACGCTAAACAAGAAGAGAGTTAGTGTTGACAACTCTGCGATGTGTCTAGGCATACTCCTTGATAATAAACTGACATGGAAGCCGCACATAATCCAAAAACGCTACCAAATTAAAAACAAATTTAGACAAGTCTTCTGGCTCCTAGCGAGACATTCCAAACTTTCAATTCAAACCGAACTCGTATTTTACAAAACTACAATCAAACCAATATGGACTTATGGCATACAAACTTGGGGAACATCCGCCAATCAAATATTGACATCATTCAGCGACTTCAGTCAACAAAAACTCCGGAGGATTGCTAATGCTCCTTGGTATATTACCAACGAAGACATACACCGTGACTTGAAGAAACCCAGTGTCAGAGACGAAATAAAAAGATCCAGCCTAGGAAATACAGAGTCATCTGATAAAGTTGAGGTTAAAATCATTAATCAACAAAAGGTTAATGAACTAATAAAGCATACCAACTGGAAGAAAATACTCGAAGAAAATGCTGTTGAAAAACTTTATAATAATTTTGTAAGAGTACTTAATGGCATATATACCGAAGCAAGCGAAACATTATCAACCAGAAGAAAACGGAAACATAGAGCTCGGATTACGCCTGAAATAGTGCCAATATTTAAAAAATAGCAAAGCTAGATAGGAGTTGGTTGAAAATAACCCGAGGAGTAGAAATATCATACATAAAACTATACAAACTTTGAAAAAAAATACTATAAGGAACAATTTACACGCACCAAATATTATCCGAGGAAAACTTAGAATATCGTTAATGAACTTCTGTGAAGAAAGAAACGTTCAAATTTATGAAATTATAAAAAAAACTATTTTCCTGATGTTGATGAAGGTTTAAACGATATTGTGAAAAATTTGCGAAACTATTTTCGAATCAAGCCTCAAAAATTGTAAATGAATGTAATATCACATCAATCCATGACAGTTGGCAAGTTCATCGAAATATTTATATTCAAGAAGCAACAGAACTACATGGATGACCGGCGTTTTCTACAACTTATGCGCCACACGCTAAATACAAGAAGGCTCGTCTTCTAGTGATGTTAGAACTACGTGCAAAGTGCAACATTTTCGGAAGTCGAAAGCTACGATATGCTATCTCAAAATTTATCAACACGCTTCCTTGATTTTTGAAACATATTCCGAATTTTTAGAAAAGAAAAAAAAATTAAAATATATTTGCTTGTTATTATTACTATTTTTATTATTATTATTATTATGTTTTCATTCTCAGCTCATCCGCTGGAAAAGCACATATCCCGGGAATATACATCCAAAGGATGAGGCTCTGTTGGGCCGTAGTCCAAGTTCTACAGCCTTTGGTGTCTTGTTTTTTTTTTATTGTTGGAGGAATTTTCTCACAGTGTTGCAGGTGTCAAGCAAAACGGCTCTTTGAATTTGTGGGAGCAATCTTCAGCAGTGTTTTTCCAAATTTTTGGTGAGGTTCTTGTGCACTAAACCCGTGGCTGAGATTACTAATGGTGTTATTTCAACTTTTTCTGCTCCATGCAGTGCCTTGAGTTCTAATGCCAGTGCGGAGTACTTGGAGACCTTTGTTGCAAATGTTGCTTGCACATTTCGGTTTAATGTCACTGCTACATCAAAGATCTCCACTTTCCTCTTTGCCTTGTCGAACAGAACGATGTCTGGTCTGTTTGCTGTGATATGCTGGTCTGTGGTTATTGACCTATCCCAATAAAGCTTGAAGTTGTTATTTTCTAGCACTGGAAGGGGTTGGTATTTATAATAGGTCGTATGCTGTTGAATGAGCCCACTATTGAGCGCCAGTTTTTTTTTTTATTATTATTATTATTATTGTAATTTTTATTATTATTGTAATTATTATTATTATTGTTATTATTATTATTATTTATTGAGTTTGCACTATCTCCACATCTCGTAGGATATCTTTCACCTGTCTTATTTGGCTGTTTAGCCAGACTAGGCTCGGATGGGCATGCGGGTTTAAGACCAAACACAGCCATTTTCATAATAAATTATAACGACAGAAATTCCCTAACTATTCGGTAGCTATCCAATATCACAGCCTTTTGCATATCTTGTATTATGTATACTCACAGGTTCAGCTTTTCCATATTTTTTACCGTCGACTTAGGTATGAGTCCGGTAGTGTAGCGTTATTGCCGAGCTACATCTCCATAACTCTTTCACCTCTTGGCATAAGGCTGTGAATTTCAGTATCTTTCCAAGACGTGTCGGGCCAATGTAATTGTTATTCACAACTGCAAAATCCAGGAGACTTATTTTTCTTTCCACTTTGTTGTGGATAACAATATCAGGTCTGTTGGCTGTGACACTTGTATCGGTAAACACCGCTCTATCGCAGTATATTGTGTAGTCACTGGTTTCTATTACTGCTTGTGGGGTGTACTTATAATATGGGGTAGGTGTTGGCGTTGGTATCATGCCATTATTTCTAATGAGCTCCTGATGAACTATTTTACCCATATTCTCAGATGTCTAATTTTACTCGTTCTTCCATAATTGAGCTTTAACTGATAAAATCGACCATGCTGGGAAATTGTTTTCAAAAACTAAACGCCATTAAACGCACAAGCAAAGCAAGCAATGTAAAAATATTGTTCGTTTCATTAATTTTCTATGTTCTATCAATGCTTGTTCAAAAACAGGCTGCTCTAGCTTATTAGATATCATGAAGTAAATTGAAACAACATCATATATGGCAGCTCTCAAGCTTCCCTTCTGATTGTCATTCACCATCAACTCGATAGTGTCGTGAAATTATTTTTGACAGCGGTCAGTATTCTATTACGGCTAACACTGCAGCACAGCCATGGCAACTGTCAGAGGAAACCGCAGGAATCACATATCGGTGTAAAGGCACAAATAAACTCCCATGAATCCGTAGAACACACGCTCTCTCTCTCTCTACTTGGCATGTAGGTTATAATTTACGACAGAAAGTAACAGGATATTGGAACAGTCGCCTTGGGGGTGAGTTACACTCGTATCCTAGCGAGTAAATATGCTTTCCATAATTAGGTCATCGTTTTACCATCAATGTGCTACTCTACTCCCACATTGTGTGCAACTTGTATCGATTCGAACTCGAATTACACTCAATTGATGGATTTATGATAATTGTGGGAGTATCCTCCTCCTGGAGGACACATTTCGCATCGCGCACTAAATTAATTTCTTTTGTAGCCAAAGTGAATTCAATCCACAATTTCGCTACGCTACGCAGAGAGAAACTTTGTCAACATTTTAGCAGACGCAGCAAAGGATCACGATATCCTGGCAGCTCTCCCGTTCATGATGGAAGAAACAAAATTGCGAGATGGGTTAGATATTAAAGCCATAGTCAACAGAAAAGTCAACAAAAGAAGAGTAGAGTGAAATTAAAATAGAAAAAAAAAACATAAAGCTCTGTGAATATGGGCTGGTCTAGGGGGTGGCAAATTAATACACAACCCATCTACCCATCTCCACTTCTATTCATCCATATTTTTTTTTCCATTCACCAGCAGAAAACTAAACAAATACGGGCAAAAATAAAGAGTGAGGTACTCGGGGCGAGAGAATGAAACGAAAAAATGGATATAAATATATGGATGGGAAAATCCTGACATCACAGTGCAATGCAATTAATACCAGCAATGTAATCCTCGTAGTCCTCGTATACACATATACATATATATTTTTTGAATTTCCTTCTCTCGCTGTGTGTGCGTTTATTTATTTATTTTTTTGTTAAAATTGCATTCTTTTGTAATAAATAGATTTTTTTATTTTGTTTGATGCTGGCGGGATGGGTGAAGGATATTTTATTTCTCTACAGCAAAGGATACGCGAGAGTTGAAATTCTGTTTTTTTTTGTGTTTTTTGGTTTTGTAACGAACGCAGTAATAGCGGTTGGTATTGATGTTTGTGTTGTTGTTTTCTTTGATCATTGCTATTCGATCTAAAAGAAAGGTAATACAATAATAGTTTTGACTTTTTTTTTTATTTTGCTGCACGAGACTTTGATGGAGTTTAATTAATGAAAATGGATAGAGGCTTTTGAGGATACGAGAGCTTTTAATTAATGAGATACCTGATTGAATGGAAGTTGAGTATTTGTTTAATCAGACAAATAAAATTTAAGTGAGTGAGCGAATGATCGATTCATGACAGAATTAAATTGAAGATAAAGACAATAAAATCATTTGTGTGAAGTAAAGCGTATTTTAAGACTCTGAATTGTGGTTCTAGAACTAGCCTTGAAAAATTCATTGATTTGTTTAACTAAAGTAGAAAGTTCAATTGTTCTACAATAAGACGCGGTGTTTTACAGTGTTTTTTTTGTTGACATCTACTCTAATATTATAAAAATGTAATGTTTGTAAGTTTGAATGTATTTAAAACAATTTTTAAAATCATTGGCTATGAAGTACAACATTTTTAAGCTAAATGGTTTTTCGTGGTCGAGTGAATTTCAAATAAATTTTGCTAATTTTGCGAAGAAATTTTGCCTTTTTTGTGTGATTTTCTATCAGCGGACCTTTTTAAGATTTACAAATATTCAACGTACATGAAATCTTCCCGGACGAAGTCACAAGGGACTCCTAGGTAGCCAAGAAAATTATATAATTCTCACATAATCCACATATTTTTATGTTAAATTTAACAATTCAACAATTAAAACGAGAAACTTTAGTGAATGACTATTTATGAATAAACAGGTTGAGACAATTTTTTCATGGAACGAAATAACTTTATTCTGTAATGTATTGTCCATTTTGAGAAATGACCTTTTGCCATCTTTCAGGCAGCATCATAATTCCACGTTCATAAAACTTTTGGTTTTTATCAGAAAAAAATGAACCAGGTACGATTTGACATCAGCATTAATATTATTTTTTACCATTCAAGGAGTTTTGCAAGGATCGAAATAAAAAGTAATCAGTCAGGACTATAAGGTGGATGTGACAAAACATCCCAACCAAGCTCCAATCATTTTTTGCCGAGTGACCAAAGATCTGTGTGGCTTTGCATTGTCATGATGGGATACAACACCTTTTCGATTTGTCAATTCGGGCCGCTTTTCTTCAACTGCATTGCTTAATTTTGTTAGTTGTTCAATGAAGACATCGGAATTGATCGTTAGGTTGAGTGGTAAAAGTTCAAAGTGGACAATTCCTTTGTCATCCCACCAAACTGATAACATAACTTTCTTTTGTTTGAGCTGGTTCACCTGGCTTGCTTCACGATATTTTCCGATTGGCATTTTTGTAAACAACCCATTTTTCATCACCAGTTATTAATCGTTTAAAAAATGGATCATTTTCATTATGTTTCTTTAACAATGCGTTGTGTTGAATGATTTTCTTTCAGTTCATGAGGAACCCATACATATATCAAGTTTTCGAACGTAGCAAAGTTTTTTGAAGCGATTTTCAATGCATGTATGTGATTCATGAATCTTCTCTGCAATCTCACGTGTTATACTGTGACGATCCGAATCGATTATTGCTTTGCTTTGGTCGAAATCAACTTCAACTGGACGACCATCTTTGAGTGAAAAATCAACAGAACGAAATTTGCCGAACCAATTTTCACACTGCGGTTCTTTTAAGGCTTCGTCACCATAAACAGCATAAAACTTTTTGTGAGCTTGCGAGATGTGTTTTTTCCTTTCCGGAAATAAAAAAGCAAAATATTTTCCATTTTTCAACAGATGCTAAACAAAAACTATACAACCGATGAAAAAAATGTTTTTACTGATTGACAGTTGAAGTACCAACTATCAAATAACAAAATGTGTTTGACATTTCGACTACGTCAGCAAACCTAAAAATTCAACTATCCAACCATCTATGAGTGAAAACCGCGATTACTTTGTTGCCAACCCATTACATTTGTGCATTTTTATATTTTTAATCAAAAATCAAGCGAATGTAAAAATTAGTAAGTAAACTAAATTACTTATGAAGCTACATCGGGACATTGAATAAAAATGTTATATCGTTAAGTTTTAAACTAAAAAGCCAATCAATTTTCCGATATAAATAAATATTTTTTAAGTGTGATGGGTGACTGTGTTTTTTGTGTTATGCAATGGCAAGACAAAAATTGCAAAACGAAGTAGTGCCAAAAAGGTACAGGGATTAATCGCAAGAAATTTCCACTAAGCTCGTGACACTCTAAATTCTTAAAATTAATTAATTATGCAAAATACTTTAAATCAATAAATGTAACGAATTGGAAGAATGTACAGATTTCAGAGTAGAGGCAAACTAGGATGGACACGATTTGTATTTTTCATATTTCTAAAAATATATTTTTGCAGGCCTAAAATGGGTTGTATCTTTTGAAAAAAAAACTCTACCCTAGTAGGTTTTACTGTACTGTAATCGAGAGTGGAATATCCTATCTTAATATATAAAATTCTTGTACGTGTATAAGTCACTGAACTGCTCCCAAACGACTGCACCGATTTTGATGAAATTTTGTGAAAGCATTAGAGCGGGTTACTCGGTGGTTTGGATTCATTCACCAATATTTTTTTTCATGAATAATAAACCTTCTGTAAATAATTCATGACTATGCTCATAGTTGGCGCTGATTGTTTATTTTTCGAAGCGCGAAATTTGGAACAAAAAATTTACACTTTGTTAAGAAATAATCTGGGATTTTTATTATTCAGTAAGTCGTTTAGACCCGACAAAAGTTTGATGATTTTAAGATTTCCTGCACACGAATATTTCTAAGACCTGCTTGACAAATTATTATTTTTTAATTATTCCCATTATTCCTTAAAACCTTATGTGAAAAAAAGACTGAAGAAAAAACTAGATTACTGATTTGACTACAAAACATTTGTTTTTAAATAATGGAAATAGTGAGCTGAAAGCTTGAACTGCCCCTCTTCACCACTTTGAAAGTTAGGTCGATTTGTTAACAAAAAGTTACACCATTTACTTCACATTCTTTTTTTATTTTCCACAGAATAAGTCTCTATGTGTCTATGTAAATTTATCTCGTAATAAAAAAAAAGGTTTTCATGGTAACGCTACGGAAAAATGGGTTCCCTGAATAGTTTAAAATATCTGCATTTAACAAATAAACAAATTAAATTAAAATTTATTTTAAAAAATTTTTTAACTTCTTACGCGCAAAATGTTGTATTGAATTTTCAAAGAGAATATTCAAGAACAGATAAAAATATTTTAACTGAACATTTAAGTGAAACGGATCTCTTGTAAAATAAGTACATATCCTGAAGAATCAAGATGGGCCCGAAAACCTTATCCTGTCTAAACGTCAGAATTAAAAATGATGTACTACATTAAAATTTTTCGATTCGGTTGTAGCAAAAGTTACAGTTCAGCTGCTTGCATAAAAAATTACAATTTTTCAAATTTTATAGGCGTTAACTATCAGAATTGTGTGTGTCAAAATAATTTTCTAGCTTTATTTCTTATGATTTTCCCTTTTGTTTTTTTTTAACCTGTTTAAATATAAACAGGAAATTAAAAATATAAAAAATACTCATTCAAAAATAAAATAAGTTTCCTATCATTCCTGCGCTGCTCGAACAATTGCCTTTATGACTGTAAAGTTTATCGAAAAATCGAATATCAAATAAGCGTCCGCTAGTTTTATATAATTTTTATAGTCAATAGTTTTGTTGAACAAACAGTTCTCCAATAAAAGAAATTTCTTCAAACACTGGGTTAGACTAACACATTTGAGAGTCAATTATTAACCCCAAGTACTCGAATTCATTGACTATCTCAATCTGAAAAAAATTATCACTACAGTCCTCATCACTCAATAATTCGACAATATAAATTATTTGCACTCTGGGGCATGGAAAAAATATTCACAGCAAAGGCAGACAGGCTGGAAAACATAACTTTAAATAAAGAGACACATTCTGAGTAAGCAAAGATCCCAGTTTGTATCTGCTATCTAATCTAAGACACTGCCTGAGTCATAAACCAATCCTATATCATTAGCAAATGCCCCCTGAAAAGGAACCCAAACAAGTTAATTCTGTAACGTTTATTGAAAAAAGTATTTGTCCGAGAACAGAGCCCTGCGGTACTGATATTATTTCTAACAATTTTTAATAATAAAAGTAAATATAACCAAAATTAATGTTAAAGCTGAAGCTTAACAAAAAGGCAGGGAAATTGGGATATGGTGTCAAGATGGGAATGGTATTCATGCATGCCAAAAAATGGGGACCTTTCGAGAAGTCAGTGTGTTTGAAATTAAATACACCTTTTTGACTTTCAAATTTGAATGGATTTTTCAACATGATCACCATTCGGTCCGATGCCCTTTTCCCTTTTTGAAGGCATGCCAACAAAGTTTTTAACCATTTCAAAAAATTGATTTTACAAACTCTGGAAATGTCACGAGGAATAGACGTTCATATCGTCGAGGAAACAAACGAGAAAACAATTCATATCGATACTAAGGTTATTTTACTTTTGCTGCAATGAAACAGCACTTGTTATTCTGAATAAAATTTATCTAATTTATTGGCATATTACTGTCTGCTGATCTTCCATTACTCCAAATAGTCAAATAACGCCGTGGGAGTCGAAGAAAACCGTTGCCATGACTTTTTCAGCAGACGAAACCGTTTTCGAAGTTCGCTCTTGAACTGCACTTGAAGAGTTACAAATTCTGTTTTGAAATCTGTACCCGAATCCATTTGCGGTCCACTTTCAGCACCAATCACAATATTTGTAAGATTCGCAAAAGAAACATTTCGATTAGTTGCAAATTTCACTTGCGTTAGCTTCGAAGTAGACAGCCAAATATCACGAGAGGTAACACCTGAGATTTCTCTGGACTCAATAGATATCCATTTCCTACTGATCACTTGAAGAAAGCTTAAATGTCTTTATAAAGATTGTAAAAAACCTCATTAATTTCGCCGGATAAATGAAGCTGTACATCGTCCGCGCGCAAATGCATAAATATCAAATAATATGGGTTCGAGAATTGACAACTGTGGCACTCCATGTTTGAGTAATTTTTATGCAGTAAAGCATATATTTGCAGAAAAATATCACTTCGGATATTCTGTAGATGCGACAAATATTTTATTCGTCGAAGCGGTAGCCAAAAACATGAAATCCTTAAAAATCCTTTCCCATTTAAAGCCTTGTCACATTTTTCCTGACTTATCAAATATTTAATCGCCCTAGTTTTATCCCAACTATCTCTACTCCCAAATCATTTCATATTAATCAGTATGTTCATCCTCCAGGTGGAACTGCAATGTAATCGTCACATTCAGCGTTGACTCTGAATAGAAAGCACCACAGGACAATTGGTCGATATGTACTTGCGTCGATGATACATTCACAAGAGAGTTTGTTTGATACCATTTAGTTCATTTGGACTCTGGTGCTCTGTTTCTATTGAAAAGTAGTTCATTCAATTGCGTATGGACTCAATAATTGTCCTTTGAAACTCAGTCGTGTACTGGCTCAACAAAACTCTTTGGGTTGACAACTGATAGTGCTCCAATGGTCGCTATCTGTAGGTCCTTGTGTATGTAGCTCTTCGGAAAGTAAATATTCGTGCGCTGCTTCTACTACTGCGTCTGTGTTTTTCATTCACTTGAATGACCGTGGTTGACATAAAAACAATGATACGGATGGTTGCAATGATTGAATTCTACAGGGTGCCACGCATCAATTATATTTTTACAACTTTTTGTTTTTAAGTGTTCCCGAATTTAAAGTGTTCTCAATTTTGTGTTGCCACTGAACTTGAATAGAAATTTTTCGAAGAAAGCATAAAAAATATGATCCTTTTAATCCATTGCAAGCTTAGGCTTTGAAGTAAGCAACAGTTTATTTATTGATTGTTGCAAGGGAACATTTAGGAAATTGAAAGAAATATTTGAGGTTTCACTCTGTCATGACTCGAAATGTAGCTCCACTGAGGAATCAGACAATCAAAGGCAATGTTATGATCCTTATCCGCAATGCAAAAATCTGCCTGGAAACCTTTTGAAAATCACCATGAAGAAAACTATAAACAAAGCTCTTGGCTGATGATGTGTCATGCAGCAAATGATGGATGGACTCGTTAAGTCCTTTCTCATTTTTCTTTTTGAACCATAAGAAGCCTAGACATCAATTGAATAACGCGGTGTCGATAATTTTGATACCGATAATTGTAGTTAACAATCTGGCTTGTGTGAGTGGTTTCATTGAATGAATAGCTCGATGGACATACCCTCGAATTTTCAGTCGAAAAACTGACTCATTTTAACATGATCAGTAAGTTTTCAATGAAAGCAAAATTCAGTATTGTTTATTGGGACCATTCAAGTATTTTTTTATAAATACTTCTTCTGTGCGTATGTATGTCACTTAACACCTCCTAAGCGACTGGACCGATTGTAAAGCAATTTTGTTTGTATATACAAGCGGGCCCCAGAATGGTTTAGATTCACACGACAATTATATTCATGAATATTTTGACTTCTTAGAAATCCATGCGAGGTGCGACTACCTTCTTCCCTTAAAGCATATTTTTGAACGCCGTTTCTTTTACCAAACACCTACTTCTGGTATGTTGACTGTCACGATTAGGCCAGTATTGAAGGCTATCCATGGCTTAGTGCGAAATATGATAGTGTTCAGGAATTTGCAAGGAATTGCGCTATCAAGTGATTTAGTGAAACCAGAAAAAGTTGACAAGGGCGATGAGTGGATGCTCAAAAAGAAACAGTACCTAATCAGAAAGATAACTCAAGTTTTATTCCTGTCAAAACAAATCGAAAACTCGAGCCTTTAGAAGAAACTCTTGGAGAGATCAAAAGTTAAAGAGAAATCTCAATCACTGCGGCAACAATTATAAGACGTCTATTTGGACGAATTTGCTTACGGCGCAAAAAAAGAATAGATGACTGGGTCAATGCTTAATAGGAACTTCCTTACACTGAAGACCCATTTAAGGATCTTTGGCACTAAGAGGAGCTGTTTCATTTGCCATTTATTCTTTCCACTTGGAGTTGAATTTATTCGTCTATAAGCAGCCGTCGTTGGTCAGCAGGCTTGCATTTCGAACAAAGAGGTTTATTTAACTATTCTAGATGAAAAGCCTTTTTTAAAAAGATCTCTTTACTATTTAAGGGTTCGTTTTTTTTAACAAAAGAATGACCCCAAAAATATGTCTAGCGTAAAGGAGTATGCCCAAAACTGTAAGAGCTGTTTTGAAACGAAAGGTACATGTGGAAAGATGTGTCCGGGAAACAATTCGAAATCTGTCTTTCGAATGTTTATACACACCTTTAGTGAGTCGAATTTTAACTCAATTTTACAAGCATATTTACAATATTGTCTTTCAAGGCTACAATGAAGCTGTCAGCTTAGATGGATGATGTCATTTATCCCCATACAAAAGTGTCTGTAGAGATAAATTGCTTTTTTCACATGATGCCCAGGCTTCGGACAAAAAAAATGTTTGAGGTCATTAAACGAACTCTCCAGATGGGTAACGTTGTTTTCACATTCATCTTTAAAAAACTACGAGCCTATAAAAAATGCCGGGTACAATGCCAGCAGATTTGTTTTTTAACAAACCCTATTCCAATAGAAATGAGTTCTTTAGTCGATAATAAAGTGGATCTTCCTTCGAGCTTTTTTTTGGGCTACTCACCGAAGCATGTTGTCCTTTTTTTATACCACGATTATTGCGTAAAATCTTCGACGAAGCCGACCTACAAAATCCCAATTTCTGCGAATGTCGACGAATGGACAAATCACGTCTACTTTAATACTGGCAGGTTCAGCAGCAATATCGATAGCATGATGCCCAACAGGATAAAATGAATGCGAAATGGCTTGAATTATTTGCTTAGATCACGAATCACACTTGAGCTGTCAAAACTTTTTAATAATAACAATTCCCAATCATATCCTTGCAATGACGAAACACCCTGTTCAATGTTGGTTGTGCGGCAAAAAAAGTGCGTGGACATGTGTTCCTCGGCATACTATGATGCTGGTTACTGCAAACACGATCGCTGGTGCTCACGTTTTATTCGAACAATATTGCTGAACTTTTTTGCTATTTGCTTTTGGTTTTCTGTTTTCTGTTTTTTTTTCTGTCGTTTTTATTCGTCCCAGTTTTGTCCTGTTGCTAGTGGCACAAGCACACATCCACCCACTGAAAGCAACATGAGACGAGTAGAACACAATGTCAACCTTATGGCGCATTTTATATGTGAGAAGAGATTTCCACTACGTAAACTCGAAAAATCTGTAGCGCTTAGGATAAACAACACATCATTGTGTCCTGCATGGTATATCCGGTCATTCCATCCAATCCGCATACGTTTGTTTCCGTTTGTGTTTGCCGCATTCGCATAGAAAATTGAGTAGTTAAACAGGACATTCTGTGGGTGGATGGAATGTGTGCTGAATAGGCAGACAGCAGGAGAGAGATCGAGAATGGAACAAGCATTACTTCTACAACAGTTGTCGAATGATAAATAATTCGTTGAACGAGAGTGGAGTGCATACTGCTGTTCGATGTGCGTCCATTGTGCAAATAGTTCTGCTGTGTAAGTCCTGCTGTAACATTGGCTGCATTTTCAATTGGAAAATCGGATTCATTTGAATTTGTTCAATTTTATTTTGTACCATATAGTCAGACACACACACACACAGAGAGACGAACAATTGACAAAAGGTTACTCTCTGTGCTTTAGATTTTCGATTTCTTTCCACTCCAGCTCCAGAAGGACCACTTTATTGCGAATGGTGGCATGACTGAGCGGGGATACTGATGCTTTCCTTAACAACATATTTGTTGGACTTTTCGCCACACACATTTTTTCTTGTTGTTGCTTTTTTTTTGTATTTGAGGTGGCATTTGTAAATTGTAAATGGCGTTGTGTGGTCAATGTACGATGCACGATACTCTTTTCGCAATTTGAATGCAGACTATGAGAGGTTTTGGTCCTTGTCCTTGTCGTCCTTGTCTCATGTAATTATATTTTATATGCAAATGTGATTGCTGATAAAAGAATGGAAACCAGTGGTTGATCATTATTAACAAGGACGATGCAAATGCCTTTAAGTATTAAAGACGATCTGTATGTTGTCTGGTACTGGAAAGAATCTGAGTAAAGCTTTTATCGTATTGCATTTATAATATTTTGCCAAGTATTTTACATTGGTGCATTAATGTCCATAAGAAAGGATTCATTGTTTGAAATTCCAATTTGTGTTGACGAAATTTAAAAGAAACAATATATTCAATCAAGTGAGTGAATTACTCAATCGGCTCGTGGTGCTCGTGGTCAGTTCGAATCAAACGCGCAAAATTGCGATCAAATTTTAACGATTCATCGTGTAAATGACCCTTTATTCCGAGACTGTTCACACTTCACATGCTACTCGATGGCTCTGCAACTCGTTTACAACGAATAACGAAACTTGACCTACTGATGTTAAAATAAGTTCACTGTCTTGACACATTTGCACACAATTCAACTCACATAAAAGTTCTTCGTCCGTGTCGCTCATTCAAATCGTTTAATTCAAAACACACAGTTATTGAAAGTTATACACAATTCACGAAACAAACTTATTCTAAGTATAAACTGAAAGTAAATCTCCAAAAATAATTTGTTTGACATATGAAACTGTCAACTGCATTTACAGTCTGTTTTCTCGTTCAATATTCTAGGTTTTGACTTAAATTTTAGTCCCTAGAATTCTGAACGCGGCCATTAGTAAAAATTCTGCCTAAACACCAATTGATTAGCGCGGTGTCGATAAATTTGGTGCCGATAATTGTACTTAACAGCCCGGCTTGTGTGCGTGGTTTCATTGAATGAACAGTCATTGGATACGTCCTCGAATTGTGAATAATTATTAACAGTCGAAAAGCTGAGTCATTTTAACATGATCAGTCCATTTTCAACGAAAGCGAAATTCAATATTATTTATTGTCACCATTCAAATATCTCTACATCTACACTTTACTCCTCCTAAGCGACTGGACAGATTTTAAAGCAATTTTTTGTGTACATATAAGCTGACCCCAGGATGGCTTTGATTAACTCGCCAATTATATTTCAAGAATATTTGACTGATCAATTAATGAATTTTTGTGCATCATTGGTGCGACTTCCTTTTACCCTTAAAGTATATTTTAAAACGCCGTTTCTTTAACTTCTTCACGAAAACGTGAGCTTTTTCTTACCTCAAGTCTCTTTACTGTGGGAACGTTGCCATCAAGGATCCAAAAATCGTCACTTAGTGCTGATCCACTACTTCTATTGAGAATGCGAAAGTTTTCCTTGCTTATGAAAGCAGTCCAATAGAAATGAGTCTCATCATTTTTTCTGCAAAATATCATGACCATTTTTTTGTGAACTTCAAAATTCGTTTAAATTTCGTGGACGAAATCTTGCCGTTTTTACATTATCCTTATTGGAAAAATGGAGTGATTTTGATGACTTGTGGTCAATTCGAAGCATTAATTGAGCCTATCAATCGATGTTTAAATATCTTACTGAGATGTAGTCTCGAAGAACTAGAACTTTGTAATAGTTTAAATGGCAGCACTTTGAAATGAGATGTAAAGGATAACGTAGTTCGTTATGAACCTGCCTTTCAATTGGAAGAGTTTCGGCCTATGATAGGCAAACAATGTTTGTTGAAAGAACGTCACTTAACGATATGAATGTATGTATATTTATTTCATAAAATAATTACAATTAAAAAGGCCTGCTACCGCACACTTAAAAATACAAAGATACGATCATACAGCATATCCTTCAACTAGTATAATTCAAGACAATAAGCTATAAAAGGGCAAAAGTGTAAGAGTAATATACTAGAAGGAAAGAACGAGTTAATCCCTCCATTTAGAGAAAAAAAGAGAAAATAAAGCAATAATAAATGAAGCTTAATAAAACAATATTATACTAAATTTCGCAGATAGGAAAAAATCAATATAATTACATAAATTTATCAATCAATCAATAACTAAATAAATAAATAAATAAATAAATGAAAAGATAAATAAGTGAAATCAAATAAATAAATACATAAAGGGATATATAAATAATAAAATTATTATTTTAAATGTTAATAAATGTTAAATAAATAAAAAGATTATACACTTCTGTGTTACACGATTCTTTTAACAAAACAAAAAATAAACATATTGAGTTATATGTGCGTCAATAGTTAACTTCATTAAGTTGGTTAATTGGAGGGTTTTCGGAAAAAATCGCATCTTATAAGAAACGTTTCGTTGAGTTTCAGTGCTCTGTTAGAGATCAATTCAACATTAGCAATTTAATGCAACTCTGCCGTGGAATACCGCCAAGGGAGATTCAACATCATTTTTAGTAACTTGTTCTTCATTGCTGGTAACCTCTTCACATTATATTTGGGACAATTACACCATACTGGACAGCCGTTTATTAATTTATTTTCAGTTGATAATTGCGATTTTCTGTTTAAAGAAGGATACATTAAATTGACAACAACAAATCAATGATTTGTTACAATTAGCATGGTTTTGTTAAGAATAGGTCTACGACTACCAACCTTTTGGAATTCACCACGAATTGTTTAGAACCTTTCTTAAAAAAACTATAAAAAGTCTGCATTTTCTGCATGGCACTGCATTTTATGTTAAAAATGTTATGTTAACTCTGGTGTACCTCAAGGGACCTACCTAGGTCTGAGGTCTAATCTTGTTAATCCTATTTGCGAATGATCTTCAAAATATCATTTAAAAACTCTTCGACATTAATGTATGCTGGCACAGTTTATTTAAGAATATAAATACCTTGTTTGACTGTGATACTCTCCAATGTGATCTTGAAAATTTTTTTGCCTGAGGGAAATGATAATCATTTATTGTTAGACATAAACAAATCTAATGTAATGAGCTCTGAGTATACTTATATGCTTATATAAGATGGTAGTTTAAATTACCAATCTTCCATTTACACGATTGCTAGTAGAGCCAACTCAAATTTTTCGATTTGTTAAATGAGTCTCGCACGAATTCGAAGACCCCTATGTCTCAAAACTTCTGTTCATAAGCTATTCTAGAGTATTGCTGTGCCAAATGATTGCCAGCCTAAAACAATCATATTGCTAGAATAGAATCGGTTCAAAGAAGATTTCCCCTATTCTGTTTGCGTTTCCTTCCATGCATAAAGATTGGATCTCTCGCCATTCGTAATCCGACTTAAACTCTTCGATCTACCTTCGAAACTTAGGGAATACCTTAAGCTGTGTTTGTTACAAAAATTGTAAAATGGTTCTATAAACCTGACGAATACTTTTTAATAGAATAAATTTAATATTAATGTTAGAAATTTAAAAAAACGTTCATTTTAATGTTAACAATTTCAATAACCTAATAAAAAGCCCTATGCAAAAGCTTATGTTAATTAGAGACGAATTCAGTACAACTTATTAAGCATATAAGGCAACGATTTTTAATTATGTATTGTATTACTCGTATTCAAAAAGATCATGTCTCTACCTGCTGAACAAAAATAAATAAGCATTCCAATAATATACAATGGGGGATAAAATACTGCGAATTGGGCGAACGCAAATAATTCTATATCGGATTTTCTGTGCCTTTTCTACTTAACCCATAGAGTAAACAAAATCAAAATACAACATTGTTTCCAACCATTTGAAACATCGTTCAATACTTCTGCTTTTCTCCGTGCAACTGCATTATAAGGGTAGTCATAATCCCTTAAAAATAAAGTTCATAGCAAAAAATATTTTTTTTTTCCTTACTTCAGTTTTTAATACATTTAAAACTAGTTTCAATTCTAGCACATCTACTCTCCACCCGATTAAAGCCCTTAGTACGGGCCATGTGTTCTTATCAACTGGACCCCGTGTTGTTCAAAAGATGCCCGTTGAACAATATCTCGAAACATCTTATAGGTTAGCCATATTTCCTAAATTGTTATACATGATCGACAGAACCAGTGACTCAAATAGTAAGGCGATGAACTCCATCCATAAAAATCACATCATCATCTTGCGTTGCGTGAGCCGACCCATAATGTCTTGAACCTGGAAAAAATAAGCCAATTCAATTTTTGTTTTTTTGAACAAGAAGCGTCTTTCTCTTGAAACTGGTAATCAGCCAGTAAGAGTAATTATTTCAATACACTCACATTATAAATCTATTCTGCCATTACAAATAAGCTGATCTAAAACTTGAATGCTAACCTCGGGATCTTCACTTATCGTTAGAGGTGGAAGAAGTCTGCAAAGTTTAAAGATTTCGCTAAAAAAAAACCCTAAAATGTGTTTTTGGTAAAAATACATTAGAACCCCATAGTCATCAGGATCAAGACGACAAAATAAAAACCGAATATCCAGCTCAAGAGGTGAAAGAATACTTAGCTGAACGAAATTATATTGTAGTGCCGCTGGCAAGGATCGCACGACACCTTTGAATAAATAATGGGTTGTAAGAAAGCTTCGGTTCCAACAGTAGAGGCTGGTTAATCCGAATTTGCGAATGAATGCTAAATATATTCCAGATAACCACGTCAGTTTCTGTGAATATATTTACATAAGACTCAAAACAATACTTCATTATAGAATCATATTGTTGTCCATCTGTTTGTCACCAACCTTAGTCGTAGAAACCAAGGTATCAAGTTGAAATTTATATAAAATACTTATAGCTGCGTTCCATTAAAGCTGTTAAAAAAGCAAGCTTCTTCTATGTCACGAGATGTGGCTGTTTTTATCGTATATACTCACATGAGAAATAAAAACTGATGGAGTACTTCACGTTGACATAGAATCGTGATATTTGGTACAAAGCAATGTTTTACAAGTGAATTTATTCTCTCAATGCAAAAAAAAAAAATCTTTCTAAAATCGCCTACAAATTTATACGGAACCTTCATTGCGCGAGTCCGACTTGCACTTTGCTAGTTTTTTTCTTCTTTTTTTTTAAAGACCATAAAAGCTTAATTGAATATTTTTCAATGATTTTCGTTTTATAAAAATAATAGTAAAATTTCTGGTTACTCGACGTATGAAACCCTAGTGGAGATTTGGTGAAGAATCACCCAAGGAAACCGCTTCTACTTCTGTTTGGTGCAAAAAATGGGTTCAAAACTTCTTTCTCGGAAGACGTATGTATTTTCTTTAAAACTTTAATCCTGCCAATTGTGCTATATGAAGCCGAGTGCTGGAAAATTAGCAGGAAAGCAGAGCAGGTTTCGAACACTTTCGAGAGAAAAATTCTTCAACGAATATTTGGTCCCATATACAAGGAGGGCTAATGGGAGAGAAAATATAAACGCGCACTCTATGATGTGAATGACATCGAGCGAATGTACAATAATGCTCCAGCAAAGAGGATCTTCGAATCACAGCCCCGAGGTTCGTGACGACAAGCAAGACCGAACCTACGTTCCAAGGATCAAGTGATCGCGGATACCAGAGCGCTTGGTCTAAATAACTGAAAGCTGATGAATTCAGGCAGAGACTCTTCACAGGTTGGAAGCCCGTTCAGTAAAAAGTAAGCAAACCCCGGCTGGTTTGGTACAAGGCCATTCCATCAATTCATTGTCGATTGTTCTGCTGTCTAATTTACAATAAGCATTTTTCTTTTTCTACACGTTGAATCGGATTTTGACGACACCCGATGAAGTAAAATTCAACAGCGTCAAATCGCAATTCTGTGGCAGCCTTACAGGATTAACAAAAGAACTGTCTCACGATTGTTTGAGGACAAATGTAGAACTTCTTCTGCTGAAACTGGAACCTTATCTTGTCCAAGTCCTTTTCCTTGATTTCTAATCAGAACAAATTGGTATTCTGTGGCGCTCTTTTTTTTCCTTGAAAGTAAACTTCAAACTTACTCTTAAGACAAGCTTGCTACTAGCAACTGAGTTAATTGGACCGAAATCTTTTTTTACAAACTTTGTACGATTTCAAAAACACCCAATGTAATTGATTTTTCAAATTTGTTCAACGTTGTTCATAAAGAAATCAATTAATTTCGTTCCGCGAGGATCGAGTTTCTGTCAATTTTTGACCGCCTAAAAGCTGACAGCCTGTCAGCGGCCAATACACGAATTCCGAACGAATTTGAAGCCGCCTTGTGATGTATTTTATTTCTTCAATCAGTCGGCATCAGAATACCTTTAAATTGTATTTGTATAAATGATCGTTTCAAAAATTCTTATTTTCATCTCTCTTGTCTTTACTTTGCATCGGATAGGGTTCAGAAAATCACTACCAGACGTCGCGTCGCATGACAACACCAGTTATATTGTGTTGCGTTTTTAAGGAACTCGGTTTTTGTATTTGTGTCTTTAAATCATTTTTTTTATTTGTTTTTAAAGCGGCCAAAATACATTTTTATAAAAAAAAAATTCCAAGTGTCTACCGCTTGCAGCTCAGACAGATTGACGGACGAACGGATAGCGGAGGCTCAGCATTTCTATACGGAACCCTAAAATTTCCACGGGAAAACAATGATACTACTGTGTCCAAAAAATAAGGTGACATATGAATTTAAACTGCGCTCGTCGAAGGATTTGGAAATTTTTCTTTCTTTTTAGGTTGGTAGTACTGTCAGTGACATCTATGTGAAATTTCATGTCAAAATATATTCATACTGTTTGAGATACGCGTTGTTTTGTGAGCTGCTTAAAGGGAGTTTTTCCTTTTTTGCGATGTCGAAATTTATTGAGCAAAGAATTTGCATTAAATTTTGTTTGCGGAATCAATTTTTGCTGCGAGGATGGTGCAGAAAGCCTTTGATGATGAGGCTATGTCTTAAAAAAAATGTTTACAAGTGGTATAGTGATTTCCAAGCCGGCCGTGAACGTGTCGAAGACGAAGAGCGTTCTGGGCGACCATCAACCTCAACCGATGAAGCTCACGTCCAACAAATCAAAGATTTGGTGTTGAAAAATCATCGATTAACGATTAGAGACCTTGCTGATGAAGTTGGCTTATCGAAAGGCTCAGTCAATACCATTTTGAAGGATGCTTTGGGCCTCAAGCGCGTCAAATCTCGACTGGTACCGAAAACATTGAATTTTTTGGAGAAAAGGCGTCGCGTTGAAGTGTGTGAAACAATGCTTTCCGACTACCAGGATGTCATGAAACGCATTATAACTGGCGATGAGACTTGGATCTATGCTTACGACCCCGAAACAACCGATCAATCGAGCGAATATCGTGCCAAAGGAGAGCCGAGACCAAAAAAACCGCGCCAAACTCGCTCAAAAATCAAGGTCATGTTGACTGTTTTCTTCGATTATCGTGGTGTTGTGCTTTATGAATTCCTTCCAACCGGCCGAACAGTCAACAAGGAATATTATTTGAACGTTATGCGTCGTTTGCGTAACGCTATCAGCCTAAAAAGGCCGGAATTGTGGAAAGACAATTCTTGGTTTTTACACCACGATAATGCACCATCCCATACCGCACTCGTAAGTCGTGATCATTTCGCCAAAAACTCAACCCATATCGTTCCGCAACCACCGTATTCACCTGATCTGGCGCCGTGCGACTTCTGGCTGTTCAACAAGCTCAAAACCGCTCCGGGGACACCGTTTTGATACGATAGAGGAGATTCAAGCCGCAGCGAAGACGGAACTGAAGGCCATCCCGGAAAGTGACTACAACCAGTGTTTCAAAGATTGGAAAATCCGTTGGCATAAGTGCATTGCATCGGGAGGGGATTACTTTGAAGGGGATGAAATTGATTTGGAAGAATAAATAAAGAATTTTCAAAATAAATACAATGTCACCTTATTTTTTGGACACAGTAGTACAAGCCAAAACTACCAACCGAATAGACTGTACGGCATGCAGTTGATTTTTCCATGCCAAATAAGCCGGACATATTTAACCCGATTCCCTGGCAAACATGAGTTGTGGTGTGCAACACTAAAGTCAACTTACAATTCTAATAAATAATTCCTCACCCTGTGCTGTGTGTTCTAAAATTGATTTTCGGCAAAGGACACACACGTAGTAGGTACCTACCTACAACATCCTATTTGCTGTGCTCCACTTGGCACAATTTCAATCTAATTTCCTCTCGTTTATGCATAAAAAGCCTTATCATGGCAAAAAGCCGCTTGTAAAACATATTAAATATGGCAGAGCAGCCGATGAAAAAAACAAAAACAACAACAACCAACTCTACAATGTGTGTGTGTGTGCAACCGATTGCCTGCCCGCTCGGGTATTTGAATAAAGCATTCGAGATCCCCGAGAACTTCATGCTAAGTGAGCGACGCAGCACTAAATTAATTGAATTTGCCTGTGTATGCAACACACCCTGTGTATGCAACTGGCGTCTTTGTGTTGAGCTGCAGTAGCAGTGGCAGTGGCAGTAGCAGTGGCATCATCAATATATCGTCCTTGTGTATCACGTCACATCACATCGCATCGCATCATTGCTCTGTTTGTTGTTATCCTGTGTGCACATGTGCATCTGTTGTTTTTCTCTATTTTCAATTTCCTCCTAATCAGATAAACTGTTTTGCATTAGACAAATTTGTTTTATACTATATGTGCGGAATGAGGTGCAGCGCATCGCATCGCATCGCATCGCATCGCCCCCATTCATTTTGTTTGCTTTTTCGATGGAAATTGTGCACCCGAGGTGGAGGACAATCCCCTTTTTTGGCAAGTCAAACCACGTTCCAGAGCCACTCAACTGGCATTCGTGTTTTTAGCTGCTATGCCATTTTATCTTTGAAGTTCCATTAAAGCCAAAAATTGGAGAACCCTCATCGTACAGGACGATCGAAGGATATAAAAACAAAAATAAATGTTCGAAACGCTCGAAACATAAATTTGTACATGCACTAAAGCAGCCAGCAGTGGTCATTAATATTGGAAAACAACACTAAAAAAAACAACCTCTTTCTATAGATGACGATCGATGATGGTGATGGTGCATCGGAAGTGCATTCTCACTCCTGTCGCGGTTCCAGCATGCACTTGATGAGTGCGTTTCTGCATCTCCCTATAAAGTTGTTGAAGTTAGATAAATTAAAACGACAAAAATTGGCTTGAATGAAGGTGGAAATTTTGATTTGGAAGCGTATGTGTGCATGTTCCATGACTGGGGGCATCTGATGGCTCTTTGGGTGTGCCTCCCCCCCTCTTTTGCATGCCATTTCTTTATAGTTGGCTCCACTACATTACGATATTTGAGTAGAATTTCGAAGCCGGATTTGTGCATTTATTTATTTTATTTCGCGTGCTATAAACGTGAGGGTAGGCATGAGGGTAACCGCCCCCAAAGGCTTCTGTTTTCAGCAGCGACGAGTGCTCGGTCCGAGATGGCTTTGCATTGCGCCTTTACCCCTTCTCGGTGCTCGCTATGGAATGCCAGAGGAGCTTAATGAAGTGCATATTGCATTACGATGCCATTACTATAAATTACTAATGACATAACGGTAGTCAGGATTGGGTGTATCATATCGTATCGTATCGTATGTGTATACGGCAGGGGTAGCAAGCCTAGATGCACTCCTCATGAATTTATGCATCGGAACCCCTTTGGAAGCGATGAATATGTAATTTTTGTTAGGATTGAAAGTTTGCACTGCAATTGCTGGCATACAACGTACCTCGAAATGGGGTTCGATTAGGATTTTGCTATAGAATGGTTTGAGTTTTAAAATGAGTCAGACGCTTGAATTGGGGGATGAGGGAATGGGGTGACGATTTGCCTGCTATGCAGTTTAAAGTTTTACGACACTCAGATTTTAATTATAAAATTGAAAGCAAATGAAGGAAGTTTTTTTCTGTTTTTTCTATCACTCCTCCTCAGCAACACTTTCTCGAAGATTTTTACTTCCAAAAAAGTATCACTTCTTTTCTTTTTCTTTTTCTTTAACAATAATTTCTCTTACTAAAAATGTGCATTTCGTGCGAGCATACAATTATAATATCTACCAAAAATGAGTATTTTTAGGGTTCCGTACCTCAAAAGGAAAAACGGATACATTATAGGATCACTTCGTTGTCCGTCTGTCAGTCTGTCACGACCTCTTTTCTCAGAAAAGCGCATAATAACTGTGGTCTGAAGTTTAAAATGAGTCAGACGTTGAGGTTTGAAGTTGAAAAAAAATAAATAAACTTCTAGATCGATTCAGTCAAAAGCTACGACTGTTTATACAGCAACTTTAAAAACTGGAAAGGGAATCAAAATCGTTGGTATTTTCTGCATATATAGAGTCAAAAAATATAACAGGAAACAAAGAAAAAAATCCAAAAACTGTTTATTTGAAATAACATCACAAATTTTCATTTTCAAAAGGCAAATAAATTTTACGTCAAGAAGGCTATTTGGAATTTAAAATTAGAAAATTTTTTACTAAATTGCACCGTGGTACGGAACCCTTCATGTGCATATTCTTGGCCACTGTTATTATTGACAGATCTTTCGATGCACTAACGTACTGTGACGAAGTGTCAGCCGAAATTTGTTTTCGAATTAGTACTTTTTTGACAGAAAAGAAAAACATTTAAGAATCCTGTACATCTTCACTTTTCTTATGCTATTAGTCACTTGGTTTTCCAACTGACGCTGTTGTGCCTTAAGTATTTTATTGTGCAACTTTGTTTTTCTAACTTCCCATCGGTAATTTCTTGTAATCGGACTTTTTCGCTTTTCAAAATTTAAACTCATCTCCACTTTTCCAAGTCCCGGGAGTCGGATTCCATTTTTTTTTAAATATATCTTTATGTGTACTTTAGTGCGTGCGTATTATTTCGTCTCGCATATCTTGGAAACGAATAAAGATATCGATTCAAAATTGAAGACAAAAGTTCAACTTCCGTGTAATATATAAACATATATGTACATATATACACTGCCGTTCATAAGTTTCCAGACAGTAAATTCTGTCAGAAAAAATCATATAAATTTGTTTGCCGTTTGCTTCATTTAATTTCAAAATTTATCCCAACTAGATTTATCAAAATACTGCAATATATAGTTTCAATCGATCAACTGCTTAATGTTTTTGAATGCTATTGATCTTGGCCAAAGGCCAAGTGCCTTTAAAACATTTTGACTGCAAACTTTGATCACAATCGGTATTTTTTAAATTAAGTGGAAGAGAGGTTAGAAAAATGACTCACTACTATAAATGAACCTCGAGAGTGTCAAAGTTGATTAGACTGTCAATCTATGTAATCAAAAAAGTTTCAAGAGCTTTTGTTTATCATTGAACATATCTAAAAGTTTAAGCACGTCCTTTTCGAGAAGCCTTAAATTCTCATGCTAGAATTATTGTCATTTTATTTGGAATCGTAATAAATAATTAAGATATGGCGATAACACTTTTCGAAGGATTGCACAAGGATTGTGTCCTACGAATTCCCAGTCTTTTGGTTTATTATTTTTGTTAAAAAAATGTTAACTAAATTCTTCAACTCCACGTGTATTCTTCATTCATTTTGAAGTCATTTTACCACCAGTCTTTGTGGCTATCAAGGCTTGTTTAAGGAGACACATCCTCTTATCAACCTCATGTATCCTTTTATTATTATTTTTATACCCATAACTATGTTACTTAAATACCTAATTTATGTAACAATTGTTCTCAATTTAACAAACAATTTTTTATGAACAAATTCTTTTTCTCTTTTTTTTTCAGGTAAGAAAATCTGCCGGTAATGGAAATGCCAGATCGATGCTTTAACCTTAATTATTTAAAAATCACATCTTGTGACGAATGAACAGATAAGTACATTTTTTAAATCGCTTTTCAGATGCAGATTTCTTAACACGAATACTTTTTTATTTTAAAACGAACGCAACATTAAGACTCAGTTAGTGCAAGGAACTTAAAGAAAAGTTGTTAATTGGTGTAAAAACGTATCTTTAAATAATGATGTAGGTTCAGTCTACACGAACATGTAATTCGCGGCTAAAAAGATTGCCTAATTGGTCACATTATCAACAAAAATAGTCATGGGGCCCTGTTTTCGGTTTTTTTTATTCGTGGGTCAACGTAGAAAATGGTGATCATTTAAAATGAGGGTCGCATGAAAATACTTTATGAACCGTTTTCAACAGTGTGCACAGCTTAATGGACGCTATTGGTTTCTCATAATTTGTTTAAATATAGAACCCGCAGCCTTGAAGTCGCACATTGCATATATTTTAATTTTTTTTCTACTTGTAATGTAATCCCTGTAATAAAGTTTTTATTTCCATTCGACGAAAAAAAAATAAAAACAACTGAGGTCCAAAATAACACATAAGGCGTGAATATTTGAATCATTTTTCTGCCACTATATTCCTTTGAGTAAACTCCCAAAAAAAAAACTTTTAAGCTCATTTTTCGCAGTCCAAGCTTGTCCCAGTTGAATAGACCTAGCTTTTCGGCATCCGCGATAAACCATGAACCCGAGGCGGTCTTGGCTGGAGCCAGCCTTGTTTTTCATTTGCTGAATCCACAGTCTGGTACATCTCGTTAAGTTTGCGGTTGTAAATTCGCCTCCTCGCAGACACGAAAGTATACTCGATGGAGACTTTATGCTTCGAAGGCAAGACGAGTGTTTTGTAGAGCATGATTTTGATCCTTCGAGTTAGGAACTTTGATTCTAGTACCAAGAATTACCTAAGAAAAGTTTTCGCCAGATCTCCTGTCTTATAGATGAGCTCCTCAGTGTTATACCCCACGATTATATTGTTTGATCCAGGATGGTGTCCAACGTTTCAGCCTTTTGCCTTCTGTGTAAATAAATAGCCCTCGCATGATTTCTGTAAGTAAAAACTGAGTTGCAAAATTCGCATGACAGCATCAGCTTGAATAGAATAATTTTGCGAAAAAGGGCGACTAAACGATCGACATTTTTACAGGAGAGAGATAAAGCCAATCGAGCATGATTTAGTCAACGTCTGTTCTATAGCCTGAAGCAGAACTGTGGAAGGGTTTTTTTCATTGCAAGTTTTTCTCTTCTCCGATAGATTTGTATTCTTCCTTTGCTGCTCGAGTTATCCTTTACATCATCAGCGCCTCATCTACTGTCTTCTTTTTCTGCTGGAACACTTCATTATACTATATACCACAAATTTTCCTTCTGAGTTGATTGGTAGTAGGAAGTGGTCTCGGCTATTTCTTAAATTATAGTGCGCTTTTGAGGTAGGCAATGTCTTTAGCTGTCTTGGGACTCTCGGATTTTCCGATGTACTGAGGCAACTACTGTTGAACCGTCTTATTGTTTCCTGGTGCACTTTAGCCTTTTACAGTATTACGGTCAGTATTAACACCTGTTATCGTTCGTGCGTCTATAATGTTTTGCGTCTTGCTTCAGTCAGCACGTGGTTGATTAAGTTGATATTTCGAACACCGGGTGTTGCTGTGTGGATCTTACTAGTGAGGAGGTCTTAGGCAACATAATCCGTCGTTTTCGTTTCGGGGTGGCTATACTTTGCGATCATTCCGCAAAAAATATATACGTGTCTTTTTTATCAAGAACGAATATGACTTCGAATCTTGGACATAGTTTGTAAGCTCATTTCAAGTTTTCATAAAATTCCACTCTCATAGGACTTCCACAAGTTTCGTCAAAGTTTGGTTTTTTTCCCCAGCATTTTATGAAAAATTTGTAGAGGGCGCTAAACTCGAGGCTGCAGAAAAAAAATATCTCCATGCCGGACATTTAATCTACGGATCTGCGAGTTTAAAACAAAAACAAAAAACGTCCTTTAATAGAGGAAGGTTTGCCTCGTAGTAATTCACCACCGTTTGACAAAAATCGATAGTAAAAAAAAATCGTGACTTTGGAAAAATATTGTTCATAAATCGACCTTGATTGATTTGATATTGTGAATTTTTGTGAATTCTTTTTTATTACCACAGAAAACACTTTAATAAAGGGTCGTGCGAAATTTTATCAAAATCCATTGAGCGGTTTCGGAGATTATCTGTCCTCCAGTTAAAAAAAGTGCCAAAATTATGTAAAGATTGGTTCCACTTTTCGGTGAGACAAGTCAACAAATCACCTGTGGATCTGTTACTACGAAAACCTGAAAACCATATTGCCGGTCATTTAGGAGTTTTCGTGATTGAAGATATTTCATAACTTACTTACTTAACTTATGGCGGCGCTACAGTCCGGGGTGGACTTGGGCCTCAACCAACATGCATCTCAAGCCATCTCGACCTTTTGTTAACTGCCTCCAGTTTCGCACGCTAAGTTGGTTGAATTCCTTTTCCACTTGAGCGCGCCACCGGGGTCGCGGTCTTCCTCTGCTGCGCCGTCCCTCGGGGATGGATTCGAAGACTTTCCGGGCCGGAGCATTGGTTTCCATCCAACTTTGGATCTTCACTCTTCTGGCTAGGTCAATGTCGCTGAATAGCTCGTATAGTTTGTGATTGTATCTTCTCCTCCACTCACCGTCTATACAGACAGGACCGAAGATCACCAGAAGAATTTTCCCCTCGAAGCAGCCAAGAGCAGCTTGACATGACAGCACGTCGCGTTGTCTGAATCCTTTTTTGACACCAAAAGTATCGGTTAGGTCTCCACCGACCATGATGGAGCAGCGTGTATTCTCCATCGTCATCCTACACAAACGGATGAGTTTGGTAGGGATGACAAAACTAGACATTGCGCTGAATAGGCCGTCTCTATAAATGCTGTTATACGCGGCCTTGAAATCGATGAAAAGGTGGTGGGTATCGATCTGTTGATCCTGCGTTTTTTCCAAGATTTGCCGTGAATATTTGATCTATTGTTGATTTTCCTAGACCAAGTTGTTGACGAACGCCTTTAGGCGCTCCCACAACACGGCAGATAGGATCTTGTAGGAGATGCAGAAGACTGATTCCTCTATAGTTGGCGAAATTCAGAGGGTCTCCTTTTTAGTGGATTGGACAAACAATGCTGAGGTTCCATTCATCGGGTATGCTTTCCTCCGACCATATTTGACAGATGAGTTGGCGCATACGCCTGACCAAATCATCGCCTGCCTGCTATCTTCACTTCATTCAGGTCGGGTGGAAAGAATTGTTGATCTGCATCGTCCCTTTCATTCGTATTGAATGGTTCGTTCTGCCTCACAGCGGGATTTGGTTCTTCGTCGTCGTGGTTCCTCCATACCATCAGCATCGACTGCGATTCTACTTGATCATTCTTACAGGCTTCGGTTCTGTCTTTATAACCTTGGCTCCTAATTTTTACCCTTTGGTAGGATTTCCTTACCTCCAAGATATTTCATGCAGACAATTAATCAGCGTTTCCATGACCTTGGAAAAAAGGGACGTAAGTGCTATGGATCTTTAATTGGAGGGAGAAGAAGATTTGCCTTTTTTAAGGACAGGCTGGACAAATACAGTTTGCTATCTACTCGGGAAGAGACCAGAAGAGAAGGACAGATGAAAAAGCTAACGCAATGGTTTTGCCAGCTCGGTAGCAGACTTCTTCAGAACAATTCTGTGTCATCCGAAATGAGTGTCGGAATCGATGACGACGTAGAGTTCTTTATATTCTTCACGAAGGACCAAAATTGTTTACTACCACTGGTACAACGTAGTATTCTTTGCTTTAATTTAAGTCTATTCGTACGTCGTAGAAGAGCACCACAGTCATTGCAGACTCGTCGAAACTTTTGTCCGGTTTTCCTCTGAAGGGTTGGCTTTATAAAACCGAAAACTCAGCTCACGCAACCTGACAGCCGCTTTAAAGCTCGTGTCATGAATTCTCTTTTGGATGTGAAAAGAATAATCGCACTTAACTACATTCAGGTAAGCGTACCGGGCGATAACTGAATTATTGAGTCGATTTGACGTAAAATTCAACGACGTAAAGTTGTGCTCATGGCCCAATTTAGAGAAATCAACTTTAGCTGTCCACGCAATGAAGTTGTCCCATCAAGGACATGGTGACATCAAAGTAAATTCGCGTTTGTGAGCAATTACCACCAAAGATAACCACTCGCAGGCTTACCTTTATGCTTGTATTATCAAATCTAATATTAGCTGTCATTTCCAGAGTCCACGTGCTTTGAAAGTTTGAAAATTCCTTCAAATTTTTTTCTATTACACAGGAACATAAAAGATAACACTTATGAGCCTCCGGCACGAAAGTCATCATTAATATCCCATTCCCGTGCGAAATAAAAACCTCACAAAGGCCAAAAGCTACCATGCATACCATGCGAGCCGAGTCAAGCCTTGCCCACATTTAATCCACCCTTTTCGCTTTGTATCAATGGTTCATCATCATTACCTTTATCCTCGGCTGGCCATTTGTTGGTCGGTCAGACATATCAATGATGGTCATCGATATAGGTAAAGAATGATACAGTTCACATCGACATGTAAGGGTGGCCCACACCCCCTACGACAAAAAAAAAACGAAAACGAAAAACAAACCCTTATCGTAGAGGTGAATATTTATGCATTGTGGCATGTTTTTTTTCCAACCCGAAGGTAAGGTTTAAAGTCAAACCTACCGATTGATATCATCATGCAGGTGTGTGCATGTGTATAGAATAAAAGAATACCCTGCCCGGGTATTGGGAACTTTGAAGGACTAATTAACATAATGGATTCATTGAGATGAGGACGGTTTGTTTCAACTTGTATCTGTATTTATGAATTGCTTGCCACAAGCCCCACAGGACTCATTTGCCAATGAACCGCAAAAGGACGAATGTGTGCTGATGTGTAATATAATAGAATATGTAAAAATCCTGTACTAGCAAAAAAAAAAAAATAATCTACAAAACATTAAAAGGATGCGTGAATTCAAGAAGCAAAATGAAAACGATTTTTAAAAATGTAATGCCTTGTGGCACTTATCGGTCGGTCGGTCAGTTGAAGCGATAAAAGGGTTGGAAATGACTTTCGTTCTTTTCTGTGGGGAAAAGCTACTGCTACGTTTTCTTCCGTTTGGCTAAGTGTCCTTTGGGCCGTATGGTCTTGGGCCTACAAGTTGTCTTTTCACAACCCTTTCATGTCGCATTTTTGACTCAATGAATTCGTGAACGGGTGGGAGAATAAATACCAGCACGTGTGGGCATTTGACAATTTTTTTGTCCTGAAAAAAACAAAAATCCACAAATACAGACAACATTGGAAGGGTGCAGTCTACTGTGTGGCATAAAAAAAAAAAACGGATTTCCTCGAAATTTTATTGATATTGCTTCTTTTTTTGTAATTTTATTTTTTTCAATAAGAGGGTGTCAAAAGGAGTTGCCGTGGCTTGAGATTTTCTTTAGCGTATTCGTTAGTGTCTTTGAAACTATGACGGATATCGTTTCTCTTAGGATCAAGAGTTTCATAATTATTCCAAACCTGCACCGTATCCCGGCACGAGGGCATACAGCTGTTGGGATACGCAAGCGATATTTATATCGGGGCTCGCATCCAACGTGCCGTCATAAAAGCTTTCAAGGCGTTTCAAGAAGATACTAGATGAATTAAAATTATCATCTTGGCCAAAATTTCATAGTCGGAATACATTTAATTGGTATTAAAGTAGGAGTAGAAAGCAATGCTCTCTTGGCTTACCCAAACAACAAGGATTGTTACTTTCAACTGGAAAAACCAAATCATTCACCATAAGTAAGAGTTTAGAGCAGATTCAAGAGACCTTAAAAAAAAACACCTTATAGAATGGGACAACTAGAGGAGGAGATGACTTCCGAAATTTGACAGTTGATAGCGGCCATATTGTTGAAGCTACACCTGTCAAATTGGCTGTCATTTATTCAGAAGTTTCGCCAAATCATCATAGACGGACAAAGAGTTCACCACACGTGCAAATAATAAAATTGTTTTATCAAAATGGTTGTTCTGTTCGGGCAAGGTTCCGCGCGCTTCGCCCATTTTACGGTCGCCATAATCGTCTTTCCGAGAGGACTATTCGCAGTATGATGGATAAATTTGGGTCCGCTGGTTCAATAAATGGTCAACCAACACACGTGTGCCGACGAAACGCCGAAACATCGCCGCAGTTCGTGAGAGTGTGCAGGTGAATCCGAGGCAGTCGATTTCTCGTCGCTTACAAGAACTCGGCCTTTCGCAGACCCAATTTTGCTTCATGATTTGGATGTGCACTCGTATAAAATTCAAATGTCCGAAGAGCTTAAGGTAAACGATCATAGACAACGACGCGTGCTCGCTAAATGGGCTCTGGAGCATTTAGGAACTGACTCTAATTTTCATCGAAAAATCGTCTTCAGCGATGAGGCCCACTTTTGGATGAATGCGTACGTCCGCAAACAAAATTGAAGAATTTGGTACGATGCAAATCCATATGAGATCCCAGAGCTTCCAATGCATCCCGAAAAAGTAACTGTTTGGTGTGGATTTTGGGCTGGCGGCGTCGCGTCATCTGTGCATATTTCTTTGAGAACGACGTTGGCTAAGCCATCACCGTCAACGGCACTATAAGTCGATGATCACCAACTTCTTTTGGCCTGAATTGGATTATATGGACACCAACGACATGTGGTTTCAACAGAATGGTGCTACGTTCCACACAGCTCACGCCACATTGGAAACTATGCACGAGCGATTCGAGGGCATGGTCATCTTATGTGAAGATGATGTGAACTAGCCACAGAGATCATGCTATTTGACACCGTTAGACTTTTTCTTGTGGGGTTTTCTGGTCGCAGGACTATGTATGCGATAAAGGCACACACCAGAGCAGCCCTCAAAGCCAACATTACACATGCCATCGTTAAATTGAGTTTGATTTATGTGCGAGGGTCATTTGATCATTTCCAATGCTCGCCACGCAGAGAAGTCGCGGCGGACATTTGAAGGATGTTTTATTCCGTACAAAAAAATGTCAGTGATAGTGGAAGAGCTTAATGAAAGAAGGTTTAGTTTGGGAGTCAAAAATCAGTCGACTTAGATGATTCGCACACATGAAACGAACTGCTTTAACTGAGACTGTCGAAAAATCCCAGCTACAAAACAAGGAAAGAAAAATCAAGCATCGCTTGTGCCGAGAAGCTTGTTCAAACAAATTAGAAGCAACGTGACCGTTTCTCTATCAACCAGTTTTTTCTCCTTTGAATAGTGTTTCTTTCATAAAGAATTCCTTGTGAAGTGAAGATGAAACACAGTTTTTATAGGCTTCAAGATAAGTCCCTGTATCCAAACGATATAATGTCTATCGATAAGGCGCATGTACTTTTTATTTCGTTTATAATTTGCTGGCTTTCTTGTCCTTGAGAGAACGGTTCGCACAAAGAGCGATAAGGTCTAGACAGCTTATGTCTGGTAGGCTCGACCGCTAAGGGTGAGAGACAAAAAGGGTTCCTTCCAGCAATACTTCATCGTCTGGTTGTCAACTTCCTTTGATCACTTAATCCTGTAATGATAGCCTTAAGGCTTATAGAATGTTAGAGCCTTGGTAGGAGCAAAAATAATCCCTCCACTAAAGATAAAAATCAGTCAATCTGTCTTGAAAAGATTTATTTATTTATTTATTTATTTATTTATTTCGTTCTATCGTAAATTTTCATTAACTAGTTTGAAAATTAATTTTGATATTTACTAAAATTATTATATTTATCCTAAGAAACTAGATAAATGTAAATATTGTATATTTGTATGAGGGTCTCAAGTTTGGATCTAGAAAGTAGCCAAATTTTCAGATCAATGCAATGGAATTGAGAAAACACCTACTGTGCTCTTTATTGATGGTAGGGGCGACCACCGTATGCCTATTTCTTAGCAAGTAAACTTCATTTCCTTTGAAATTAATGTGGCCACTTCTGACAAAGAAATATTTAAGTGCTTTGCATATGTAAAGATATCGAAGAGGAAGAATGTTGTCTGATTGAAATAAAGGCCATGAGTGTTCGAATTTATTTTTTTGGTATATCAAACTGATTATATTCTTTTAAGCTGTAACAATGTGCAATAAGTTCATAACACATGCAAGACCATACTCCAGATGTGAACGAACCAGTGCATAGTTTGCTGTACCAGCTTCCGTAGATAATACATTTTGTTCATTGCGATGTAAAGCAACTTTTTGACTGCAATAATATGAGACTTCCAGTACAATCTGTTGTCTATTAAAACGCCTAGACTCCTATACTCTTTAACTATGACATAACAATTATCGGAACACGATATATTATCACACCTTGGGTGGTGGAAACGAATGTCATCGATAAACAAGCTAGAGTGTGACAGGAGGAAAAACATTCAGCATTTGTGGTAGTTAAACCAAATACCAAGCAGATGTAGATCGCATGTAACTTGATTTTTAATATCAGTTATATTCTTGCCAGCATATGAGAGTATAAGGTCGTCCGCATAGCCAATCAAATGTCCTCTAAGAGGTATGGTTAAAATGGAAAACATGTAAATAAGAAAGAGTATTGGACCAAGTACCGATCCTTGTGGAACTCCATTATTCGGACACTGTTTTTCTAACTTATATCACCATTTATCTTTCCTTTTTGTTTTCTCGTGGCCAAGAATGACTCAAACGAATTAAAAGCTTCTCCTCTTAACCCGGCATGGAACAGTTTTTGCACTAATATTTCATGGTTCACTTAATCAAACGCCTTTGATAAGTCGAAAAAAATGCCAACTGATTACAGCTTAATATCTAGATCACAATGTATTTAAAAAAAAGGCGATTACTGCATCCTCAGTACAGTAAAGAACTTGGTTTTATCTAGGAACGCAATCATTCTATTAACAATAAGTTTTTCAAATAATTTTGAAAATACTGAAACCAAGGATATAGGTCTATACCTATTTGGATCGCCAGGGGCTCCCTTTTTAAAGATTGGAATCACGATAGATGTCTTTAGAGCATCTGAAAATGTTCCCTATTCGAAACTTTTATTAATATTTAAATGCAAATGGCTCAGAATTAGTTCTCCTATCTTTTTTATAGCTGCATTGCTTATACCATCAGTTCCACTTGATTTTTTTGACTAAACATTTATTAAATGGACTGTAGAAAAAGGATGATGATCTCGATTTACCGGATAAAGCATTACAACAACTTCTGGTTAAGCATTTGCTGCAACATGAATTCGTTGTACATTTCCCAATTCGTTTAAATAGTTCAAGCTGTTTTGGATAAACTTCTTTCTGATCGTTACCTAGGATATTGCTCGTTAGGATTGCATCTATTCTCTGAAAACTTACTCCTATAATATTGAATTTTCTATCTCGCTACAGGGTTGCGTACATTTGTTAGCAGATCTTTGTACTTTTCTTTTATTGAAGGCTGATTAAGTTTTGTTTTATTCATAGAGTAAAAATTGTTTTTCTCCTGAATCAAGCGACATTTCGTTATCCAATGCCTTATTTTTTTAATCTTAAATTGTTCTTTTACAGTGCTAAAGTAGGTTTCAACACACATGTTCATTGAATCCAAAAATATGCCTCGAAAATGCCTCTGAAAGACAGAAACATTTGTACAGAGAATTCCACGTTTCGAATAATTAATTCTTTAAAATTTTATACATAAATTTTTGTAATACATTTATTTTTGCAACTAACAATATCATTGCTTATGTGAAAATGAGTTTAGTTAAAAAAACATTCTTATTTTATATGAGACTTAATTTCTTGAAAAATAAACTTTACTTAAACTACCTACACTAACAATACAAAAAAAAAAAAACTTAACCTTTTATTAACATTAGCGCAGCTCCGTCTGCATCGTGTTTTGATCTATCTCAAGTACACTCGTTGTGTACTTCCAACCAGCAGATGCTCCCCACAGTGCCTTGGCATATCCTCTTGTCTGTTGCTCTTCTAGCAGCTTGATTTATAATAGGAACATTGCTCGGGTCTTATAAGTAGCCACGTCCGTCCTCATACATTGTATGTGTCCTTTTTCTAATGAGTTTCTAAAATATCCCGGATTATGATAAAACAACCCCGATATGAGCTCATTTTCACTTACATCCGACGACCTCGAAAAATTATTCCTCACAAGGTCCAGGATATCGTTGTCCTAGACACACCGGAAGCATCCAATAGTCTTTTGTTGGATTCGTAATGCCGAGAGTCGCTACAGCCGTGTGCATGCTCGCAGGCACTTTCTCTCGAATGTTGTTTACGTTTCCATATAAGATGGACTTGAGATGGTTCTTCCATCTTGGACTCGCTTAAGTCAGAATTGGACGCCCAAAAGGAGACAAGTCTTTTTGCTTTTGCTTTTTTTTAACTGAAAATTGTGCTACAAAAAATTGTCTAAATGAACGATTAAAACTTCACAACTGCTCTGACTCGGCGCCATTAAATTTCCATTTGAAGATTTAATTACAATTTGTTTACAAATGCGTGCAGGGCAGTATGGTTTCACACTTGGAGCTGTTTATTTTTAGGTTTCTAGTCTCGGCAGAATGTCTGAAGTTGATCGGATTAGGCTTGGCTACTTGGTTGTTCTGCATACCATTATTTTTGAGCCAATGGCGAATGCTTTTTATCTATCCAAGTCCCTAATTATTTCAGTAACGTGAATGTTAAGGAGAATTCGTGCCGATTCTGCGCCTTATAAAGAACCATTAGTGACATCAAAAACCATGATCGTCATATACTATCTTTCAGTAACAACAAAAAGATGTGCGACTACCCTCCAAAGAGCAGAAACGCTTGAACTCCGACAAAGCCCACCTCACCAACAATGATTCTGGTCTTGATCAAAATTTCTAACCTTGCGCTTGTAAGATACAATCGGAGAATGAGTGTGGTAAGACCCTCATCGGTTTTCATGAGGAGTCTTCATTAAAAAACTTTTCACAGTCTTGGTTTTCATCATTAAAATCCAGCATTGGAGCAAGTCCAATTTTGTTTTCGAATCGGATCCAGTCACAATTTGCCATTGGAAGCAACTTAACTCGTCCATCACTCATGTGGTCGACCAGCGATTGTAAAAAGTCTGACTAAGTTGGTAACTCGTTCGGCTAAGGTTCCAAGTTCGTGTCATCAAAGTAATGATTTGTTAAAAAATTATGCCAAAACACTGCCACCCGTGTGATGATCCAACATTTAAAAATTCAAACTTGTGGCGTATAAAATACTGCGAATTTTAAACTTAAAAAAACAAATCGATATCGAATTCTTTAACCATATTCGAACTGCCCTGAATTAACAATTGAAACCAAAATACATTCGATTTTCAATCCATTCCATTCGTCTCCCAACCTTTTCTTCGCGAAATCATCATAAGGGTAGCCCAAACCCCTTACATATCGCCGCGAATATTGCTCATGGATGACTCAAAAGTTTCTTGCTAATTAACAAATTCAGAAATTCGAAAAACTATCACGAATCCGTTAGAGGAACATGCCAAAATTTTTCGAGATTTTTTTTTTTAATTTTAAGGACTCTCTTCTATATTTTGTACTTGAAATTTTTAAATTAATAATGAATAACGTGGCAACACTTGTGCCAATGCAGCCATCATTCCCACTCATCTTCTAATACTATTAAACCCCCCCCCCCCCCTTCCCCTCAAAAAAGAAGTGCCCTCATGATACAGATGCATACTCGTAGACCACAAATTCCAAGGACCCACCCACCCACACGGCTTTTTATATTCCAAATCTTCAATAAATTTAAGAGCAAGCAGTAGACCATGAGGTTTATACTATGAGTGTGTGTGTAGGGCTGCTGGTAACTTTCCTCCACTTTGCTGCGTCCTGTTACTACAGTCCTTTAGAGAGAGATATGCATTTTTAAATCCGGGTTATTTTTTCCCCTACTCTGGCTTAGGAAAGCTTCCGAACGTGGCTTTTAAGTTATTGCCCAAGCATTTTGGTTCGTTTTGATGTTTTATTTTTGGCTGCGAACCTCAGAGGATAGTTTACTATCGAGCTCTGTACCCTTGCGCGTCTATAGACTGAGATGTAAGTACTCAATTTGAGGTCACCTTAGCACCGAGGAGCAGCCAGCGTGGCAGTGCAGTTTTTTTCTTTTGGATTCATTTTTCCATCATCCAGACTGTGAAGGATTCGAAAACGGTGGATTTATGAGCGGAGGCTGTGATAGATAGGTGTGTTGCATGTGCACCTAGGGTGGCACGTATTTTTTTGTAGTTGGCAAAGGACTCAGTGAGAAGTTAATATCCTTTTGGATGAGTAGAGATATTAAAGTGGATTGCCTGTGTGTGAAGATGGTAAAAAGGTTGAATGAAGCAGCAGTATAGAAGGTACATCATGCATGATAGTTGGTTGAATCGCGCTTCAGCTGGATGTGTGGATGGCAATATTCGTTCATTCGCTGTTAGTTTGATTAGTTGAAGTTGTGGTTTAGTATTCAGGGGGGCGGTAGATGATTCGTTCAGTGGGCCAATTAAGTAATTGAATGTGCTCGTAAGAGTGATTTCTATTTACTGGCTTAGCTTTATTCCGGTAATCTTCAAGATTTATTCATCAAGCGTTTGCTAAAAGAGAACGGAGCTAATTGGCTTTTGGCATCTGAACTTTTGAGATGAGTTTGTTGAAGTTTATATACCATTTGGGAAGCTTGTTTATTGACCTATTTCCATACGTTGAACCGGGTTCATATTCATGCAAGGAACTCCGCGAAATTAACAAATAATTCAATAAGGATAATGTTTTTTAGCAGGTCGATCTAGAAAGCCTTCATTTTAAAACGTGTTGACAAATTCTACCAAATGGGTCGGTAGCAGTTGTTAAAAGAATTATGCAGGCCCCTTTGACGAAAATATTGCTGCTATCGAACTTTATCCGAAGATTTAAAGACGCACGTTTGCAAACATTTTTAATGCTGGAATTGAAGCCTATTGACCGTTCTACCTTCCTGTTCGTCCATTTGTAGCTCTGCTGAAACGTTGCTGAGAAACAGCTTTGCGTTTAAGCCAATAATTTTATTGTAAATATTAAAAGCTTTTGGGACTCTTCTGAATCCTCAAATCGATAGAAGGGTGAAAAAAGATAGAATGTTGAAGAAACTCTAGAATAAACCTATGCTCTTTAATCCAAATCAATTTGGCTTTCGACGGAAAAAAAGACTACGGCCGGTCTGTTTGTTTATATTACCAAAGCCTTTAATATGGTCGACCACTATAATAAGAAAAAGCTGGTTTTTGTGGTTTCACGCTTGATTCATTTGGGTCATACCGTAGGAAAAGGTCGCAAAGTATAAAGATAGATGAGATCAGGAGCCAAACTTTGTTCTTTAATCAGGGTGTACCTGAAGGCTCTATTTTGGGACCAATTTTATTTCTCATCTACTGCTTTTTCGGGTGACATATGCTTTTCTTGTTCTGCGAATAGTCCTCTGGATATAGTTTGTGATATTAATTGGGATCTTAACTTATTGAGGAACTGGTATGCTGAACACATTTTGACTAAAATTAACGTTCTTCAGTTTGTCGTCCTTCCACAATGCGGAAGGTTTTTACTACGCACCTGTGTGCCCCAATTGCATTTGTACGTCCAGTCCTTCTTCTCCCACTTTTTGTAACAACTAGAGTTGCAGTTGCAGTGTTTTTTTAACAGTGAAAGTTGATGAAATTAAATAACTGGGATTCTAGAATGAGTTTTACAAATCATGCTGAGACTATGAGGAAGTGTTTTCGTAGCATTCTAAGACTTTTCTTCTTTTTTCTCCTTAAAATTATTAAGTAGGGCATTTTCCACTCCAAATTGCAATATTGGATTATTTGCTTGGAAAGTATTTATCAGAATCAAATTTAATCTTTTTAAATTTTTGCAGAAAAATGTCGTTCAAAAATTATAACGCAAATCTTTGTTCTGTGACCTGAAAATTCTGCCAGTTTATTAAAGTGTTGAAGAATTATTCTGAAATCTTGTAATCAAAACATTCGAGTTCTCTCATAATAATCTGCGTGGAAACTTTTTAAATTTAGTATCCTTACCTCATCATAGTACCACTGCTTATCGTAATTTTTATTCAGTGTCTTCAAAACGTCTTTTTAATAAGCTTCCACAGTCAATGAGTTTATTTTTGTACGTTGGTGACGTGCAACTGTTTCTGTCTAGACCTATTGGCCTTGTTGAGGATCTTGTTTGCTGAAATCTACCACAAGGCGATGCGAAATTACCCGACCCTCAACCCACCGAAGTCCCAACTGATTCTCCTATCGAAAAAGCTTTACAACACCGAACAAGAGCCGCCAATTTAACTTCATAATATGCAATTGCACTTTGTGGACATGGTTTCCAACCTGGGTTTTAAAATTAATTGCTCTCTTTCCCCAGTAAGCCACATTGACTTCACGGTTGATACAAGTCTGTACGACCACATATCCAATTACCACAAAAATGTCCTATGATGTACGCTTTCGACGCTTTCGCAAAACAGATCGCTGCCATACCATTTTGAAAAACTCCAATTCGCTCGCTCGACTAGAATATTCTGCCTCATAAATTATTCCCCTAAATACTGAAACCCCTCGCGTCTTTTCTTCGTCTTTGCCAACAGACTCTGGAACTCTCTCCCTAAAGCAACAAAACAAATACAGCTTTGGCGTACTTCACTGAAAAAGCAACTACCTCCTGTTACCCCTCTTCACTCTTTTAGTAACTCCTCTCCTCTCCACTCGATGAATTCTTTATTTCTTATCTATTTTGAAGTTTAATATTTCCGTTTCTGTATGTACTATTAAAGACTTATTGTAAGTCTTACTCTTGTACTCCTGCAACTAAACGCCTTACCTGAGAGGATCTATCACCAAACACAATCCTTTCACAGTCCAAGTGCTAATATCATCGAGGATTTTAACCACAGCCTAGTTAGCTGTTGTATGGTTCTTGGCTTATTGGCATATTTTAGGTAGCCCCAAAGAAAAAACGAGCGAACGGGGTGGCCACTTAAAATTAGAATGATGCGATATTATATGTTCACCAAAAAATTTCCCTGAGGAGCAGTGTGAGCAGTGGCTCCATCTTATTGGAACCACAATTCTAAATTGTTCTCATACCTTAGCCTTAAAAAAAAGTCAATCAGTGCGCGGTATAAAAAGCCATCCACAATAATCGCAGCTTGTTAATCGTTTTTGATAAAACGTAGGGTCAATTCTTTCTGAGCTTATTCCATACCAAACTTCGCATCTAAGTGGGTGCGTATTTGACGTTCAATAATTAATTTTGAACTTTCGATGCTCAGTTTTTTGCAATTTCGTTTATTCAACTTGTCGTTGAGGTCAAAATGGTCCTCATAGCTCATGAGTTTGTGAATAAACTCGTTGTTCTCTCGGAACATGTCTTGGAAACGCCGTGAACCAATTAAATCTTATATGGAAAAAGGGCCTTAAAATTCTTTGCAAAGATCGCATAGACATCATCAACTGATGAGAACGTCGACTGGTGGAAGTTTCGGGGTTTTCCTCAACATATTCTTCCACTCGAGCAATGTTCACATCAGATCAGAGACAGCCTCTTGTTGCTGAAAACTCTGGACCAATCAGTAAATTATTAGAGCACTGTTCGCATTTGTATCTGAATAATTGAATGTGATTTTTCAAAATTAAATTGAACCACTTTGGGTCTTTGTTCTGTGCTGAATCCTTCCCTCATCAATTTCCCAAGTTTTTCAATGTTTATTCTGAAAAAAAACACAAAAAGACCTAAACGAGACAGCAAGTGTTCTTCATCTTCATACTGTATGATCATTTTGATTTATTTGTTTCTTATGAAGAGTACAAAGGTTTTTTACACGCTTCCAAATTTTAAAAAGTTTATCTCGGTAGCGAAATTTAATTTAAAAAAAAATGTAACGTTATCAATCATCAATCATCAACCACCAGAACACTGAGACCTGTTTAGGTCTATTATTATAGGAGTAAGAAGTCTTGGCATTAGCCCTCAACTTGACAATATTAAACCATTTTGAACCCTTTAGTTTTCTTAAGTTAAGTGTAATGAAGTGTCGTCCGGTGCTCAGTGGTTAAAGTATCAGACTGCTGATTGTCTCCAAATCCGTGAAGGACCATCTGTCATTTTTTCCACCACACCACATATCTAGAGTGATTGGCAATCCTACAAAGTTTACGACTGAGATGTTTTAGATTTGAATACGGAAATCGGAGGAATAAACCCCGCCATTTATGAGAATTATAAAACTGGACCATGGCTTCGAAAAGAGCTGTCACATGTAGAAACAAAAATGGACCACTGTCTACTGATTTTTTGCTTGAGTAAAAATCTATTGTAGTCTTCCTTCATGTCTTTCGAAACATATGGGGGCTTCCTCTGAGGCGCATTCGTTGTCAAAAGTTGGTTTTGGAGGTGATGTCTGTATGATGACTGCTTGAGGAACAACACTTGCATATGTAGTCACTTTGTATTCCAAAGTTGTGGAGTTTTGAAGCGCAAGCTTAGCTCGATTCTGGTTTCCTGATAAATGTGCAGCAGATGTTCCGGTCTCTTACGTACCTCCAATTAGGTATCTTTGAACGTTTGTTCCGAAGTAGGGTGGCTCTGTAACGAACCCGCAGTTAAAGGTGGCTATAGTTCGTTTCGCCTAAGGCGTTCCTCTGTTCTTCTGTTTTTTTTTTTAATTATTTTTGCCGCCTCCTTCTCATTGATTTCAAGATAAACTTCTTTTCATTTATTTTTTTTAAGGTCGTCAGTGTTTTCAAAAAGATGTCTTGTAAACATCATCAAATACCTTCATTCAAAATGAGTTCAGAATGAAACTACGCTTCACCAAAACGGCATGAATAGTCAAAAGAAAATTCTACTTCGGAAGAATTTGATTTATATGCAAAAACACTTCTCTAAATTGTCTTTATTTTGATTGAAACTGTTAGTTTTGTAAACGAAAACCAGCTCAAGTTCGCTGAATTATAATCCATAAAAGAACTCTTCAATAACCTTTTTAATGTCAGAACTGCTCGCACATATTTTATAGAAAAAAAACAAGATCAATTCGCAGTAGTTGATTCATAAGCCTGTTAAAGACTCTTTCACATACTTCGCTCGCTCAACTCGAACTCAACCATGAACCATCGATTTCTTTCTTAACTAAATTCTTGAAAATAAAAAAAAACATAAGACTCAGTCCAACCATTTACAAATATCCAATTTAAAACAATCTATCTCCACGTAAATACATCTTTACGCTCCTGTAAATTCCGTGTGAAAATTAAAGTTCAAGGTCCCACACTCCACACTTGCGGCATCCCATTCCAATCCGCCGCCTGCAATGATACCAACCCCAAAATTCCGTACAGCCTGAAGCAAAATTAACCAAATACCAAACAAAATTAAACACATTACTCAGTCTCTGCACTAAAAACCCTTCTGTATAAATCCTTTTGCCCGGCCGAGCCCCATTATTTATTGACTCTCTGAATCAACCGGTCCAGTTCTCAGTCCTAAGTCGTCAAGTGACGACGGAAGGTGGCTAAGCAAAAACAAAAATAATATTTCACTCGCTGCTACTTCGACGGAATTCAAGGTGTGATAATATTTTCATTCCATGTTGACCATCCTTCATCCCTATTGCCGCACACCACCACCACAACAATATTAATACATTCCAACACCTTATGAGATAGCGCGAGGGTAGTGTATGTACATATGTATGTAAGTGTGCGAACAACATGCAAACAATAACATGTCCTCGAGGCGACTCTAGTAGCCGGTCGTCCTTTGCTCAATGCTTGGTCACCCCCGATGCGGTGAGAGTTGAATTTTTGAACAGGACTTTCCGGAGATGCTTGCGGGCGCCAGTCTACATCTTCCGGTTTACGGTACCAGATATATGGCTACAACCGCCGTTGCCACTGCCTGTGTCTAATTGCATTATAATTGCTCTGGACCAGCTAAAATCCAACCGAAGCCGTACGTCGCCACCGCCGCCGGCGGTGTATTCACAATTTGAAATGGACACTCCGCGTAGAGTAGAGGATGTGTGTGTGTCTATGAGTTTTTGCTGGGTCATTGTACATACGTCTAGATACGTAGCCCCACGTAGCGACACGTCGGGTGTCAAAGTCCGAGATTACGAATAAAGTTGCACAAAATGTGATTTACAAACAAGACCGAGTATAGGATTTGATGCCTCCATGCCTCTCGCAAGCCTCGACAGAGATATACTATAAGTCAAATTGAAAAGAATCCTTGGGATGCGACAGCGACAGCGACAACGACAACGACAGCTACACCGGGACTCGCTAACAGAGTGACAAATGATCTCGCTAAATGAGAGTTGATTGCATTCGTTGGCTGAGGCTCTCTGCAGTATCACTCACCGTGGTGTAAGTCCTTTAAACAGATCCAGTAACGTAAGCGCAAAATAATAAAAGAAGGCAAAAAGTGAACAAGGATAAACGATTCAATGTCATTGTTACTGACTGACATCGACTATTTGTAGGTGGGTTTATTTTTTTATTATATGAGTCCAGGGGTGATCTGTCTTTTAAAGGAGTGCACACACGTTATGAATGAACGCAGGACGATTAATTCTTATTAATTGGTTAGCTCCTCATTGGATTTCTATGTTGCGTCCTCGCATCCTGCCACCTTGGTCCTTACATTCTGGCAAATTGCCATTTCTTCTTTCGAGTTTATAGTTTGTTCCAATTTTTTTTTTTCTTTTTGTGGTTTTTCTCCGAAGTCCACCTGTTTTTCGCCTGATGGTGATTAACAAGGATATTAATCATAGGAAAGAAGAAGGGGAGAAATTACCAATTAACAAGATAACCATCATTGCCCTTATGTGACCGTTCGTTTTGTTGTTATCATTTTTCTTTCCCCGGCTCTTTCATCTTTTTTTTTTTTTTTTTTGTCTTAGTCTTCTCCAGCCGTGTCCCATTCGCAGGTGTCGGAATCGGGTTCTGCTGGAAATACATATGTCTATTAAATGGGAGCAGAAACGAATCGCAATGCGTGTACCTACAGTGGAAAAGTATCTAGGTTCGTAGAATATATCAAACTATTAGCCGGTAGAAAAGATCGGTCGTATAATGGGTTCTAAAGTGGCGGCTAATTGCTGGTAATGGTAATGGCTGCGCCGACGGTACCCTCGTGTGCGGTGTGCGGTTGTCGTAATTCAGGGAGCGCTATAAATTCTTTTTTTCTGTTTTTTTTTTGGAAGAAATTCAGTAAATTACTGACAAATAAAAGTTTAAGTTTGTCTCACTTTCAAGGGTTTTTTTCTTGTTTTTTTTTGTTTCTGTTGAAAGGGAAAATAGAACACAGACTTGAGCGATATTTCACTTTTGATTGCCATCAAAGGAGTTTCATTTCGGGATTTCCGTGTAATTTTATATGCAATAAAAGTTTGGTATTCCCGAAATGGTCAATTTAAGAAAAAAGTGTCTGTTTTTGTTTTTTTTTTTTTTTTGTTTAGAAAATATCGCTCGGTACCTTCGATTTAATGTGTGTCATCAATTTGTCGGCTGAACTTTATAAGATATATTTTGGAATCACACCATAAACAATGAAATAAGTACTTTTCTTTGAAAGAGTCACAAATTTTTGGTTTTTTTATTTAATTTTTTCCCATTGACTCCTATGCTTGGCATTCACTTGTATCATCAACTACTTCAAGGAATAAAGGCTTTACCGGAAGAGCCGAAGGGTATGTTTGCAGTTCATGCTTCCAGTTATTAGGATTCATACCTGGTTTGGTTCATGGAAGGTTGAATTAAATGTGGAACTTTAAAATAACTTACTTACTCACTTAAGGTGGCGCTACAGTTCGGGGTGGACCTGGGCCTCAACCAACAAGCGTGTCCAGCCATCTCGATTTTTTGCTAGCTATCTCCAGTTTCGCACGCTAAGTTGGTTGAAGTCCTTTTCCACTTGCGCGCGCCAACTGAGTCGCGGTCTTCCTCTGCTGCGCCGTCCCTCGGGGATGGATTCGAAGATTTTCCGGGCCGGAGCATTGGCCATCCATCTTTGGATCTTCACTCTTCTGGCTATGGCAATGTCGCTGAACTACTCATATAGTTCGTGATTGTATCTTCACCTCCTGAAGAATTTTCCTCTCGAAGCAGCCAAGAGCAGCTACGTCCGCTTTTGACAAAGTTCATGCCTCCGCGCCGTATAGCAGGACTGAGACGATTAAAGTCTTATATAGTTTTACCTTGCTTGTTCGAAAGAGGGCTTTGTTTATCAATTGCTTTCTCAGCCTATAGAAGCAACGATGGGCAAGCGTGATTCTTCGTCTGATTTCAGCGCTGGTGTCGTTTTATGAATTGATAGCGGTGCCTAGGTAGACAAAGTCTTTGACTACCTCAAAGTTATAGCAGTCTACTTTGACGTTCTGTCTGAGACGTCGGTGTTGGGAGCCCTTTCTCGTTGACAGCATATTCTTTGTCTTGCCCTCATTTACCGTCAAACCCATTTTCGTGGCCTCCGTCACTAAACTCACAAAAGTGCCATTGACATCACGATGCGCTCTCCCATCCCTCTGATGTTGGCGTGTGAGTTTTGAACAATTCTTCAACTATATTGAAGAAGTCGCACGACAGCGCGTCGCCTTGTCAAAATCCTTTTTGACACCAAAGATCTCGGTTAGGTCTTTACCCACCTTGATTAAGCAGCGTGTATTCTCCATCGCCATCCTACACAAACGGACGAGTTTTGTAGGGGTGCCAAAGCCAGACATTGCGCTGTATAGCACGCCTCTATAAATGCTGTCATATGCGGCCTTGAAATCGATGAAAAGGTGGTGATCATGGGTTTTTTTTCCAAGATTTGCCGTAGTGTGAATATTTGATCTATTGGTGATTTCCCTGGCCTAAGGCCACACTGGTATGGACCAACCAGGTTGTTGACGAACGCCTTTAGAATTGTAGGCGATGTTTAGAAGAATGATTTCTCTATAGTTGGCGCAATTCAGAGGGTCTCTCTTATAATAACGCCGTAAGAAAATCGGAAGCAGCCGAATTGGCAAGGCTCTCCAGGAATCTTTTCCTCAAAACATTCATCAATGCCGTTGAACAGTGAGAATTGTCTCATAAGTCCTAAGTCCAGTTCATCAGGTTATGGACAAAAAATTCTTTCAACATTTTCGGATACAGTGACCGCAGCGCAGTATGGCATTATTTTTTTATTAATCATCCACTCATAGGGTTCGTCCCAAAAAAAATAAAATCAATTGCATCCTCTGGAACGTTTTCGAAAAACGTCTGACCAAGTGAAGACGCATGTACACATGCTCGCAAAACACCGCAAATAGAGGTCTAAATCAAAAAAAGTTGCCAAAAGTTTTTTTAAGAATTTATTCTTATTTATTACTTTTATTTATATTTATTATTTATTTATTGAGAAATAGCATCGTATAACGAAAACTAAAAATAATTTTAAGCTGAATAATGTTATTTTTCTATTAAATATTATTGCATAGTTTATATAGGTAAATCTGCTTCGGCATCATCTGACTCGGATTTCATTAAAATTATATTTGAAGACATCATCAACCCTTAAACTTATTTTAATATAAAAGAGCACATCTTCATTAGTTTTTTCGCGGGATATTCTTAATGTAACTTGAACTTTCCATTTTATACTACTGTGTCCAAAAAATAAGGTGACATATGAATTTAAACTGCGCGCGTCGAAGGATTTAGAAATTTTTCTTTCTTTTTAGGTTGGTAGTACTGTCAATGACATCTATGTGAAATTTCATGTCAAAATATATTCATAGTGTTTGAGATACGCGTCATTTTGTGAGCTGCTAAAAGTGAGTTTTTCGTTTTTTGCGATGTCGAAATTTATTGAGCAAAGAATTAAATTTTGCATTAAATTTTGTTTGCGGGATCAATTTTCTGCTGCGGATACGTTGAGGATGGTGCAGAAAGCCTTTGATGATGAGGCTATGTCTAAAAAAAATGTTTACAAGTGGTATAGTGATTTCCAAGCCGGCCGTGAACGTGTCGAAGACGAAGAGCGTTCTGGGCGACCATCAACCTCAACCGATGAAGCTCACGTCCAACAAATCAAATATTTGGTGTTGAAAAACCATCGATTAATGATTAGAGACCTTGCTGATGAAGTTGGCTTATCGAAAGGCTCAGTCAATATTATTTTGAAGGATGCTTTGGGCCTCAAGCGCGTCAAATCTCGACTGGTACCGCAAACATTGAATTTTTTGGAAAAAAGGCGTCGCGTTGAAGTGTGTGAAACAATGCTTTCCGACTACCAGGATGTCATGAAACGCATTATAACTGGCGATGAGACTTTGATCTATGTTTACGACCCCGAAACAATCGATCAATCGAGCGAATATCGTGCCAAAGGAGAGCCGAGACCATAAAAACCGCGCCAAAGTTTGTTTTCTTCGATTATCGTGGTGTTGTGCTTCATAAATTCCTTCCAACCGGCCAAACAGTCAACAAGGAATATTATTTGAACCTAATGCGTCGTTTGCGTAACGCTATCCGCCTAAAAAGGCCGGAATTGTGGAAAGACAATTCTTGGTTTTTACACCACGATAATGCACCATCCCATACCGCACTCGTAATTCGTGATCATTTCGCCAAAAACTCAACCCATATCGTTCCGCAACCACCGTATTCACCTGATCTGGCGCCGTGCGACTTCTGGCTGTTCAACAAGCTCAAAAGACCGCTCCGAGGACACCGTTTTGATACGATAGAGGAGATTCAAGCCGCAGCGAAGACGGAACTGAAGGCCATCCCGGAAAGTGACTACAACCAGTGTTTCAAAGATTGGAAAATTCGTTGGCATAAGTGCATTGCATCGGGAGGGGATTACTTTGAAGGGGATGAAATTGATTTGGAAGAATAAATAAAGAATTTTCAAAATAAATACAATGTCACCTTATATTTTGGACACAGTAGTACACTCATCTGCGTCATGAACACTTTCTTATTGAATTTAATGTCCTTCGTCATAGCAGCCGTCAGTTACAAAAATTGTACAATCACAATTTTTTGAAGAATCACAAAATCGCGGATAAATGCACTGAATTGGTGGCTATTATTTATTTAGAATTTAGAAAATTCTACAACGGGCTGTATTGCATGGTAAAGTTAAACACAAGAACCCTTTTTGTAAAACCTCGTACAAGCAGTAAATTATATTTAAAAAAACATAACTGCCTTGGAAGTCGTTCGTTTTAGCAATTTCTGACAAATTATTAGAATTGTTAATGGCCGCTTTTGAAAAAAATAACTCAACAAAAAACACGTCATAAATATTGTAGTATAAGCCCAAATATGCGCCGGTTTTTTTTTATTAGAAATCAAGACTCAATAAACTTATATTAGGAAAAAAAAAAACAAACTTGGCTCGGACCAGCTCGGAACACAATTAAAACTTTGAGCAAATTATCACAAATTCAAGTAGTCATCCCGATTTCGACTCACGTTGATCTCTGCTATTTAAATATTTACTATCGCTCATTAAAATGTTCGAAATACAACAAAAATACAAGGTTTCAACATGTAGCTTCATCAAAAAATATAAAACGTTCAATACGCTCTTAGAAAAGTACAAGTAACCGTGTATACATGCACTCAGTAAATAAGGCAAGTTTCAAACAGTGACACAGTGAATGGCTGAATTTTTGTTGCCTTTCTTTTGGTCTCTTTCATTGAACACGGTATTAAGTTGGACTTCTTCCTGAGAAAATGGGCTCTAACTCTATTTTGATATTTTGAGTTTCTCCATAGCAAGCAAGGCCTGTATGTGCTCCATGGGGATGGCAAGATTGAAACTATAAAGACTCCAGTTCTTCGTCTTGTCACACTGGCAGAATGGTTTATTTGAATGCAGAGACTCAACGGGATTTGAAGCAATTTCGAGCGGCATTCGGCTGACCTAGAAAGAAACAGCCTGGATGTTGTCGCACCATTTTAAGAAATTTATTTGACTGCTTATTTTCATCGATTCATGTTAAAAACAATCGACAACAACTGCTGCTTGGTGAGAAATAAAGCGTTGAAAAACTACCTATCAAGAAACAGAAACGACAAACACGATTTGTATATTGTCATAAAATTTCTAAGCAATTTATATTGCTTGCAAAAATAATAGAGTGATGATACGACATCTTGCGGCTTAAAAACTGTTTTACATGGAGAGAATCCAATCATGAAATTGGCTCCCACTGATGACAATTTTCTCCCAAAACTGTAGAAGGATTTAAACAATATTTGATTATAATTTTTTCATTGAATTTTACAAATAAATAAAACAAGCCAAAAATTTAATTCGAATTTAAGGGAAAGAAATTTAAATTTAAAATATCTTCTGACGTAGCCTTTCAACTGAATCAATATTTCAAGGCATTTTGGAGCAAACTTCACTCGTTGTTATTTGTTGTTTTTTCTTGAAAGCGGACCTTCAACTGCTGGATGTTCTTTAAACTTTTTGTTGCTGCTAGACAGCACAATTCTTCCCATTAGTGTAATACCATCCGTATCTGGGAATTCTTCATGAATTTTCAGAAACAGGAACTGAAATGACCACTGACAGATTAAAAATTAAGTTTAACTCTACCGATTTGTGAATTAACCTAAACATGCAGAGATATATCATTCTGGACTTTTTTATAGACCTTTCGAGTTCTACAGCTTTTCCAGTGAAAGCAATTTAATATTTCTTACCGTTTAGACAGCATTCGAAACAAACGCATCCGCTTGACCATTTTTTTCATCGACTTTAGTTACAAAATTTACTGCAATCAAATGCTTTTTTATTAAGTTTACCCTGACAGTCCAGTCTAAATACTGGTAAAAGAATTTCTGAAATCCGATGAGTAGTTTAGAAGATTACCTCTTACAAACAGACTTATAAGTTTTACCTCTTTACAATATTATATATATATATAAATTTAAAAGCATTTGGCCTTATTTCAAACCATTTTTTAGCTGAATATTTTTAAGGATTTTGAGTGAAGATTCTTCCCCGTTAATTTTGACAAGTTCAAAGCACATTTGAGCAGCCGGGACTTTATTTAAAATAATATTAAAATACTTCCGAATCGAATACCCAAAAAAACACACATTTTCCGACGCCAACACTTGATCCAGGCAATTTTTTTAGTTCTGACATTTTAGATGGAACTTTATGTTCACAGAGGACAAAAATAATGACGCTGCTTTCCAAATTAAAAAAAAGCGACTTACTGTTAAAAACATTTACACTCAGGCTCACATCAACTGAAATAGGCGACACAGTCCTTGGTTTGCTCAGTGGACACTTGAATGGTGCCAACGAAAAGGTTTTGCTGCCAGAACAGTTGAGCGCAAGCGTCAACTTCTGTTGTTGGCGATATAAAAAGAACATAATTTTTTACGGTTTCGATATTTGGCAGGAAGATGATAAGACGAACAAGGGCTACGGTAGAATTGTTCTCACTGTAACTATGGATTCGAAATTAGCGTTTGATGCAAACAGATATAATTTGTCGACTGGTAAGGATAATTTAATTACAGCAAAATTGTCGCTTACGAATTCGTTTTTTACCCAGCATGATTGTCTGTCGAGTGACGACATTGGCCAACTTATCTGAAACAAACTCGTTTCTTCTCTTAGAGTTTCTTGATATATTTCCTGCCCTTCTAAACAAAAATGTGTGCTTGCCGATTTTGGTTTTAAGTTTATACCAAAGGCCTACATGATCTCATCTTGCATGAGTCCTCAAGTACTTTTTTCTCGGTATAGGCTGCATGGTATAATGACCTCCTATTCGATATAAGGGCCCGGTTCCTTTGATTGACATACAACCCCAAAGCATCAGTGAGATGGCTCCTCCGTGCGTAAGAGTAACCGTCGGGTATTTCTGAATAAATAGCTCACTTTTTATGCATATTTTTCACCATCTGGTCCCATTCAATTAGCTTTTATTTCATAGCTTCATTACATTTGCTTTCATTTAGAAATCGTCCATTCCTTAAGCTAACCTAGCAATTTTGTTTCTTTAACCGGACTTCCAAAAGTGAGGACTTCAGGTTCTCAACAAAAATATCCTTTTGGATTCGTTTCAAACTTAAAAATGTAACGTTTTTGGCAACACGAACGATTCTTCGATACTTTGCCTCATCAGTCTAACGCGGTCTTTTGCATCTCACTACCTTTTCCGTCGTTTGATGCTTTTTATTGTAGGCTTACTGCATCAAAGGCCATTGATTTTGATTAATTTAGCCTTTCCCGATTCATAAAAATGATAACTTTTCTCGCCTGAACAAGGGATTCTTATTTGCCTTATCATTTTGAAAAGCTTATGAAAAATAAAGCAAACAAGACCAACAAAATATCGGATCCCTTGTTTTTCGGTTGCCATCTTTATTTTCATTGTCTTTGCGATTTTTTTTAATTTTTTCATCATTCCTTATTAGTTCGCCACAACTGCAAGATGTATTAAGATGATGATAAAAATCAAGTACAAAAAAGCGTCAAATACGAACCCAAAGACAGAAAACTGGTGCAAATCCGCAAAACAAGACTTTACACAACTCGAAACCGAATCCTTCAAAATATGCATTGTTGCGAGGTTGCACTGTTCTATTAAAACCACATGTCCTTCAGTCGCAATTCTTCCAAATTTTGTCAAGATTTTCTTTCGCTCACCAGTCACAGTAAGCCCAGTTTTTTCCAAGGCATCCTTGAAAAATGAGGCTCGATTATCGAATTAACTCGAACTGTCTGCTATTTTGTGTGGTCGACTTTGACACCAGATTTGCGACATTTTCCGGCTCTTCGGGCGAGCGTATAAAACGTCTAAATTGGCGTAGAACCGCCGCGAATTCTTCGCTGAAATTCATGTCGCGCCAGCATATTTAAAGAACTATTTCTTTACAAATTAGTTAGAGTATACAAATACATGTACAGCTGCCGCTTTTATACGCTGTTTTAAAGTATATCGTAAAATCGATCCACATAATTCATAAGCTGATTTTTGGCATGCCTTACTTGTACAGCCGCCACCGTACCTTTACAAAAAAAATAGAACAAAAAGAAAAGAATAAGAAATGTGATTTATGGTTACCACCAACAGTTTTGCCCCCTTATTAAGATTCCATGGAAACTGTGTCCCAAATTAAGGAAAAAACCAAAAAAAAAGGTCATAGATCGAATCATTAAACCGCTTCAAGTGTCAAAGTTTACCTCAACTTTTCTGCTTTTTCATGCAAATTGTCGCATCGTTCGTAGTATCTCAAGTCCAGGGGAAAACTATTTAAATAATTTCATCTCTTTACGACGACGACGACGACGGCAGACGCATAGATATCATTGAGCGCACAAAAGACACATTAGATATTTAGATATTGTTGCCTGATTAATCGTTTGAACAAAATGGCCCTTATGACCATTTGTGTTGTCAGTTCTCTCTCGAGCCAGTCAAAGGAAAAAAGTATTTTACACCAATCAGATGAAGCAGCACAAGATGAAGTCACTTTGAATAGAAGAAAAGATACGAGTATCTTTGTATCTATTTAACGAAAATGTTCTGCGTCTTTGGATGAAGTGAGATTTTATTTTATGATATTTTTTTGGTTATTTTATACCCAATCATTGGATGGATAACAATCAGTGAATCCGCAGTGTGCGATGTAAACAAAATCCAAACAAACATCCGATTAATTTTTTGGGTGTAAAGAATCTCATGATTTATGAACTAGTTAGCATATGTTTTTTTTTTCGGTTCCAATCATGAGTTGTTGACGGCGACGGTGTGCAGTGTTTAAACATATGCGCTTCCATCGAATTCGAATGATGTGGAAGTGCATATTTGCTGAGACTCGTCACATTAATTAATGCGCACAATCGATGCTGTGTAAAGAGTGTGGGAATGCATACTGATATCATGAATGGTTGCGGTTTGAATAATTTCCTGGAAGTGAATCGAATTCCGAGAAAAGCCATTCAGCTTGCTGATATGAATGAAGTACCAACAACAATACCCGTACAATGGAAATGGGTTTAGAATTGAATCGGCGATAGAATAATATGCTCCGTTATGTCATTAGGTATTGAAGTAATGAAGCTGGACATGTTTTACGGAAGGAAGTACCGGCAAAACCGTCCGTTCATTAACGCATCGGTTGGAAACATAATAAAGTTTTTGCATGTTTTTCTGCATTTTTACTCTTCTTTAACGGCGAGGTTGTGAACATTGTTTCGAGGGCGAATACAGCACTTCATTTGAGTTTCGAATATGCCAATTGATGTCGGCTATTTGGTTGAGCGGTTTAATAGATTTTTTTTTAAAGAAAACCATTTTAAACTGTGCTGAACTGTATTTCAGAAAATCTTTAAAAAGTTAGCCATAAAATGTTTCCAATAAACATCTGCATCATTATAATTTGCTTCTCATAACTTGTTCCATATTTGCTCGATTTCATTAGCGTGATCGTTCTCAGATCTAAATTAATTGAGCGGAATTTCACCTTCTTCACCACATGTCTCGTCTCTAAACCCTGCCTTTTTAAAACAATTTTCAATTGTTAAAGGAGTTACATCTTGTAGCCATGCTCCTGAAATTTCCCGTACATCTTCTTTTTTGGTTTCCCAAATCTCTAAGATTTTTGTTAGTATACGACTTTTATAGTGTACAGTAGAACCTCGATGATCCGTACTAATTGGGACCGAGACTAGTTCGGATTATCAAAAGTTCGGATAATCGAAATGTGGGTACTTTGGGATAAGATCAAACAAAAACAACATATTTTCACATAAAAACAGTACAGTCTAATAAAACTTGACATACATATAAACGTTGTAATATAAAACACCTAAAATAAATCAAAATATTATTTTTTTATAAAATCGTCAATTCTTAATTGACGAACGACTGCAACGCGTTTTCGAGCGGCCAAGTCTCGCAGCCGTTTGAGAAGAAGAAGTTGCGTCGGGCAACATTCTTCTTGTCTTTCGAACCATTCGAGACCTGTCTCAAAAGCGGCAAATGCCTCCGCATGCGAAGTTTTGTTCGGTGCATCCACGTTTTCGTCACTACTGCTGTCGTTATCGTGATCATCATCTTGATTTTTCATTGATGAAATTATTTCATCGTCGTCCAAAATTTGATACCCAGGATCATTAGAATCGTGGTTTAACTAATCCACAGCATCGTCATCATCGTAGTCCTTGAATCCTGGAATACTGCCGAATAAGTCAACGAATACGTAAAGATCGTTTTTCTCTGAGTTAAGACTCACTTCTTCAACTTCCGGCTCTCGAGGAAAAGTCCACAATTTCTTCCAAGCATTCCGTAGATTGTCTTCAGTCAAAGAATCCCAAGCATCGGCTTTCATATAACAGCAGTGTTTCAGGTTTAGCGCCTTTGAGAACGCAACGGCGCTTCCTTCAGAGCCATCATCTAACAGAAGTCGTCTTAGAATTTGCTTCCGGTACATTCTTTTCAGTTTTTCGATGACACGCTGGTCCATGGGTTGGATTAAAGATGTTACGTTTGGGGGAAGATACATCACTTGAAAGTCCGGATCGAGCGAATTTAGAGTTTCGGCGGATGGGTGTGATGGTGCATTATCTAAGAGAAGCAGCACTTTACAAGTTTTGTTATGATCTTGTCGCCCTTTTTTACAGTTTTGCTAAAAGCGCTTGTGTACCATTCGACGAATAAAGTCGCGTCCATCCAAGCGTTCTTTTGCGCTTTATAGGTCACAGGTAAGTTCGTGATGTTCTTGAAACACCGTGGTTTCTTGGATTTCACGATTAGCAGTATTGGCAATCTATGAGTTCCAGCGGCATTAGCACACATCATAGCTGTCACCCTTTCTTTGAACACCTTCAATCCTCATGCGGCAGATTCTTGGCAAGATGCAAGCGACTTGCTTGGCAGTGATTTCCATTTAAGACCGGTCTCATCTGCATTGTAGACATCATCGCGAGTAAGCCCTTCTTTTTCCAAAAACGACTGAAATGTCTTCTTGAATTGTTCAGCCGCACTTGAATTCGCTGATAGTGTTGCACCTTGAATTTGTAGTTCACGTATTCCATGCCGCAACTTGAAATTGTAAAGCCAACCAGCGCTAGCTTTGAAATTCTCTGATCCACCGAGTTTTTCATTCAACTCAAGAGATTTCTCACACAAGAGTATATAAAAATGTTTCCTTCGAAATTTTATTTACTTTTTTCTTTTCTCTCTTTAAGCATTGAGCTGCATAGTGTTGCTTGGCCTAAATGCTTAGCTTTAGATCTCTTCATTTAAGGGTAACCACCATCGAAGTATGTAACTCGAGCAACAAATTCGCGCCAACGTTCGGATAATTAAGCGTTCGGATAATTGAGGGTTCGGATAATCGAGGTTCTACTGTACTTTCAAATTTTTTATTATCCAAATGTCCATTGGCTGAACTATTAAAGTCATGTTGGGCGGGAAGTACTGGGCGGCTTTACAAACTTTTATTTATATTTTATTTGTTCAGGGTGAGTAGGGCAGTTATGGATGATAAATAAGACCTTTCGCTTTGATCTTTAAAATTTTGCGTCGAGCTTCAAAAGCCAGCTAGTAAAAAGATCTGCCGACATCCAAGACCGTTGGTTGGCTACACAATCCACTGGCAGGGATTTTATTTTTTGAAAGCAGCGTGGATTTTTGCTCTTGCCGATAATTAAGAGTTTCAGTTTTTCTGATCCTGTCATGTTGGACTATTTCTTTCTTTGCTGTGTTTTCCTCCAAAACATTTTTCGCCCTTAAAAGCCAAGGTACGAGTCGGTAAACATTTGGAAAAAAATCCTGTTTCATTGACATTAAAAATGTCTTCTGGTTTAAATCCTTTTACAACCTCTGATAACTATTGCTCCATTCATCAGATTTGGTTTTCTCAACAGAAGCGCTTTCACCTGATAAAACTTTGCCAAGAATGCTATGCCTGGTTTTAAATTTTCTCAGCCAACCTTCACTTGCCTTGAAATCCCGAAAACCTTAACTGCTTGCGAATTTCATGGCTTGTTTTTTTTATAAGTGGACCACTAACTGGTAAATTATTAGCACGCATACTCTCAAACAACTTGAAAACGGCTTTGTCTTTCCATTTTCATACTCTCAGATTTTGCTCCGCTTCACTTGACCACTTGTATTAGCACAACCATACTGCAGTTTTAATTCTTCTCTTGCCACACGGTTTATTGTTCAATAATTCTGTAACGTGCAACTTACAATTTTTTTAATTGATATCAACTTGCACAGAATAACTTCATCAGCTTAAAACTAGAGTTTGATTAAAACAAAATCTTTTTTCAAGATAGATTTCCACTATTTTGAAATCCAATGAACAACACAAGGAAAAGGATAATAGTGTTTTTTTTTTGCCTGCAATTAGATTAGAAATGCGTAGGTAGAAACACAACGCACTCAAATTCTATCGTTTTTGTCTATCATTCTTTTATCTTTGTAAACAAATAAAACAAAATTTCAGTAGGAAGATGCAATTAAGTATCAAATCTTTGTGTAAGATAACTCAGAGCATGTAAATTTTAAAAGAATCTAAATAAACGCACTTACGATGATGGCATATGCGATGCTACAGATTTTAAGGGTTAAGGCTTAACCAAAAATAAAATGGTGAATTTTCATGCAAAAACATAATTCGGCTTAAAGGGTGAAAAAAGAGACCAAGAATTGAAAAAAAGTGTACGAGTAAGAGGGAGTTTCGACTTAGAGGGCGTTTGACTTAGGAAGAGTCCACTGTACTTAACAAGTTCAAAAAATATACCAAATAGTTCTTTTGATGGGGAAGCAATTGAAAATTTCAATCGAAGATAAAAGAGATTTAATTATAAAATATTTCCATTGGAATTAACAAAACATCAATTTCAGAATGAATACTATTTTCACTCTCTAACCTAAAATGGAATGTCTTGTAATCTATTTAACAATCGCGGTAACATAATAACAATGAGAAACTCTAGCTACATTGTAGCCGGAATTACAAAAAAATCTTTTCAAAACTTCTATTTCGGCACATTTGAATAGCTCAAAACTGAGTGTCCTGCGATTAATTTTTAAAATCACCCTCATAACATGATTCTGCTGTATCAATAAAGGTCTTGCTCCCCAGCAAAAGATTCCATATTCCAGTTTCGATTTAAATAAGCCATTGTAAAGTAAATTTAAAACCTGTAGATTGCTGTACATACATGTAGATTGCTGTGATACAATTGTCTTACAACTCCGTTCAGATACTTTTTCAAATTCATTGAATGGTCTTTCCAACCCAATATAATACCTAAATATTTAAAACTGTCAACGCGTTCACTCAAAAAGCAATTTTGAAGGCAATCTACATGATTTTTGAATATCAAATTACCAAAAACTTTGGTGCATAATGATATAAAGGAAATTGTGTGAAATCATTACCTTTGATATTGCTTATTATAAGCTTATGAAAATTAAACTTTCTTCAACGTCATAATTGACATCAGCAAAACTATCTATTAAATTTGTGTTTGAATAGAAAAAAGATGTTTCATGTTTTACTTTTAAAAGATTGTGAAAATAACAAGTAAATATGATTGTTCCAAATACGGATCATTGAAGGACACCCATATTTAGGAAGCCTTTAGAACTGTAAGCATTACTTACTTGATTACTGTAGGATAGGAAGGAAGAAAACCATTTATAAATGGAGCCTCTTAAACCAGCTTTATAGAGTTTATCAAGTAGCAAAGTATGTTTAATCATATCAAAGGCCTTGCTTATGTCAATAAATAATGTTGATGGTATCTGAGAAGTGTTTTAACTATTATCTATTTGTAACAATTTAGTTTCAATCGATTTGCCACTTCTAAGCCCAAAGTAACTATCGCTTAAAAAATTGGTGCTTTCTAAAATGATAATACTCTAGATTTTATACGTTTTTCTTTTTGAAAAAAATAGGACTAAATAAAAATAGGACGGTAGAACTTCTGCAGTTTTCAGACCATCAGGAAAAACTCCTTCATGCACACAATAGTTAAAAAATATAACAAAGGACATCAGATTAATGAAAAGCAATTTGTTTCAATACACGACTCGAAATATTAGCAGTAGATGATGAATTTGATGTTTCGAGTGATATAATAATTTTAGGAATCTCAAGCGCAGATTGAATATTATCATGTTCTAAATAAAACTCACAGACACGTGATGAATTAACTACATTTGAAACACCATGATTTTGAAACTATATTTACAAAAAAATTACTAATCAAATAAGCTACGTCCAGCGGTTAGGTTACAATTTGATTATTATTTTGGATGAAAATATCCGAATGAGATTTATTTGTATTATGGATTGTTTCAAATCAATGAGCAATTGGAAAACTGCGCAGAGAGAGCATGGAAAATGATGCATACAATTCGGCTGAACTTTCTCCATTTTCATTGCTATTTTATCATACCGATTTTTACTTACAGTACTCAATGGGTAAGAGTGGGTTTTTCCCGCGTGTTATCTATTTGACAAAATTTTATTACATCTTGTGATGAATGTATGGATTATAAAATTATGTCTTTTTCATGTCTGTATGTATGTGGGTTAGGTGAAAATAATATTTTTTTAACAATTTTTACGAACATGTACATAAATTATGATTTAATTTTTAAAAACCTTGCAAAAGTGCTTATGCTGAAAATTTACAAGCAAATTTGGATAACGCCATCAATCATCATCATCAGAATTTGTCGGACTTTGGCAGAAGGTTGTCTTCAAAATAATCAAAGAACAAGAAAGAAGAAAATTCCTCATCGGCACTGGATCACTGATTTGGACAATTTCGATTTGGAGGCCATTAGAAGGATAATCTACTCCTTCCAATTTGATAAAAAATATAGTAATTCATTGAGGACCCTTAAGCCAAAAATCTATGATGAACTTGAAATAGGCATAAGCAAGACATCACTTTGGAGAGTTCTGAAAAGCAAAGGATTCAGCTTTCGCAAGACGAAAGACAATGGGAGAATCCTCTGTGAAAGGACGGAAATAAAAATTCAAAGGATAAGATATATCCGGCAAATCAGGAATTTCCGTGAACGTGGACACCAAGTTATTTTTATAGATGAGTCCTATTTACATACCTCGCACACAAGAGGAATATCTTGGACTGATGGAAGTACGGAATGATTAGAAAAAGGCTATTGGAAATGAAACAAGACGGATCCGCAGCGATCAGCAGGGCATGAAGTACTCAGGCTACCAGCATACCATCCGGACTTAAACCCAACTGAGAATATATGGGGTATTGTATAAAGTACCTGCGATAAAGCCATAAGGACAGAAAACAATTATTTGGAATATGAACAGAGTTGGGCTACCTACACGCGAAAGAAATGTCATAAGACTCGGCGAATTCTTATCAAGTAAAATACAAAGCTACGGCGAGGATGATGATGATGATATCAGCGATGATTAAGTGCTATTGCATTAAAACAAAAAACATCTAAAAAATAAATATTCATATTATGAATACATGATTTATTTTTTTTTTCAAATTTTCAATACCCATATTCATTCTTTTTTAACAGTTGCTAATGAAACTTTTGATGCAGGATCGACTATAACAATTGTTACAATGACAACTATGTACCCCAGAAAGATTCACAGTTTTAAGTTGACAAATAATATACAACGATTGATTCCAAACAAATGCCAAGCTTGTGGGAGTCTACCTCACCTCACGAGGCTAATTTCCGTACTCCTATTGACTTCAAATTTATATATACGCACAAAAATAATCGTAAAACCAGCAAACTTAATTCCAAATTTCTAGTTAAGTTTTCACAGTAGACAAAGAAAAAGGCCACAGAAAAACAAAACGATTTTCAAATGTGTGCATGAAGCATGTAAGCGGAAAAAACTGGTGTACCTCAAGGGAGCGTTTTTAGGCCGTTCTTCTTTATCGTTCATACCAAAAATTAATGCAATCCGCCACAAATACAAAGCTTGATATTTAATGTAGTCTTCAAATCTTGTCAGTAAACCTAGAAGTTAATGAGGACTATGTTGTATGATCTGATGACAGCAGAGTGATGACGGAAAAATCCAAAAACACAATAACTAAATTTGATGGAATTCATTCTAAAATACTGCGAATTTTGTGTCAATGCAAACTAGCCGATGTCAAGTTCTCTATTTCAAAACGCTTCAGAATCATTTAACTTTTCCTTCTGCTCGCTCTGTGCAGAATTTGTTATAAGGGTAGTCGTAATCCCTTGAGTGGGATTTCAAATCTTTACCGGATTAATCATCAGTTCATCCAAAAACATTTCGAAGTGATTTAGTTTCACATGGGAACAGGCTGCCAAAGATTCTGAGAGTCCTCAAACACTGAAAAGATTTCGGAAATCAGGCTGCGCTCGGAAGCTTGGAGAACAGTCAACGTGCTTTTTTGGTTGATTGATGGATTGAACAGCCTTCCACTATCTACTTGAAGACCCAAAGTATGATCCATCTCTGAATGGAAGAAGATAGATAGAAAAGAACAAAATTTGGAAAATCGGTAAACTTTCGCTATTTTTTTGCTATTCCCTCCAAAAATTCCAAGTAAAAAGCTTCTCGCTTTTGTTATAAGTTTTTGCACAGAAAAAAAATTAAAGTAGAACATGAATCGTTCAAAGGCACCCTGTGGCGGCGCCCCAACGAAGCCATTATTTAATTCGACTCCCCCGTTCTTTTTTAAGCTCAGCTGGGTCTTCCATCAACTGACCCCGTGTATACGTCGGCATTTGATCATAAATCACTGCACGCTTACAATTAAATTAGCTAAAGAATGAATTTTAAATGAAAAAAAAAAATAACAAAAACAGAATGGAATAAAAAAGATGTAAGAAGCCGAGTAGAAAAAACAACAACAACATGAAAAACAACTTGTTACACTCTTCAAAATCAAAAGGAAAGAGAGAAAAATCACCCGCAAGGATGATTAATTTTTTATTTTGTACTCGCCTGTCAGAAATGTTGGAGTTCGGTTTAGTCGAAAAATGGCCCGCTCATATGAATCACTGCGCCGGCGGAGGGGATTCCAGTTAACACCTTCTTTGGTGGCCATTTAGAATTTTTAATAAATACATTTATTCTTTTGCCTTTCATCTTTTTGTTGTTACTCTTTTTTTTTTGTTGGGGGAAAGTTCCGGGTTAAATGGAGTTTAATTATTGAATTGAATGCAACAAATTGTTGGAAGAGATATTTGATGGCTTGCGATTCGGGTCAAAGCTGAAAGATATTGATTGTGAAATGAATTTGAGGAAGCGAGATTGAAACTAATTGAAGAAGTGGCTTTTGTGGAGGAAAAGAAATTAATTAAACGAGATATAGAAATACAAATGTGAGTATGTATCGTTTGAAGTCGAAATTGGGTCAGGAAGGTCAACGATTTTGCAACCAATCTATCAATGGGAATACGTTCAGTTTTTTAGCCTGAATTATTATTATTATTATATTACAAAAACCAAACATGTAAAAGACTGTATATGAATCAGAAATGAAAAATAAGACCAAGTGCGAGTCGGACTTGGAGGCACGTCACCAGTACGTCCATTGCGGAAATCGAGTCTCTGAGAGATTCCCCCCTTAAGCGGCAAACACATCCAAATGTTTTGACTGCCTCGATCGAGAAGCTTGATTTGTTTACGAGGCAGTGATAAATATTTGATATAAAGTTGATTTTTGTACCTCCACGCGTTCCTGAGAAAAATGATAGTGACAGACGCATTGACAACAAAGTGATTCTGAAATGTTTCCGTTTTTCCTTTTAAGGAACGGAACCCTAAAAAACGACCAAGTGCAAGTTGACATGTACACGAAGGGTTCCGCGCTATCGATCATTATCAAACACATGTTTTTTTAATTTAAGATTTCTTAAAATCGTCTTCTTGGAGTAAAATTGAGCTGCGATTTTTGAAAAAACATAGTTTCAATTTACCAAACCTTCTATTTTCAACTTGAATAAGCTATAATTATGGAGGATTGTTTAGTACCATTGCAAGTGTCTGCAGAAGAAACAGCCCTATGACAGACGGACAGTGGCGCCTTAAGAATAAATTTCCGTTGGCACACTTTTGGTACGGAACCCCAAACAAAAAATTTGATGTTAACTAAAGTTCTTCTAAAAAAGTATTCTTCCATTCCTTCAAGGCGGTATCGCATTCATCTTGATCCTGCATTTGAAGGTAATCTTGCTGTCGGACTTGTTAAATGGCTTCTGAAATTCATAAAAGTAAAAGCACCTGTTTTCATACAGGATAATGCAGGATAATTTTGAATTCACCTCAAAACTTATCTCAAAATAGGCATATTGAATCGATACGAAAATAGGAGGCACTCATTGCCTTTTAAATCTCTTGTGGTATACAAAATAATTGGCTTTTGGGTTGCATGAGCATGAGCCTGAGCTGAGGTTTCCTTCCATACGTGGCACTCATGAGCGCGTTACTTTCTGTTACCAAACCTGGTCGTCTTCGGAAGTTCGGTCTTTGCTCGAACCAAGGGGCTTGGATTCAAAGACTCTTTTAGCTGGAGCGTTGGTGTTCATCCGCTGGATGTGGCCGAGTGTTGACTGTTATTTGCCTTCCGGACTAAGTTCACATCGTTGTACACCTGATAGAGATCGCGGTTGTATCTTCGCCTTCATTTACCTTCCTCGCATACAGGACCGCATATCCGACAAAGGATTTTTCCTTTGAAGAAGCCAAGAATCAGCTCTTCCGTCCTGCTTATCGTCAAGCTGGCGGCTCGATGAAGCACAACTGGCAGGATAAGTGTTTTGCCGAGCATGATTTTAGGCCTTTGAACGAGGAGTTCTGACCTACTGAAATAGCAACTGTTGCAAAGAATTTTCGATGGATGCTGTCTTAAGCGACTTTGAAAACGATGACAAGTCTTTTTCTCGCTAGTCTTTTTCAGGATTTGTCTCAGTGCAAAATGATTTCAAACGCTCACAAAACACGCTGTATTGGATTTTAAAGGCAAGGTAAACCAGCGATATACCACGGTCGGTGGTACACAAGGTAGGACAGGGCCAATAGAACTGATCTTCGAGTCATCAGGCATGCTTCCCATATTCTGAATATGATCTGGTGCATGTTCCCTACCAGAACATCGCCGCCAACCTTGAAGAGCTTTGTTGTTTTAGCTTTTGGAAAGCTGTGCCTAGTTCGTTAATGCTGGATGGAAAAACTACTTCATCGACTGGAGTTAAGATTTATTCGTTCCCTATCACTCTCTCCATTCCATGCTCGTTAAGCAACGGGCAAAAATTGGAACAAATAAATGTGCGCGGAATATGGTCGCATCAAAAAGTTTATTGCATGAAAAATTCAGCAGAAGCAGTTTTCTAACAATTGACCATCGAGATCGTGTGATTCAATATTCAAGGCTGTTCAAGAAATAACTACCCATTAATTTTCTTCATATCTCTGCGAGAACCGGGCAGATACCGAGTAAGTGTAGTATACTTTTCTTCTCCTCTTCATCTCTACACCTTCTACATAAATCATTGTAGGGTGCTCCAAGTCTTTTGGCTTGTTTAACAGTTTTTTTTTGTAGTTTAAAGAGAGTTTTGGCTTTCGCTGGATCATTAGCAGGCCACATAGCTTTCGAAGCTCTGCAGGTATTCAATTCCGCCCATCTTCGGCTGTTGATGTTTATGGCTTTTTCCAGTAACAACGCTTTTACTGCTTTCAATGGAGGTTGAAATATCTCCTGATTGTGTACCAATGGAAGACTCGGATCCTTTCTTGCTAATTCATCGGCTCTTTCGTTGCTCGGAATGCCCTTGTGCCCAGGCACCCAGCATAGGAAAAGTTTGCATCTGTGCGTTATCGCCCTTTACCATCTTGGAGTTGATCGATGGTGTTTCCAGAGCCTTTATAGCTGCCTGACTACTTATGTTATTGCTACCCGGTGGACTGCCTCTTGAATAGCTGCTATTTCTGCCTGGAAAACACTGCAGCGGTCCGGGAGACTCAGAGCTAGGGATAACTCAGGCACCCTTGCGTATACACCGGATTCTGTAACTTCCTCCGACTTGAGACCGTCAGTGTATATTTCCATGGCATTCGACTTGCACATCTTATCTTCGTCCCACTCAGTTCCTGTGGGGATGGTTCTTTGTTATGATTTTAAAATTGTATTTGATAGGTTTTCGCATTTCGTGCATGGTTTCCCCCCAATTTTGTTTTCCACCCCCAATACAATCGAGTGGCTCGATGGTGGAGAACGTTGCCTCTTAACCGAGAGGTTCCCGGTTCAAGCCACAGGAACCGCCAGACAGTTGTTTTTTTTATTTCTTGGTCGGATCGCAAAATTACACGCGACCAAATGGGTTAACAAGACTAAGCTCCGTCGGCGTTAGGGGGAATAGTAAGCGTGGGACAAGTATGATGATCACGGATCGCGTGATCTAATAACTGACCGCCGATCATAACAAAAGAAAGAAAAAATAAAAGGATTCGGTGAATTCATCCCAAAACGCGTAAACCCCTCGATCTACCGTATCCAGTTGTCTACCTGTCCAGATAACCGCCGTGCGGTGAAGCCATTGGCCGGCAGTTCTAGAGAGCAGATTCCGGACGCGAGAATTCAATTTAACCTGGCACTTGTAGGCCAATGGGAAATTATAAAAAAAAAAGTCCGCTGAGCTCTCTCGTCGTAGGTTCACAATTCCTGGAGCGATCTTTTTACTTTTTTTCTTCTTCCATTGAACTATCTTGTTGGATTAAAATTTTACTTTCTTTTTGGTTTAAAGATTTATCGCAACGATTGTTTGCTTTTTTTTATACCTGAATTATTTTTAACGATTATTTAAAAATAAAATGAAGTGTTAATGGTTGTGGTATTCGCGGTGGCTTTTCTTGCATCCTCGGGGTGCGGTTAATCAGGTGGCGCCCATAAAACCAACACCCACGACTTACCTCCATTGAGCAGTCGGCAACCCTGGTCCTCAATTCCGCGGAGGACGAATCGACGGTAACATCTTTTGTACTTTATTTCGAAGTCCTCAAAATGTGTCATGTAGTCTGATTTTGTTTGAATCTTCGAGGTTTGAACTAAATCCTTGTGCCCTTTGATGGGCTTTTGGTGGGCCTTTTCCCATTGGTTATACTCTTCCGGCTTTGTGGCTGTGACCATGGGAAGAAGCTTAAGTAACATTTTTAGGACAGCCATTGAGAATATTTTTTTCATTAGTTTTCATCTTTCAAAAATTTAGCTTAAAGAAACGGTTTTTGTTTCTAAAAGCTTGAAAATTGTAAACTTCCACGTAGTCTGGAATCGTGCAAAACTTTCTTATGTCCTTTCACCAAATTTTCACCAATAAAAATGTACATATTTGTAAATAAAATTCCAAGCACATCATTCTTCATAGGACTCTTGTGAACACAAGTCCATCTCATTTTATTAAAAAGAAAAACCAGCCCACTTTTATGGAATTTCAATAACAAAACTACCAGTCCCATTCTTCAAAGTTCTTCGTCTGATAATTGAGTCGGACATCGGTCCATGACAGGAATAGCAAAAAAAAAAACACACACACAAATCCCGATAAACACATCCCATTCCATCCTCTCAGTTACAAATGAATTCAATTTTTCTCCTCCAATTAGTGTGGCTTTGACATTTCAAGAATGAAAAAAAAAGGACGAAAAAAAAAAACTTATTTTAATTTCTGTGACACACTCACTTCAGATCCTAATCACATAGGGTATCCCATAACTTCCATAACGAAAAGTAAAATTCGAATCCTGCATAAGGATCTCCAAGTTAAGAATACGGCCAACGAGCGAACAAGGCGAACAGAGTATACACCACCACAGGACCCAAAAGAAAATGCCATCCATAGAAAACTTCACACACATTTCCATATTTAATGACCATGGATCGCCCGAAAAGTTTCAGGAAAAACAACACTGAATTGAAGGCGAACTCAAATCGTCTCCAATTACATACGAGGGATGGGCAGAGAAGAAGGGAGATTGGAAGATGAAAAAAAAAACTAGTAAAAATCCTATTAACGAGGTCAACGCAAGCACACAAGGGAAACCTACCAACCAACTGACTGTAGCTCGAACCGAAGGAGACATGAGAAGGTAACTCGTGTGGAAATTTCACACACAACGAGCACGAAGGATCCACCACCATAGCACAGGGTAGAGATATCAAGGACACCATTGACCAATTGAAGTCCAAAAATTTTACTATTATTATTCTGAACATCACCTTTGGCTGCTGTAATAATCTCTAATGTCAAAGAATCCTTAAAGGAACTGTAATTATTAGTAGCAGGGCCCAGAGTAGAATCGAGATGCTGGCCCCAGATACATTCATATCACCTTTCATTTAACATCCAGGTCATCACCTACCCGAGGAAAGTTTCTTTAACTTGTCGTTTTTTTTTTATATCAACGAGAATGCTTTTGTAACCTTAAGCCATACGCAAGGATATTCGTGGAAAATTTTAATACCAACAAGAATACTAAAGAAGCTGCAGGACACTGAATAGTCTTCAGGATGAGGACATAACACAACGATAAAGACGAAGATGAGGTCGACGAGAAGAACGATGGCCCGAGATGATGATGATGATGAAAACGCAGGATATGGATGTTGGGTGGTAACCAGTCAACCGTTTAAATTACACACACGCCATCAAGCTATGTGTATAGCCAACACTCCTCACTGTAATGCGGTCAAAGTCAACGAGATGTTACGCCAAGAAACTGAAAGTCCTTTTCGTCTTCATCTTCGTGACAATACAATTTGAATGTCCCATTCAATAAAAAAAATAAAAATAAAAGGAAAGAAAAAGGACATAAATGTGTACGATACTATGTATCCTGTGGCATACATATACTCGTACTAACCATCTCGGTGCTGTGGATCGCATTTAGAGTTGCTCCTTGCTTGCTCGTGACATACAAAACACAAATTTTATGGAACACACAGTGAGAGTGTAATTTCTTTGGGGGCAAAAGGACATTTTCATTGTAAGGTATTGACAAATACATAACTCCAATTATCGTATTTCATGATTCGTTAGGTTCATGGAGCTGCATCAGGATCAGGACGAAGACGTTTGAGTATTTGCCCTAACAAAGCACACATGAAAATTAAACAAAAATCCTTCAAAGGACCATGACCATCATCAGCCTGGCCGAACTTCATTCGTTGTCCTTATGTGTGTGTGTGTGTGTGTGTGTGGAACTTACTTTATCAGTTCAGTGATTTTCTTCGTTCATTCAATAATATTTTTTTTAAGGAATCAGTGAAGGTAATTCCCTTTTTTGTCCTTCGCAGTCGGGTGTGAAATCCAAAAAAAAAAGGACCACTCTTTGTTGCTTGCATATGTATTTGTGTAGAAAAGGAACCTGTTCCGGAACATGATTTTCCTACAGTATGCAGAAAGCATAAACTTTAACATATCCTTAATTTTGTTATTGACATTCGTCCTTGTCATGAGAGAAAGCAAATAGAACCAAACCAAGGTGTGCTCTAGGATACATATAAACTACACCACACGATGTGTTTATGGTGATTTACATAAATATTTCCTAGGACTTGAGAAATTATGGTGCGAGACTAGTACAGGACACACATGAATGAATAAATCCTTCTTCCTTCTGCCTATTCTGTTTTAAGTTGTGTTTTTTTTTTTTTTTTTTTGCTGTTGCCGGTTGATGAATTCGTAGCTAGCTATGATGGTGAAACAAAAAAGGGACGTGAAGCAATAAATTATGTCCGAAAATAAGGTTATGCAAAATTGTATCGTTAAAGGGACTAAAGGGGGCACGTAGGCAGATTTCTCCATCGTTTAGGGATTGAGCAGGTTAAGTGGAAAAGGACTGATTGCGAATTGTATTGGTTGTAAGGAAATAAATTAGATTAGAAAGGTTGGTTGTTGGGGCTCTTAAAATATTGATACACACATAAAAGTGAATGCCTTGGAATTCTAGACAGCACTGGCAGTTCTACTATTAGTAAATTTTGGTCAAGGTGTTTCTTATTCGATTTAAATTAATATTTTCATCCTTGAAATCCTTTTCACTTGAACACTTGAAGAGACAGAAATTCGCATCTTTTTGTCTTTATTTTTAAAGTGTGAAGTTTAAAGAAAGCTTGTTCAAAATTTGAAGAGGAATTGGTAACTCATAAATAGAAGGGGCCTTAAAAATTCAATTTTGTTTAACAGCGCAATTGTTAAAGTTTTAGTGTGGTAAAAATTTAAGTTCAAAATGTCAAATTCTGACTGACGCCTTATCTTAATCAACAACCTTATACCCTGCAACTACTTTCTAGCTACTGTAAGTTAAAAGAAAATAAAGTTACCAAACGCGTGACGGACACACATATGAAGGGTTCCGTACCCACATAATAATAATACATAGTTTTGAGTTGCGATTATTAAAAAAAAATACGGTTTTCGGGCTTAAAAGGCACAGTCGTAAGTTTTTGATATTAATTTCAACTTGATCGTCTACACGCGCTTCAAAGGAAAAGCTAGTCTTGATGGACGGACAACGAAATGATGCTATTACGGTTCTGGTTTTTGCTTTTGAGGTGCGGCACCTTGAAAACGATTTCATTTGAAAGCATTAAACAAGGGATTGCTTCAAGACTTATTAATGAGAAATGGTGGCCATTTTCTAAAAATATCGGAGATTGTCTTCGGTTAGCGTCATAAAGGTCCTTTCGTCATTCGAAGAAGCTACTACGTACAATGTTCTCCTTTTTTGTGGCTTATGAGTCGAATGCAACTTGCTCATAGATGCCAATAGAAAAGCGGCCGCAAGTAATGCCAAAATGCGCTCTTGAGACTGGCTTATGGTAGGTAGGCAGGTAGGTGTTATTGTCACATCTGGAGTAGTTGTGGGTCTGACATATCTTCTAGTTTGTCGAATGAGTAGCTTCCTTGCGTGCTTTTCCACGTTTTTGCGACGGCAGGACAGGTGCCTAGGTAAGTGTAGTACGCTTTCTACTTCTTCCTTGTCCCTGCAGCTCCTGCAAAAGTCATTATGGGGGGCTCCCATTCTTAATACGTGTGAGCCCATGATACATGGTGATACATGACCTATGATAATTCCTACGACCTTACTCATTATATTACTGTTAAGGCTAAGGAGTGTACTTGTCTTTTTTAGATTTATGAGAGGCCAAATTTGCCTCGAAGTCCTACTGGTGTCTAGTTCCACCCATCTCCCTGAGAGATAGGCGGCAAAGTTTTACCATCTTGGATTTAATTGATGGTTTGTCCAGAGCTTCCATGGCCGCCTGTGGATGTCTATGTATACGACGATAGGCAACCCGTCTATCGGATTCATTGACATTAAGCGAGCAGCCTCTTGGATAGCTTTAACTTTGCCTGGAATACAGTGCAGTTGGGGCTTCGTTTGCCAACCGTCCGTGTAAACTTCCAGATTGGCAGATTTTCTGACTATGTCTTTCGTCTAGTCATCCCTATCTGGAATCGGTATTTTGTATCCCGATTCGAAGTCTAGGATATGTCTGACATAGTCTGTATGCCACGGAGTTCTCGCATTCTTTATTATTTCCGTATGACCTGGGCTATGTGTTCTGCTCCAGTGGTTACACTCAGTCAACCTAATCGCTACCATGGGAAGCAGTTGTAGCATTATTTCCATGGCGGTTGAAGGTGTGGAACGTAGTGCCCCCGTGATGCATATACCCGCCGATCTATGGATTCTGCCTATCTTTCTCAGATTTTCCTTTATATTCTTTGCTGGCCACCATGCGAGGATACCATATGTTAGGATTGGTCTGACAACTGCAGTATACATCCAGTGCGTCAATCTTGATTTCAGTCCCCATTTGGGGCCGAGGAACTTCTTGCATGCATATGGTCTTGAATGTTTGGTTTTTAGCTTATTTTGCTGTCTAATATAATGCTTAGGTATTTAGCTTGACTATTGAAACTTAGTTCCTTATTCTTCATTTTTGGTGTGCTTATTTTAGACATTTTGTATCTTCTTGTGAACAGTACGAGCTTTGTTTTAGACGGGTTCACAACTAGACCTACTCTTCCTCTCCACTTTGTTAGCTTACTAAACGAAGTTTCCATAATATCTCTAATGGTATGAAGAAATTTTCCTTTTACGACTATCCGTTTTTAATCCAGTCTCGAATACTCTCTGTTACTTTAAGTCTGATTAGGGCATTGATTATTGCTTCGGACTTAACATTTTTAAAAACACTCCCTACGTCATTGTATATTCTTTGTTATCAAAGGATTTTTCAATGGTGTTGACTAAGGCGTGAAGTGCTGTTTCTGTTGAGTATCCCTTGCGATAAGCATGCTGAGAAAGTGATATAGATTTGAAGCTGATGCCTTCCCTAATATGCAGATCCACCAGCCTTTCCATTGTTTTTAGAAGAAATAAGGAGAGGGTGATGTGTCTTTCTTTAACTTTCCTCCATAGTTTTGGTGAAGCTATATTTTAAATAGTTCTCAGGTTATAGTATCTCAAGACCCTACTGTAGTTCAGCCGGCCTGACGCCGTCCAGGCCTGGAGGTTTGAAGGGCTCAAAGCTATTAACCGCCCAATCCAGCTTAGATTTCGTTAAGAGACCAGCTGGAACAGTACAACGATACCGTTGATCGATTGATTGGTCTGTGCAGTCAGTGTTTTTTGGATCCTTATTCCCAGAGAAGTGAGTGTCGATCAGGAGTTTGAGGGTTTCCTCTACGGATTCCGTCCAGACTCCGTCCGACGTTTGAATAAACGTTGGCATGATTGGCATGATTGGCATGATTGGTGTTTTTGAAAGTAAAAGTCTTAACCGACCACAATCTTTGGTGCTCTCTATTTGTCCACAAAAAGTTTTCCAGGACTCTTTTTGCGCTGCCTTGACCTCCTTTTTATATGTCTTGAGACTTTCCTTATACAGATCCCAGTCCGCTGTCTCTCTGGAGAGTTTTGCGCGGTTTTTTTCTGCTTTCTTTACGTAAAGCTGAAAGGTCAGAGACTGGCTGATACTATCAGATGATCCCATTTGGATAACTGATATTGCACTTACATTCTTTATTCAGAAATGAATTATGGCAGAAAATTCTTTGCAAAGTTTGCAAAGAGGAGGTCTTTACGATGCTGAGATTTTACTCATGGGCCGGACATTCATAAAACCAGGTCACAATGCTGCTTTGAAATGATCGTCAGGGAGTCCGTCGGAACCAGCAGCCTTATTCAGCTTGAGTTTGGCTGTCACTGCTTTCACTTCATTGAAACAAGTTTACTTCTTTGCAGCGGATTTCAATGTTCTTGACTGAATTCTTTGTGTTTCGTTTTCTTAGCCGGATAAAGCACATCAAATGTGTTATTTCATACTTCTAGCTCGTCGTGTGTTCAATGATCTTCTGCACTTGATGCTGGTGATCTCTTGAAAGCTTTTGGGACATTCGAACAGCAAAGCAAAGATTCATTGAAATGTCCCGAAATCCAGAATGCTTCAAGATTGTGTTGATCGTTGCCACATAAAGTCTATTGAAGGTCCCAATTGCTATAGCAAGGTTTCTTCCAGCAGCGTAATGAATCAGTCGTAGTCTGTTGTCCGGTGGCGTTTCAACTTTTTCTTACTTTTATTTCATTGGATATTTATAAACATTCATTTGTCTTCAAGACAAGAGGCGACGAAACCATTAATAAGACTTCATATTTATTGAAACAAATTTTGTTTATTAATATTTTCAATATTTTTATTATTTTTTTAATATTTTGTTGAGCCTCCTTTTGCTTTGATAAGAGCATCGATTCTGCGTGGCATACTGTCATTGAAAGATTGGACTGTTTCCTGCATTTGTGGGTGATGATTCCACACGTGAATTATTTTTTCTATTTGCTTTGCTGCTGATGACTGATCAGATCATCACTTTGCTAGGATGCTTCACAGTCTGAACGACACAGTCGGGGTGACATTTTTCTCAAAGGCGTCGACGAACAAACTGAGCTTTGTTGTCCAAAATCTCAAAAGTACTTTCATCGCAGAAGCAAGTCCGAACAGCCAGAATGCAAAAATGCGATTGAAAGAAGTCTGTACCTCTTCACGCACTGTTACCAATACTTTGACATTACGTTTGTTTAATGAAAAATACCAAAATACAAAATGAAGAAAATAGAACCACAAAAATTAGCAAAAATTATTTCCTGTAACAATAAAAATTAAAAATATTGCTTATAATCTACTGATTATAAACATTTTAAAATGCGTCTAATAATATGGCCAGGGATTGTAAAGGTGTCTTTGGTTCTTAAACAGATCAAAACTTGGGGTTTTACGATTCACTTTAAAAATTATGAGAAGCATTTGGCATATCTTATATAAATATGTACAATCCCAGCTTAGATTTAAGTAAACCCTTTTAAACCAATTTCAGGATTAATGAGGAGGAGGGTTAGGTTATTCCAGTTAGCATCTATTACAACATTTAGGTATTTAAATGTGGCCACATGTTCCATTAAAAAACAATCAGCGGTAAAGCTGATAAAAGCATTGCATATTCTGATCATGATGATAAGCATTCGTTAAACGCAATTTTAAGAAGTGGGTGCGGTTTTTAAACATGATATATGTCGTTTTATGTTTTTTAACTGGCTTATGAAGCTCAAACCATCTGTACTTCTCCGTATTTGAGTAGGACAGAACAGTATCTTAAGCGAATGCTGTAATTTTTTGAAATGGTTTATGGAAAGCAAATTTACAAAGATTATAAACAACAAATGACTTAAAACTGAGCCAAACAAAATCGCTTTATCTAAGATTGATATCATTCTTGATTTGACGCCTTTTTCAAAAATGTTTGATGGCACGCAATGGGACGATAATTGTTAAATGATGTTTCCCCTTTCACTGCAGTTTTGAGCTTACTTTCTTTCCTTGTCATAGGCGTTAATTTTATAGAGAGGATTTTTAACTTCCCATCAGGAAGTTGATGTAATCGGTCCGATTTTCGAATTTCAAAATTCTTACATATCTCCACGTTTCGAGGTCCCAGTAGTCGGATTCCATTGTTTTTAGAAGAATACCCGTGTGTGTGTGTGTGTAAGTGCGGACTTTTCGTCAAGCATAACTCGAGAACAAATCAAGTTACCGAATACAACTAAGTTTCGTTCGAAGCGTATGTGCATAATGAAGAGCTGATGAAGAGCTTATGACGAAAAAAGTGTCAAAAAAAGAGACAATTTCACTTCTCCAATAAAAATCAATTTAGTTTTCCAATAAAAATAGTTCAAAATTTATAAAATTTACAGTTTTCAAATACCCCATCAGATAAAAAAATTTGTATGAATTTACACACTGCCGTTCATAAATTTCCGGACAAATTCATTTAACTTTTTTGTTTTGTTTGCTCAATTTTAATTCTTTTGGCAGCATTTCCAATTACATTTTCGTGCACAACATTCTCAGGCTGTACCAACGAATGGAATCTCAGTATTGTTTGCCCAATCTTCAAGAAAGGAGACCATCTAAGCTGTGCCAATTATAGAGGTATCAATATTTTCAACCGTAGTATGTAAACGTTTGAAACCTTTCCTCAACAACCTGATAGGTCCATATCAATTTGATCTTGGAAAAAATGCACGCACCACCTTTTCATCAATTTCAAGGTTGGTTTTGGTTTCTGCTTCGTCCTCAGAGACGAGATGTATGAACCCATTTCTAGGTTTGGCACTCAAGCCAAGCTCGTGTGGTATGCTGGTGGCGGCAAATAAAAAAGCACCTACATTTTTTTATCTTGAGATGGGAAGTTCATGGTATGGGCAGACCTACTCACACCCAAACCAATTTTTTCTCTTTTTAGCTCGAAACACAGTTTTTCATAATAATGCTTAAGCTTAATTTTGTTCGGAGGTCATCCAAGGCCTTTGAGGCGCTTCAGATTTGTTCTTTTATAATGTTTGAATTTTGACTTCAGTTTGAGAGATGAAATTGGAGCTTTTCGAGAAACAGATTGAGCTAAGAAGATGGATCGTTAATACCATAAGCTTCTGAACAAAACTCAAACGTTAATGCAACATCAATTTTACTGGCCATTTAAGCCTTGGATTGTTCTAGACTAGAGACTCGAGAGTTAAGTTGTAAACTCGTCAAACAGTCATCAGTTATTTTCAAATCGAGGCTGTAAGAAAAGAATCGATATCGGCCGAATTTGATAAATGGTCAACGTTGAAATCCCCAATAATCTTCACGTTGAAATCGCGGAGCTCGACTTACTTTAGCGGCGTCAAAATTAAGCGGTTAGTTGTTCAATGTTGGCTCACAGGCCTTAAGCACAAGAGCTGCTCCAAATGCCGTCTTTTATACTTGAACAGTAGTGGAGCCTTCTTCAGCGTGGGAGAGTATTCATTTCCCGTCAGATAAAAGATGGTGGCTTAAAATCAGCGTAAAATTACGAACGTCTAGCTATCCAGCTGGCATCACGGGGAGTAATTTTTTCGCTTCTGGTGATCAGTGATTTTTTCATTGTTTGGTTTGGCGTTTTCATAAAACACACGAATATTGCAATGCTTTCGTTAACTTTTCAAAGACTATTTCATGTTAATGCTGAAACTAGCTGGTGTCCCGCTTATAACATGTTTAATTTCGTCTTCAATGACAATTGATGCTGGGTTACAGGTGATTTTATGTAACCCCATAAAAAGCTGTCTAAAGACGTCAATTCGCACGATAGAGCCGATCAATTCCACCAGTCCAAAACGAGAGATAAACTGCTCATTTCTCAGTTTATACATCGAATCATATGCTGCTTGGCATTTAGCGCCATCTTGATGAAGCCACATATCCACCGGGTTCAGCTCGTTCGAAATCATTGAACTACGGCAGGCGCCATTAACGACAAAGTTGTTTTCGCGGTCGTCTTTGGGAAAATACGTTCAAATGATTCCATCGGCAGCAGATGTCGAATTCTTTATTAGACTCATCTGTAAAGCTACCATTTTAAACAGAACTGTATACGAAATGTTTGTCAAGGGTTCTGGAATTTTTTAAAAAGGCATTTTTGTTTTACAATCTTCAAGGAGAGGAACAAAAAACAGCAGAATTTTCTAAACTTTCCTACCCAAGCTATATTTACATTTCAAATAAAAACTCAGCTTGTAAGGCTTGGTTAAAAATTACAACTGGAAACCTATTTCTACGAACTATTCTTGGACAAAGCGTTTGACTAAATGTAACGAAAGACACGACAACGCTTCGAATTTCTCGTCGCAATGCGTTCCGCTAAATAGTTGCCATATCAACTCGGCTTTTGGTTTCATTTTCGAAATAAGTTTTAATTGCTCGCCAATATCAAACACCTCTGTTAACCAGCCTAATGACCTCATTTACGATCAAACTTATTTGAAACCCATTAAATCCCATCGAGTTAATTAATTTCTATCACCAAAGCTGCATCGATTCAAAAGACCGCCGCGCCACCCAAATCAAACCACTCCAACTCTGACTGACTGCCGCCCGCAAACAATTCAAATGACTTGGCTTTGCTGCTGCTGCTGAGTGAATAACCCATTCTGGTCGGCAAAGTTCAACCATCCTTGGGCATCTTTAAATCAACCCTCTGGTCTCCCCTATTATTTATTTGCGGTTCATTAATACTCAACGATTTGAAATTCGCGAAATCAGTTAAACCGGCAACCGTGGTTGGAGGGTGGTGAGGACTGAAAACTGGGAAATCATAAATAAACAACCACAAAAAGGGGGGGCGCACAATGAGTTTGAGTGAAGGGAAACTTCCAAAATGAAATAAAATTCCATGCGACGATCCTTCACTTTGCCTCTACATAGAAATCCTTCCCTTTTTCAGACCACAAGGACGAACTCATTGCGAGCTGGCCAAGTGTACACGGAACGTATTATCTTTAGCTTTCATTGCGATTTTATTGTACTTTCTCGTCGCTTAATGAAGGAGTGTCTGCTGGCCAGAGTTCAGTCTACGGATCCCTAGCTCTCTAGCTGCTTACTTCATTCGAGTGGCTGGCAAAGTCCTTTTCAATCCGAGTTTATTAAAATCCAACCCCAAAGAGTTAAGGAGTCAGGCAAACTCACGCCGCGCTGGCAGTCCTCTACGCAAACACATTCACTTGGTTACTTTTGGCAAACTTCATGTCCATTTTAAATTCCCATAAATTCATATGTCTGTCTGTCTGTCTGTCTGTCTTTTGGAGACTCGAGACCATTGCAGGCAGTACAACGACGACGAACGTCCATTCGGGGCAGTTTACGCTCACACCAAATTGTTTGTTAGCCCATTCCTCCGTTTTGCAATCATTCTTTAGTCCTCACCACCAGCTGTGTATGGTCCGGTCTCCCCGCCTTCCTGGCTGACCGGGCGGACACGGGTGGACACGGGACAACACAAACGACAGCAGTTCCGAATCCATACTTCCATAGATGTCGCTTGGACGTTGTATAGTGTATCACTTGTCAGATTAATTTACGTGTTTATATATGCAAAACTCTTATAAAAGCGTTCGTCCTTGTCGTCCTTTGGAAATTATGTTTGGTGTGTCCTGGCTTTGCCATATGACAGCAACTGTATATGTATCTATGTATACAAGCTTCTGTGTGCTGCTTTATAAACTTTTAATTTATGCAAATTGTGGACCTTTCAGGACGACTCACCATATCGCACACATACACATACACAACTGGACACGAGTGCAGGCGAAATCAAAAACATTCCTTAGTCCATATTAAAAAAAAAAATAAAAAATTTAAGTAACAGCCTTTATGGTCTTTTCTTATTAAATTTCCTCACAGGCCCCACTGTATATCAGTGGGGTCGGTATATGTTGTGATATTAATTTTTCGTGTGTAAATTTGTTGTTTATCGTTGAAATGTATATTTATGAAAACAAAAGGTGATGAGATGCCGTTGGTACGTAATGCGTCACTTTTGCTTCGTTTTCAAAAAAAAATAAACCCCTACGTGACCATATGTGTTGGCGAATTTTGAATTAAATTTGCCTTTTGTCCAGTTGTGGGTACGTGTGATAAGGATACATTTTAAAATAAATGTATTCAACACATAAAGGGGAACAAGTTGCGGGGGGATGATAGTTCGCAATTAGAATTAAATCTGGGATTTTGAATTTTGAAAATTAGAATTTGATTGCTAGACCGGGGAAACAGCTAAACTGTAGTCCCGGTCTTTTCATATCGTAAGGGTGTATGGAGTTGAAATCGCTATGAAATGTCCTTGCGTCGCAATAGTTTGTCATACAAATTACGAATTCCCTTGGTTGGAATTTGTGAAAATTACAGCGAAAATTGTATACAGAATTTTTCATTTGCACGGCAAAAAGAAAAGTTTTGATAAATCTCACCAGCAGCGTCGCATTTTGTTTTGTATTTGTATTTGTATTTATTGTAAAAGATGTAAAACGTTTGTTCCTTAACTATGTTGCACATTTTTAAGGGATATGCTACATTTTACTATAATATTAACAATATTATAATCATGTGCAAATATTATCAGAGTTTTTAAATTTTTTAAACCTTAGTTGAAATAAAAAAAATACCTATTGGTAAATAATTAAATGTCAGAATAATTAACTTATATGGTAAATACATAAATAAATAAATAAATAAATGAATAAATAAATAAATGAATAAATAAATACATAAATAAATAAAAAATTAAATCTTAACCATCAACCAGCGGTTTGACAGCCCGCAATGTTTCTTCTAAAAAAATATTTAAATGTGTTTTTGTCGTGCGACAAACTGCATCCATGTACCTTTTCTACTCATCAAAAAGTGTCGCACGTTTGGCCTAGGTTAGTAAACATAAAAATAAGCGACGAGAGTAAAGAGATCGCAGCAGCCAGAGATGTCTGATGAGGAAGATATGCCAGACGAAGATTGCAGCGATGTTGAACCTAATGTGACCGAACATTTCGAGCTGTTTGGAAAATCTGAATCCGATTCTGAAATGGAGTTTGATGACGATGTAGCTCTGACACAATAGAGTCTGTTTCAAGCCGAATCAGGAAGTGCAGTATCTTCAAGATGTCGTAGTAGAGCGTGTCATGAGAGTAATTCTTCAGATGATATTATTACACTTTCACATTTGCTGTCTCGAGATAGGTCCATAGGGAATAAATTTTTTGGTATTTATCGCTTTCACCGAATATCGCTCGTGCAAAACACTTACTAGATCCTTGACGCCATTGGATATTTGGAGCCTTTTATTTACAAATCAGACGCTACAGACAATAGTACTTAAAACTAATGAAAAACTAAGAAAAATCAGACCAACATATTAAAAGCAGACTTGTGTTCAAGACTTACTCTCATAGAGCTAAATAGTTATAGTGGAGTTTTCATTTATACAGCAACAGCGGTCAGCGTCGAAAACGACGAAAATTTCCTTTTTCATGTGGGCTGATTTCGAAAAATACTGCACAAAAGAAATGATAACAACAGCACCATTATTTATTTAGTTTCTTTCATATTTTCCTCGTCCGCAAAAACAACAGTTGGAATTTTATATTCTTCCGGAAATTCGTCTTCATGTTCTAATGGAAAAGGATCCGATATTTGGGAAACTTCAAGTTTCTCCGTTTTATTCAAAATAGTGTTTGTATTATCTGCATTACTGACTCTCATTTTGGGCTCAAAATATTGCGATGTTTCGGCAGATCTTGAATTTTAACACAATAGAAATTTAATTTAATCAGAATTAAATTAATCTTACTTTACCACTTTTTAATTTGTTGCGGATAAATAAATATTTTAGAAAAAAAAATATAGCCGGCGCACAGTTCATTGAACTTCAAAATAATTTTGAATTTATTTAATTTAATTTATTTATTAATGGAATAATTTTGTTCTTCTTCATTTCGTAGGATACCCCATTGCCCTGAAAAGAAATTCCGATCTTATAGTAAGGCACACACGTAACCATACCCATGATTTCAACCCTCCTAGCAATCTGAAAAGCAAAAAAAAATAAGATTATTAATCTAAAATAATGTCACAATGTCTGGAACTACGGAAAAGTTGGATAGATTTTTTTTTTTCACAAAATGCCGACTGCCTGAAAAATAAAACAATTTTTGAACCACTTTTTTTGACTGTTTCCAATTTAAAAAAAAAGTAATTGAAATTTGGAGATGCGGAGAGTTCCAGAAGGTAACGATTTCAGGTAAATCGATCCAGTAGAACCTGAGAAATCATGGATATTGTTTTGAAAAAGTCAGTTTCGAGAAAAACTCGTTTAAAGTTTCGCCAAAAGTTTTTCGCAGTCTAAGTCATGAAATGATATTGTAGACTTACATTTATTCAATCTACCATTCCAGGTCCATACATCGGACCTTCCTCGACTTCGAAAAAACTATTTTCAGTTCTGGCTTCCTTTGATGCGTTGGATGCTCGTATCTCGAAGCGGTCAATCCGGACGTTGTCTCGTTTCACAGCAAATGAATGAGCTTACAGGCCAACTTTCATTCCCATAGGCTCCATCATTTTTAAAATAGGAATGAAGCATTCATTAAAAATACAAACAGCAATAAATGTCGCTATCTCAATCATCTTAGGTCCGGAATGAATATTTTTTTGGATCGAAAGCCCAAATCAAAGAGTTTAGAGACTCATTATTATTTTGAGTCTCTGAACCTTAACATCGAGTCAATAATAAACTCTCGTAAATTGGCTTTATAATTTTCAAAACTTCATCACACAGAGGAGGAGTTTCGTGGTCAAACTCCTGTAATGTACCTTCAGATGTAGCTTTTTACCATTTACACCAACTCATTATTTGATTACTGTACGGACAATTTCTTTTTAAGATTTGCCTTCCTTGGTTAACAAATTTATAACCACTTGGCGGAAATCTTGTGTCGTTTCTTTTCTCCGTTTTTCAAGTGATATGATCACTTTTTTTTCTGCAAAGATGTAAACTCACAGAGAACTGAACTCAAACTGAAATAATTTTTGTTAAAATTTGGAATTGAAAACCAAAAAAAAAACTATCGAGATCAGTCATCGTACGATGAATTGTGTCGTTTGGACTGCAACATATTTTCTTACATCTACTTAATAACTTGAGTAAAATGGATGGAATGAAGGAAAGGTAATGGGTAATAAAAAGAGGCAGTCCTATCCATATACATAAATATATTAGAACTTTGTCTATCGTACAATGAATTTTGTCCGTACACACAGTAAAAATAAGTAAAAGTATGCATCATTGTGGGCACACATTTCTATCAGATTGGCAACTAAGTAATTGCGGATTTTTTTTAGAAAATAAAAGACAATTTTTTCATGGAACGAAATAACTTTATTCTGTACTGTATTGCCCATTTTGAGCAATGACCTTTTGCGATCTTTCAGGCAGTCACATAATTCCACGTTCATAAAACTTCTGGTTTTTATCAGTAAGAAACTGAACCAGGTACTTTTTTGGCATCATCATTATTATTGAAATTTTTACCATTCAAGGAGTTTTGCAAAGATCGAAATAAAAAGTCAGGACTATAGGGTAGATATGGCAAAACATCCCAACCAAGCTCCAATAATTTTTGCCAAGTGACCAAAGATGTGTGTGGCCTTGAATTGTCATGATAGAATGCAACACCTTTTCGATTTGTCAATTCGGGCCGCTTTTCTTCAACTGCGTTGTTCAATTTTGTTAGTTGTTTAGTGTAGACATCTGAATTGATCGTTCAGTTGGGTGGTAAAAGTTCAAATTAGAAAATTCCTTTGTAATCCCACCAAACTGATAACATAACTTTCTTTTGTTTGAGCTGGTTCACCTGGCTTGCTCCACGATCTTTTCCGATTGATATTATTGCAAACAACCCATTTTTCATGACCAGTTATCAATCGTTTTAAAAATTTCATCACGTTCCCTTAACAAATGGGTTATGTTGAATGATTTTTTTTCAGTTCATGAGGAACCCATATATCGAGTTTTCGAACATAGCTGAGTTGTTTTAAGCGATTTTCCATGCAAGTATGTGATTCATGAAGCTTCTCTGCAATCTCACGTGTTGTTCTGTGACGATCCGAATCGATTATTGCTTTGATTTGGTCGTCATCAACTTCAACTGGACGACCAGAGCGTTTTTGAGTGAAAAATCACCAGATTGACACGTTCTTTTAAAGCTTCGTTACCATAAACAGCACATAACCTTTTGTGAGCTTGCGATGCGTTTTTTCCTTTCCGGAAATAAAAAAGCAAAAAATTACGTGAATGTTCGTTTTGATTTTCCATTTTTCAACAGACGCCAAACAAAAACTACACAACCGATCAAAAAAATGTTTTTACAGATTGACAGTTGAAGTACCAAATATCAAATAACAAAATGTGTTTGACAATTCGTTTACGTCAGCAAACCTTAAAAAAATCAACTAAAGTGAGTGAAATCCGCAATTGCAATACAGTTTGACAGGAGCATTATCCACTTCTACGGTTCGTCAGCAAAAAGGCTTGCAAGAATGCAATGGCCCATTGGCTTTCCCAGAAACCACTTAATTTACTTTATTTAACTTCAATTTCATTTTAATTAAACGGTTTTTTTTTCTTCTCTCTTTTCAGGTATGTAAATAAAAAAAAAAAACATTGGCCAAAATTAATGAGTAAGAATTTCTCTACATATTTAAATCCGACTAGCAAAAACCAAAAAAAAATCTTCAAACTCTTGATTAACTTATAGCTTCTACCTATACGAACACACGTTGTGATCATAACACATTTGATATACACTTCCACTCTCGGGAGACCCTTCATAACACGAAACCCAAAAAAAAAAAAAAAAAAATGAGAAAATGAACAAAATTGTTCCTTTATTAATATCCCGCCCCATGTTAATGTCATAATATATCAAAGAGAACTTTTAAAATTGCCAATTTAATTATCTTGATACACTTGCACACAAACATACACAGAGACGGACGCGCTCCAGAAACACCTTTCAGTTGCATGCAGCACACATGTTGCAGAGTTTCTGCTGTCTGGTCGTTTTACATACTTAGATGCCGAAGCCCAACCCAGCCGAACCGCAACAACAACAAAAAAGTGATTTACGTGAATTCCATCAAAATACACGACATCCCTGAGTCAGAGAACAAAGAGCAGAGAGGCTCAGAAGGCGAGGAAGGAACTGAATATCAATTCTGCTGTCTGTCTATCTGTCTGTCTGTCTTTACGTTCCCTAAAATGCAAACAACGGAACAGCAGGAGCGCATATCCGAAGGGAGTATGCCAAACCCTCTTCATACCTGCCACCAAAAATCATCCCACAAAAAGTCATTAAAAGAGTTCGGGAACTCTACCTACAAACAGTCCAAAAAGGATGAACAATCCAAGATCGGGATCGGTTGGGATGATTCTGGCCGGGCTCGCGCTAAGCGAATCTTCACACAAGAATATTAATGATCCTTTTACGAGGTTGCGTGGTCTGCGGTCATAATTCATTTTGATCGTAAAACACTAAGGAGATCGCGAAACGATCCTCATGATTCGATTCGGTCGCTTTTTTTTTTAGTTTTTTGATTGTTTCTGCTTGTTCCAAATTTTTGGCTTAATCCTCTTTTAAGTGAATCTTTGTCGAGGCTTTTTTGGAAAACTTATTAAAAACTCATTCCACGACAGATGATCGCGATCTCCCGCACCACACAATTGGATCGTTTGCGGTTCGCCATCGCATCGTCGTTGTCGGTCGTCATGATGGAGCAATTAAAATTTTGCAAATTTCTCGGAAGCACTCTCTGGCTTGGTCCGTATGAGATTTGCGTCGGAATTGAGCTTAGTCACAGGTTGTAGCGGTCGGTGTACGTGTTGCGTGTCGGCGATATGTTAACGTGGCGAGTGTCTGTGCGTCGATCCGATCGCACAGACCACAGACGCCATTCGCTGTGATTGTTGGGTACACATTCACGCCGTGCACTCTTCACTTTCAAGATGCATCTCAATTTTTCGCGCAATTATTTGCTGCTACCACTGGTGTAGGGAAATAAAATACAAAATTATTTGCAATTCGATTTTTCAATTGATCAAGCGATCTCATCTGAGCGAAGCGCACAGGTATTACCCTTTTGGCGGTGCCTTTGGTCCGCTATCCGCTTTTGTTTCTTGTAAGATTTTATTGAATTCCCATCGGCCTGCACGTGGTTATGGTAGCATTGAACAAGGAGCCAGGGTAATCAGAGTGAGAAATTGATTTTGGACTGATCGAGGACGTAAGAGAATGCTAAGAGGAGTAATGATTTCAATTCGATTACTCGTATTGTTGTGCGGAGGCTGGCTGATGGGATTCAAGGTGAGTTGGATTGGTCAAAGGCGGTAAGAGCAATCGGAATGGGTGAAGCTTTTCCTATGAGAAAAATTGATGATTAGCCTGTCGAAGACTAAATAAATTGTACGAGTCCAATGAGGGCTCGACTATAACAAATGTCAAATGATGGAAACAAAAAGATGAATAGTTATGTTTTGCGGATTTATAAGGGTGTATAGTACGCACGAAAACTAAGTGTTTTTGCATTAGAATTGTCCTCCTGAGATAAACTGGAGCTTCTGAAAATGCCCTTATACTATGTTAGTCGTTGCATGTGGATACCCTTCGCTATTTTTACTGCCTTCTGTTTGCTTTAAGTTCTTGAATAGGTGGATATCTGTAGTTCCAAGTTAATGCCATCAAAATAATTGTTTATGAAGACGATGTCGTTACATTCAAACCGCAATTTTTCAAAACACGCGAACTTGTCCGTAAATTTATGACGCATAAAATACTGCGAATTGTACGAATGCAAATAGAATTTTTCGCTCCGTCCGGAGATCTCAGAATGATTAAGAAGCTGTTGAAGACAAACTAATTAAAGCCAATATGAGTAGGAAACAATAACCAAATGATAGACTGATATGGAAGTTTAAAAGATGATCTATGCTGACGACCGTACGCTTTCCTGTTGCGCCAGGTTCAGGGCATTCGCACAGCTTCTTCGCTGAAAGGCTTCACTTCTTCTTCGCTGAGTTGCTGCAAATAGTCGACAATGGGAAAGTGGCCTCCTTAAAGGAATCGGCTTAACTTAGATTGATGAGATCATTTTATATTTTGCCGTCAATAGTATAAGTCGACTCCACAGTCTTATCTGTTGTTTCCATGTCGGGAAAGGGAACGGTGAATGGCTACCTGCTTCGCTAGTTTTTTCAGATTTCTTATTTTCGAATAAATCTTCGATATCGATATAAAGTTTAGTTTTTGCGGGCAAAACTTGTCAAGTTCTTTTTTTTATCCAAATTGTGCCTGGAGCCTTGAAAGCTGCCTGACTCTGAAGAGTGTATAAGGACAGATTTTCCAAATATTTGTCAAAATGTTAAGAGCCCAGTTGTTGCCAGGATACTATCTTTCGTCAAAGCTGATGGTCTCTTGAATCTTGTTACCTTAATTAACGACTTGATCTCACTGAATCTCGTAATCATTCAATTCTTTCTTTAAAGTTCTGTAGAATTTTTGACCTCAAAGGCAATTTTCCTGGCCACAAGTGCGGTCTTTCCTTCATGAGGGTTTCACTGCTTAACGCCGGTTATCCAACTGTGTGCAACCACTCGTTGCATTTCATCAAAGTTGGGCAAATTTTTTGCCGATGTCATGTGGCGCCAATCAAGTAAGTTTAGTTTCCATGTCAAGTGAGTCACTTGTTCCTTCTCCGGAACAGCGAAGATATGATTTCATTGGCATCGAAAAAGACTCCGAATTTCGTTGATTGATCTCAAAAATGACTCTGACTCTTTTTAGTTTAATTTTAAGAAGTTCCATCTGCAATAGGGGAAGATTTGATCATGGTTCGAAGTGATTAGGAAGCTATCCACTCCGATTTGGCCCTTTCTACAGGACCTGGTAAAGAAATAATTTGTTGTAGTGACACTTTTGACTTTCTTTGTTAAGGGAGACAAAAGGGAAATCATTATTAAGCTTTATCTCACATGACCGAAGGAGGGTTGTTTAGCAGATCACCTTTACTCTGGCATCGGGTTGACTGCCTCGAAACAATCTTATTTTCCTGTATGTCCTTTAGGAGGATATGATATTTAAATCACTTCACATCATCGCCACAGTATTCAAGTAACGATATTCAGCAGAGTGTTCCTAGTTGATTTGTGGGGTCCTTAGCGTTCTTGAAATATTTCTGAAACAATCCAACCATTTTCTGTCAGTTACAAGAGGAGTCCAGTTCAGAAGTGAAGAATTTTTTCGAAAGTGGTCATTTTCTTAACTTTTAACGTTTAACTGCTTGAAAATGAGGAACTTCGTATTCAGAAAAATACTGTTCCACTTATCACTGGGCACTTATTTCCGATAAAATGCAATGCAAGCCTTGAGAAAAATTGCATCGACATAGGACTTGAATTCAAGCTTCTGAGAGTAGTTAATTCCAAGGTATATAACATAAGCTTCATTATCCTGAGAATGTTGTGGATTCCGAAAAATTGGTAATAAAACTGCGATCTCTTGACGTGCACAAGCTAAAGCAGGATCCAAATACTGAACTAGCCTGATCCTTATGCCCTTAGACGCTACCCGTGTTTTCCCAAGATGAAGAATCTTCGCCGATTCGTTCGAGTATCCACACTTGTCCTCTATACAGACCTGGATCTGACCAGAATAGACCTGAGACTGCCTGTTTTTCGATAAGGAAACCAAGTACTCTTGCGCTTTCATTTTCCATACAGTTGCCACACTCGGAAAAGTAAACTGGATAATTAAAGATAGAAAGCGTGGCAGAAGTATCAATATCTGCAGTTACAGTCAAGCTGCAGTTATGGCGCTTGAGACTCCCGAAAATCACTTATAAATTGTTCAAAAATGAAAGATTTATCTACTTTGGATTCCGGACCACAGCGGTAATTGCAGGCGACGAAATCTGTGAACTCCTAGCAAAAGACAGTTCGGACTCTATTCCTTTTGAGTCTTTAGCAAATTCTCGGTGTAAGTATGGCAAAGATTTTGCAACTTAACCCCTTGCCAAACAACCAAATGCTTTTTCAAAGGGACTGAACAGAGTGCAGCAAAATAGTTTCTGACAACTTGGTCAAATTTTTCCCAGACGATATTGTTTGGATTTCTATGTCGTGTGGGGGTCTTTGAGTCTAGAACAACGTTGAATAGTTGAACAGTTGTGATCAGAGAAGTATTTCTGATTGAATACTCGCCAGTTTATTACTCTAAGGTAATTATTATTAGCGGAGAGTGTAACATTTTTAATATATTCCCAACCTACATAGTTGTCCGTGCTCGGAAATATGAAGGTTGGGGTGTTGCCTTTGTTCTCTACTGTTAGGTTGTATTAAAACATGAGATTTGTTTTTGTCTCTGGAAGTATTACCTAGATTTCTTCGTGCGATGCTGTTCCGCGTCTTTTAACTTAACCAATGTTAAGTCTTCTGAGCTTGTTTAAAGATAACCCAAAAAGAAACCAAAAAAAAGGAGCCACGAAATTAAAACACGTTTGTCTTACAAGATTTTTCTTTTCTGAGTGACAGATGTCAAAAATGATTTTTATTGTGTCAAAAGCTACCAGAGTTACCAATATTAACGCAGAGTTCTAATTATGGTGTGTTCTCATTTCGGAACATCCCGCCCGCCTTCGCCAAATTCTGGCGAACAAAGTTCTTCTTCTTGAGGCAGCACGCTGATTTTTGTCACCGGTCGGACAAGAGTTGACGTCGCTGTTTGAAGATGCACCACACGAACCAGTCCATCGGCTCCAGGTTTCACGTCGATGATACGAGCTAAAGGCCATTTGCAAGGCGGATAAAGATTAGAGCGGACCAAGCAGAGATCCCCAACTTTAACTGAACGATGTGGGCTGTACCATTTCCGACGCTGCTGCAGTTCTGGAAGATATTCCGAAGACCATCTGCTCCAGAAGTGTTCATACATTTGTCTTAACAATCGCCAGCGGGACATTCGATTAATATTAACGTCCAATAGTGATGGTTCCGGTATGGTCAGGGTTGATGTTCCAATAAGAAAGTGCGCCGGAGTGAGAGCTGAGATATCCGATGGGTCGTCCGAGAGGGGCTGCAGAGGCCTGGAATTGAGGCACGCCTCGATCTGACTTAAAAGAGTATACATCTCCTCGAATGTAAGCAGTGTTTCCCCAATGATTCTTTTCAGATGCATCTTAACGGACTTAACCGCAGCCTCCCAAATCCCTCCAAAATGAGGAGCGAACGGCGGGTTGAAACGCCACTCGGTTCCGTCATTGGCTAAAAGATGTGCGATGTCCTTGCTCTCAGTACGTGCTTGGTCGAAAAGATTTCGCAGTTCCTTATTTGCACCCACAAAATTTGTTCCGCAGTCACTTGAAAGACTGGCACATATGCCACGTCGTGCCACAAAACGTCTATATACTTGCAGAAAATCTTCAGCGGAGTATCCTGATGCAACATCCAAATGGACTGCCCGTGTGGCGAGGCAAACGAAAACTGCAATATATCCCTTGTAAGATTTAGTACCACGCCCTTTCGAAAGTCTAAGATTAATGGGACCTGCGAAATCAATTCCTGAGTGCAGAAATGGTCGACATCTCTGAACTCGTCGTGACGGCAGATCTCCCATGAGCTGAGTTGTTGCTGGAGCTCGCTGTCGCCAACATCGCATGCACTTGAAGATATGGGACTTTACAATTTGTCGACCTCCTAGAACCCAAAACTTTCTCCGTAAGTGATTTAAAGTTAATTGCGTACCGCCGTGCAAAGTCCTTTGGTGAGCATCCCAAATAAGTAACGTCGTGAGATATGACTTGCGTGGAAGGATCATAGGATTCATCTCGTCCGGATGAAGTAAAGCGTGCCTTAGGCGACCTCCAACGCGCAATATCCCATGTTCGTCCACAATGGGATTAAGACGCCTGAGCTGACTCCTTGATGGAAGTTGTTTTTTATGTACCAAAAAATGCAGGTCCTCGGAAAAATGAAAATTCTGAGCATATGAAATCCAAAAACGCAAGGCTTCATTCAGTTGGATTGGCGTTAGCTCACTGACAGAAAAAGATGCCATAAATTCCTTTCGAGATGATCGTCGATGACGCAAACGATGTATGAATAGTTGGCAGCGCGCAGTGACCCTTAAAAGTTTCTGCAGCGAACTATACCGATTGAGGAGATCAAACGCTTTTAGTGGAGTTGCTGCGACTTGACAAGTGGTTGTACGGGCTTCTGGACAAGTTTGCGGGCCTTCGAAGCTGGTTGAATGTGGCCACGGAGATGATGAACTTGTTAGATGTGATGGTCCGTGGAGCCACAATGATGATTCGGCCAAAACAAATGATGATAATCCTCGAGTAGCCAGATCGGATGGATTACTTTCACCTGAAATGTGATGCCAAAATGCGTTAGGAAGACTTACTTGGATTTCAGATACTCTATTGGCGACGTAAGTTTTCCATGTTGAAGGGTGTTTCCGAATCCACGACAAGGCTATTGTTGAATCTGTCCAAAGATGACAAGCGGCGGTCTCAAGCTCCAGTTTTTCTTGAATTCGTTTGACGAGTCGTACCACCAATACCGCTCCACATAACTCCAGCCGAGGAAGCGACACAATCTTTAACGGAGCCACTTTTGATTTCGACGCTAATAACATAACTTGAACTGAACCACGTTCGTTTACAGTTCTAAGGTATACGCAACCTGCATACGCTCGTTCCGAGGCATCTGAGTAACAGTGAAGCTCTAGAAGACGGTTCCCTTTTGATGACCCTGTCCAGCGTGGCACAGAGAAGGTATGTAAGTCTTTGAGCCGTTCCAGCAAACTTTTCCACGTGTCCAACAGCTGCCTGTTTAGTTGATCGTCCCACATCAGGCCACTGTGCCAGAGGGATTGCATAAAGATCTTGAATCCTATTGTTACTGGAGCAATCCAACCCATGGGATCGTAGAAGCTAGCAATTAAGGACAGACATTTCCTCTTTGTTACCGCTCCACCGTTGGTTAAAGGAGAAAATCGAAAATGGAATACATCATGTGTTGGCTGCCACGATATGCCGAGTGTTTGGACCTCTTGAAATTGTTGCCATGTACGATGATTAAGGGGAGCCAGCTGGTCCTAAAAAGAGGATCATTAGCAGACCACTTACCTAGAGGAAAGCCTCCCGCTTTGAGCAGCTCAATCAGTTCCGCCTTAAGCTCACAAGCATGTAAAGGTGTATCCGCTCCAGCAAATATATCATCGACGTATGTATTTTCCCTCAAAAGCTTTGCGGCGCGAGGAAAACTGTTACTTTCGTCCATTGAGAGTTGATGTAAGGTTCTTACAGCCTGATACGGGGAGCTAGCAAGGCCGTATGTAACTGTTGTAAGGTCGTACTCAAAAACTTCTTGATCTTCAGAAGTCCGCCATAAAATTCGTTGATAAGACTGATCAGCTAGATCGATTTTTATCTGTCTGAACATTTTTTGAATGTCGGCAGTAAAGACATATCGATGCATGCGCCAACGAAGGAGGATGTCAAATATATCAGTTTGTAGCTTTGGACCAATGTGAAGAAAGTCGTTGACAGGATGACCTTCTCGGAGTTTTATTGATCCATTGAACACTACACGTAGCTTCGACTTCTCATCACTGGTCTTAAATACTCCATGATGTGGCAAGAAGAAGGTCTGATGCGAATGACTGTTTTGCGGTTCCGCTTTCTTCATATGTCCCAACTCTTCATACTCGGCCATGAAAGATACATATGCCTTTTGAAACTCCGGGTTAGACTTGAAACGATTTTCCATTCTATGAAGCATGCCAAGAGCAGATTGCCTAGAGTCTCCCAAGGTTTGAGTGCTTTTACTAAACGGTAACCTTAAAATGTAACGCCCATCTTCGTCTCGTTTGTGTGTTGAAGAAAAATGCTCCTCAGCCTTAGCCTCGTCCGCGGTAAGCATAGAAGCCCATGTAGGTACCTCTTCCTGTTTCCAAAAACGTTCTAACTGCGCCGAGAAAGCTTGGTCCACTATACATTGCATGCTGTTGAGAATTGGCTGTCTGTCAGGAACTTTAGGCTGTCCAAATGTTGAAGGACAGGATCCAGTTAAGATCCATCCCAATCCTGAGGCCTGGGCAACAAGTTTTTCATCTTGAGACTTACGCAACCCCGCGTCGATGATTTGAGTAAAAGCATCAGCGCCTATTATCAGCTTTATAAGTTGCCGAGAGCCAGGATTTGGATCTGCAAGCTTGAGTCCGTCCATGAAAGACAAATCTGTTGTAACGAACTGATGTGATGGCACATACTCGGTGAGTTTCGGCAAAACGAGTACATTAAGTTTCCAATTCTTTTGAGTCGAGAATTGCGGTGAGACAAAAACTATGGCTTGAGTCCGTACAGTTTGACAAGCGGTACCTCCCACACCTGACACAGGTACAAACGCTGATTTTCGACACAATTGCAAGCGTTGGGCCAATGATTCTGCAATGAATGAAGCCTCTGAGCATGGATCGATGAGAGCCCGGACTGAAGCAGAGCGTTGATGATCTGATGAGGCAAACACGTTGGCAGTAGCAAGTAGCATGTGAGTGGGTTGATGAGAAATTGCATTAACTGTGTGCACTGAAACCCTCGCACCGTGAGTAGAGTTTGTGGAAGGCATCAGATCACTACTCTGCTGAGGCGAAAATGGCGAAGAAACACTAGCATCTCCTTGTACTTTGTGCAAGAGCGTATGGTGTCGACCGTTGCAAGTGGTACATCTCTTTTTTGATCGACACTCTCGCCTGAAATGAGGACCCAAGCAATTAAGACACAGTTGTTTATCTGAAACGAGATCAGAACGTTTATCAAGAGGTAAATTACGATATTTTTCACAAACTGCGATATAGTGGTCTCCTTGACAACATGAGCATACGTATTTATTGTTTGTCGTGACGTGACTAGTAATTTTCTGCTGGTGTTTCCTATTAAATTGAATTTTCGGCTTTTGCAATGAATCTGATGGTGGGCAGCACATCTCGGAACGCTCTAACGCTTGAATTCTTGCATTCATGAAGTCATACAGCTGCTTCCAGGTAATAGGATCCGAACTGGCATCCAGCGATAACTCCCAGTCTCGACGTGTTGATGAATCAAACTTCTGCACGGTTATATACACCAAGAAATCTTCTACTCCGTCCATTGGTCTTTGCAGGATTTGAAGTGTCTCCATTGCCTCCGTAGTTCCATCCCTCAGCTGCTTGAGTGCGATGTGGGACTCCGTCGTCATTTTAGACAGTTGAAAAAACTCGTTCAAACATTCATGAATAAGCACCCTTTTGTTGTCGTAGAGCGACATCAATTTGTTCCATGCTCGGTCGTAATTTTCTGCTGTGATGGGAATGCCTTTAACGAGGTTGGCAGCGTCACCACTGAGACTTAATTTCAGATATTGTAGTCGTTCCACATTCGATAGAGCCGCATTGTTGATGATAATAGAGGTAAAGAGATCTTTGAACGATGACCATTCGGAATACTTCCCCGAGAACTTCGGCACTTCAATAGGGGGTAATTTTCGGTTAGATCCGGTGCGGACTTCTACAAACGATGTTTGATTCGTGTCTATGCACGGCTGACTTGATTTTTCTGGCGGCTGGAGTGGAAGTAGAGCATCCAAGAACTTTGCCTTTTCATCTATGAAGACTTCTTCCACTTCCTGCAAAAAATTACATTTAAAATACGCAAACTCGGAAATGTCTCCTGCCTTGGAACTTAGTGACAAGATTTCTTTATGCCGCTCCACTATTTCTGTCATCCTTTTTTCCAGTAGCTCCATGCGCGCCTGGATTTGCCCTCTGGAACTTTGTAGACCTTTTTTCTTCAAGTTTATAAAGCTCCGTTGCATTAATCTTTTTGCTTCCTCTTGCAAATCGATTAAGGTTTTCATGATGACGCTGTTTGATGACGCTGATTTTTATGGATTGAATCCGGCTTCGTAAGGACCAAAATGTTTAAAGATAACCCAAAAAGAAACCAAAAAAAAGGAGCCACGAAATTAAAACACGTTTGTCTTACAAGATTTTTCTTTTCTGAGTGACAGATGTCAAAAATGATTTTTATTGTGTCAAAAGCTACCAGAGTTACCAATATTAACGCAGAGTTCTAATTATGGTGTGTTCTCATTTCGGAACAGAGCTAAAATTCCGACACAGAAAAGCTTTAATGTGCTTTTTAGCTAAAATACAATTTCTCGGCTTACCTTGACTGTTATTATAATACAGGTTGTAGAGGTTATCTTTTAGCCTTTTTATCTAAGGACCGGTTATCCAAGGCTCTTGTATGATGCATAAGTCGATATTTTCCTCTCTGATGAAAACCAGCAGATCATCCGAAGCACTTATCGAGTGCTTCAAGTTTATCTGCACGATTTTTTTTTGTTATTTGAGGGTGTTTCTGACTGAGGTTGTGTTTTTTTAAACCTCAAGTTTACCAACAGTCTGTTGGCATCGTCGACTTCGTTTCAGTAGTCGGTATTGTTGGTGGATCTAAAGACCTTCACTTATGGCCCTTTCTTATGCTGAAGCGTAGCTTGCAACCAGTCTTTTCAAGGACGTTTGCACTAGTCTCGGTCACTTAAAGAAGATATGAGGTTGTGCTGTTGTTTTGTTCTTCTACTTTTTTTGACCTTACAGGCATCCATTGGCACAGCTCCACATCATCCACGGTCGTATGTGGTAACCAGAAGCGTTTGCGAGGACTTCTGCGAATTCTTGAGTTTCAGGCCACTCCATGCGTCACTAATCTTGTGAACGCAATCGTCAAGAAAATCCTTCGAGAAGCGATCCTCACATTGCACCATCCGATAATCTCTTACGATCTCGGATGAGTCAAAGCTTGGAAGTGAACTACCTAGGTTACTTGGTTACCATGTCCGACAGTTAAGCCTCTATCGTTCCCCAAATGTCTGTTACTGCCTTGCCACTATTCGACTTCTTGGAGGTCGTCTCGAGTGCTTACCTTCACCTAATTCACATCTTGAAAGGTCGCACCTATAATTTCAACTTTCTCGTGAGGATCTTCGATTGCAAAAAAGTTGTCGTCTTCTACTGAATCCATGCCGACTCTTGCAAGTATTTGTTCGTTTCTGGTAGTTGTGGGGAGCTTAAGACACGGAAGTTCGTTCTGTTTTTTCCTTCGAAAAAATTTTATTAATTTTCGGGAACATACTAGGATTATTAGCTTCAGTATTCCAAGGTGAACTTATTGCAGCACGGTCACTTTGCTGTATTAATTGCTGTAGGTTCTAAAGTTCGGACTTCAGTATCCTAACTCCCGAATCTTTTGGGTCAGTGAAGTGTTTGAATAGGAGTTTAAAAAAATCCAAATTACATTGTATCGTGACAAATTCTCAGTGTCGTTTAGACACAAAAAAAACTAGAACTTAATACATGAAATACTTGGAAGGCTTTAAATAAACTAAGATGAAGTCATAGAAAAAAATTTTGGTAGGAAATCAGTTAAATATCGCTCGCGAATAAATTTGCCTCAAGCTTTATAAACGAAGTTGAAACCCTGAAATGTCTAGCTCTTGTCAATCAATGTACATATCACCAGTCACAAGGGAGGACATTTTTAACATTTAACTTAAATTAAATATTAATAAGTCACCAGCAGCAGATGGAATAAGGACAAAAGATATTCTAGCAAATGCAGAGACCCTTACCCCAATAGTGGAACGTTTAGTCAACTTGTGCCTTAAGCAATCATATACTATATACCAGAAGAACTTAAGCATGCTATAATACGTCCTATATATAAAGCTGGTAGGAAAACCGACATAGGGAACTATAGACCTGTATCCATTCTGTCAATAATGGACAAAATATTGGAGAAAGTAATTGCGACCCGATTTCGAAACTACATTGACAAATATAACATCATAAAAACAAAAGCAACAGCAAGCTTCTCGCAGAATTCAGCAATTTGATCAACAAAAACCTAAACAAAAACTACCATAACCTAGTTATATTCATAGACATAAAAAAAGCCTCTGATACGCTAAGTCTTGAAAAACTCTAGGAAATGCTCGAAAAAATTGGAATGCGAGGTTTTATCTTGCATTGGCTAAAGAGCTATCTTACAAAGTAAAAATAATGAATGCAACAAGCCAAGAAAAGAATCTGAAACAGGGGATACCACAAGGATCAATTTTGGGGCCATTGCTTCACATAATATATGCAAACCAATTGCTAACTGTTTTAGAAAATCGCACTGGCTTTGCTTTTCCCGATGACACTGCAATAATAGTCGCCCATAGAGATCTACCATCTGTAACTGTTACGACTTTGGACTTATTATTAATGAAAAGAAAACCAAAATAAAGCATATTAGACCTACCCACATATTAAAAACCAAAATTAATATAAAATTCCACCAAACTAACTGCCTTCATCACAATGCTAGCCAAGAAAGATGTAATTGTGACGAAAACTGTAACTCCTTCATCGAAAATGTGTAGCATTTTAAGGTACCTCGGTGTTTAACTTGACTGCTATTTTCAGTAGTAGTAGTAGTAGAAATTTTATTAGTATTTGCAAATACTTTTCATAACATCAAATGTAAATAAATGTACAATATATAAATAAAATTCAGTTTTCGTATATACAATTCATTTTAACAATTATTCTAATATAAAATATTTTCTTTTAATTTCTAATTTTATCATAAGATTATCCTTCAAGGCAATTACATTAATCTATTTTAATATATTTTTTGAACTTATAACTAGAACAAAAATTATTAATAATTCAGTCTATTTATATTTGCTTTTACACAATTCTACGCATTTCTTTTTGAAAGATATAATTTTTTTTTCTGTTTTAATGTTATACGGCAAGAAATTGAATAAAATAAGCCCTTTGTATAAAATTATTTTGGCCCCTTGTGGTCGTCTGGAGACCAACTCTAAAATCATCCTCATTACGGAGCTGGTATGCTTGTACATCTCGTACTCTCCTGATCTTTCCATTAATTAGATTTGGTTTTTGTCGTATATTCAACAATTTAAGTGCATCCAGCATCACTCTTAATGGCGTGTATCTGTTGCATTTTAGAATACTACGCATGCCTCTGTTCTGTAGCTTTTGTAGTCTTTCTATATGTCCCTGGTTGCAGCATGCATATAAAATTGTAGCGCAGTATTCAAGATGTGGTTTTATTTTTGTATTATATATAGTAATAGCCGTAAGGTTGTTTACTCTACTTCTTATGTGTTTGAAAAACCCAATTTTTTTGGCGATTTTTTTACATGTGGTACCAGTGTGGTCATTAAAATTGAATTGGTTATCTATAACTATTCGCAAATATTTAATGCTCCTTACATTGTCTATATATTTTCCATTTATTTCCATGACCACCCCTATATTTGACCCTATTTCCATTAGTTTTGTTTTTTCTTCATTCAACTTTAACTTATTCATATTAAGCCATCTGATCATTCTTTCCAAGTCACTCTTCAGTCTATTTACACATTCTTCCTCGTTTTTTCCTTCGGCATATATCAATGTATCGTCTGCGTATAGGACTATTTTACATTGTTTTATTATTTCTGGCACATCATTAATATATATTATAAAAAGTAGAGCGCCAAGAATTGAACCTTGGGGCACCCCCATATCAATTAAAGCCGCCTCAGACATTTTATCATTCACTTTTGTTCTTTGTGTTCTATTTGTAAGGTATGTCTCAAACCACTTCAGTTCTAAGTCTCTTATGCCATAATTATACAATTTTTAACTAATATTGTTCGGTCAATAGTTTCGAACGCTCTTCGGAAATCCAGAAACATCGCAATTATTTTCTTCTTACCTCTTCCGTTCGATTCATTTACCACATAATTCACTGCTGTTTCGCACGAGCATTTTTTGCGAAAACCAAACTGTGAGTCCGAAAAAATGTTTTTGTCATCAATGTACTTTACTATCTGTTTCTTAACTACGACTTCGATAACTTTTTCCAGCGTTTGTAATGTAATGTATTTTTCAATGGGATCTACACATTGCTCAACTTGGGAAAAAGCTTAGAAAAGCGGCTTACGCTCTGCATCATCTGAGTATCTACAGCAACTACAATGTATTGTAACAGGTTTACTTTTCATTAGTCTGGAGTCTTTATTAAGGTACGGGATTCTAGCGTGGGGAAATACTACACAAAGTTACTTGCTGTAATTACTAAAAATTCAAAATCGCATAACAAATATTTTTAAAACAAAATAAAAATGGAATAAACACAGAATCGTACACGGCTCAAAAAAACACATTTAAAACACTTGGGCAATTATTTAAACTGAATATTCTCGAAGACTACTACAACGACCAGCAACCAATCGACCATCAATTTAACACCAGAAGAAGATCACGTGGATTCCTGGAAACAAAAACATTTAAAAACGCAGGCTTCGCAGATACCTTTTTTTCGTAAATGAATTTATTTAAAACGAGTTAAATAAAATAATAATAATAATAAAAAAAAAAAACAAAAAAAAAATAAGTCTCGTCAAAAGCCTATTTTTTTATCGGTGAAGTGCGTCAACGAAAATTGTCAGTTTGTTCGTATTTCGGAGTTTTTCTGTTCATAGTTCGTTTAATAGTATCGTCGGTCGATCTCCTCGTTTATTCTACTGCTCAAGATTTTAACTTTAAAAAAAAAACTGGTGAAACAGGTCAACGAAACAGCTTCCGTATGGCACTCATGCCTCTATTTACGACCACATTTTATTGCGACATACCACCCATAATAATTGGCTGATTAAACTCACATTGGCCGCCTGTAATTCCATCTTTACCACCTCGAATTTCTTCATTTTCTCATAAATTCAATTATGTACACGCCGGCATCCTCTCTTCACTACTTTTCAACAATAAACTTCTTCGTTAATTAGAGGAAAGCGTTGATATGCACAACCCTATCGGGCTCCTCCAAAGATTTATGTTGAGATCTGTTTGCGCTTTACAGATACAAAATAAAACTTTGATTTAAAATACAATTAACCTGCAGTTGGTTGGATCCCAGAGGGGCCCTCAAGCAAACCACTAGATTTGTTTATCCACAGAGGATGCATTCGAATAGGCGCGCAACGTTGTTTACGTTCTCGATTAGAATCGTCTGCAGCGGCTCTCATGATAATGATGATTTGGATTTGGATTTGGATTTAAATTACCAATCGCAGTGGTCTTCCTGGATGTGTGTACAGTACAAGCGAGTTCGAGTATGTCGCTTTGAAACAGAAAAAAAAAATAAAGATACATAGAGACAGAGTCCCATTAGCGCGATTTGTATTAACAATTAGCCGGGATGCAGTCAAAAGGACCGCATCCAGCTCTATTGGGATGTTCCGATGAATGATTGTTTTTTTTTTCTTTCGTTTTCTTTCATTTACATCCATCAACCGCGAAAGGGAGACATCGAGTACCCCTCAGTGGAAGGTTGGTTTCTTTATCCATTTTACTGTATCGCACGATTTGTGGCACGTTCGAGAATCTATTGAATATGATCTCTAGCAGATGTTGCAATTGTTCACACACCACAAGAAGGAGTTTTTTTTTTGGTTCTTCGAATGACATATGGAAAAGGGGTGGTTGCATAGAAATTGATAAAAAAAAATTAAAAACACAACCATCCCTCTGTCCGAGCGATAAATAATAATCTCGCGAGGGTATTCAAGGATGCTAATGGTGAATGAGTCTTGGGATGGTGGTGTTAATGCTGATCGAGCGTGACGCACGCTGGGTATTTCAAAACCATATCCAACTGCCAAGTCGATACTAAAAACTGACTGTAAGTGCAGCTCCTGCGGGTTAATTGACGAATGTGAGTGTGGCATGGTCTTGTTTGAATGTCAGAGAATTTGTGTGCGGCGGTTTGTTTATGTGTGTCAAGGATAATCAAAATTTTAGATTTCCTTGTGGGGGATGCATTCAAGTGATTTTTATTTATTTGAAGAAAATCTGTTTGATAAACAAAGCGACGGGGAACGGGTTGTGTCGAGAGTAATTGTAATGTTTTCGGTTTTTTTTTTTTAATATCAAATGAAGGCGGTTCTTTGGTTTTTGTGGCGTGGTTTAATTTCCAATTGACACCCGCAGTGGTAGCACAGTACTTTTCGATTGATGGATGGGCATTTAATTAATTCTACTTCACCACGCTTATCGACATCAATTTAATCTCGTTTATAAAGACAGTAGATATTTTTCGATTTTTTATCGAGACTCGTTTTCCAAAATCAAACTTTATCTCTTTGCGAAACGAAACCGTTGAAAATAGAATTTAAACACTTTTGACTGCGGTCCCTTTAAATCAAGATTTTACAAATTTTTCCAAAAAGGACTTGACAACATTTTTTTTTGTTAAATAAAACGCAAAAAATTTGAGATATTTTAAAATCTTTTTTATCGGCATGAAGTACATTCAAAATATTTATGAATCGAACTCGACTTCGTTCATATGGCCACCGCGGGTACGTTTCTAGCGGTCGATTCGTTGGACCCAATTCTCGTAGACTCGGCCACACTTTTCGACTGAAACGGCCGCTATTTCGAGTTCAATGTTGGCTCTAAGCTCTTCCAACATTGTCGGCTTGTTGGTATAAAACCAATGACTTAACGTAGCCCGCAAGTTAAATCGAACGAACAAGGCGGCCAATCGACGCCCATCAAACTTACTCTTCAATAAATCGGTTTTGAGGCTTTTTGTGTGGCTTGTGGCACCATCCGAAAATGGGAGTTAACGCTCTTTAAGTTGCGGTCACCGACTCCGAATTTCGGTAGGAAATTTTTATAATTTACAGACGTCGCTCGTTCGTGTGCATTACCATGATGAAAAGGTTGATTTTACCGAATAAACTAACAATGACTGTTCGATGACAACTGAAAGGCTGCGTTCACTAATTAAATTCAAAGTTGTACAGTCCCTTTTGGAAAACCCTGTATGTCGACGCAGTGAAAAGAAACGACAAACTCTATGAGACTCGATTTCCATGATGGACGAAATATTAAATTGCCTACAAGTTTGTACGGAACCCTTGGTGCGCAAGTCCGACTGGCACTTTGCCGGTTTTTTTTATGTGAGCAGCGTTCAAACAGGGTTAAGTATTGTGCTTGCGGCGCAGTTAGTTAAGCGCCTGCCTTTCAATTGGATCAACTCATACGTCGCAGATTCGAATCGAATTCTGAAAGAATCTAGTTTTCGAATTTGGTCCAGTCACCATTTCCCGTCGGTTTGTGGAATTCTTAGTTCATCTTTTCAGAGTAATAGTTTGTGTAGATTATCTGTCAACGTCTCTGCTGTGTGGGTATAATACTGACAGCAGGGTGATCAAAAAAACTTTCCAATTTTCTAGTATGTATACTAACGAATAAAATTCTGCGAATTAAGTGATTGCAAATGGAGCAATTGAATTAGAGTTTCACACAACAGGCATTTAAAGAGTACTCATAACTTCTTGAAGCTGAAGCCAATCACCCTTCAACGAAGACGACATGAAAATGACATGCCGATGTGATCATGGAGTATAAGAACAGCTTTTAAAGAAAAGATTTCAAGGCGATAAATAATCGCAATAATTCGCATCGCGGCAAAATTTAACAAATGTCGGCATCATATATTCACATGTCCCCACTGATAAAGCTGAAGATTCGGTAAGAAGCAATGCAACGAGCTCTTAGACAGAGCCTACCCGAAGCTGTGAGCTTTTAATGCTTAATTGGAAAGGAGGACCACTACTGTGGCGTTTGGTCGGAAAGTCACTATAAATTGGATCTCTTCTCACAGCCTTGCGTTGACAAGTAGCTTAAGTTTTTCTCAGAAACATGACATGTCTTGTTAATGACAATGTCCAAACATCTAGAGAGGCTGCTGTCAACTCTGACTTTAGTAGCAGCTCGATCGATTGTCCAATGTTGAAGAATTACATCAAGCATCAATGAGAAGATTCAGGAGGAATAGGACTGCTCTAGACCATGAACGTCAGCAGTATTTGTTTACAGTGCAGGACTATAATTCGAGTCATAACCGAGGACTCTTTAGGCTACCAACCAACTCTTCATGAAATGTGTGGTGACAAGTGCGTGCAGAATAAAAGTGCTGTAAATGAAAAGCGCTGAAGGGTAAAACTCGAGGAACAAAAGAATGTTACTGAGAAGAGAAAAAATGACGCAGCTGAAGGATATCGAAGAAATGCATAACTCATAATTTCTACAAAGGAGCAAAAGTGCTATTTGCAAGCTTCAAAACAGTAAAGAAAATTGTATCACTGATCCGCAGAGAATTGCAAATGTATTCAACCAGCTTCTGCGAATGATCGGATCTCCCACCTACTGTGGAAGAAGTTTGTTTCGCCATCAAAAAGACAGCGGGTTCAGAAAGTCTTGAAGCTGAACTTTTCAAATGAAGCGGGGATATTCTGGTTGAAACACTGCATAGATCAATTGTCAGATTCGGGAGGAGGAAAGCATTCCGGACGTCAGGAATATCGGCTCTGAAAAAAACTGTGCTCATATGTCTCACAACAATTATCGAAGTATATCCCTGCTTTACTTCGGTTTAAAGATCATATCGAAAGTATTGTGTGCTTGTATGAAGACTTTTGCATTTTTTTCACGTCTTCATTTACCGCGAGCGATTGGAATTTTTTCAGAAGAGTCTGGATATAGCTTCTGGGACCGATCGGAGTCGACACTGGACTGTAGATGCATATTCCCACTGTGCAAAAAACATAAAGCACACAGAAATTTAAAAGCAAATCCCTGTTTCTAAATAGTGTGCCAGTTTTGCTGACATGGACCGAAAGCCAACAAACGAACACGTTACGTTGAAGTGATGATACTTTTCTTGGAACATTCGCTTCGATTTCAGACTCAACATTATAAGAAAATCAAGTCGACAATAAAATTATCGGTCCCAAATTTATCGATGGAACCTTTTCCTTTATGATTTATGATGGCCCTGATATTACACCAAATTTAATAAACAAGAAATGTTTCGACTAGTCCTTTGGGTCTCCAACGGTCTTTCTTACTGATTTCGAACTCTAAAGTATAAGTATTTAAGTCACGTTTTTTGGACAAAGCATGATTAATACTTTTTTCCAATTTCTAGCAGCAGAAAAATATCTCTTTTTTAGTCATTGCTGATCGTGATGTAAGAACGATCATCGAAAACAACGTTTCGATTGAGTCATTTATTGTGATTCATGGCCTTAACATACTCTTCAGTCATGTTGGCTACAAACACTTGACATCCCCGAACCAATTCAGATGCAAGTCACGTTCCTACGATCGTGCTTCTAAATCTTTAGGCCTTTTAACTACAAAAACAAGTCAAATTATACCCCGATCAGTATGAGTCAACAGCGGTTATTATTAATTTCTACTTTTTGAAAAGCCTGACGATCATATTTGACAATACGAAAACTGATCTTGCAATCGACTGTACTGTACAAGTCAGGACACACTTGAAGAATTTATTGGTTTAAAACGTCTTTGAATGAAAATATCGTTTATCCAAGAGATCGCAGTTTTGTGTTAGGAAAGGAAACACACGTTAAAAATTGAGATTCTTACTCAGGTTAATTTCCCAATGATGGGTTTACACGTGGTTCATGTTTCGATCTAAATCTTAATTGTTCTTTTATTATTAAGGAGAATGTAAATTGAGAGCTTTGAATATTTCGCGTAATTACGGATTCCAATAATTTTAATGGTACACTACTTGTTCTCTTAGAATAATTACCATTTCAGTTGAAGAAGTACTCTTGTCATGTATTTACTTCGAAAAACATTTTTTCCAAGCAGCTTTGTTTCATTATTTGTAAATCGAAGCATGTTTATCTCGAAATAGAAGCTTCAGCCTTGATTTCTTTCTTTGAATGTTGCCAGTGGTACAAGATAAAATCAAAGTCTACAATATTCACTGACAGAAAATCGTTTATAACAAAATAATAAAGGGCAGCATAGAAGATGTTGAAAAATGTTTTCAATTAAAGTTGTATCTCATTATCCTTTAAGCTGTTCAGCACTCATTTTAACAAGAATTCGACATCGTTATACAATTGGGCTTAAATACAGTCTTAGTACAGGAGACGCTACTTAAAGCCGAATAAAACTCGGTTCCTCCTCTTTCAGTTGCATGCTAACAAAGCTTATATAACTTAACTCTTAAGTGAACGATAGTAAAGGTCTAAGCCTTTACTAGCACTCCAAGCTATTCTTCCTTAATCTACTTTTTGGAAAACTAATTATTTTTCCATCTATAAAAGAAGCTTGTGTATTCTTTCGGCTCCAGTTTGTCTTAAAACTTCAATATTCAATTTCAACGCAAACGAAGAAATATGACATTATAATTAAGCTTAAAGAAAATAGAATTAGGCTTAGTTTTTAAAATCATCCACTCTTAAAACGCAGAAGAGAAGCGGAAGACTCTAATTAACAAAAAAGAAAAAAAAACGCGAGGCTTTGAACTTGCAAGGAAGAAAGATCGATTGCTTGAAGCTCCAGAAATTTATGCAGAATTTAAACGTACACAGTTAAAAAAGCATTCATCACTCATAGACTTTCTTAGTCGAGTAGCATTTCGAAAACCTTTTCGTCAGACCCAAACAAGTTAAAGCGTTTAGATTTGGGAAAAGAGCACAAAGACTCAATACCAAATCACTGTTCATAATTTGTGTAGACGGAGAATTCGAACTGGGACATTTTTTGCGTCAAAAAGGAGAGCTTACGTTCGGCGGTCTGATGTTCCCTAGCTGTGTGGTCTCAAAAGCAAAGCATAAAGAAATGTACTATATGTAAAAAAAAGAATGTTTACGTAACAGCACTTTTAGGACCTTTGCCTATATATTGGGTTGGCAACTTAGTAATTGCGGACTTCACTCTTTAGTTGAATTTTGGTACTTCAACTATCAATATGTAAACACATTTTTTTTGATCAGTTGTGTAGTTTTTGTTTGGCGTCTGTTGAAACATGGAAAATATCGGGCTTTTCAATAAGAGTAAAAACGGTTTTGGATATCAATGAAATTCTTTATTCCTGTGAAAGTACGTTCGATGCCATTATGTATGGAACTCAATTTCTTTTGCATGGCCACCACGGGCACTCTTGCAGTAGTCCAGACGCTGAACCCAATTTTCGACGGTTTTCAAGCATAAATCGGCCGATACTGCTGCAATTTCACGTTTGACATTCGTACGAAGTTCATCAATCGTCGCCGGCTTGTTGGCATAGACCATAGAGTTGACGTTGCCCCACAGGATATAGTCTAACGGCGTCAAATCGCACGACCGAGGCGGCCAAGCCACTGGACCATTTCGTGAGATAACACGTTCTCCAAACTTGGTTTCCAATAAATTGAATGTGACATTCGCTGTGTGGCTTGTGGCGCTGTCCTGTTGGAACCACATGTCCTCCAAGTCCATATCATCCAATTGGGACCAAAAATATTCGGTTATCTTTGAACGGTAGCGATCCCCATTCACATTAACGTGCTGGTCTTGATCATCACGGAAGAAGCACGGGCCAATGACGCCGCCGGCCCATAAACCACACCAAACCGTATTTTTTTCGGGATGCAATGATGACTCATGGAGTACGTGTGGATTGCTGCTTAACCAATACCGCATATTTTGTTTATTGACGGAGTTATTCAGCCAGAAATGAGCCTTATCGCTGAAGATGATTTTTCGATGAAAATCCGAATCATTTTCAAGTTGTTGCTCAGCCCAATTCACGAACAAAGGACGCTTCTGGTGGTCAAGCGGCTTCATTTCTTGCGTCAATTTAATCTTGTAAGGATGTAGGCCAAGATCTTTTTGCAAAATTCGCCACAAGGACGTCACAGAGATGCCCAACTCTTGAGAACGACGTGTGAGAGACACTTTTGGGCATTCTACTACGGACACTTCTTTGTCTCACTGGCACGGAAACATTTTGTACTGTGCCTGTGGATTAAAATTTTTCCACTAGACGCTCAATTGTTGATCTGCTAGGACGATTATGACGGCACATAAATTGGACGTAGCGCCAACGTTGAGGCCACTGACTCCGAATTTCGGTAGTAAATTTTAATAATTTCGGTTCGCTGTTGGCTCGTATATCTTTCCACCATGAAATGGCAAACCATAATGAAGAGAAATGTCAAAAAAGCGGCAAGAAATATGACGTCGTTAGCTGTCTCTGTCGCTCTACTTTTATAGCGTCCCTGTTGAAAACCCCTTTATAATTGCAATAAAACAAAAAAATACTGATTACAAAGCTCTTTTCCTTTTTAAGGCTGTAAACCTTTTCTATTGGTCGAATGTGTAAGAAAAGAAATTATTCGATTATGCTTTAAGATTGGAAAAGATCACAACACCGCGCATTATCGTTGACCCCTTCCAAGTCAATTAAACAGACAGGATGAACTGTGCCGCTCTTATTTCTGTTTGTCAGTTACAAACAAATATCAACAGCTTCTGAAGAATGTATAGACTTCTTCTTGAAGTTACTCTGAAGGTTTGCCTCGAAATCAAACGAAATTTTCCCATCCCATCAGTTCTGGTTGCCCGAAATCGGATCTCGCAATAAGTCAAAGAATTATTCACTGCTCATGGTAGTCGGCTTCAATCGGTGCTGCCTCATTAAATCGACACTTATCCCGCCTTAAATTAAACCAATCACCTTTTAACTTGAATGAACAAATTTATACGCCTATCAGCTTTGTTTACCTGTATTTTTTTTGCCTCCAAATCAAAAGATTCCCCAAATCAACTCACCGATTGTCACCGTATTTTTTGACTAAATCCAAAACCCACAACAAAGCCCCTTCAGCGCGCATCTTAATGATTTTCTAATAAACCCAATTTTGATCTTCCAACACAAACTTGACACGGATGTGCTGCGCTGCGTTACGATGAATTCACCATAAAAAAAAAACAAAAAAATAGGAAATAACTCAATAAAAATTTTGGTTGCCAGCTTCGGCATCATTCCCAAGGAAGAGAGCCTCAGAGTAGGTATCCGCCGTAGCTTTATTGATCCATTGTTGAAAATTTTAGCCACTTACTCAGCCCCGATTATGCATGACTCTATCATCTTCTTTGGTAATAAATGGAATTCTGCTTGTTTTACGACTCCGCAAAGAAGAAGAAGTCACTCCCCAGCAGCACCAACAACAACAAACAGCAGTTTTCTTTTTGTGTAATTTTAATATCTACAACGGAAATTCCTTATGTACGGTCATAAATATCTAGCGCTTTCATCGTAAATTAAAATCGAACAATAAAATTCGTATGAACACAAAAAAAATAGAAAAAAAGGAGCGCGAGCGTTGCCGTACGTGCGATCACAGTTGACGTTATAGGCCATCAACAATAAAACTATCCAAAATAAACCGCAGTAATAAAGTCGATTATAATATGCAAGTGGCGGCAGTGGAACAAAACCAGGCCCACCATCATTTCCTCGCTTCGTTTGTTGGTCGATTTTTTTCTGTAGGGTTCCACAGAACTGGTCACCGATCGGATCGTGATCGTGGACATTTGTGGTGAATCATCATAAGTCGCGTGTAATGACCATAGAGACAACAATTGTCGTTATGCGACTATGCGTCTCTTTGTGTAACTTCAAGTTAGAGACAAAGTGACTTACGGTTACGGTAACAGTGACAACGAGACCACCAAATCGTTGTTGCAACGAGTACAACGAGTGATTAGATATTCCATACGTGTTGCATACAACAACTGTTGTGTGGGCTCTGCAGGCGAGTCTCAAATGACTGTGATACGCGCGTTAGAGATTGAACCCCGCTTTTAGACGGCGGAGAACCTTACTTTCTGCAGCTGAGGCACATGATAATGGGTTAAGTATGCATTACGGCCATCGTAGATACGTGACAAGAGATGAATTCTCTGGTTGTGTGCAGCGAATAATTCTGCATAATTTTGTAGTTTTTTCCAACCCACGGGCTTAGTGTTTGTTTGTAGCCTAAATACCTTGACTGCGAAGATGATGCTGAATGCCATATTCATGAAGATGACTCTGGGCACAGCTGGAGAGATGAAGAATCTGTCTCTCTCTTTTTTGTGTTTGTTGAAAATTCGTGAGGATTTTAACATAGATATGCGATTGAGGTTAATAATTCCAATTCAAGTCTAGCTTAACGCAGAAGATGACATGCATTCTACATTTGTGCAAACTATGCAAACAATTGTCCTAGATTCTGTGGGAAACAAATAAAGGACATGGTTTTACTTCGAAACTTAACTTTTGCGTCTTAGAACGATTCGCCGGGGATTGGAAATAGTTTGATGGGCTTTGGAAGTCTGAAAAACATACGGACGGGGCTATAAGATCAACACTGTCAGCAAGTCTCGAAAATATGGTTCTGTGGTTCTTTATTTATAGTAGAAGTGAACAAACAATCGCATTCAATAAATTATTTTAAGTTTACATTTTTAATAAATTTATAACAGTTAAAGAATAGGGAATGGAAGGAAAAGCTACTGTCAAAAACCTTCAGGAGTTATTAGTCTAGTAGTTCTGATTTGAGTAACGAGGAGGAAGCAGTATTAATACAATCAGACCGCCTTTACAAATGTGGACTTATAATATTTGAATATAGAAATAATTAAACACAATGTTTATAAATAAACATATAAATAATAACAAGTTGAATAAATAACAAGAAAACAGTTAAATATATAAGTTTATAAATAAATGAATAAATAAATAAATAAATAAGTAAATAAATAATTAATTAAATGAATAAATAAGTAAGTAAATAGATCAATAAATATATAAATAATAAAAAATAAATAAGCAATTAAATAAGGACAATATTTTTAAATAAACATATAAAAAAAACACGTTGAATAAATAACAAGAAAAAATTAATAAATAAATTATAAAATAGATTAATAAATAAGTACAAAAATAAATAAATAAATAGAAAAATTAATTAATAAATAAATAAATAACTATATAAATAAATAACTTAATAATTAAATAAGTAAATTAAATAAAAAAAATAAATTGACTGTACGACCGAAGTCGGGCTTGAGAAAGTGATAAGGGGGTGAAATGTAGCTGGCTAATTCGCTAGAGCACTGCTTGTGGTAGAAGCGATAAAATATGGCTAGACAGGAGACGTTACGACGGTGCTGAAGAGAGTCGATTGACTTTGTAATATTTTTGTCACCATGAGTTTCATCGCTCGATTTTGAATTCTATCAAGCAGGCTCAAGATGGTCTTTGGAGCGCCTGCCCATAAATGTTTCGTTTCGCTTTAGTGACAGAAAACAGCATTGAGTTTTAGAGGCATAAATTTCCAATCTTTTCATAGATCCCCATGATAGTATGCTGTTTATATCGGAATTTAAGGAGTTGCCGTTCCATTTGCACGGCCGAAGATGAGGGACTTGATTTTGGAAACGAATATGAAAAACTGAGAGTACTATCATCAGCGAATGAGTAGATGTAGCAGACAGAAGATCGTTCATGAAAATTAAAAAGAGAGCCGGTGACAAAACGGAGCTCTGGGGAACACCAGCATTTATATGGTGGATATCAGACTTGGCACCGTCCAATACAACTTGAATTGAACGGTCCGAAAAAAAGTTTCTAATCCATTGAATAAGAGATTCGTTGATACCAAACGCATGAATTTTCAAATTTTTGGGTAAATTTGCATGACGGACTTTGGCATTGCAGTCATTTCGAGCTTTTTTGTACCTTCTTCGGGATTCCTCAAATGGATTAGTTTTGTTATTCCGAAAACTTAACTCCCTAAACCTATTGGAATAGCTTCTTTACAGCTCGAGTCATACCACGCGTTAAGCTTTGACTTGATTACTTTCACCCTGTAAGGGATGAAGTTTCTGATGGTAAGGAGAACAGATATCGGCGACGCTATTGAAGAAGCGTAATTTTATGGAGAGCCGTAGAACATTAGTGCTTGAAAGATCATTTTAAAAATTACAAATTTATTCTCCTCACTCATTTTCGATTTACGATTGATGAATGGGTACAACGTTTTGATTGTTACATTGAATTTGCTTATAACTTCGCTTTTATGTAGAGAGTAAGTAAGAGTTTTGTCTAGGTGTACACTTAGATAAATATTTAGCCTTTGACCCCCAATCGATTTGTTCACCATTAATTTGTAATACTATATGTTGCTTGACAAGAGCAAAAAAGTATGTCAAAGACATCCTGAGTGTAAAAAAGACAGCCTGAGTCTTTGATGCATTTAATTAAATGTTCCAACCATTAAAAAATGTTTCAATGGCTTTGATAGCGGATTACAGATTGATTTCAATATTGGTTGGATAGGAGCGATACAGGCATGTGTCCACCCACCTTTCCTTTTAAGGAATTGCAACGACCTAAGCTAGGCTGTCATCGCTATGCGAGGAAACTTCTTCATTATGAAGTTGGATATGTAGTCTGCTCCAACAGATTTCTTAGAGTAGTTGCTGAAGATTATTTCCTCACGAATCTCACGAGAGGTTCAGAAATCATCACAGGGACTCGAGTCGACTTCTGGTCGGTATTGTTGTCTATGTCGAATTCAGTGGCTCTTGTCTCTTCTTCAATTGTAGCGAAAGTTCTCATGACTTCCTCGATAAACTCTGTTTTATTGGGTTACTGGGGCTTGTTATTATCGATATCTTTGCGATCTTTATCTTTATAAAGGTGGAGATTTCGTCATTATTATATTGTGTAAGAAAATGCAGTTTCTAGCATTGGTGTCTTCTAGTCTGTTTAGGTACATGATCGTATTTGCGAAGGCTTTGAATGTATCGCACGACATTTTTTGTTGAGAGACACAACCAAGACTTCAAACCACAACCATATGTTATAATGGGAGGAACAAGAGATTTTAAAAGTTTGCTCGTTGTTGTCGTTGGTGTGAAGTTGGCTGTCAGCCACAATCTTCTGAGGCATCCATAAATCCTGCCGACGACAATATTATTTTGATCGTAACCGGAAAGACTACGATTTATAATGTACCCAAGGATTTTTACGGATTCTACACAGTCCAGTCTATCATCAGGAAGACACACGTCGGGAAAAATGCTGCGATCGAATGTTCGATGGGCCAATGGAATGACTTTTGATTTGACAGGATTTATCAGCAATCCATTCGCTCAAGTCCAGTGATGTATTTAAGCTAAATAATCGTTTATCAGTTAAACAAGTTCCTTGATCATTCCCATAGGTCGAGCTAAGCGTCATCTGCATAAATGTGGATGGAACAGTTTAAGCATGTTGAAATTAAGTCATTAATAAATATGCAGAAAAAGAAGAGGTCGCAAAATAGAACCCTGTGGTACACAATGCTTGATAAGCCTCAGTAAAGAGACTTTATCACCAAACACGACTCTTTGATTTCGATTCGATAGATAATTCTTCAACAGTCTTAGTGCACTACTACCAAAACCAAAAAAAAAATTCGAGCTTCCAGCAAAGCACCTCATGGTTGAACTTATCAAACGCATTTGAAAAATCCAGCAAGCAAAGTAGTGTAGCTGTCGAGCAACTGTGTTTGGGCCTTACTGGGGCTTAGTAATATATTTATGCATATATGGTTCTGGATCTTTTTTGCTTATATTTTTCTAAGACCTTTGCAAGGCAAGGTAGAATGTTGACAGGCCTGAAGTCATTAAGAGGAGCCCGCACAAGGCTTTTTAGCAATTGGAATAACTCTGGCAATTTTCAAAGTATCCGGGAAGGGTTGAAGTTACGATGTAGTGATGAATGATATGAGTTATTGATGGCAGTATGAATTTGATAAAACGAATTGGTACTCCGTCTTCGCCAATGGAATTAGATTTGATTGCTGCCACACTTTCTGACGTAGTTAACTTCAAAACTATTCAAACTTGGTGGTACAGAAGTTGGTATAGATGAAAAATTAAAACGTTCAGGTTCAGTACCGACCTCAAGAAAATATTCATTCAGTTTGTCCGGTTGTAATCCACAACTTGAAAGATGTTTTAGCACCAGCAATCCCTATTTGCCGTATGTTATTCCAAAGTTGTTTGGATGGTTAGAGAGGTATTAAGTTTCGATGCCAAGTACTTCCTTTTGGCATTACGTGTTATAACGGACGGAAGAAGAAGTGCTGCTGGTTGTGAACCAAGGGCACCTTTGATTGTCTTTCTGGGCACACAACGACGAAATAGACAGCAAAGGCTTCAGCTTTATTGACATCTGTTGTCACTTCTAAGTATGACGTAATTAATTTTTCCGGCATTTTTATTTTCTGCCCGATAATTCTGTTGATTAAATTGAAGTTGCCGGGTCCAGACTTGATTGTTCCTTCTTTTGTTGCAGAATGCACAATCTTTTCTTGTTCCATCAACGGGCAACAATCTTGCAAATTTTCTTGCATTTGCACGAGTTTCGGGTTGCAGATGATTGTTGGAAGCACGATCCCTCAAATTCTCTGTTACAAGTTCCATCCCAAGTTCTTTCAAGGATAACCTTCTTTTTTCTGCCTTGGGTTGTTGAGAGTTCAAAATAACCACTGCATTTATTCCAGCAACATTTGAAATTCCATAGTATACTATCATAGTCCACCGTCTAGAGTTCCTAGCAATACTGTATTCTCCACATAACTGATCTAACGTGTCCACACCACCCTTTGAAGCATTGTGTTATGTTTTCTCTGTTAACATGTAGCTTGATCCAATTTGTCATCATGATGCGTTGTGGACGCAAGGAGGACAAATTTATTCTTTTTCGGGATTTAAGACAAAATTGTAATGTCCTCTTGAAATATGCAGTGAACCAGTTGTCCAGTGACATTTCTTCCCGTGTTTTAAAAAGGAATCTCTCCACAATATCATCTGTCTTATTACTTGGTTTAGATGGTCCATCAGGCTGTTAGAGTCAAAGCGTAAATCTTCATATTGGTGGTGCAGAAGGTCCTGGCGTCAACTAAAGCAAACACTTTCAACCCGTATTTTGCCGGTTTGTTAGCAATATTCATGCGGAAACTGCAACGTCCTCTGAAAGCCCAAAGCATCTCATCAAAGCATCTCATCAAGGGTTGTATACTCACTTACGGTATACGCTGAGTTGAACTTTTCAACGAACTGTCCAGAATTCAGAAATACTCATTCTATTTCGGTGTTTGACTCCAGCTATATACAGCAAACCAATAAGAGCTTTTAGTTCCACCAAGCTGGTTTCCTTTCGCCTGTAATTCATTTCTTTATTTTGCGTCAGATTCCCTATGAAGATGCTCGTGTCTGTTACTATTGATTTCATCAATCAGCTTAAGCCAACTTTCCATCGGTGATTGAACTCCTCGTGCATATTGTTTTACCCCAGGCAAATGAATATCAATGTTATGTTTCCTTGTGCGAACGTTTAAGGCCCTGCAATCCTTTCTCCATCTTGTTCCATATAAAAATTGAGTACGTTCTTCGAAAACCGCTCCATCCCCTTGCATTTTGCCATCATCTTCAACTATTTCTTGCTTAGAATCAGAACCGTGCTCACTTACATCAACAAAGTCTGGGTCAGCTTGAGAGTCATCATCTACAAAATCGTCGTCAGAATCTCCATCAAAATCTCAATCATCCAATAAATTCAATAGATCCTTTGCGAGATCACCCATTTTTAAAAAAACGCTTCCCTGTACGCGGAAAATCCCATTTTCACAGCTTAGATAAATGTCGTTGCGCCAAGCACTGCTTTGCACAGAAATTCTTTATTCTCTAGATTCAGAGTCCCCCCCTTTTATAAGAATAAGCACAACAAATTAACGGTAATTGAATTCCTTCACATTTCTTCCACTTTATCTGCCCGAATGTTGTAAATTCTACAAAAACTGAAGACCCAAGTTAACATTGAATTCTGACTTTTTTTTAACCGTCACATAAAGCAGCATCCGTTGACTACGCACGCCTTCTGCCATTCAATGCTAAATTTTTTTTGCTAGAAAATTCCTTGTGGGCGGACTACGAAAAATGAAACCTCTTTGGGAACAGAGTTTTTTTTAAATTAACAAACAATACAACAACATCCGTCGGCCGCTACACAACATCCATTCTTTGGTTCTTGCATCGTTCACCCACAGATCCGTGGCCAGTACCCATCCACTGCTGCGAAAGTTTATAAATAAAATAAAAGAATTAAAAGCAAAAAAAAAAAAAAAAAGTGCATTAATTCAATGTGGTGCGCGGCAAACATGCCTTCGACTTGTACCTTAAGCGTGTGTACATCCAAATTGATGCACTCTCTGGACAGAGGATAGTTTGTCGTCCGTCTCTGTCTGGTTTCGATTGTAGGTGGACATACAAATAGGTGTGGCAATGCGCTGTTCCATCGCGGTCAATCTCAAACAAAGAAGGATCCCAATCAAAAAAAAAATAATAATAATTTAAAAACAAGAGTTGGCGAGGGTCACTCACTCTCTAGAGGCACCTTGAGTTCGATTGCGCGACATGCTTAGCTCTTGTTTCTGGTTTTCACCTCGACGGCGGACCAACGACACACGCAGGACACACAAACCGCCCAGACACAACAGAATCCAACAACATAGCGCAATCGACAACATTAATTGCCCATAGTGTTCACGTAACCAAAACAACAACCAATGCGCTACAGGCCTACAGGATCTATAGATACAATCGCTTTTTTTTTTTTGTTGTCTTTCGGTGCCATGTTGCTTGTTGTGTTTTTTTTTTTTGTTGCTCTGTGGTACAACAACATTATAAAATGGATTTTACTTGTTCTTTGTCGCCTCAATCCTTGCTCGGCATCAGCATCAGCATCCATTCGGTCGCATGACATCGAAATCAAAACAAAAAAAAAGATACAAAGATACGAAAATAAAACAACAACATCAAATCAGCATTGTAATCAGATTTCGAGCTCATCTGCCCAAAATTTCCAACTCCATGCCTGGAATCGAGAACGAACCGAAGAAGGTTCCAAAAGACAAAACGGAAAATGATCGCAAAGTCTTCTTTATTTTTTTTTTTTTGGGGGGGAGGCTTCTCTTTAAATAGTCCAAGAAGAGTACGAGAGACCCAATTTGTATATATTCCGGATGACAGAAATTAATTGAAGAGGGATCCCTGCTTGTCAGACATCCACCAGCTCACTACGTATGAGTGTATGTAACAAGTTGATCCGCTTTTCGGATGATGACGAAAAGTCTGCCCTCAGAGTTAATTCGGATTATTAATCAAAATGTGTGTTCCTCCTTTTGTTATTGTAAGAAGAATTTTTTTTTTCTCTTCTCTTATCGGGAATTTATGATGAGGTGGCGGTGGCGGTTTGTTGTGGGAATTGTAAGAACAATCGGAACAGGTAGTCCTTTAGTCTTTTAAATGGATACGATTTGTAATGGTTGGCTGAGGTTTGTTAATTTTTTTTTGTTTTTTTTGCTTATCTTATCTGGGAACGTGTTGCGGCTACTTACACTGCTGATGAAGGTTAACAAACTACTTTTTATGTTTAATTTTTTTTTTCATCTTAAAGGCCATTTAGACGAATTAATTTGTCATGCGCGGAGATAAAAATGTGAGAAATTCTGTTCTGTAACGAAGGTCTTGTAGAATTGAAAATCAGCTGTTTAAGCTGCCGACAAAGTGATACAAAAAAGCTGAGTTATACATTTGCGGCACGCTTTTGTCACTTTGTTAATAGTGTGAATAAAATAAAGGGTTTTACAACAGGGACGCTACAAAAGTAGAGTAACAGGGACAGCAAACGACGCCTTATTTCTTGCCGCTCTTTTGACATTTCTCTTCAGTAAGGTTTGCCATTTCATGATGGAAAGATATACGAGCCAACAACGAGTCGAAATTCGGAGTCAGTGGCCTCAACGTTAAGAGCCCTACGTCCAATTTATGGTCGTCATAATCGTCCTAGCAGATCAACAATTGAGCGTCTAGTGGAAGAATCCACAGGCACAGTACAAAATGTTCCCGTGCCAGTGAGACAACGAAGTGCCCTTAGTGTCGAGAATATTGCTGCCGCTGAGGCTTTAGTTGCAGAAAGCCCAAATGTGTCTCTCACACGTCGTTCTCAAGCGTTGGGCACCTCTGTGACGTCGTGTTGGCGAATTTTGCGAAAAGATCCTGGCCTACATCCTTACAAGATTAAATTGACGCAAGAACTGAAGCCGCTTGACCACCAGAAGCGTCGTATGTTTGTGAATTTGGCTGAGCAACAACTTGAAAATGATTCGGATTTTCATCGAAAAATCATCTTCAGCGATGAGGCTCATTTCTGGCTGAATAACTCCGTCAATAAACAAAATATGCGGTATTGGTCAAGCAGTAATCCACACGTACTCCATGAGTCATCATTGCATCCCGAAAAAATTACGGTTTGGTGTGGTTTACGGGCCGGCGGCGTCATTGGGCCGTTCTTCTTCCGTGATGATCAAGACCAACACGTTACTGTGAATGGGTATCGCTACCGTTCAATGATAACCGAATATTTTTGGCCCCAATTGGATGATATGGACTTGGAGGACATGTGGTTCCAACAGGACAGCGCCACAAGCCACACAGCGAATGTCACAATCAATTTATTGGAAACACAGTTTGGAGAACGTGTTATCTCACGAAATGGTCGAGTCGCTTGGCCGCCTCGGTCGCGCGATTTGACGCCGTTAGACTATTTTCTGTGGGGCTACGTCAAGTCTATGGTCTATGCCAATAAGCCAGCGACGATTGATGAACTTCGTACGAATATCGAACGTGAAATTGCAGCAGTATCGGCCGATTTATGCTTGAAAACCGTCGAAAATTGGGTTCAGCGTCTGGACTTCTGCAAGCTTGGTGGCCATGTAAAAGAAATCGAGTTCCATACATAATGGCAATGTGAACGTTCTTTCACAGGAATAAAGAATTTCATTGATATCCAAACCGTTTTTGTTGTATTTAAAAAAAACTTTTGTAGCGCTCTTATTTAAACACCCTTTATATGTAGGGATGTTAACATTAATCAATTTTCTTCCTATATAGACAGGTTAAATTTTGGGTGCAATTACGATCAGCAGCATCACTAGCAATACAAATACGTTCAGCAGTACCACAGTAAGGGTATTTGGAATTTTATTATAATGATCAACTCAAGTACATGTAAGACTCAGTCTTTTAAGAGTACCAACAAAGTTAGAATGATCAAAAATTATGTAAGATTAAAAACTAGTAAAAACTTAAGTTTAAGATAATGATCGAAAAAAAAAATAAATATAAAATATTAAGTAAATTCAAAATATCAAAGAAAAATCGAAATCTTATAGAGTGAGCAAAAAGAAAGAAAATAAAAGAAAAATATTTAAAAATTTCGCTCCTGAATCTCCCCGCGGCCGCCACTCACTTTATATCTCCAGGCAAAGAATTCCATAGCCTAATAGCGCAGGTAAAGAAAAGACGCGAAGAGTTTATATATTTGAACAGTGGTGCCTTCAAATTAGTCAACCTGGCTGATAGTAAAAATTCTAGTTTTTCATAAGGATAAACCGGACTTATGCATAAATAAACATATTTTGGCATCAAGGTACCTTGGGAGCGTACAACCTAGAATATTTTTTGGTAAGCAGATACATGAACCATAAACAAACCGTATCATATCGTTAAATGCTTCCTGTAACTTATTTCGCGATACAGAATCAAGTTTGCAGTACACTACATCTGAATACGTTATTATTTGAATGATTAAAACAAGCACAAAACCACAGCTTACGAAGGCAGGCATAAATACGACATATTGTTTAGATCACTGCAATAAAGATTGCGATTTATCTTAAAACCACGACTTGTAACTGTATCCACAAACTTAATTTTTGTGTCCGATAGGAATACTGGAGGTAGACAGTCCGTATCATAGCTTGTTTTCGATATCAAAATCGCTTGCGTCTTGGATGCGTTCAGGGTTAGTCCATTTTCAACTGACCATTTTAAAATAGCAGCGAGATCCTCATTCACCCTTTGAATGAGATCTTCTGACAGCCCAATTGGCCTAGAAAGGAAGACTTGAATGTCATCTGCATAGAGGTGGAAAAAAACATTTTTGCACTCTAAAACAATATCATTTATGAAAATGCAAAATAGTATTGGTCTCAAAATGGAACCTTGCGGAACAGCTTCTCTCATATATTTCGCAAATGAAAAACGCTTACCATCAAAAACTCTTTGGGAGCGATTTTTCAAATAATTTTCGATAAGTCGAACTGGTCTGTTGCTGAAACCAAAGTAGTGAGCTAGCTTCATACACAAAATCTTATGATTTACCCTGTCAAAAGCCTTCGAGAAGTCTGGTAAGCAAAGTACGGTCAGGTTACCACAGTCATATTGTTGCCTTATATCATCTAGGATTTTGACCACAGCCGTAGCATAGCTGTGACCCGCTCTGAAACCTGACTGATAAGGAGATAATAAAGAGTTTCGAATAATATGATCCAATATTAGCTTAGCCAGGATTTTCTCAAAGACTTTAGACAGGACTGGTAATATACTTATAGGCCGGTAATCAGTTGGAAGCGTCGGTTGAGGCTTCTTTGCGACTGGTACTATTTTAGCAGCTTTCCAGCTTTCGGGGAAAGTAGATGATGTGATGCAAAAATTTATCATATGGGTCAACGAGCCAAGAATGAAGGATAAAATTAGTTTAACGAATCGCAAATGAATGCCATCCTCACCAATAGTATTTGATTTTAAGCTTGCAAAGCTTTCAAGAACGTCATTATCAAGTACTTAAGTACCAAAGTACTTCATAATTACTTTTAAGTAATTTATTAGTTTGTTTCTCTAATGAACCGGACGATGTCTTTTGGGTTTTTTGCTTAAGCAAAGATGTAAGATGCAAAAATGTGAACAAAATTGGAACCCAGACTCCAATACCTTGATTTTGCTAGGAACGGGCTTTCGCAGAGGAGTTGAGAGACGATTTCCTCCTCTTTAGCTTCTGCAGATATCATTTGACTTCACGCCTGGCCTTTTTGCATGTCTGCGAATAAAGCAGTGTCCCGCTTAAGGAGTTGCGAATCAAGTTTAGTAGCTTCTTGGTTCTCTGCGGTGTGAGTCCAATAGATGAACTGATCTGAGGTTACGGGGATTTGTAAATAAAGAGATCGATTGAAGCAACGTTGGACAGTCAATGATACTGGATAAGAGCTGGCGAATAAAGAGAATGTCGGCAATGTCACGGCGTTCCTCCAGGGACTGGAGATTGATGAGTTGCAAACGATGTGTATAGGGCGGTAGGTTAAAGCTGTCTGTCCAGTGGAAACGGCGCTGAACAGCCTCGATTCGCCGGATGTGGGTTTCATAGTAAGGAGACCAGATTGGGGAAGCATATTCTACTAGTGGTCTAACAAAAGTAATGTAAAGGGCTTTGGTTACAAAGGGGCTTAAGAATTCTTTGGACCATCGCTTAACATACCCACGGGCGGAGTAAGCTCGGCTGATAATGGAGTCCACGTGTGTGCGAAAATTGAGTTCTTTATCGCATTTAATACCCAAATCGCGGAGAGAAGAGACCAACGGAACAGGTTGATTAAAGATTAAGAAGGTCCTGCGGAGCTGTGGAAGACGAAGGCATTTGCTGATGTTGAGATCTAGAAAGTTTTTTTTCGCACCAAATTGAAAAAAACTTGCTCAGATCATCTTGAAAAAGGAGGTGGTCGGCGGCAGACGAAATGGGCGAATATAATTCTATGTCGTCGGCATAAGGTCGACATCATTAATAGTTAGGAGGAAAATAATAGGACCAACGTGGCTCCCATGAGCGACACCTGAGGTGGCAATAAATGGATTAGATTTGGAGGATCTGATTATAACAACGTATTGACGGTTTTCAAGGTAGGACTTAATCCATTCAATAAAAGTAACTGGGAAACCAAGAGCATTGAGCTTGAGCAGAATTATCTTGTGCGATATTTTGTCGAAGGCTTTACTGAAGTCGGTGGCGACAACATCAACTTCTTTGCCTTCCTCCAAGGCAGATAGAGTTCGAGAGACCAAAGCATAACGTCGTAGATTATGCTCTTAAAAAGTTTAGGAAAGAACGAAAGTTTCGCGATTGGTCTGTAGTTTGCAGCATCATTTTTTGGACCTTTCTTATGAATTGGGATTACGTAAGAGTTTTTCTAGATTAGAGGGAAAATGCCTTGTGATATGGAAAGTTGGAACTGTGAAGTTAGGGGCTGAACGAGGAGAATGGGCCGTCAGGGCCGGGGGAAAAATCATCTTTAAGCTTTGAGATCTTCTCTGCTACCAGTTCCGGTGTAATTTCGACAGACACCATGAATGCCTTTGCCCCTGTTCAATCAGTCAAACATCAATCATTTCTGATGACGTGTAATACCATCTTGCTCCCTGGAAATGACACCACTTGCGGACTCTCTAATCCACTACGGCAGTGATTTGGCAGAGCCCCTTGCCTTCATATTCCAGGCATTCATTCACCAAAGAGTTTTTTCAAAGTGATGGAAAAATGTTTTCGTAATTCTGGTGCACAAAAAGGGTTGCCGGGTACAGACCTTTACCTAAGCTATCTTGTTTGTCTCAACTTTCTGAGGCTATAATTTTTGACAGTTTCTACTTAAGTTGCAATCATTTGCCTTACTGACAAACAGCATGGTTTAGTAAAAAAAAAACAGGCCAATACCAATTCACAGTTATTTCTCACCAAGCAGATCTCATTAGATTCCTAATACACTTATGAAACACTTCCTCAACTCTCAATGAAATCTGCACCTCACCGCAGAATACACGACAAAAAAAAAATGTACAGCGACTTTTCAAAATTACATTCACATCATCGTCACAAATTAAATTCCGTTAAATCGGATTTTCTCTTAAGTAATCAAGACGCAATCTCCCAACCGAAGGACACCACAATCAACTGTATACGCTGACGAAAGAAGGCACAGTCAAAACCATTAAGACTGACACACCATCTTGACTTGTAACCACTCAAGGTCTCCACGCCAAGCCACGCTACGCCACGCCACGCCAGTCCGCCTCTCCATCTGTCACCATTTCAAATCAAAAGAAAAACAAAAAAAACAAAGCACACCAAAAAGCAAAAAAAAATAAAACACAGAAAACAAACTGTTCTCAATCTCTCATCAGAACCCCCAAAGTTCAACCCCCACCCACACACACATAGATAATTTGATTTTAAAATGTGGGGTTCCCCCCGCCCCGCCTGTATGCCACCGTAACCGACGACGCCTACAAAACTTTGAAACACCAAAAGTGTATTATCCACACACACAACAATCTAATAAAATATTTAGAATTTTAGATTTCACGTTCAAGATAGGTGAGAGCTCGAGAGCTGAGCGCCAAACGCCTTTGGGGTGGTATCGGGCAGGCTGACAAGGCCGTTTCCAGAGCATCGTAGCCTCAATCCTCACTACCGTAGTGAGGGTCCCTGTCGCTGCCGTAGCAGCAGTGGCTTCAACTTGATGTCGAATTCCATTTTCGCCGCATTTTTGACGACCAAACGTGTCGTCGTCGTTGGAGTCGTCCTCGGCGGCGGCGGCGGCGGCAGCGATGTAGCCGCCGGATTCTTTGGTGGTGACAGTGGTGGCATTCTAAATTATTTATTCCCGCACTGAGTCATTTTTAATGTTGCGAGGGTTGATTCCGTCTTTAAACGTGAACCAAAGGTAGCAAGGCGCATATCGGGGATACCCGAAAACGCTTTGGCATTGACATTGACAGGCGGCGAATCTCATTCTCTTGCGAAACGTCAAAAGTTGACACTTTAAAGACGCGCGAATAAAAGATAAATTACACCGCAAGCACATTATTTATTCGCGCTGCCGAAGATTCTGTGCGTGTTTTTTCTTTTTTTTTTCGAGTGGTGGTTGCTGGCTGCCTGAAGGTGAAATATGGGTATTGAGAGGGTCTTCAACTCGAGCGCCACTAAGTCACGATTCGACTTTAAGTTGATGGAAAATCAAATAGACAAAGAGACGAATCAGAATCGGTAGAGAGAAGTCCCACGGATGATGAGTTATATACCCACTGTATACGCAATGAGGAGCCGTTCCGTCCCGTCCCGGTTGTGGAGTGGGTACTTCATATGGACGGATGGATGGGTGGTACTTGTGCTTCTGCAGTTCTGCTGCCGGCTGCTGCTGATGCTACTGCTACCGAAGAAGTATCCAATTTGAATAATTTAGCAATGGCTGTCAAGATTGTCTTCGTCTTTCGTTGTCTACTCTTTGCATCTTTATTTTTTTTTTCGATTCTTTCAATCCTCAAGTATTTTCGTTTTTTTTTCGTTTTGTGTTCCTCCTTCACATTCAGATAAGAAGAAAAAAAAAACCCAAAAGTCATCCATCATAGATTTGGGGGGAAATATACAATTGGGGAGTAGAAGACCGAAAGATATGTTTTTTGTTGAATCAATAGTGCATCAGATATGAACTGAATATACAGAAAGAATTTACATAATTTTAGTTATTTCGAGAGATGATGGGGAGTAAGGAATAGCTTGAGAGGAAGTCGGGCCTTGAATGACACACCATTACTTTGTCTAGACATGAGCAAAAGCGAGCTTAAATGAAGCTCACCCGCAATACAAGTAATTAAAGCAATGAAGCTTAATAATTTTCGACAAGTGCGATCTGTCGTGCCCGCACCATAAACTTGCCATTTGATGCTCATAAACATTTATTGCCGAACGGTCATCTCATCTCATTTCTACTCGAAGAACGTAAGGTTTAATTCAACTTAACAGTGCTATTTAACAAAGTGCAGACTAGTCTCATTTACATATTTTTTAGCGCATGGATTAGCTACATGGATTTTTATTGTCGAAATTTCGAAGGTAGGTAGTTAAGAGTGGTTGTTCAGTGGGAACTTTATAAGCACCTTGTGCCAATTTAATACCAGAGCTGATGTATTTTGAGACAACCAACCCGAGGTGTTTAAGAAGGATATTAGCTAATTTGCATCCTTCGCAGAAATCTCACCAATTGAGTTGAAGAAGGGTCTACCAAGAGCTCACTGTCTTGGTCCAGCAAGAGCCGGACAGGCGCAAAGGAAATATGTCAGAGTCTATCTCTCAACTGTCTTGTTGCAGCTGAGGCAATGTGAGCTGTGTGTGCGTAGTTTAACGGCCAGAGTCCTGTAAAGACCGCCAGTAGACTAGCAATATCAAGACGGGTTCGCCGATCTTATGTTTTTGATTGCTTTTGTCTTCACGCCATATTTTCCTTGATGTTGCACAGTTCGTCAGACTGGCTGATCTAAAATTTGCTGCCTCAAGGAAGCATGAGGATGTTTTAACCTTAACTGCATGTTGTGAGATGAAAATCTCCCCTGCAAGCGAGCGCTGAATGGGAGATCCCTGTCTAGCAAGTTCATCGGCCTCCTCATTTCGAAGGATGTCACTGTGACCGGGAACCCATGTGGGGGAAATGTACTGACCTTCGAAACGATGCTATCTCTGTCTGTACTAATTTGGACTAAAGGAGGCATATGGCAGCCTTCTGGCTCAGCAGGATATTTGGATGTGTTTTGATTTGACGACATGCTTCCCGGATTGCAAATAGTTTCACTTGGAAAACGCTGGAATTATCGGGCAGTCTATAGGCTTACGTATGTTCAGGGATTCTGAGAGCACAGCCGCACCGACTTCATCGCCCATGTTAGAGCTGTCAGTGTAGATTGTCCAGTTAAAATCTCTACATTTCTACCAACGGTGCCATTTCGGTCTTTCTGGGATAAGAATAGATAAAGTTAAGGGATCATATAGTTCGTTGGCGAAGATACTTAACCTCTTGGTTGATAACACAACACCTTATCTACTAAGTTAACATTTGTTTCTTTGGGAGGAGCTAAACAACGCTTAATTCCATTTGAAACTCACCACAGTGACAGCTTTGTTGAACTTTTGCCTTCATTGCGTTTAAGGACTTTTTATAACGTTTGGTCCCAAATCCACTCGCTTAACAAATTTTCTTCAATAATCTATTTAGCGTGTCCAGCCAGCTCGATCAATAGCGAGCTTCCTCCAGTTTCCTGCGCATACTTGGTTGAGGTCCCTTTCCACCTGCGTACGCTACCTGAGTCGCGGTGTTCCTCTACGGCGCCGTACCTCTGGCTTAGATTAAAAGATTTCCGGGCCGGAGCATTGGTTTGAAATTTAAATAATTACTAGTGGCTAGATTGGGTAGAAACCAACCAAGATAGGTTAAGTCGTTTTATCTTAGTTTGTAAGAAGGGTTTTTCGTTTTTTCTTTTGTTCTTTGCTTAAAAAAAAGATTAATATACAATGAGGAGTTTTTTAGCCACCACCTTTTCTTCTTGCAAGAAAACAAAACAAAATATGTTCTAGAAATTAAGTCTAAGTAATTATTATAAAATTATATGTAATGAGTGCCAATTTTTAGTTGGCCGTTTACGAAAATGTAAATTTATTGTTTTAGCGTTAATCTTGTTGAAGTTTGAAAAAAAGCTCTTCTTAACCCAGCCATCTCAATCATTGGATTTATCACTCTTCTGGCTAAATCGATGTCGCTAAACAGCTCGTACAGTTCGTCGTTATATTTTCTCCTCCACTCACGGGACCGAAAATCACCCGAACAAGTTTCCTCTCGAAGCAGACAAGAGCAACTTCGTCCGCTTTTGACATAGTCCATGCCCGTGTGCCATAAAGCAAGACTGAGACTGGGAGTCCTTTGTCGTTGACAGCATATACTACTGTGTCCAAAAAATAAGGTGACATTGTATTTATTTTGAAAATTCTTTATTTATTCTTCCAAATCAATTTCATCCCCTTCAAAGTAATCCCCTCCCGATGCAATGCATTTATGCCAACGGATTTTCCAATCTTTGAAACACTGGTTGTAGTCACTTTCCGGGATGGCCTTCAGTTCCGTCTTCGCTGCGGCTTGAATCTCCTCTATCGTATCAAAACAGTGTCCCCGGAGCGGTCTTTTGAGGTTGTTGAACAGCCAGAAGTCGCACGGCACCAGATCAGGTGAATACGGCGAAATGATCACGAATTACGAGTGCGGTATGGGATGGTGCATTATCGTGGTGTAAAAACCAAAAATTGTCTTTCCACAATTCCGGCCTTATTAGGCGGATAGCGTTATGCAAACGACGCATTACGTTCAGATAATATTCCTTGTTGACTGTTTGGCCGGTTGGAAGGAATTCATAAAGCACAACACCACGATAATCGAAGAAAACAGTCAACATGACCTTGATTTTTGGGCGACTTTGGCGCGTTTTTTTTGGTCTCGGCTCTCCTTTGGCACGATATTCGCTCGATTGATCGGTTGTTTCGGGGTCGTAAGGATAGATCCAAGTTTCATCGCCAGTTATAATGCGTTTCATGACATCCTAGTAGTCGGAAAGCATTGTTTCACACACTTCAACGCGACGCCTTTTTTCCAAAAAATTCAATGTTTTCGGTACCAGTCGAGATTTGACGCGCTTGAGGCCCAAAGCATCCTTCAAAATGGTATTGACTGAGCCTTTCGATAAGCCAACTTCATCAGCAAGGTCTCTCATCGTTAATCGATGGTTTTTCAACACCAAATCTTTGATTTGTTGGACGTGAGCTTCATCGGTTGAGGTTGATGGTCGCCCAGAACGCTCTTCGTCTTCGACACGTTCACGGCCGGCTTGGAAATCACTATACCACTTGTAAACATTTTTTTTAGACATAGCCTCATCATCAAAGGCTTTCTACACCATCCTCAACGCATCCGCAGCAGAAAATTGATTCCGCAAACAAAATTTAATGCAAATTCTTTGCTCAATAAATGTCGACATTGCAAAAAACGAAAAACTCACTTTTAGCAGCTCACAAAACGACGCGTATCTCAAAAACTATGAATTATTTTGACATGAAATTTCACATAGATTTCGCGGACAGTACTACCAACCTAAAAAGAAAGAAAAATTTCCAAATCCTTCGACGCGCGCAGTTTAAATTCATATGTCACCTTATTTTTTGGACACAGTAGTAGTATGTTTTACGCAATTCAACAGTTCAAATTTTGTATTGTATAAATTTCTTCTTGAGTTATATCAACAGTTTCTTTAACGAATTTTTCTTATACCACATATTAGATAAAGTGGTACGAAACTATTTTGAAAAATACAAGAATCTGTGGCATCATATAACATCGTTTGTTTAAATTGTGCTTGCTGTGATCCAACGCAACACAACTTTCTAAAGTCACATTCCTCTGTTGTAGGGCCAGAACCTTCATCCTTCAAATACTTAAATAACCTTGTTGTAGTATAATTAAACAATTTGCTCTCTGTAGAATATTGTAGCGAGGAAATATTTTTTCATTGTCACTTCATATTGTCGTCGAGAAAGATCAGCTTTCACAAATATAGAAAGACTAGTAAAAGAGCTTGTCGAACGACAGGTACGAAATTTATGAAGTGCATTTTATTAAATTATATATTGCATATACTATGGTAAATGCCTTAAACCTTATGATGAACGTTTTTTTTTTTAGAATTAAAATTTACTTCACAGTTCATATTTTTTTTTTATACAACGTTTTGATATTTTGTCCGAAACTGAAATTGCTGTTCATTGAAGTGGACCCTGTTTTCTAATTTTTAATATTCAATATTTGTTGTGGTTATTAAATACCGACTTGTTACTAATTGATTTTCATAGCTAAGGGTAATTTAATTCATTTATAATATTTATACCCCAACTTAGAAAATTGTGGATAAACCATTGGATATAAGTATGGGTCAAGAACTTTTATTCTTTCAGTTATTTGGATCAAATTCAGCAGTGAACCAATAAGTTACTTTCAAGTGGTGATTCGTCATCAGCATTTTGTTAAGCAAATTGATTTTAAGCGTCTTAAATCAGAATTTCTTTCTTTTAAAATTGCCATAGTTATATTCAGTGCTTCTACTCCAGGCATTGTGCACCTGTTCAACTTAATATAGATATTAGTTTAGATGGGCTTGAAAATGGATAACTGTTTGTCATCAGCGAAAGCCAATGTGCTATTAAAAGATCCGACATATTTTATAAAATGTCGAATATTTCAACGTTGATGTGATTTGGATTTAAAATTTCAATCGCACCCGCTATGTTATTTTGCCACACTTATTCACTTAAGGTACATTAGATTACTCTTATTTTCAACTATCTTATAGCAATAAAAACAATGTGCGGCTTCTGCCTTAATTTTCGTTAAAAACTTTACCACCGCCAAGCAGTATGCCGCATCCAAGAAGGATACCTTTTTTTCTGTCCTATTGTGTCCTATTATGCAAAATTTGAATTAATTTAAAATATTGAAATATCCGTTTCTCGAAAGAAAAAAAACGGAACCCATATAGGATCACTTTGTTGTCCGTCCGTTCACCTGTCTATCATCTTCTATCTGTCTGTCTGTCTTCATGAACGCGTAGAGGTATTAAATTGAAATTCATATCAAATACTCAGGTCTAAAAAACCTTTAAGATGTAAATCAAAACTTCTATGTCAACACAATCAAAAGAAACAGCAATTTAAGCCGCTATTTTCAAACTCGCAACTACTTGCAAGGGAATCAAAACCTTAAGAGGGTACTTCCAATCGACCTAGAATCTTGAAATTTGGCATTAAGCAATGTTTTTTTTTTTTTAAAGATTGTCGTGAAGGGTGCATTTTTTCATATATACCTACAGGTTTGTACGGAACCCTCGGTGCGCGAGTCTGACTCGCACTTGGCCGGGTTTTTTTAAACATTAGATGTATGGAGAAAACTATTTTTATCAAATTATAAAAAAATATAATACGTGAAATTTGATTTGTGATAATTTCATAAAGGCGGACGTTTGCCTGTATTAAACATAATCCAATCATTATTTTACATACATGGGACATAAAACCTGCGAAAAAAGACATTTTTTGGTATTCCGAACCTTATTTTGACTTTTATGTTCCAATTCAAGTGATATTTCCTGGGGCCAAATGATCCTTTGAATTCATTCTAGTGACTACCATCCATCGTATTCGAAGAAAATTCCATATGCCTGCACACGATCGAAATTTATAATACGGTGGCAAAAATCACGGTTAAAATTATCCTTGCATTTGGGTTCCTTCTTTGCCTACAAAATCATGAAGCTCGCTTCGTGCCATCTAAATCATAAATCTCAATGTCATCATTCGCCGAAGGTCTTAAGTGTTTTGTCGTCGCTCTTTTTTTTCGGGTTTGTTAATGCTTATGTTTGTTTATGAATAAAAAAAAAACCCAAACAGATTCGAACTTAGAACCTCCAAACTGCAAATAAAGTATTTTCAAGTTTGTACCTCTCCTCGGGGAAGTCACCATTTGTTTTAAGTATTCTTTAGGCATTTTTTTCCTCCAGATACAATATAAGTAATTTCGAATATTACAATCAAGTCACCTAGAGTTATAAGCAATTTCCATCTAACCTAATTTGCTAAATAAAACATTTGTCCAAAAAGTTCGCCCTATAGCATCTCTTGGTGTGTGTTTTCATCTTCACCAGTTCAAATGGTTTAATTCATTTGAGTCTGCTTACAATGTTTGTGTTATCCAGGAGCTGTGATGCTTCCATATTAACATGTTGTTGGAGTTTTCCTTCGTGAGTTCTAGAATTGTTTTAGGTCCCGATGGAGGTCAACATTTCGGATGTACCAGGGTGCATTGACGATGTTTTGGAATTGTAGGATAATTTCCATGTTAGTCCTTTTAGGACAGCCCCAAAGCTGGATACCATAGACCCATACAGGTTTTAAAATTTGCTGGTATAATAAAATCTTACTATGCGTTGAATGAACTGAATTTATACCTAGAAGCCAATACATCTTTCTAAATTTAATTCCTAGTTCTCTCTTTTCTTCTCGATGTGCTGAAATCTGACTTTAAATATGAGACTTTATATTTTACTTGCTTAATTTATTATTTTAAAAGTTTTCGCTACACAAAATCCAAATATCCATGTATTTAAATTTTTCTTCAAAATTTTATAAGTTTTGCTTTTGCATTTCGATCCAAAAGTGATCAACAGTTTACTTCAGTAATGTAAGAGTAACTAGATGATACTGGAACAAAAAAACTTATCACTATAAAATAATGTTAGATTTAAAAATATCATTTGTACCTCTTAGATCAAATTAAAACAATTTAAACACCTGCTTTATCCAAATCCATAACAGCACAATCACAAAAATAATAATACGTACACTCCAAGCTGACAAAGCTCCGGCTAGGACCGGATAAGAAACCATTACCTGCTGCCAATAATTCCCTATCCATTTAACAAAAATAATAACCAGTTTCTTTCTAACCGCAATGAAGTCTTAAAAATTTATTATTGACCTTCAAGATCGGTAGATCCATCGTATATGACTGGTTGGTAAACACAGCTTATATGAATCGTTTCTTCAGCAGACACCGGACATAAATTCTTTTCTTTTTTATGTCAAACGACCTTAAGACTCGTAGGACTTTTGGCCGGTTGGTTGGCATCCAATCGTGGTCCTCTTTTCCCAAATTTTGCGGTTTGAATTTGTTTTTGTGTTCTTCTAAAGATGACCACGATAGTTAATTACTCTCTACATCGGCTTTCGTCAAACTTTGCTCAAGTTCTCCACAAGTCAATTAACGTGTGATTGGCCGGTTCCTTATAGACGAGTATAATTTTTTTGAAGCACGCCTATGCACCCCTCTTGCTTCCATTTTGGTACTTTTTAATCCGATCCGGCAGCACCAAACTTTTCCCAAATCGGAAATGCCTCGAGAATGTTTTTCGAAGCAACTGACATCTGACTGACAACCAACGTCATACCACAGGCTTTGTTCTTTTATGCTTCCAATGGCAATTAAAACAACAGTTTGTATCGAAGATACCACCCCAACAACATAGAGAAACATTTGAGGACATACCATTGATATATTCACATTAAGTGCGAGCCGCTTTCCTCCAACTAAACACACTAATGGAGCCAACTTTTGATTCTCTTAAGACATAAAATCCCTTTAGTGTTTCCTTTTATGATAAGAACGGTTTATGGTCTCCTTGTTCACCTTCCATAGAAGCTTTGTGTATATTTTTATGATTTACAAACTCAGTTTTTATGACTCCGATGCTCATCAACCCCATACACAGCCATACAACTGCATTCCGTCTTATCTGCCGTTCGGTTATTTGCGGTCTCTAACTTAAAAGTCTCTTGAACCCCTAAGATAACCCTCGCTCCAGTCCATGCCGAATAGTGTACTCGTTCGTTGATATTTCTTCCCTACTCCCGATAAAAGCCAAGAAAAAAAAGGAAATCATTTTCGAGTGTCATCACTTAATCGTCATCATTGTCGTCGCCACTATACTCGTGTTGTGTTGCTATCCATTGCCACTGTCTGACAGCTGACTTAGAAATGCCATCGCTGTCAGTACATTTGCATGAAATGCATTAAAATCTAGAAGAAAATATATCTTTCCAATCCCTCCTCCATCGTCGTGATTTACTCTCTCATACCATCGCTTCTCGGTGCCCAAGCCAAGCCAAGCATCGCATCGATAAGATGTTTCATTCGTCGCGCCCGTTGCCCGAAAAAAAAGGGTTCCTTTAAAACAGTTTCATCATCTGGCATAGAACAGCAGTATAGTAGATCATCATCTTGAGTGTTGGCTCCAATCTTCTCCAGTTTTCGTTTGGCTCTTAAGTGGCACATCTCTCGGCAAGGAACATGTTTCTATCTCTCAAAACGGAGGAAAAAAAAAAAACACAAAGTGCTTTGTTTAATCAGATACAAATGTATCTTTTGGTTTTTGTTCGAGTTGTTTTGTTTTTTTTTTTTGTACGCGTCCAAGTGTCCCAAATGGATTTTTTTTGTTCCTCAGTTTGTTGAGCTATGCTTTGGCTCTAGGGTTGGTGATTAATGTCTCCATGGATTCGAGTGAGTCTGGTCTGGTTTTTCTTATCAACACTCTCGTGGAATTCATGTGCGGTACCCACACAATTCAATTAACTGGCGCATTAGACATTACCAAGCCAGCTAAGCTAGCCAGGGCAACCACTTCTTTTTGGGTTAATTAATATTTAATAGTTTTTCGATGGGATGACGGCTGACTGCATTGCATACAATTGTCCGAGAAGCTGATAAGAGTAATTGAATATATAAAAATGTTCTCCCTAACAGCACCACACACGCCCCAAAATGGAAAAAAAACAGTAAAAGGAGTGGAAAATGTCAGTACTCGATAAATAGTTTTCGATTTCCAGTGTCTGTGTGGGAAGTGAACCGTTGTTTTTCGATGATTATGACAGGTTCCCATGACGGTAACGATTAACCCACTGGCTTGGCTGGACCTTATTCATTCCCTTCGAAGGAGCACATTTATTATTTTAATTTTTTCATTCATAATGTTCAAGAATAATACTAATAATACTTAATTATTTTCGCAGCGTGTGTTTTTGAGAGGAACTGTCGTGTGCTTAAAGTTTTCTAGTCTTCCACAAAATTTAAAACCGTGGTCAATAAAAATTGAACAAAATTCCAGAAATCGGGTAAAACGAGATTTTGTTAAAAAATTCCAGACTCAACAATGAACGAACATTTAAAAATAAATAGTTTCAGGCATTTGTAAATTATACTATATTCTGAGCCTTCAAAAAATATACTCCTTTTGGTTCCCTTTTTTTGAACTCTTGGTTCGAAATTGAGATCCTCGTCGTAATCTTGCTTAGTGGACTTTTCTTCTTGAGCTTCATCTCTGTCGTCTCCATTTGAACTTTCTTCATCAAAAAGCATGTCAGAGCGAGGGTCGCGTTAATTCAACATATCCTGATGAACTTCTTTCACCCATTTAAAAAAAAATTATCAGAATAAGAAAAAAATAGAGAAGAAGGTGAAGAAACCAAAAAAAAATTGAGCAAAATTTTATTTACTATAAAAAATATGGAAAAATAACCGAAACTGCATCAAAAAACATGCAAACATTTATTTTAGTTAAGAAAAAAAAACAAATATTACAACATTCACTTACCTTCGAAAATACTGACGCCATGTGTAGTGTACTATATACATAGGGACGCTCATAGGGAACGGAGGCTCTTGAGACTTGCATTGGCTCGAGTCTCCAGGTCAACTGACAGACGCGACTGTCCCTTGGGCTTTTAGTACTCTCTACTTCTTAAATTTTTAAATTTCAACTGTTCCCTGAAAGACCTAGGATACACAAGTCGCGATAATTCTATCTCATTAAACTATTCGCAAATTCTACAGAAAAAAAACCTTAATAGTTCACACTCATCTCACACTCATTCAGTCCGCACAGTATGAGTATGTTAAATACAAATGTCTAAGACTCGTTTTCAGTCTCGCAGCTGTTTTGACAGGGAAACATATAACCTTATCGAACTGCAATACATCTTGAAACAGTTGGATATTCAAACAGCTATTGACATCACATACAATCCAGCTAAAAAAGACTTCTACATTTTTTTAACGAATGTTTGAATGAAGAAAAGCCTGTCTGCGAGGAAATGTTGTTTTACCTCTCTTATAGGCAGTACTAATAGACGAACTCTTAGAATTGTTGTCAAACTCTAGAAAAACAAAGTCGTTTTCGAATACCAAATTTTATTTGATCTGTGTAAAAACGATCATTCAAAATTATTGAGTTCTTGTAAATTCTATTATTCCAATAATGTTATCATTTAGTAGGGTGGTTCAGTTTCTCAACTTTATTTACAAGCAAGGCATGATGAATATTTGCTGAACGGCGTCCACAGTTATCAAATGCCAGTTCTCATTAGAGTTTCAACCATGACCGACGTTCTGATTGCAGCTTTTGTAATTGATATAACTTTGGAAAACGAAGACGAAAGGCAAATAATAAAATATTTCTTCTTTTTATTCAAAGTACCTGAGTCATCTCAGGATGAAGGCGGAAACGTATGAAACGACGTAAAGCGAACGACAATATACGACGCCCTGTTTCAAATCACAATTATGAATTGCAATTTGATATTTTCCTCTTCAAGCATTGTTGAAATCAATATGTCTCCTGAGCGTGAGGACCCGGGTTCACTGAAACTCACAAGATAAAGATTCTGGGCCCTTCGTTCGTTCTCTGTCGTTCTTTGCTCAGCTTTTATAAAAATGTGCTTCATCTGTAAACGACTTACGCAGATTTCACATCGGCCTTGAGCTATCATACATGTTCTGTCATCTTGCGCTGCTGGCATTGATGTTTGTAGCTGTCCCTTTTTGTCTCGATTTTTGACCCCATCTTTATCAAAAAATAAGGCTTACAATCAAATTTGGAGCCATTCCCTCGGTGCTTATATAATATATAATAAAGGAAGGAGCTTATTTAATGTACCAGGATGCTCTAAAACAACAGACAAAATATCAATCCAACCATCTTTGAAAAGTGCAAATAAACCAGGACTCAGAGGACAACCTCGGCGTAGGCCAGATTTCATTGGATAGATATAGTAGATAAATAAATAAATTTTATCTGGTATCGAAAATTTTACAAGAACTGATTGGCTATCGCAGATTTTACACAGAGATTTGATAATTAGAATTACGGTCTTCCCTCCGAAACTTTACGCTTTAAATTAAATAAACAATTTGGGATATAACGTTGTGAATCTGAATACCTTTAATTTAAAGGAAAAAGAAAAAAAAAACACAACTTTCTGCAGTAAATTTGGGAAGCATCTACAAGTAGACGTAAGTGGACATTAAATAAATGGTTATAAAATAAAATAACAGAGAAAAAATACAAGCACGAAGGAACATAAATTAAATAGATAGCTTCATTTATAGATAAATAGATAAATAGTAAATCAAAAATAAAATAAATAAATAAATGAATTATATATAAAAGAATTATTTAAAAAATAAGTTAATAAAGTTATAATAAATAAATAAATTAATTAATAAACAAATTAACATAGAAAAGAATAAATAATACTGTAAATAAATAAATTAGAATATAAGTGTAATTAAATAGATTAGTAATTAATATTCAGAGGACATCATCAAATCTTTTTTTTTAACAAGTGCATAAGATAACCAAAATATTATCTGCGTATGCACAGCGAATCATAAAAGTATTTTTAAGCCTACGGATTCTTTTGAAGATCAATTCAACATTCCCTTTTTAATGAAGATCAGATGTTAAAAGATGCCAAGGTAGATTGAGCATCATTTTATGCAGCTTCTTTTGTGACACTTGCAATCTTTGGATTTGCGTTTTAGCATAGTTCCCTCAAACTAGACAACCATACAGAAGAAAAGTTTGGAACATGACTTTATGGATGATGATTTTATTTTCATTTGAAAATTTCGACTTTCGATTTATGAATGGGTTTAGCATTCTAGTAGCAATGTTTATTTTATGTAATGGTCATTGAAAGTCAGTTTCTTATCCACATGAATCCCAAAGTATTTAATTGATGATCCCTATTTAAGTTCAGTACCATTGGTCTCAAGTTGATTATTCGGAAGGCCTTTTTTCGTGTGAAAAAAATGGCTTTTATTTTTCCAATTTAACCTTTATTTTGCATTTTTTATAATATTCGCAGAGTATCTCTATCGCATAGTTAAGGTTTCATTCAATATTGAGAAAAAATTCATGCGAAGAGAATATTGCAGTGTCATCAGCAAACATGGCGGACCTCGGGGTGCACCTTTCAGGGTAATAAAATTGATTCGAGGATCAATTATTGACAGAGACTATGAAACTACGATTTAACAAAAAAAATCATTTGACACAGATGTAATAAGAAATTGAGAACTATCATTTTTTTAAATAAGACCATCGTACCATTGAGTATCGAATGGCTTTTTCTATATCCTAGAGAATCATTCCTGTCAATTTAACGTCATTTCGATTTATGTTTATGCGCTCGCAAATTCTCAATACTTGATGAGACGTACTATGAAAGCGACGGAGGCCAAGTTGCTCATTTGGATAAATATCTTTGTTGCTTAAAGTTATTAAGCAACTTTTCTTTCAGGATTCTTTCAATTAGAATTAGATTAGAAAGCCGAATTTTTGCCAGTTTCTAAAATAGGGACTGCCTTGACAGTCTTCCAATCAGTCGGAAAATATTGCATTTTAAGACATGCATTAAATATGTATTTTAACATTCTTTTTCCAGCCTTCGGCTTATCTTTAAAAAATGCAATTCTCAAGCCATCCAGTCCCCTAGCTTTTTTCGTTTCCAATGCTCGGATGACACACTGTATGTACTTTTCCGTTACGAAAACGTCAGACGGCGTTTCGAATTGGATCGGTTTAAAGTTTTGCATAACTTCCCTCATCAAAGCACTATTTAAAGGGTCATCTAAGCTCTGGGCGACTGAATGATTTTTCTGTAAAGCAAATTCCATGTCACTTTAATAGATGTTGCTAAAGTTGGTATCTCGAAGACAATATGACGGTTTTTGTTTTTTACAATTTTTATTATATTCCAGAAAGATTAAGCTCCCTTTTCGAGTTTGCTTAATTTTTTATTCCACTTGTCGAATTTGCTGAGAAACCAATCAATTTATGTAAAACAATTGTCGCCTGGATGCAGGATGACGATATCTTCGTAAATTTCGTCTTTGGATATTTCTTATCATTATAAGCTCCAAGAGAAAAGGCAGAATTTCGTACAAAATTTTTTTTGGGGCACATATCTAGACAGCACTTAAAACTGATTTAGAAAAAAAAAAAAAAAACAACAACATTTTTTTCAGATCGTGAGGAGTGAGGAGAAACTACTCCAAATGTTATTTTCCATTCAAAATTTCTACTTGGGTTTTCCCATTTAAGATTTGTAAAGTCTTTCTGAATTTGTGAGACATCTCAATACCGAATAACGCTCAGGTTTCTCGAGATAAAAGATTCAGAGATGCTTATGAAGACAAATATTTGGCCAAGTGTCGTTTACTTCGTCCTAAACCCAACAGCTCAAAATAACACATATTTAAAAATATACAACTCTCCAGTAAAAAGTGTGAAGAAATTATGGTTTCGCAATCATATCAGTCAAATGTGATGATAGATCCAAATTGGATAATAGTGTTGAAGCCATTGGATCCAATCTCAGTCATAACATCGGGAGGATATTCCACGCAGAGTTCTATGCCTATGGAAGTCTGCATATAAGCCGCGAGTTGTGTTCTTAGGGGCAGTCTTACGTAGACAAACTTCTTCATTTACTTAACAAAAAAAGATGTTCCTTCCTCAGTGGTGAGTCTTGAAATTGGAATTAAAATTAGATAGCAGTTCTATCAATTAAAGAACTCTTCGGAAATCGACCTTGAATCGAAAAAATACAAATGACTACCTGATTGCTCCTTCAAAAATAGACTGCATTGATTCCCTTCTTCACTTGCCTTAGTTAGAATTGACATATGACACTTGTTATACACATTGGCGTCACCAGATAGCATGCAATAATTTGTCAATAAGCTACGTGAGACCATGACCCAAATGGAAAATCAATCTCCTGCATGCCGCCCACCGCAACACAGCACCGCTCCAGCTGCATGTGGAACTCTCTTAAGTTTCACTGACGAAAGATTAACCGCTCCCCAAGCTGTGGGCTTTGAAACAAAACCCCGAAGCCGATAACCTTATATCATTATTTTTAAGTGCCATTAAGCAATTATAACTCCGTTCATACCCTCGCCCCCCACATGCAGTGCACTGCATTGCATACGGCATCGCTGTGTGAGATGCCATGTGAAATAACCAAATAATTTTCCACAATACGACCAAGCCTGCATAGATGGATTGAATTTCCCATTTTCATTTCCAATTTCCATCCGATACGGCACTCATCGAACATCCAATAATTGAGTGACTCTTTGATAAAAATGATTAAGTGACAGCAGTAAAGATTGAGGAGACGCCCGAGCCGGCTCAACGCACAATTAATATTTGACAATCGTATAAACAAAGAGCAATCAATTATGAGTGATTGACTGTATCTTGTCGGGCTGTGGGCGAGGGGGATGGAATAAGTCAAACAGCAGGCCGTTTAACTAAGAAAAACACAATTAGCCAAATAGTGAATGAGATGAAAATAGGCGCGTATGGACCCCGAGTAGCCGGAAGAAGCTGTCGCGGGACTCTTCTTAAAAGATCGAGTTTCACAATCATGGTTTTTTTTCAATTCGAGGAAATTTTGCGCTACACCCTGTGTGCTGGAGTTGTTAATTTATTTTGTTTGATCTACGGATACGAGTTTAGTGTGAACGCGAGACGTCAGGAACGAAGAAATCAAAGAGGAAATGTCTGAAATGTGACATGTGGTCTTGGTTTGGCGTTGATATTCAATATTAAGAGATCCGAGACAGCTGAGTGGGTCTTAGACAAACGCCAATGGCAATCCGAATGACAGAAATCCGTAATGCGATACAAGAACATGGGAAAAGCTGTTAAGAGTTCTTTTCCTTCGGGGCTTAATCCAAAAAGGTCAATTTTATTCAAAGTGTCTTTAATCTCCAAAGAAAGGTTGGGGTAGTTTAGATTTTTGAGCTGAGAATTCGTCAATCAGTGCATTCACATTCGTTGTTAGTGTTCCAAGAAATCAAAAATTAGGCTTACAATTAAGCTTCTGAGACATTTTTGTTCAGTGCATCAGAAAAACAAAAGCACGGGTACGCTTCAAGAATTTAAACATACCCTTGTTTGAAAGGGATACTCGAATTTTCTTCAAACGTGTGGTTGTGGGCAAGACATCGTGTGGGAGGGAATTCCATAATCGTGTTGTGTGACAAAAGAAGAAATTAAACCGTGCAATTGTTGGTCTTTGAAGGCGATGTCATAATCCGAACTTAAGGGATCAGAACAATCGCACTCCGCTGCGTCTTTATTGGTCCACGTGGGGAGTTAGACGGTTTGTCGATGGTACGCTGGGTTTCCGACCACTGAGAGCAATCGAAATTAGTGTGATTCATGCTCAACCGATGATTACCTTCTTTTGTGCGACTAGATTGGAACACTGATGGACATTACATGTTTTCACAGGATCCGTAGGCTCTTTGTAACTCTAGCCGTGATACGAAGCCTATTCATCTCAGCTGGCATCAATTTCCTATCATAGTTTTTGCATCCTGTCGAATAACGCTTTCCTTGCTTGTTTGCTTGATGTCCTAAATACAATTTGAACCCAAACAACCGAACCTGGATCACAATCAGTTGAACTTTTCACACTCTCATAGTGCAAGGAAAGAAGTTTGATCCTCGCTGGTGATGTGAGCTGCGTCTTGAGTCCGTCAGCCAGATAGCAAGTATCATAAATAATGTAGGACTAACCATGCTTCCCTGAGTACGGCTTTGATTGCAAACTCTGTGGTGTCATCTGCAGTGGGGTATATTGCTCCATGATAACTCACTCACTCGGAATTGAATAAAAAATATCTGATACTCAATTGATAAAGCATTGGATCATTTCTCATAAGTTTGGAGATGGGAATCAAGAGTCATCTGCGCCTAAGTCCTATCATAATTTTTTAAACAATTGCCACTTTTCCTGTCTAGAATATTTGACCTCCTTTCGAATTTTTTCCGACTGTTATGTCGGCAATCTCTTGGTCAATTTTTGAAAAGAATAGCCAATGATTTTTTTAAATTTTAAGTCCATTTCAAACAACAGGCCTTTAGACTTGCTAGTGAAGTTCAGTGAACGAATTTCCATAGAATATTCCCTTCTCTGAGTATTTATTTATTGAGAGTGATAATTCCTGAATAGCCTGGTTGAAAGAAGCAGTTTCTCAGATATTTTCTTCAACGGTCATACTGTTTGTTTGTATTTGGACGCAGTTCTTTACAAATTAACTTCATTCAGAACTTTTATCACAAATTTTACTCTGTTTCAGCTTGAATTTTGATATTTTTAAAGACTGACATTTATGAGGGCTTGGCACACTTTCCAACTTGTTGATTGCTTTTATTAACAATTGAGGGTCTAGGTGGTTGCCCTGAGGTACTCTCGATTAAGCACTTATTGCTTTAAACTGCTTTAAGTTGGAATGTTTAGGGAAACCTTCTTGAGTTATATTTTCGAAAACACATGGTTTCTATAAATTGATGGCTGTTCGATTCTTATTTTTTAAAGATCCTCAAATAAAATGTGAAGCTGTTTGGGGTTTGTTCTGCAATGGGCGTATTTATATTTGATTGGATTGATAGATGCATGTGTACAGGTGCCCGTCTAGTGGGTTTCGAAAAAGGCTTCGACACGGTTTGGATTGACAGAGTTATTTAAAAATTTAACATATATGCAAACCAAGTCATCTCTAAGATGATCACATCTATGTTACGCAAAAAGAAATTTGTGGTTAAATAGAGCACACGACGACAAAGGTTAATGGACTGCTACAAGGCACAGTTTCGGCACCAATACTCTTTCATATTCACGCTTCTAAAGTTAGTTAGTTATTTTATTTGGTCAAAAAATTACAAATTTGGTATGTTACCGCAGATTTTACATACAGGGATTTTATATTTTAGTTTCTATGCCATAAAAACCTTCAATTTAATACATAAAAAAAGAAAAAAGAAAATAAATAAATAATTGATAATAACCATTTATAAAAGTTATATAAAAATGCAAATATAAACAAAACGAATGAGAAATTATAATGATAAAATAAATCAACAAATAATAAATAAATAAGTGAACAAACAAAAAAGAGCAAAAAAAAACCTAGAAGATAAATAAATAAATAAATAAATTAAAAGAATAAATAAGTAAATAATTTAATACATAATTTAGGTAATAAATAAACAAATAAATCATTATAAATAATTATATTATTATACTTTAATCACAGTTCAACATTATTTCAATAGATATAAATTCAATAAACGGTATAAGACAGATAACTGATATAACAAAATATTATTGTCGAATACGAAGCAGTTTATGCATTTTTTTTTAAAGTTTTTGGATTCCAGTGGAGGTCCATTCAACATTTCCGTTTTTTGTTGAGATGAGAGCTTGAATGATGCCATGGAAGGTTTAGCATCATCTTCAATTTATCGTTATCTCAGAGTGTGAGATTTTGCACACCCTCCCCACACTTGGCATCAATAAAGAAAGATTGCTTGAAATATAACTTTAAGTATGATTATTTTATTTTCTTCCGATAACATTGATTTCTTTTTTATGAATGGGTAGAACATAGAAATCTCCATTTTTAACTTTTTGTAGAGATTTTTTAATATACTCGTAAAATATAAGCCTACTATCGAGAGGTGAGAATTACATTGTTTATACATTTGGTTGACATTGCTTTCTGTTTCGTGTGAAAAAAATGTAATGCATCTTTTTACACATTAACCTTGATTTTCCATTTGTTATAAAGTTTGAAAAATATTCCAACCGCATTACGAAGAAAATATATGCGATGTCAAAATTGCTGTATCATCAGCATCTAGTGAGCCGCGAATACACACTCGGGTAGTATGAAATTGGGCTAAGAACTGCACCTGAAGGGTTACGAAAATTACTTGACTCACTATTGTTAATGAGGACTCTGGAACGGCGATCGAAAGGTATAAAGGAAAATGGAAATCTATCATTTTATAAATGAGGCTATTAAGCTATATGATCGAATTCCGATATCGCATCGTAGATTATTGCCGGCAGTTCGGTTAAGTCTGGTATGGTCGCATGTTCTGAGCACTTGATGTACTATGCTGTGATACCGCCGAAAACCAAATTGTTCATCGGGAAAAATGTGTCGATCTTCGACTATATTCAATATGTTTTCCTTAAAAGTTTATTCGTAGACTTAGCTTATTGTCTTTTATAAGCTTATGGGTCTATACCGACTTGGTTCCGTGGGAGGCTTACCAGCTTTCAAAATCGGTACTACGATAGCGGTCTTCCAAGTCTTCCAGGAAAATACTGCATTAATATGAATGTCAAATACCTTATCCCTGCAGCCGGTAGTTCTTTAATGTACATGTATATTTTTTATGCAATGAAGACCGCCTGGCTTTTTCACTTTCAATTCACCAACAGCAAACAACTCAACATCTTCATCCGAAACAAAAATTCTACAAAACGTATCAGCTTCTGTTGAATTGAAAGCTTTAATGACATTCTTTACAATGACATTTGCAGTTGGTTCACCTCGGTTTCGTGGGTTAGCATAATTATACCGAAAAATCGATGCGAATGCATTTTATTTCTCACTTATTAGGACACTAGTTTGGTCCGAGCTTCGAAGACAAGACAGCTTCCTGTTTATATGTTTAATAATTTTAACAATATTCCTAAATAGCTTGTCTAGCTTCTAAAGTACTGAGGGATTAGGGTAGTTTAATAGCATTCGCTGACGACATCATTCTGTATGCTCATGGCTCAACAATTTGCAAAAAAAAAAACAAAACGAACTTCAACTAAAGTTCGATACTCTGCAATCATTCTGCCAAGACTGGAAGACTGGAAATTGAAGATAAACAATTCCAAATATGACGCCACATTCTTCCACACTGCAATAGCTAGGGCAATTCAGACTTGCGACGCAATTAAGAAAATCTGGTGAAAAGGACTTCAAATGGACTTCACATCGATTCGAAGACTAGACTAAAGTATTTGGGTGTTCATTTGGACAATTTTTCTTTTAGAACCAACACATAAATAGCCAGTTAATAAATGCAATGGCGCTCATAAGGCTTTTCTTCTCCAACTATCTAAGATTCGATGTTAATGTCATTTGCTACCAAATCTTTGTACTGAAGTTACTGCATGAGCATACCTGATAGAAATGTAAATAATGACGAGAGAGATTGGAGAGAAGCTGATACTCAAAATACTGAATTTACATTTAGTTTCAATAGTTTCAAATAGTTTCCATATGGCGCATAGTTTCCAGCACTGAATAAACGACAGTGTCGATTGTGAATGCTTCTTTTCGAGTGGAATGGATGATCAGGCTCGAGTGGTTGGGATATAGGGGAATGGGGAAATCCTGTGATCTATAGAACACGAATTATACGCGAATGATGCGTATTTCGGCAGGATAACAAGTCTATTAAGACTACCCGCAGAAGCATAAAAAGCTCTTACAAATTGTAATTTGGCCACCGTGATACCCAGATTTTGTAAGAGGAGCTGGATAGAAGAGTCCGGGATCTGTACCCATCATCAGAATCTGCGTGGAATTAATCTATAAGACAGTGTAGCACAACTAAAACAAAGATATTTTCTTCTTTTTAATTACTTCCTTTGTATAAAGAACAATTTCTTTTTGGGAAGCGTTACCGCTAATTTAAAAGGACTATTAGTTTACTGAATAATATTTTTCGATGCTATATTTTCTTAACCACTGATGGTGGCTTCATTTTTTGCATCTGAAATGAAGATCAATATTCTTTTACATTTGTGAAAAAGTTCAATCTTTTTACGTTACGTTTTTCACGTATGCCAATCCTGTGATCTTCTGCCTTCATTGTGGAATTTTTTAAATAATTTTTGAAACAGAACTGTTAAAAAAGCATTCAAATTTATTTCACCCACTAAATTTTTTAATCGAAAATAAATACTGTTTGACTATCAAACAAAATTACTAAAAAAGAGAACTCAATTTATTCCATTGGTACCGAGGAATCTGATATCTGAGTGTTATGCGATTTGCCCTGCCTACATATTAATTATAATAGAAGGGTGGGTGATACTAACACGTCTCATTTCTACTCGAAGAACGTACGGTCTAATTTGGCAAAAAAATAAATAGTCTCATCCTCATTATCATAACCGCAACTTCTGCAGATATCATTGTGAATGGTTTGCACTTTGAGGAGTGCAGTTCAAATGGCAAAGACCACCGTCAAGGACCAAATATGTTTGTTATTTAAATTTAGTACAGCCTATGCTTAGAACAAATTTGAAACTTGAGGCTGAAGATCGCCCTAAGTCTCAAGTCTTGATTGTTCAAAAACACAGTTTTATTCGAGATGTGGAAAATCTTCTTTACGAGTTGGGGAAGTGTTCAACATGACATCGTTTTCTTTCTGGTAATTAGTAATACTTCCGGTTTTGAGTGAATCACATCGAGTCCGGTTTTGTTTGCGGATTTTGGTAGATTGCTTATCTTTGGAAGACATTTATCATCTGCTACTTTTTTCATGTCCTTTTTTGAAGTTTTGGGAATAAAAGAGTTGGCGTCTACCTGTTCTGTCGCGGAGGTTTATGGCTCCGAAACGTAAACATGGAAAGGAATAAGCTTTTAGGATTCAGGATTCGTAGAAATGCTCCAAATTGGGACAAACTTGGCAGATAGATTCGTAAATCAGTATCCAACATCGCGATATAATTTAAGGGAGTTCTTTCAAGTTCCCTCCAGATCAATTTCATTGGAACACATTAAGTAGTTGATCGATTGAGTGTCTAGATGATGTGAATTTTCGACGTAAATAAGAACAAATCTGGGTTTTTAACCTTAATTTGATAAAGCTAGCTGCAATAATTATTTTTTTAAATAAATAAAGAAAAAGAAAAACAATTTTATATGACCAATTCTGACAGAATTTATTGTCAGGAAACTTATGAACGGTAGTGTATATATTTACACAAATATTTTTGTCTTATAAGGAAGTTTTTTGAATTTTTTCGTTAGAAAATTAATTTGATTTTAATTCAAAAAATTAAATTATTATTTTTTTTCAACTTTTTTTGTTATAAAATTTTAACCACCTTATTTAATTTAACGAAAGTGCTTACCGTTATTGATTCATATCTCAATACACTTCGAATGAAATTCGCTTATTTTGAAAAATTAGCTTAAAACGCACAAATCTACGTGCGTGCACACACACAAAGCGACAATTTTTTAAAAACAATGGAATCGGACTCCTCGAACTTCGAAAAGTGGAGATATGTCAATTTTTTCACATCTGAAATTCGGATCGATTACAAGATTTTGCAGATGGAAAATTAAAAATTAAAAACGATTGATCGTTGAGTGACTCAAATAAGCAACAAAACTATCCACTCAAAAATACGTCGATATTTTTTGTCAATTTTTTTAATCCACAGTAAAAATTGTCGAACTAAATCACTGATTTACAAAAAAAAAATTAGAACTCGATTTACTCCAATTGGTGCCTTGTCTGTTTTAAAAAAATAAGAAAAAATTTGATCGCTAAGTGACTCAAAAGAAAAAAAAAAGTCATCAATATCGTTACTTAAAATCACGTACTTCGATACTTCAACACAAATTAGAATAAATTTCCCACGCTTGAAATACAAACATTTTTTTTTTGTTTTTCAAAACTCTTTCACTCTCCAAATTAGAAATGTCAACTCTAAACAAGCAGCGAACTTCACTTTCACTCAAATTCAAAAAAAAAATAAAATAATATTCCTTCTTTTTGTTTTTGTATATTTTCGATAACGCCCCAAAAACAATTTCGATTCAAGAAGACCACCAACAAACTCTTACAATTCCGCCACGTATCGTTCTGTCGTCAGCCGCCCAATGGAAGAAAGAGTGAGAGAGACAAACAAGCGATACGAGTCCTTATCGTCAACATGTTTTCCGGCTGCACAAAAAACCCAATAAACTTGCCTTCGCTCATAGTTCACAGAAGATTTGATGCGCAGCCCACATACGGACGTACTCGTACGTGCTGCTTCTTGTGGTGGCTTCCAAAAATATTTCCAATATCTGAACTCTCCATTAGGGAAAGCCGTCATATTCACATTTGTTGACATAATATATGCATGCAGCATGCAGCATGCATGACGAATATTCAAATGAAAAAATTCCTTAGAAAATCACTTCAAGTCGTCCCGTCTGAAGGGTGCAAGTCTAGTGTATGTGTACAGTAGGGATAGGGATATACCCGCATTTACATTTTTTTCAAACCTAGCGAGATTCCGACTGCCAAAATGTAAATAGAAAACAAAGGAGCACGAAGAATAGAAATTTCAAGTGCAAGGATGGAAGAATTCATGTCGCGGAATGTCAACGAATCCTTGAAATGTGCCCGTCCGCCGCCATCGTCAGTGCGGTTAAATGGAGGTTGAATAATATTTAAGGAATTTTTTTGTTTTTTTTTTTCATATATGCCGCCCATCAATCCAATTAGTTGGGAGTCGAGCGAGACTCAATTCCCATGCAGTTTGTTATCCTTTTGCGCTGCATCGTATCCGGTGGGGGGTCTCTCCGATTCGTTGCACTCGACTTTTCTTTCTCATTACATGGGTTTCCTCTTGAAAAACAAATGTGCAGACATGAAAACAAAAGAAAACAAAATGCCAACCAAATGCGGATCAAGCAGCAGCAAAGTACTAAGAGACATTGAAAAACTTTCCATGTTACTTTGTGCACACTCCATTCCCGAGATAGAAATCCTAGAAACAGGAATAAGACTTCAAAAAAATAAAATAACAAAAACAACAGGCAACACTTTCCGTCTGATTTAACTTGTAGCCGAACTTTAAGAAACGGAAAAAAAACAAAACTTTCGGATAGGAGAAGTTCGAGTTTGGAGCTCGACTAAAGTTGGCTGCGACTACTGAATAACCCTGCGGCAGAAGCGGCACTTCAGTTACATATTGAAGAGGATGAGTTCTTGCTTTTGTTTTATTGTTCCGCAGTCTACTTGACTATAAAAAAAACACAGAGGACATTTTTTTCCATTGCCGCCGCCGTCATTTTGTTTTGGAAAAACTTTTTTTTTACTTCCGCCTGCATCCTGTCTTATTACTCTCTCTCCCAGACTTTTACTGTGGTATTCCGCATGATTTTGCTTTCACTTTCATGTCCTCAAAAAAAAAAAATTAAGTTGAAATTTTTGGCACAAGGACAAGACATTTGTTTCGGTTTTTCATCGTCCTGTGTTGGATTTTAATGATCGCTTTCATTTCGGGGTCAAGCACTTTGTTTGATGAGTCAGAATTTAATGTAATTTGTCTTTGTTTTTGATTTTCTGCTGCAGTAATGATTGGAGGAGGAATTACTTGGAATTTCTGGCATCTGACGCATTATCTAAAATTATGTTTTAAAAAACGCTTTAAGGTCCTTTATTCCCCTTAGAGACGTGTCGAATTCTTGGAAAATCATCGTATTTAAGTAAAGTATTCGTACCATGAATGAGAGACTTTAATGGCAGACAATACCTACATTTTTTATCCTTTTTAATAATGCAAAGCTCCTGTTTGTTTAACTCTGATTCCATTAGGCACAATTTTAATCTATAACATTAAAAAAGAAAAAGTTAAAACACTTTTCTGAAAAGCATTACTTTTGCAACGCAAATGTAATGGTAAAGCTTATGAACTTTACCTTTGGAATAAATAAATTCATTGTGCAACTTTCTGTATAAAATAGCAGTTAATTTGCAAATCAGAATTATGATAAAAAAATAGCATTCAAAGTTTTAATCCTAATTTACTGAAAACCCTTCCTAAAATAGGTGCTGATAAAGGGAAAAAAAGAAGATAAATATCAACATTTTTTCTGAGATCTCCGAGAAGATTGAATGACCATAACCAGTTGTTTAAATTCAACACAAGTTGACAAGGAAGTCTCTTTAAAGCCTTTTCTTCATCAGCCGTAAACGGGAGTTGTATTTGGCCTTTATTCCCAAATTTCAAATGTTCGTTCCTGTTGTCAAATCAAAGCTTTCCAAATTTTATCTGAGAGCAGTTTTCGATTTTTGGTGGCTGAACGTACACTGATGTTAAATCATCGGGAACGGGTGAATCAAGAATTGTCACCTCACTGTCAACTGACTTCCCTGGAACGTCGGGGATAAATTAATTTTGTATAAAAACAAGTCTATCAAAATATCGAATCTTTTTGAACCCAAAAATGTGTCCTTCTGATGATAAAGCTATTTAAATTATCCACGTTCATTTTCTAAAAAAAAAGACAGCCATGAGCGTATTTAACTCTCACACGAAGGGTTCCGTACCACTCTTCAGTATGCAACACTTTAAAACTCTTTTATTTAAGATTTTTCTCATGTGTAACATCGGACATATCGAGCAAAATTGGATAACAAACTTTGCGATTTTACCGTTTTTCGTCAGTAAAATAATTTTCCTAAAACGGATTTAAATGAAATTTTCACATTTATTTTTAGCATGCTTTCCACTTTGCTTTTTTTAATTTTGTGAGCTATTTTTTTCCCAGTCAGCCCGTACTCTGATTAACAGCTCCATCAAGTTCTTCTGCGTCTTTTCAAACTTGGTCTTTTCATGATTTGATTTTTCAGGCAGTTTTTTTTTCAATTTTGGTAAGCAGATTCTTCAACAAACTCCGGCAAATTGAGATAGTCTCATTCCTCATAATTCCAATGAATTTTTACCTTGGTCACGTACGTGTCAGCTACTGTAACAGCCTTCCACCATAAAGCTGCTTCCACTATGCTTGCAAGTGTGCTTAATTTGGTGGCTTTGGATAGTTTTGTGTGCTCGATGCCAAAAATACTGCCTTCCATCAGACTAGAATCTATTGATTTTGGTTTCATCAGACGCGTTTCCAGTCCTTCACGGAGCTATTTTTTGTTCTTTGCAGAGCGTTATTATATTTTTCAGAAAAAAATAGCCTTTTCTGCTTTACTGCAGATAAACCCGATCCGTCGAAGTGCTCTTGCAGCAGTTCACTGGCTCATATCTTTATTCATGCGTTTTACTGCTGTCTTGGATGTTTTGGCGTATTAACTTCTAATAAGCCGCTTAGGCGAGAGTATTTGGGCTGTTGCAAGGTTTTTTGCAGTATTTTGGTTTCGTAAATATTCAATTTTTTAAACTAAGACAGGAGTGAATAAGTTTGAAAATTTTATTTAAATTATGTTTCAAGGAAATTGAAAACCAAAAAGTCGGATATCCACTTTTGCTCGCCACTGTATGTCCGAGTAAACCAATTGATGATTGGTAGTGATTTTTCGAACCTTTTTCGACACAAAATAAAAGTTTAAAATCGGTTTATATTGCAATTACTTAATAAAATAGTGGCCATAGTAGTTCAGATCCTGTAAAAATTCGAAGTTTTATAATGGCTTCGGAGATAAAGCCCTGTGACAAAAAGACGGACGAACGCACAGTGGAGGCTTAATAAAAATGTTCCGTTGGCACCCTTTGGGTACGAAGCCCTCCGAAACTTCAAACATTTGCAGAAATTCCAAAACAAAGTGCATCAGTACTTATCCCAATTTCCTCCCTGATCCCTTCCACTCGCGTTATGTGCCAACATTTTAAGGGAAGTCAAAACCCCTTATACGCGCGTGATCGTTTGAAAAAAAAAATATATAACCCGAGTAAGTATATTGAGATCTTCGCTCTCTTCGATTCCAGATATTGACGGCCATCCTGCCGATCTAAACTTTATTAATTTCATACCTCTTGTATCTTCCAGTTAATGTCACGGTTTGTCTTGATTGCCCTATCATTAAAGAGTGAATTGTCCTCCCAAAAACCGAATCGGGACGGCTTAAACAAATTCTTTTGGAGTTATTTGGATAGTCACTATGCTAGATCCATAACGATGTGGATGTTGCCGAGTCCTTTGTGCGACTCGAGCCGTAAAAAAGATTCCTGGTCTAGAACGTTAAAAAATCACTGGAATGCTGTACAAAATTTGTTTTAATCTTTTCTACTCGCGAGACACCTTGCTGAGGGCATATCACTCCAAAAAGACAGATCCATTTTGACACTCGTCGAATAGAAAGAAAATTCAAAAGTCTTTCACATTCCCAAATCCGCTGTTTTAGATGGTGTCGCTCCAATTCTGTTTTTCCTCACCATCCTTTCTCCAATCTGATTTTCCTTGGTAGACAGAAAACATGGTTTTTGTTTTGAAAAACAATTTAAAAAAAATGTTGTAGCTTTTCTTCCTCATGCTTAATATTTTTGGATCATTTTTGTTTGTTGTTTTATGATCCATATTTACAAATATTACGAATACAAATCTAATCAAGTTTTTTTCTTATCTCTTTTCAGGTATGTAATAAAGCTTTCTAACTTAAACCTCAGATGGTAAGAATTGTTTAAGAAATTTATTTAAATTTTGCCTTGGAAAACTATGCACCAAAAACGATACAAATTTGAGAATGATTTATTTTTGAGTGAAATTGTGTGCCTGTAAATATTTATTCAAACTTTTTGAATTGTGTTTTCAAATACCGAAAACATCATTTGAACAATACGTGGCATAGAAGCTTGAATCTTAACCTGAACCATGAAAAATATCTTGCGGCTTTATTGAAATGTATTTCCATGGGAAAAGAATGAGCTTTATTTTATACGCGTTGATATTGAGTTCACTATATTTGCGCTCAGAATATTAAGGGCAGTATTTAGGTTTGATAATACCAAGTTAAATTGTCTTATCCGATCGCTGTCTGAGCTCAAAGAAACAGCTGTTGCCAAGTGTGGATCTACATTTGATTTCTGTGATTTACTCAATGCAGTTCCAATATACTCGAAGTTATTGGCTCCTTTCTTAACCCCACCAGCGTTGATATTTGCAATTGCACCCTTGCTCGTTATCTTACTCAAACTCTAGACAGGAATCGAGTTCATATAACACCTTGTTTTGCCTTCTTAGATATAAGGTTTTTTTTCGAGCATTGATTGGGTGTTGTGAGATTTTACACAATGTTTCAAATCAGATCGTAGGCGATGATAAGGAGGCTTTTCATTCTGCAATTAAAACAGTTGAAGTATTTCCTTTCTTAAAGATCAGTGTAAGATTCCAAGTATCGATTCATTCATCCGACCTGTTTCGGTACCTGACCAGATGATTTTTGGCTATTCGGATGAACGGCAAAGTGACGTTGAATGTATTTAATATGATTTTTGGTATCATTAAGTTCTTATTTGATCGCTTACTAAAGGGTCTTTCATTAAGCGCTTCTTGTCATTAAATTTAAATAAAACAAAGTGTGTGTGACTGAACATCGACATTTTCTCTTCGTTTGAAAGGCCAATCGAATCCATTCGTATGAAATATAACATCCTTCAAATTTTCAATGACTCTGGCGCAGAAATCAGGCTGAATTTGACCGATGGCATGTGTTATGTTGGCTTTGAGGGTCGCTCTGGTTTGCGGCTTATTTGCATAGACCTGCGATTTCAGAAAAACCCCACAAGAAAATGTCTAACGGGGTCAAATCGCATGCTCTCGGTGGCTAGTTAACATCACCTTCATGTGAGATGACCATGCCCTCGAATCGTTCGTGCAGAATTTCCAATGTGGCGTGAGCTTTTTGGCATGTAGTACCATGCTTTTGTAACGACATGTCGTTTGTGTCCATATGATCCAATTTAGGCCAAAAGAAGTTGGTCATCATCGACCTAATGTGCTTGCAGTTGACGGTGATGTCCTGGCCAACGTAGTTCTTAAAGAAATATAGACCAACGACGCCGCCAACCAAAAATCCACTCAAGACAGTGACTTTTTCCAGTTTCATTGAACGCTCTTGGATTCTCTGTGGATTGGTATCGTCTCAAATTTTACTAACTTACTTAAATTGGCGCTACAATCCGGGTAGGACCTGGGCCTCAACCAACAAGCGTCTCCAGCCAGCTCGATCTTTTGATAGCTGCCTCCAGTTTCGCACGCTAAGTTGGTTGAGGTCCCTTTCTACTTGCGCGCCCCCCCTGCCACCTGAGTCGTGGTCTTCCTCTGCTGCGCCGTCCCTCGGGGGTGGATTCGAAAATCCGGGGCCGGGCCATCTCAATCGTTGGATCTTCACTCTTCTGGCTAGGTCGATGTTGTTGAACAGTTCTCATAGTTCGTGATTGTATCTTCTCCTCCACTCACCGTCTTTGCAGACAGGACGGAATATCACCCGAAGAATTTTCTTCTCGAAGCAGCCAAGAGCAGCTTCGTCAGCTTTTGACAAAGAACATGCCTCCTCGCTGTCTAGCAGGACTGGGACGATTAAGGTCTCAAACTCTACAATTCATCCATAAATGGGCCTAATCATTTTCGATGAAAATTAGGGTCAGTTTCCAACTGCTACAGGGCCATTCAAGTTGTTTACCTTCAGCTCTTGGGTCAGTTGAATTTTGGTCGATTGCAGGCCCAAATAACGACGCAAAGTTCACCAAGTTGTGGTCTGTGAAAGGCTGAGCTCTTGTGAGCGACGCAAAATCGACTATCTCGGATTCATCTGAACACTCTCACGGACAGCGACGGAGGCAGATCTTGCCTTTCGTCGTACGTATGATTACTGAACCAGTGGACTCAAACTCAATCTTGGTATATCCATCACACTGCGAATAGTTCTCTCGGAAGGTCGACTATGGCGACCGTAAAATGGGCGAAGCGCGGAACCTTGCCAGAACAGAACAAATATTTTGATAAAACAATTCTATTATTTCCACGTGTTGTTGAACGCTACATCCGTCTATGGTGATTTGGCAAAACCGACTGAATAAATGACAGCCAATTTGGCAGATGTAGCTTCAAAAATATGGTCGCTATCAACTGTCAAAATCTCTTTTGGAAGATCCCTTACAACTAAATAGTGGTCCAAGTCAATGTTGGCTTCTCAGAACGTCCGAACATCCAAATAACTCGAAAAATGTCCTACGTTGTGAGCCCGCCATAATTTCTGGGGGAAATCTCTTAGTAGAAGTAACTTTTTGCAGGAGTTTCCGTACTTGACAGCAGGATTTTTGTTGAAGGCTTGAAAGGCGTGAGTTAATCAATTTCATTGGTTTCTCTATAAATCGTCGAAAGCTTGTTTTTTAAACAAAATTTATGATCAGAAATAATATGAAGTCAAAAAATATGAAGTTTCTCGAAAGTCGAAAAAAGTCAACTTTATTAAGGTCCGCATGGTTCAATTTTTAGCCGTTTGCTAATTTTTTCCGGCTTCAAATCATTTAGTTTCCACTTCTCTGCAAAATTTGTACCGCTCGAGAATTTGTCCAGTCATCGTAAACAGTAGTTTTGAGAGTTGTAAGGAAACATAACCTTACGTTAAGTCTCACGCTTCCTTTTTACTCAAAAGACGTAGCCTAGAATCAGCTTGGGAACTCTGTGAATGTAAAAATCGCTGAAGTCGAATTGGGCTGCCCAGGTTAACTGTCACGAACTAAATTTCATAAAAAACACCGCTGGAGCCGTTTTCTGAACCAAGTTTTTATCAACTTGATTCCCTCGTTAAGAATGAAGAAAAAAATAAAATTAGAAGCAACTTTAAACTTTAAATTCATCAACACAGTTTTACTTATTCACTTCATTTACTTTTTCGTGCCAAGGAAATATAAACGTGACAACTTTAAAAACAAAATCAAATCTAAATTCGCCTTCGTACCCCGATATCCTTCGAGTCTTCCAACATAGAACTTAAATTCCAATTTTTATTCCTTGATAACTTCTACCGCAATTAAGCTGAATTTTTAAAGCCAGCACGAAGAGGAAGAAGCGCATAATTAATAAAGTTGACCCCCGCACATTTAATCCCAACAACATCACAATAAAATCCTTTTTAACACTGGACAAACAAATCAACCCTTATCTGAGAGTTTTTATATTTATTTTTTTGCCTTCCTACCACTGTCTCCCCTGTTTTTTTTTTTTTTCTTCAGCCCCCTTCCACTTTTACGATACTATTTGTTGATCCATGCAACATTAAAATCGCAGCAACAGCAACAAAAGGATTTCAATCCTTTTGCGAAGAAATATGAAACAAGAAAAAAAAACAGCAACAAAAACGAAGAAAAAAAAATTGTATGTATTTTGTTTCGTTTGTTCGTTGTTGTATTTGGTTTTTTGTTTTTCTACGAATTTATTCGTTTTTTCTTGAGACTAACCCACTTATCCGAGTCCGAAATCTTTGTACCCTGCTTTAACCCAGAATCTCCATGCTTGAACTAAAGTGGATTGGTTTGGGTTTTTTGGGGGGGAGGGTTTTGGGATTGGGCTTGGGTTGGGCAAAGGCAAGTTGGGGACCTTCGGGTTGCGAAAGAGAACAATAGCGAACCCGGTCTCTCATTTAGCCTTTGTGTTTGTTTGGGGTTATTTTTTTTAACAGGCATCATCACACTCCCCAACTTCGCCAGACTGTGGGGAGTCCTTGTTCAATTTCAATTTTTATTTCATTACCATTACCAAGGCGCACCAGTTCACAGGAGGAGCCCCCATCCTGGAAATAGCAACTTCAACGGCACTTGCAACTTTTTTTTCTGTCGTCCGTCGTCCGCCTTCAGTCGTTGCTTATTCTTTCTGTGGATTGTGCTGGGAAGTTGTTAATTTAATTTAATTTAAAAATGAGAAAGAGACCGAGTGAGAGAGCTGGAGTTGACAAGGATGGAGCGCGCGAATAGAGAGAATGAATTCCTGTTTTTTTTTAGAAGGACGAAAAGTTTTACTAAACTTTCAATAGAATAATATGAGTCATAGGCGAATGAGAAGTGAACCAAGCTCGCTTCTTGGTTGGGATATTTCTTACCACCAATAAAGTTCACAACAATGCAATTCCACTTAGGGAAGGAAGAAGGACAAATTAAAATGTTGAAGCAAAAAAAAACCAAAACCAAAAGTTGGCGATGATTTCCTTGCTGCATCTCGCTCTTTCTTACATTCATATCCACGCAAAGATCGACAACCTTATTCGATTAACTCGTCCTGTGGACCGAAGGACTTATTTAACTGCTCTCGCCTTCGTTTACTTTAGTTCGGTTTAAGTTGTATTGCGAATCCGTTTAAAATCCTGGTTCCTTTTTTTTTTTTGCACCAAGTCCTTTCACCTCGGCGCGATGGGATGGGAAGCCTCCAAATTTTCTTACCCGAGATGAGGTTAACTCTTGTTTGTTTTTCCTTTTTTTTAAACTCTTTTTGCCACCTTTGTTTGAGGTTTGTTAGAAGAAGAAGAGGACCAGCTGAAAAGGATTTACTGGGCTGAGGGTTGGATTTGGTGCGAGAAATGTTGCCCCGGAGCAAGAGTTAGAGTAAAGACATTAAAACACTCATTATCCCATAAATTTTCACATAGTTCGCCTACAACAACAGTGTGAGCAAGAAATGGCTTCGGTATTAAGGAAGAGTTTTTAGTCCAATCCGTGTTGGAGAAACCTTAATGAGATCACCACGAATGGGGTTTTCTGGTTGTAGATTGTGTTTGAAGGTTGGTTTTTTTTTAATAGAGTTTGTATTGTTTTTAAAAAGGACTAACAAATATTTACAATGGCTTAGGAAGCTTGATCTCTGAGATTTACCACAGTCTTTTGTGACTCAACAAACGAAAATATAACACTTTGGGATTGTAACCAAATAAGTTATTTTTATTTAAACGGGTTACGGCCTTTATTTTGTCCAGTTGGCCTCCCTTTGAATCAGAATCACAATCACAATGCTTACCCCTCTTCCAAAAACCAGGAAAAAAGAGGAAAAACTATCTAGAGCTCCATTGAACCTATTGCCCGGAATGCATAACTAATGCTGGCTTTCAAGGATTTATGCTAAATTAGTTAAGAACATATCTTGAAAAATGAGAAGTTAAATATGTGTTAACAGAAGTGGATTTATATTTCCTAATATGGGCATGCCTCAAGGTTCAGTATTGGGACCAATTCTTTTCATGGTCTGAATAAACTCGTTGTTTGATAGGAATTCTCATCGCATTCGCAGACGATGTAGTTATAACATAAGGCTCAATAAAACTGCATAATTTGACTGCTGATATTAACGCGAATTTGGAACGACTTAGTGAACGGTTTACTGCTCACAATTTAATGATAAGTTTTAAAATGAAGCTCATATTCCAAAACTTGTTTATTAAAATAAATATTGTTTTTTTTTTCAAGGAGTAGCAATAGTTTTTAGTTATGGGTACTACTCTCCTGATCAGTGAGTCACTTCAAGTTCATCGAGTGCCTTCAATAGTCCAGCGAAATTTCGGATCAGGCTCGTTTTATGGCTTCACTAATCTCCTCTGTTTCATCATATTGCTTTTCTTCTTCGAAGATCTCTCTTGAAAGCCAACCCCACAAGTTTTCCATGATGTTCTGTTCGGGTGAATATGGCGGCCATGCAAGTAGGTTTAGGTCGCTGTCCACCGAATATCTCCAAAAACTGCGGAAAATCTCTTTCCAGTATCGATACGTAAGTGTTTGCCATCATTTTGAAGCTTTGGGTATCCAGCTCCACAGTGGCTTAATAGCTTTTTGCTCCCCATTCCATTACACTACCACCTTTTCTGTGCCGCCTTCTTCTCTCAAGTCATGGATATATTGACTGCATCCATCAGTTCCTCCCAAAATAATTTTTTTTTTCATCAAAAAAAGACGACGGTATGCCATCCTCGATTCCACCCGATGTGACTTGTTGCAAAATCAGGCCGCTGGATTTTACGTGCCGCATTCAATGATGGTGTCCTCTCCATTTTTTCATGGCATTTCTTGTTCCCGGTAAGCTTGAATTTGGCCTATTTCCTCCTTGATAAAATTGATTACCGTTTTGGGAATCTACATTTCCACAGAGTTGGCAACAGAAGTACCAATTGCAAAAAGAGCGAATGCGACTGAAGCGAGTGACTATAGACCCAAAGGTCTTCGAGAAAATTTTTCCTAAGCAAATCCAAATTCACTTGAATTCTAACTCACTCTTAAATCGTTTTCAATTCGGGCTATGACCAGGTCATAGCTGCTCCACAGCCATTGTCAACATTAAAGAGGACTTAAGACGTTAGTTTGATTAAAGATTTTTGACGCTTCTCTGCCTGTGTATTTCTCATAGGCCTTTGTCAAGGTCAATCACGACATTCTCAGCTGGAAGTTGAGAAATCGTTCTCATTTTCTCCAAGCGCGGTTAAGCTTATCAGAAGTTTCAGTCTGGCGAAAACAACTCTGATTTAATGCTAATTCATGAAGGTGAACCTCAGGGATCAATTCTGGGACCAATTCTGCTTTTGCATTTTTATTTATGATCTGCCATCTGTATGTAAATATTTTTCTGTCCACTTGTACGCTGCTGCTGTACAATTATATATGTCTCGGCCTTTAACTCATATAAATCAGCTAGTCTCAAATTTAAATAATGATCTAACTGAGGTTTACAAGTTGTCTCTAGCTAACGAATTACTGCTTAACCCATCAAAGTTCAAAGTTATACTTCAATCATATCCTGATGTATGGGTGACGGATAACAAACAAACCACCATAGGCTTTTGAGCACATCCTCTCCTATTTCTATGTTTTCCTATTTCCTGTACATATAATCCTACTCTTACGTCTGCAAGCAAACTGCAAACAAACTGTCATCCATTATCAATTGAACCTTGAATTTTGAAGTAAGGTCTTCCTTGCGATTTCAATCCAGAGGACTGTTTTGTGGCTTGATATATCTGAGCTTATGCAATTGACATAGTTAACCTTTTTAAGGTTCCGTACCTTAAAAGGAAAACCCTTCATGACCCTTTTCCTCAGGAATGCATGGAGGTCTCAATTTGAAATTAATAAAGCCAAGCTTCCATATCGATGCACTCAAAAGAGACGGCTGTTTATGCAGCATATTTGGATACTCGTAAGAAAATCATGGCAAGAAGCAATTGCTTATATCGCAGGGAAAGGGGAAAATCTGAATACCAAAAGTTTGAGGTAGTATCACAAAAAACTGTCGTGTTTGAAATCACAACTCAATTTAATGCCATTAAGTAGGCTATGAGAAATTTAAAATTAAAAAAAATAATAGTTCACTGAACAGTGGTGCGGAACCCTTCATTTAGGTGTCCGACTCGCACTTGGCTACTTTTTTATCTTCATAAAAATTCCGTTAAGCTTCTGCACGCATTATTCCATCAGTAGATCGAATGAATCATAAGGCAGTTCATCTCCCCGTGCGACAGAGCTGGATCAGTTTGTAGCTCATGCATGGAATTCACCATCGTACCTGACATCCGTAAGTATGCCTTCGTGGAAATACCTTCACCATCATTCCTCGTTCACAAAGACCAACAAAGGATGTGAGGTCGTATCTCCGGTTGAGATATTAGACACGCAAAATTTAATAAATAAAGTTCTATCGTGTCCTAGTTTTACTCGTGCCTACAATTCGAAAAGGCTTTCATTCGATTAGCGTTTATAAAATTTGGGAAACGTGCAATCAGAGCATCTTACGTTCGGAATAATAGAGCCACAAAAACGACCCAATATTCAATTTTTGTAATCAGCGACCGAACAGATCAAATCCATCCCTGCGGGATGAGAATAATTCTCAACAAACTTGGAGGATCTTGGCCCAAAAAGAAACAAAGTCCAACACATGGAAGACTTAAAGATCCGCTTTATTTTTGAGCTGAGTGGTGCCATTTGTAGGACGCCTGCTTTTCAAATGGATTATCTGATAAAGGCTTCAACTTCTTTGTTGTTTTCAAATCTGGTCAAATTGATAATGGAAACAAAAGAACGGGGCTATTACTGAAGTTGTTGACCAGCTGTACAACATGCCGTTGCGATTTTTCCCTTTGCTGGTCATCCTTGAGTTCCAAATTCGGGTCGTCAAAACTATGGTCTTTGAAACTGATGTCATTTGTTCTTCCGTGAATACATAAATCCGACAGGAGAGTGAGGACACAATTTTCGAAAAAGAAAAGGCAAAAACTATACTTGCCAAAATAACAAAAATATTACGTGTAAATTTTAAGCTAATGCAAACAAGACGTCATCAAATTCTCCGTGCTTGTTCAAATTGCACCTTCTTAACAACATTACCCTGAACAATTCATCTCGCTAGGGTAAAAGGGTAGCCAAAATCCCTTGAGAGTGAGAATAGAGGATGGCCGGAACATAATAGAGTCGATTGCAACTACCGTGTCATGACTATTGAGTTTTTGCTACCCGACATTTAGGCCCGTGTAATCTGATGTCGATGATAGCAGCGGGTGGAAAAAATGGGATTTGAGACCGTGTCACAATTCTGAATTACTAGGTCCTCATTTATTTTTAAGGTAGCGCAAGTAAGAAATTATTCAAAAAGCTATCGAACTACTGAACTTCATTGGCATTGATATGGCAACTTCAGTATCTTAGGACGCTTGGCAGATCATTAAAGAACATAGAAAATAAAAGCGGACCAAGGATAGACCCCTGAGGAACACCAAAAGCAATTCGTTAAAAGGACGCCATTTCAAAGTTGAAAGACACGGCTTGAACATGAGCAGTTAGACAATATTAATTTGCAGGACGAGTTCGAAAGATTGAAGACGAAACAAAGCTTTTAACCAGCTGGGTGGCGAAGTTGTTAGAGCGCCTGCCTTTCAATTGATTCAATTGATAGGTCCCAGGTTCGATTCCTAGAGTAGTGGTCTAGTTTTTCGAATCTGGTCCAGTCACCATTTGCCATTGGGATCAAATTAATCGCACTATCACTGGGTTGGTCGACCAGTGATAGTAGTCTGACTAATCTGCGGCGTTGTTGTAGTGGTTGTTGTATCGGCTTAGTTCCCAATGCGTGTTTTCAAAAATAACTGTTTGTGTAGATTGTGTGTAGTCGAGTCGCATTTGAAGAATGCAAAAGTGTCAGCACAATTATGCTTGCAGAATATCATCGGTCAATTTTGAAAATGCTGCCACAGGGCTATGGCCAGACCGATTGTAAAAGGTGTGATTTGTTCGATTATCGTTTCGAATACCTTCGACAGAAAAGGGAGTAATGCGATAGGGGCTTGTATTCAGTACTCTTTCCTTATTTTATGAATGGAAATAATTTTTTATTCTTTCCATCTGTTTGGAAACGTAAACGTGGTTAGTATTGTGTTGAAAATGTGAGTTAGATGTCCTCTTAAGAGTGGTAGTAGAATTTTAATCAGGAAATTCTTATTCGTTTTAACTTAAGCCTCTTCTTTCTCGTACATATGAAGACTTTTATCTGATACAGATGTCAAGTCATAGAAGGTAAACTTAAAAAAGTTCCATTGTCCATTTTGAAATAAAAAACAAAAGTTTTCTTTGAACCGAAAGAGAATTTGCATTCACAAAAAATTCGCAGTATTTTTTTTCAATACACGCCGATTTTACAAGCAAAGTCTGCAATTTGAAAAATTCTCCACAACAAAGCATTGCGATTTGATAGAATACTGCAATTCCAGTACAATACCGCCCATCCACCCATCTAAGTTGCATAAATAAATGATTAATCAGGCCTTGACGCCAGTATCTACTTCACTCTGACAACCTTCACTACATTTTCAAATTTCAATATGTAATTCGATTATTGTCTACAACAACAACAAAAAAAAACATCTTGAATGTCAATCGTTCTGAAGAAATCCGATTCGACACCAAATAACTACTCACTGACATCACGCCAACACTTCAAGCTGAGCTGTCATTGAACCCGAAAAAAAAACAAACCTCAGCGTTCGCAAAGATATCATTTCATGCCATCTGTCATAGTCTAAAATAATTTAGCTTTTCTACATGTTCGCTCGCATACAAACGGAATTATTAATCAATCTCGGCAGCTTAAAGTACCCCATGAACAGAGCAGAGTGTGCCTGAGCTTGGCTTACTCAATACTCGAGCACCTCCACCCACTACCGGCTGCAGCTGCTGTGTACAAATGTCACAAATCGCAACCACCTAGACCTGGCGTGGGTCTCATAATCTTTCTATGTACATCGACACTCGCCGGCTTCATGATGCAAATTGCGAAATTCAATTCATGGCTTGCTGATTGCCTGGAATTCACAGTCATACTCATAGTCACAGTCACACTAACAGTCTCAGTTGCAGTTGCAGTTGTGCTCATAGAAAATGACAAATCTTTGGCCTCCACTATCAATCCCTTGGCCGGCCATAAACATACCTCCAACACTCGCAGGACATACTCGCATCTCGAATCAGGAAAAAAAAAAAAAAAAAAACTACTTTGCAGAGAAAAACTCTGCGCCCAAAGAAAGGTTATCGATCGATCAACTATGGCCCGTGAGTTTATCAACTTATCACTCCAAGTGGGCTCTCGATGAATGCGAGACTGTGTCTCCGCGTTTTTTGGATGACTAATCACCCGCCGCGCCGGTCCTCAGTATCAGCGCTCAGCATCGAAGGCCTCACGAGCGTCGTCGACTAGAGATCGAGTCCAATGACTCAGTTCAGTAGTTCGTTTTTAGTTCCCGTATGCATGGCACAAACGAGCGGACTTGGCTAATTCGTTCCGACCGAGAAAATTAATGAATAACGCACATGAGAGCACATTTTAGTGTGCCGATTGAATCTTGTTGTGTTGTTGTTGTTGCTCTTTAAAGTGAATAGAAATTTCATAAATTATACTGGAAACGTATCAGTAGTTCAACCGCCGCGCCGGCCGCAACAACAGAAGGGGCCAAACACTTTGAGATGTTGTTGACGCGAGCAGCGAGAGACCTCATTTTTGTGGGACAATAAATTAATTATAAACCTAATGCCGGGCGTATCTCGTTTGATCTTTGTTGCTTTGTTTATTAACTTTGTTAAGTCTTTTAAGATGGTCAATTCTTATTAGTATAATTTTTTTTTTGTAACAAAGACAAACAGATACGAAGAGCTTTTATTATAGCCAACGAAAAAAAAAATGTTTGTCAACTTTTATCTGAGCGAATAAATCAGCTTTTGGCATAAATAATTCCAAAAAAATATTTCAATAAATCGTCGACTTTTCAGCGTAAATTAGCGAGTATCGTGGGCTGGTTTTTGTTTCTCGGGAGAAGAGATTGCAATTTGGTTTTGAGTTGGCACAATGTCTTGGATTACCACAGATAATGATGGATTGAGCTTGGCGCGAAGACCTTAAATTGTAATTTATCGGCTGATGAATGTGTAGGGTTTTAAATGGTTTTTGGGTGTACAGGAAATGCCAAGGGTGATATACCGCCGCTTGTGAGGTCACAGGTGTGGTTTGAAGGCATCCAAGATGGATGCAGATGGAAAGAAGAACCCCCAATGAATCTTTTAGCAGACATTTTTTTATTTCAATGCAATGTTATTGTTTGATTGAGTGATTCACCTTCCGTCTGTTGAACTCTGAAAATCGATGCGTTCAAAAAATACTATAAGAACTTTTTGGAGACCAGGCGATGTGCAATAAGGTCTTATCAAAAATCGTTACGATTTTAAGACAACACTAAATCAAATGTGGCATGAAAATTGATTTGTCGTCAGCTTTAGATTCGAGTATCCCGACTTGATAAACAGTTCATGCTTGAAAGTCTATATATGTATTTTTATTTGGCATAAAAAAATATACAAAAGGTCTGTAACCGCATATTTAATGTACCGAGACTTGATATGCTTTGTTTTATATTTTTCTACTGAAAATATCGGTGACTGGTTAGAAAAGAAATATTGAATTTTGAAAGGAAAATGCCATGAAAAACCTTCCATTTTTTTATTCCAAAAATAAAAATATAAAAGTAAATGCAAAACTATAAAATAAATAAAAAAAAAATTATTTATAAATAAATAAAAACATATGTGAATAAATAAATTGGAAGATGGGTAAATAAATAAATAAATAATAAAAAATAAATAAATGAAAAAATAATAAATAAATATGTATATAACAATTAAATATAATGAAAAAATAAATAAATAAATGGGGGGATATAGAAACTAAATATATAAATAATAATAAATAATATAAATATATATTAAATATAATATAAATATAAAATAAATAAATATACAATAAGTTAATAGAATAAATGAATATGAAAAAACTGGATTGGAGTTTTGGTTTCTATTGGTTATCAATTCAAGATTCCCTTTTTTATGGGTTTAGTGGAAGAGTGGTGCCAGGGGAATCTAGCATCATTTTGTACAGTTTGTTTTGCAATATTTGTAGTTTTTGAATGTGAGAGAGCTGTGCTCCTTAAATATGACTATTTTATTTTCGCTCATTAGTTTCGATATCCTTTTTTTGCAGTGCTTTTTTATTTGTGATTCAGAATACCTTAATTGCTAGACAAAAATGCTTAAAAAATGTACTTATTTTAATTACTTTATTTACTTATTGACCCAATACGGGCGCTCTAAGTTTAACCATATTCATATATTTTGTCTTTCGACGTAATCGGGCTTTTATCTATCTCTATACCTAATCTACTATATATATACATTTTTTGTTGTTTGCTGTGCTATTTATACATATATATATATACTACCTTAACTAAGAACTTAACATACCTTATAAACTATGTAAACCGCCAGGCTTTAATTTACTTGTAAGGTACTTTAAGGCACATTGACCTTGAAGGTGTGAATATATGTAAGTGTGAATTCAACAACGACGGCGTTACCTCTCCTTCATTAAGCCACCAAAAATGTTTGTGCTGTCTTAAAACATCCTCCTTGTCGTGGACTGATACCGCCCTACTGAAACGGAGATTCTCCGGTAAGCTGCGAGCGATGTATCCGTTGTATGCAAATCGCCTATCCATCGCATTTTTATTCTGAATCAGGCCGTTAATATCAAAATAGAGGAAAGCCTCAGGCGTAATAAAGCCGTCAAGGCGCACTGATTCGTGGTACATGTAGTTTGGGTAATAAGCCCCAAAGATCAGGTTGTTGCCCGAGGTCACTGCTCTCCGAATAAGTTTAATCAGAAAGTTATCTATTCTTATTAGGTTGGCCTCATTGTACAGGACCTCATTAGGGTAGAATTTTTTTTTACTGAGAAACTGGAGACAAGCTCTAAGATATCGTCTCTCGAAAACCCGAATCTTTTCCATTAAGCTTGCTCCCATATTGAACCATACTGGATACACATATGCAAGCACAGGCCGGATGAGGGCCATGTAGCAGATCACCTTTACCCTGGCATCGAGTTGGCTGCTGTGACAGTCAACAGTCTCTTTGTCAAGGCATAGGCCGCTTTGGCCCGACTAGCCAGACCCCAAGATATCTAACTACACTTCGATTTGCAAGTGGCTGCCCAAGATGTCCAGCGATAGGGAACTTTCGCCAAATCTTTCTGGTATCAGTAGAGGCCCCAGACAATGGTGTCCTAAATCAAATGGTTTCGCACTTTTAAAAGTTGATTTTCTTCTAATCTGTACGCGATAAAGTCATCTGCGTACGTTACAGCTTGGTGAAGAGAATTTTCAAGATCACTCGTGAAGATAGTGAATAAAATCGGCGAATTAACGACACCCTGTTGCAGACCGTTGTTAATTTCAAAGTTTCCAGCAGAGGTAACATTGCCATTCTTCACAAAAAACTTTCTACCGGTGAACATATTAAAGAGTATGTACAGCAGTGGTTTGCTTATCCCCAGCTGAAGTTTAGATTTTCTGCTTATGAACGGATGAAGTATTTTTATGCCAATATTGATCTTATTAAGAGTTTGTGATGTATGATCCTTGGATGTTAGTCTCATGTTGAGATGCACGCCTTGATATTTAATGGATAACTCCCAATCTATTTCCACTCCGTTTATCTATATTTGCGTTCATACATTTTTCCTATTGATAGGGCTATAGTTGGTAAGCTCCTTAGGTAGCTACCCGGCTTTTAATATTCATATTGCTTTAGCAGTTTTCCAGACTTTTGGGAAGTATTGCAATCTAAGACGAGCGTTCATCATGTAAGTCAGAAGTAAGGTTTTCCAAAACGGCTAAGCACTCTTGTCTAATAAGCTAAGCTTATGGTTATTATATAAACCCTGAATCTTGTGTGAAATGAATCGGTTCAGGAATTGCAGATTTTGTTTGGAAACAGGTTGTCGATACTTTTGCGAATATCTTCTTTCTTACTTTAATAAGTTCTGTAATAAAAGGCGCGAGCTTTGTACAGATATTATTTTTCATGATCTTTGGTACACAATCATCTACCGAGTTTGAAAATTGATCAAACAGTGTTGCCAAATTAAAAACCATACCGAGTTAGATGAACTCCTTTTTTTTACCTTAAAATTGTAGCTATCAATCGCTATATTTTGGCTAATACGATGCTCAACGGGTCTAATTCCGATTGACATCTGAATTTTGTCTTGTCCTCATTGATTCAAAGGCCCACCCATTTTGCCTGATCTTCGATCGCCGTGATGGACCAGCGTTGATGTCGATATCGTTTGTGTACCCCAGAAGCTCGTAGGCTTTGTGCCGACATCTGCCTGTCGTACTTTCTGTGTCAAGACAAGATTGAATGACAGTGTATCTTCTCGCCGAAATTCGGTGCATGTTTGGAATAGTTCAGAGGTGCATTATGTATTTACGAGCGTTGTACGACACAAGCCGGTCAGTTTTCTAGGGATCCCGAAATCAGCCATCATGTTGGAGAGCTCGTATTCTTTCGTATGTGACTCTTAAGTCGTTGAATAGATGATGTCCTGAAACTCGTTGATCCTTTCCAAGAAATCGTGTGAAAATTTGTCGTGTGAAAATTTAATCTATCGTTGATTTGCTAAGCCGGAGCAAAATGACTTTAGACGTTCACACAGTACGCTGGATAGGACCTTGTCGGCAACTTTGATATTCCAGTCGTCGGGCATGTTTTAAGCCTCCCAATCAGCAGATTATCTGGTGCATAATCCCAGCGAGAAGATCGCCACCACATTTTAAAAAATTCAGACGGCAATGTGCATGAACAACGGCCTTATTCAGCTTTTTGAAAGATGAAGTCAAATTATTCTTAGGTTTGGGTTCTGATTAGCAAAACGCTCACCCTAACCTACGAAGCAAGAGAATCTAAAAAAATTGTCCTGGTGTCTTTCATTAACGTGCAAAACGCACCATAATGAAGCTAGTTTAAATAAGATGTCCCACCGGGGTTACAGAAGAGTTTCCAATCAAACCAATCAAAATTGGTGTACATCAGGGAAGCAACGTTGGTCCTTTGCTTTTTATTTTTCAGTGTTTTACTCGTTGACAGTTCTGCATGTACATAACTAAAGACGGTAAGAAAAAAAGTGGCGCAACAAGGATTCTTTTGCGAGAAGTGGTGGCCTTATCCCAATGAAACCTCACCTAATTCATCTAAATACACTTTCTCCAAAGTCTTAACCAAGTTTTTAAATAATCATCAAGACTGAGCTGCAAAAAATAGTTCCTCTACAAAATTTTCACTCTTCACTTAATGAAGAATTAACTTTTGAAAGCCCTCAAGTAGCTTTAAACGGCTTAGCATTAAAAACGAACAAAAAATGCGCTTTAACCTGTGACTTCAATGTGTCGAGACACGCGTCTCCCAAAACACAAAAGAGACGCATTATAAATGAAGACAAACTCCTTCTCAAGCGACATAAAGTCTACTTACAACAACACGAAATAGAGTCTAGAAGAAAATCATTCCAAATTACCGCGTAATTGCGGTTAAACATTCCATTTCTACGCGTTCACAAAAAAAAAATTAATTAACAAAACCGATTATGCCTCCTCCATCATCATCTTTGTGTTGTACTGCTGCGTCTTTGTTCAAAAACTTGGGGGTTTATTTCTACATCTAGTTTTTTCGAAAATCGCAGCAAAACAAAACATTGAATTAATCATTCAGCAAAGGAGGCAGCAATAGGATGCGGATAGATAGAGAAATCTTTTACTCTGACAAATTCATTATAATTTTCGTTTAATTTCGGTTAACTCGCCCGCACATCCCCGCCCCGCAGCCGACTCATTATATCGAAATCCGAATTTGGAGTCTTATAGAAAAGAAAGGCCATCCAAGAATGTTGTTGGTTCTGCTTTCAACGCTCGTTATGCCACACATACGAGTACAGTTTTCTGTTTTTTTTTTTTTGAAAATGATTAATGTTTGGCGGAGGTTTTTTTTTTTTCATTTCCATCAGACCCTAAGTGCGGCTTGGAGCTCGTTCGGTGCGCTAATCTAATGGAAACTAAATTACCGCACATGTGAGTTTGGTTAGAGAGCTGAGCACAGCGCGCACATGGTGCATAAGGGGTCGTTCTGAAGAGGTACTGTTTATGTGCCGTGGGTGCCGCAGATAAGACCGCTTAATGCAATTCAACTTCAATTAACCGGACAACAATGGAACTGGACTTACTCTCCTGCGGTGATTTTTGAATAATGACCTTTGCTGGATTTTATTAACAAAAAAGATACTTCTTTTTTTTGTCATATTCTTTTGAACAATATGAATCAATGATCACCTACGAGATACGTTTTGTCAACGGTTAGTGTACAAGTGAAAGTCTGAGCGCCACTGCCGTATAAGTCGGCTTTGTAATCGAATAGTCTTTAACGAGCCTCGGCTCGTACAATACTCTGTGGCGTGGTGCACTTTTGGCCATGGGCGTTTTGATTAGCCTTGCACGATATGCCAGCGAGGAGCGGAGATTTCTTTTCCTCTATTTCGCATTTGCTTGTATACTTGACTTGATATTAAATTTATTTGCTTTGATTGACCCGATGACGATGAAGGCACATGCATAGGTAGACAAGTCAGTTTGGTAGGAGGAGGAGGAGGAAACAATGTGGAGTGCCTTAGGGTGCGGCATTGTAGCCAGTATTCTTTATTGTGCTGTGTTATTTATTCTTGCCGTGGGGTTATTTCGATGCAGGTTTCGCTTGGGGATTCAAGTGATTAGGATAGATATGAAAACGATTTTGGAATTACAAAGATTAGATTGCTGAGACAAGACAAGATGAACGTTTATGGAGGAATGAAAGGTTGCGAATCTGGCTAACGAGAAAAATTTATTTATTTTGTAATTCATTTCCGAGGGATCCTTTTTTAGTTTGGAATGCAACCGATGTTGTGGATGATTTATGAAGCGGTTCCGCAGGTTGATGAATGCGTTGACAATTATATAGTTGAACTTTATACAAAGTGTATGCCTGAAACAGTCAAGATAAATAAGAAAACAAAACAAAGCTTAAGAATAGGAAACTCGCATTCATACTTACGTGATTAATTTTACGCTACAGTGCGAGGTGGACTAGGGCTTCAAACAACAAGCTTCTCCAGCCAGCTCGGTCAATAGCTAGCAGTTTTGCACGACAAGTTGGTTGACGTCCCCTTCCATTTGTGTGCACCACCTGAGTCGCGGTTTTCCTCGTACAGTTCATTATTGAATCTTCTCCTGGAGTATCCATGTTTCTGCATCACCGGGAAGATTAGGGTCCTATAGAGCATTTACGGACGAACAGTAGATCCCAAGTCGGGCGCCAATTAAACTTACCTCTACCGTTGAACTTGTAATCGCTTAAATTTTACTCCAAATATCGATCGGGATTGACATTTTTTCGCTATTATACATAAATGAGTGCAATAAACTTCATTCTACCATTCCAGATTGAAATGGTGGTAAAAAACTGGAGCATCGCACTGTCTTAGCCAAAAGAAACAGCAAGAGTTATCCATTATTTGACTTCAGCGCTGTTGGTATTTTCTATTTTTTTAGCGAAACCGAGGTAGACAAAGTCCCTAACTACCTTCAAGTTATACTTGTCTATGATGACGTTCTTTATCAAGCTTGGTGTCCTTTTTTATTGACAGCATGCGTGCATGTACTTTGTTTTGCCCTCGTTAACCGCCAAATCTACATATGCCTTCTCTGTCTATGTACTCACAAAGGCACTCATCATGCACATCATGCTGCGTTTTTCGGATTATATCAATATCATCGGTGTTCTCAAGTAATTGAAAGAACGTCTGGAAGATAGTGTCTTTAGTGAGAGTCTTGCATTTTTCTATCAAGTACGAATTGATGAATAATTCGCCTGACAGTGCATTCCCTTATCTGAAACCTTTCTTGACATTAATGGAGCAACATGAGTTATCCATCGTCACCCTGCACAAGCCGACGAGCTTGACAGGGATGCCAAAACTAGACATGGCTCTAAGCAACTCGTCTCTGTATAGATGCTGTCATATGCGGCCTTGAAATCGATGAAAAGATGGTCAATGTCGATATTTGAAGCTCTTGTGGTTTTTTTCCAAGATCTGCCGTAAAGTAAATCAATGGTTTACGGTGGGCTTTTCTGCTCTAAAGGTTCTACTTTTTCAGGATGAACTCGCTTAAGGTGAATTAGAGCCGTAAAAGTGTACGTTAGCGTAGATCGATCCAAAGTCATGATTATAAGATGCTCCAAATTGGCATAGTGCTATCCATTTTTAAAAAAAAGGTTCCACATTTTTTAAACGTTTAAACAGTATACGACTTTTCATGGTCACATTCCTGACACATACTGACAGTAAGTTCTATGCCTCTAATAGCAAAAAACACGCCATTATCAATTCCGGTGTACATCAGGGAAGCATCGTGGGTCCTTTGCTTTTTTTTTATTTAAAGGAGAAACGACAGTTTTCCAAGAACATTGGTTTTTGGTTTCTGGCGGGCTATGTTTATTTATTTCAGTCAGATTTGGGTAAAAACGGTAACGTACAAATTCAATTACTCATTACTTGTAATTGTAATTAAAAAACTTCAATTACCTCTTACATTTAATTGAAAATCTCAACTCAATTACATTCTAGTTATTGGTATAAAATGAAATGGTCCCAAAGCTGAAAGGATTACTCAAAATGCAATCAAATACTTTTTAAAATACACGTCTTCATATTGCATAAACTTAAGGTAATGGATTTCATTGCAATAGTTTCAAAAACTTTTCAGGTAATCTTCTTTAGGAGAAAAAACGGAAATGCATACGCAGTTCGAAACCCCTCGGTATTCTCACCTATATTAAATCTTCTAAATCCACTACTTTTTTGTTAACCAATTGGAGCAAAAATACGGTTACAGAAACATCAATTTCTGTTTTGTTTTCACGTTCGCGTTAAACAAGTGCCAATAAAAGGCACTCGTTGTCGAAATCTTGCAGAGTTCAGCTCGTGCATGTTGTTTCGAAAATTCTGAAATAATAGAGATAACTGCAGTGAGTCTTCTAGAAATTGGAGTTTTTGAAGTACAAGGTGACTGTACCAATTCCAATTAGAGGAAATCCACTGAGGATTTTGCCCTTGAAGTTCCAATCAAGTTAAGAAAAAGTGCTGAACAGATTCTGTTTATTGAGTATTTTAAGGGTCACGTTATAAGTTATGTCCGCTTCCAGTGTCGAGATATTTGCATAAAGTAACCATGTATTGAATAGCACTAGAAATTGCTGCCCCTTTCTTAAATTTTTTGGGGTTTCAGAAGAATTTTGTATGTATTTATAAAACACAGAACTATTGAAGAAACGGGCTTAAGTTCTTGAATTGATTTGTCAAATGAGGAGTACTCCATTCTTATTATCGGCTTAACTTGAACTGAAGCACTTTCAGCTCCGATATTTTCGGTGTATTTTATAACTGGATTGTCTTAGTTTGGTGCCTGGGAGACAAAACCCCAATGAGACTTATTTTGAAATGTTAGTGCATTTTTTTAAAATAATTTGTTGTATTTGTTGAAAAAAGTACATATCATGAATTTAATTTTAAGAAACCGAATTACACTAAAAGTAATGAAACCTGCGATTTTCTTCAATAACTTTGAAAACGAATTACTCTTTTAAATTATTTGTAATGATTTGTTGAAATTATTTCAATTACAATTTCAAGTAATTGTTATTAATATTTTTTTAATCTTCATTATACGAAATTGTAATTGTTAAATGTGTCATTATCTAATCACTTGCAGTTGTAATCATCAATTACATAAAGTAATTATTATTTCCCAACTCTGATTACAGTACATAAATAAGTCTTTTGAGAGTACCTATAAAAGAATACATGAATTAAATAAATAAATTTTACAATTTGGATATGAAAGTTATTTTGACCAAATTAAGTAAACAATTAATTCAATAAAATTAAGAAATAGATTTCAGTAAAAACAAAACTTAAGAAAATAAATAAGAAACAGAAAAGACTGCTCGGAAAGTATTTAAGAAAGGCATTTTTAAAACTTGGAGCTCTTGATGTTCATTTAATTTGATCAGCCAATGAATACCACAGCTTTTTGGCGTATGATTAGTTAAGAATAGCCATGATGAGTTCAAGTAGTAAAATGGTTAAATTACAAGATTTCTGGTTATGCTTGTTATTTTCGCTTACAAATAAGTTGGCGTTTTGAATACAATCATTTTAATTATGAAGCAACAATTCCTAGCTTTAAAAATACTGGAACAAAGTACAACCAAGAACTCGTGTTTGGTAAGGTCATATCTTCGTAGCTTATATACAAATCGAACCACATCGTAAAAAACGACTTAAAATTTATTTGCTGAAACCGAATCAAGTCAACTTTACAAAGGGTCTTTCATTTAGCGCTTGCTATCTTTAAATTAAAATAAAACAAAGTGTGAGTGACATCATCTCTTCATTTGAAAGGTCTTTCGATGCAATTACATCCTTCACATGTCCGCCGCAGCTTCTCTGTGTAGCGCGCATCCGAAATGTCAAATTTTCAATGACTCCGGCGCAGAAATCAGGCTGAATTTGACCGATGGCATGTGTTCTGTTGGCTTTGAATGTGCGGCTACAGAAAAACCCCACAAGAAAAAGTCTTACGGGGTGAAATCACATGATCTCGGTGGCCGGTTCACATCACCTTCACTTGAGATGACTCGTGCAGAATTTCCAATGTGGCGTGAGCGATGGCACGTAGCGCCATCGTTTTGAAACCTCATATCGTTGGTGTCCCTATGATCCAATTAAGGCCAAAAGAAGTTGGTAATCATCGATCTATAGGGCTCGCCGTTGACGGTGACGGCCTGGACAACGTCGTTCTCAAAGAAATATGGACCGATGACACCGCCGGACCAAAATTCACACTATATAGTGATTTTTTCGAGATGCAATGGACGGTCTTGGATATGTTGTGGATTGGTGTCGTCACAAATTCTACAATTTTGTTTTTTGACGTACCCATTCATCCAGATTTTTCGACGAAAATTAGGGTCGATTTCCAACTGCTCCAGAGCCCATTCTGCGAAATTATGTCGTCGTCTTTGGTCGTTTATCTTCAGCTCTTGTGTCAGTTGAATTTTGTATGGATGCAGGCCCAAATCTGGATGCAAAATTCGCCAAGTTGTGGTCTGCAAAAGGACGAATCACATGAGCAACGCCTAATCGATTGCCTCGGATTCGTCTGCATGCTCTCACGGACAGTGGCGATTTTTTTGGCAAATCTTGCGTTAAGTCGGCGTACGTGATTGACCATGTACTGAACCAGTGGAATGAAATTTATACACCACAAGAGGAATAGTCCTCTCGGAAGGACGATTATGGCGACCGTAAAATGGGCGCAGAACGTTCCCTGAACAGAACACCCATTTTGATAAAACAATTTTATTATTTGAACATGTTGTTAAACGCTATATCCGCCTTTGGTAATTTGGCAAAACAGAGTGAATAAATGACAGCCAATTTGACAAATGTAGCTTTAACAGCAGTTCGGAAATCGTTAGTGGATTACCCTTTATAACTTCAGGATATGTTATAATTTGGACTAAAAATGTTCTCATGAGCATAAGATTTGTTATTTTGAGTGTGAAACGCGGAAAATTCAATTTATAAAAATTCGAAATAGTATTGGGCCAAGAATTGAGCCCTGAGGTACTCCTTTAAACACCAATAAAAACTCGCTGAGACCGATTTTTCGAATAGCTTGCTGCTAAGTTCAGTTGCCCACCTGCTAAAATCAAAATAAAAGCCGAGTTCGACAAAGTCTTCACGTTTAACAGGCTTATTTCGGGAAACAAAAGTGGAGCGGTCATCCTCACTTGATCTGGAATATCCAAAGGAGTGTTTTTACGATCCCCGTTCACAAGAAAATGCAATTAAAAACAAAACAACAACACCATAACTTCATTGATGAAGGGCTTGTGGATATTTATAAATATGCGAAGCCTGTTTCAAGTCAAAATGAAGCTTCTACTTCGTTTGGAGTCGGTAATAGACTGCAGGTTCAACACCCGCTTTTTGCTGCTTAAAAGAGCTGTAGCGATAAGAATTTTTATCTTGTCGAAACAAAAGGGTTATAATCCAGTACGTCTGTTCACAGATCCCTATCGCTCCAAAGCGTAAGCAGGAAACAAACACTTTAAAAACATTTTAATATTCAAAACCAACGAAAACGAAAAAAAAAACAAAAGTGCAAAGCGATGAAAGTCTTCCTTCGTTTTGTTTTCTTTTTTAAATATTTAATAAAGGTCACGAGAAATGCCATCATCTTCTTCCTAAACATATACAAAAGACAGCATAATACGATTTTCTTATTCAAATTCTGAACAAACTTGTTCTAATCCTATCGCACACTTTAAGGATAGCAGAAGATAAACACAATTCGAATTCAAATAAAATGTCAATTTTTTTCTTTCTTTTTTTTTTGGTTGTATTCCAATGGGGTGCAAATCCTTGATTTGAAAACACCAACTCCCATGCAAATGTAAAGCGCAAGCACCATTTCAGTTAGATCCTTAAAGACCCTCTAATAAATATTCAATTATCCTGTTTCAAATGTAATGCAAATCCCTTTTCAAAGCGTCGTTGATCAATTAATTAACGAATCTTTTGTAATCTTTACAAGTTTTTTTTTTGTGCTTTGTTTCATTGTCCGCGTGTAGGAAAAGCTGTGCTCGTCCTTTTTCCCCCGTTAATTTTCTTACACTTCAAAACAACAACCTATTTTAAGACAATGGAATTAATTCAAAAGTCCGTACTCATCTCCTCATGAAAGCGGCATGAGGAACCGAACACCAACAAAACAAAAAAAAAAGGAGGAAATGTTTAAAGGAATTACTTGAGCCAATGGTTGAAAAATATCCTGGCGCAACATGACAGTCTTTAAGGAAAAAAAAAACGACTGAGTAAAATGGGGTTAGGTCTACCACCATCAGGCACCTGGTTATGTTGTCGTTGTCGTCGTCGACGAGTCACATCTTTATCCTTGTGTGTATTTGCATTTTTGTTTTTTTTTTTTCGTTTTACGCCATCGCCATCTTCATCTTCTGTTGAAAGCCGACGCACAACATTGGAAATGCCAGGGTACAGGACCAGGACCAGGAAAAGGATCCCTCAACCCACAACTGTGCTGTAACTTTACATGGACCTGGTTCTGCAGCAGCAAAGCAACCACCACCACCAGCAGCATGTTGAATTAAGGATTGTGCGAAGATATGTAGCTCGGAAGGGATATTCACTCAAGGTATTTTCCAGCAATCGTGCAGAGAAGGTATTGCTATTCTGACTCCGCACACAGTTTCGAATGTAATTCCACAAAAAGCTTCAGCGGTGGGTTCTCTTTTGGGTATTCGTTTTTTTTCTTTTCTTTTATTTTCCTCCTCCGTTTTCCTTTGATTGTTCAATGCGACCGACGATGGGGTTAGCAAAAAAAAATATTTTCATTGTTCATTTGCTGTAAGATAGAGAACGAAGCTGACAGAAAGGTTAAACTTGTACCGGACCGAGCGGTACCGGGTTCACCCTTCAGTGGAATATAATCCCTTGTGACATAATCGATCAGCGACGACGGGAGAAATCCGTCGTTATCCTGTTTAATATCCTTTCTTTGCTTATCATGGCACAGTTGGTGAACCCCTCTCGCTCGCTCGCTATCGATTACATTTTATTACGAGCTTTTCCAAGGTACAATCATTTGTCACCAAAAACAACAGAGGCCCGATCCTTTTTGATGTGTCAATGTGATGGCGGCACACGTTTGTGCCATTTCAAAAAACGTTTTCCAACACCAATTAACCGCACTATTGAATGGTGTTAAATGAATTATGGGACATTATGCGATGCGATAAGACTATACTCGTGGTCTACATCCCGCAGAAGACATCTATCTCTTCCTTAGGGGTATTCGGTATTTTGAAGAGATTCCTAATAAATCGTTTCGCGCAGGATACTACACGCCACATGGCATGTCAAGCACACACGCTTAGATGTCATAGCGGTGCTGACAAGTCTAACATGGAGTACAACACCGCCGCCTCGAGGATGATTGCACCTCTGTGGAAAGACAATCTAAATTCGGAATACGAATCTGTGCTACGTTGATGGATTGGGGAAGAAAATGCCATAAAAATAAGAGCCATTTAAGCATGTGTTTCGAAATTTCGATTATTCTTGTATTTTTATGCTTTTAAGTGGTTTTTAATTTTAACTTGATGAACAGCGAGTTCCTTTTTTCTGTCTATTGAAGTTTAGTAACTTTGAAAGATATTATCGTATTTTTATTGCTAATTTTCGAGGCACACAGATATTAACTTCTTCATAGATGAGTATAGTTATTTTATTTTTTAATAGTTTCTCATTTAATGAGCCGGAAATAGTGTGTTTGAAATTGTTTGTGTGCGGTCGTAAACGTTTAAATATTTTGAAACTGATTTTGTTTTTTAAGAGTCTCATTAAGTTGTTTGATCCTTTAAATTGGTGGTCTTTGCAAGCGTCAAAGGTGTATTTTTTTTGTTCTGTAATTTTCGTCGAAATGAGGGTACATCCGTTCTGTTAAATTTGACACACAGAAATCAATTAAAAATAATCTTTATTTATTTTATGAGTCCTGAAAAAGTGACAAAGTTTTACTTGCAAAATGTGTTTCAAAACACGGCAGATTTGTTGTAATAAACCTCGTCTTTGAGTGTCTAACTCGGCCTCTTTCAACGCTGAATCCGTAAATTGTTTTTTTTTTAATCCAAGTCGAACTATCATTTCAGCTTCCCTTCAGTTTCGGTTAGATGCTCGTACGAAGGCTCTTAATTCCAGTGTCTACTTTAAAGAAACTTTACCGAAGCTGATTTAATAGTTTTGTCAAAAATTTGCTTCAGAACTTGTCAAGCTTCGGTAGAGAACAAGGCGATGTTAAATCAAAGTTTTATTCTCAGTCTGTAGATCTGCTAATTTAAAGTTTGATGTTTAAAAACCTCACTTTTTGAATGCAAAACATAAGAATCATCTCATAACAAACTGTTAATATACGCAGTTTTTGAAATTTTAAAATATTTTTTGAAAGGGAACGGATCACAATTGAATCTCTTTCCAATGACAGAGTTATGCCATCTTCTGAAAGGATATAAGCGCCTTAATGTTGTCGCGTTTTTGGTAATTTTCTATAATTATAAAGGTGTTAACTTTGTGTCTTGAAGTTCTTAAAAAAAGCTTAAAGGAAGTACCAACATCTATGAACTTCCAAAACTACGTTTACCGAAGCCTTATGCAGGTTTGTGTACTTTCGGTTGCTCGTTCGCAGCGATTTTAACGAAGACACGGCGGAAGAAGGGTTTTTCAACCTTACAGATCTCCAAGTTTTGTACCAAATAAGTCAAAATTATTTATCAATTCGAAAAAGTCTGCTTTTTCAAATTTTCTGAAGAGGTTTTTGAACAGCAACTCGCCATTTGGTTTAGGATAACCTAATCTGTGGTCAGTTCCACGTTGACTTCATTTCAGCTCGTAATTGACAGTCATGATCCAGGGTTATCATCAGCACATTTGGTTTCTCCATTCTGGATTTGCCCATTATGACATTTTTTAGTTTTTTTTTTGTTCAAGGCTTCCATGGCGTCCGAATGGAAGTGAACCTCAGCCAGCTCGACTCGAAAACAGCTCGACACCACTTAATTTTAGGTCTGCCTTTACCGCGCTATCCTATCCGTCTATCTGGTATAGATTTGAAGAAGCTTAACTCGTCTTAGCCATCACCTTGAGGGCTTAGCCCGGAACCTTCTAGCTAGATCTACATGATTGTACAGCCTTTACAGGTCTTTGATTAAACCTTCTCCTCCACGTAGATGAACTGCTATCAAAAGCAAACCCGAAGAATTGAATCTCTTAAAGCGGTGCAGAACATTTTCACCTGCCTTTAGAAGTTTCATGCTTCTCCTCAGCCGGGCTTATTGAATCTTGTATAATGTTACCTTAGTCGTTCGAGCTAGGGCTATGAGCTGAACAGCTCAATCGCATTCTTAGTCCAAAGATACAAGTCATTGCTCGAATTTACTTCGGATCTTCGGTAGATGAAGTCCTCGACAACTTAGATTACCTCGAAGTTAAATCTGTCTTTCCCATTGAGACGACTTTTTTTTAGGAATAACTCCTTACAGTGTGTTTATAAATGCTTTTATACGTTGCCTTCAAATCGATGAATACGTGGTTAACAGCGGTTCGGAACTTGTGGGCTTATTACAAGATCTGGAGAAGCGTTAAGTTTGTTCTGAACTGAAAATTTGGACCGGTCGGGTTGTATTTAGATCAGTTTGGAGGGTATCGTTTCTTTTGGAATGGGCAAACTATGTTTACAAAGAGTCATAAGGATAAGTTTGAAAACTCATTCAAAAACACAGCTTTAGAACGGGTGGTGACTCCAACTTTCTGTATTATTCAAATTAAGGCTGCCTCTACTCTTCATTGCTCTACATTGATTAAGTTCAAGAATTTTCTATGGTTACAATGTTCCCGACTCGAAACCATATCAAATGAAATGAACAAATGAAAGAAAATAAAAGTTTATCACTTTCGATGCATCATCCAAAAAGCAAAACCCGATACCCCCCTTAAAACGACGAAAAGACGATGACCCTTTTTCATCCCCTTGTGTACACACATTGCCTTGAAAAAGATGACCTCTTTAAAAAAGCATGCTCCCCCGAAAAAGAGCAACCATGCACGGGACACGGGACACAGGACATTCTTTTCGACACTTTTTCTTTTGTTTTTCGAGCTTTTTTTTTGTTTTTGCAAAAACTAGTGTCCATCGGCAGGACGACGCATAGTTGCAGAGGGTTTCGAAAATATGAAGGCTAACAACGCATGGGACTGTGCACCTCGTAAATGGGGTCAGTGCTAGGTTATCATGGCGTCCCTTAGTAAATCCTTCAAAAGGGATATTGAAGGGAAATTCGAAAGCTTCCTCCGAGAAGTCATTACATAATCAAACCGAGCGGAGAAAAGTCAGCTTAATCGAGAGCGAAGGCAAAAGGGGCAATGCAAAAGCCATTTCCAAAGTGTCCTGATACTTTCTCCAGTTTACAAGAGTTCCTTTACAAAAAAAAAGACTATCCTCGTGAAGCATGCGCACTCTGGCAACATTGTATACAATTCCAGAGCAACATACAACATTTGTTCGTCCAGTTTGAGTGATTCATGTTTCCCCGCATGCAACACAAACTCTCTCTCTATCCGGCGGTTGAATGAAAAGTAAGATTCAATCACACTCACACAAAACAGTAAACCGAACGGAATGCTCATCTGATGGAACTACGCGACAACATCAAATGCACCTACACCATCTGAGAGCGAGCGTGTAGGAGTGAGGGAGCCCAAAGTATTTACCTTCGTCAAGTCACTCTTCCTTCCATAGCCATTTCTCTCTTAAATGCATGCCGTCCCATTCTCGTCTTAGCTGCGGCAGCACACAAGCAAATCTTGAAACCAAAACCAAATCAGTTTGTTTCTTCGCTCTGTGTCGTAAACAACGTTACAATTTCGAGGGAGATTCGCGCACCGCGTACGTTTGTGTAGTTTTTTTTTTTTTGAATTTGACATCTCCCTGTCACAAGTGTTGTTTGTGAAAATCAAAGTGGATGGAAACTCGTAGAATCCTTACCGAGGATTTCTGTTTTCGTTTCGTTTTGAGTTTTCGGTTTGCGTTTTTCCATGGGAATGTGCTCAAGTGTTCACAAAAAATAAAGAAAAGTGCTGAAAAATGAAATGAAAATGTTTACCACCATCAATTCCAAGTGATAACAAGATATTTTCCAGTTATCACGTTTTATTTGTTATTATTATTTTCTTTTTGGTTCTGCTTTTCCATGATTTTTCAAAACTCCATGGGATGTGATCTTTGAATAAAAAACGCGCCACCAATTCGGGGAAAAAGGAATACGACGTGGAACACAAAAAAAATTATTATTTCGGGAATAAAATAATTTTCTTGAGGAAAATATAGTTTTCAATCGGGTATAGTGTTGATCTTTAGAAATTTATGTTTCCCATTGTGGATGAGTTGTATTTTTTATGTTTTTGGATTTTTGTACATAATTTTCCATCAACTGAAACATCGATACTATTGAAACGAAAATTAAGTTTATTTACAATAAATACAACGATTGCAACAACGTTTACGAATGTCCTGCAATTTTTAGTTAAACCACATAATAATAATAAATAATGAATTCTTATGAATACGATACGACAATTGATTGCCGCGATAGTAATGGAGTTTTGCGTGGAATTGTACAACAGCCACAACATTACGATTATGAGTATCAACATTTGCAACAGCGTACTGCAGGTGATAGAGAAACAAGGACACCAATTACACATGGCAGAGGAGGCAAGTGCATTCATACATATACATATAGAGATTTATTATTTTAATTCAGTAAACTTATCAATTATGCCATTTAAAAGGATATTATTTGAAAAATTTCAATGACTGTGTTTTAAAATTGAACTGAAATTGAACCGACTGAATTTAAAATGCGGCGTTTTTTGTGATTTTGAAAAATTGAAAAGCAAAAAAGTTGTTATTTATATGAAAATATTTAAAATAGGAGAGTTTGCTTCATCTTAATTCAGTGAAAGTTTGATCCTTGTGAGAAAAAAAAAGTGTCCCACGTCGACTTTAATTGTGCCAAAAACAAAGGACAGTGACTGAATCTTTTCTGAATACGGAGATTTTAAAATAATGCAAGTGCAAGTTTCATTGTTGTCCATTCGCCGATCGTTTCTGTGGAGTCCTGTTCTTTGTCTGTCTCTATTAAATCACGAAGGAATGGTAGTTTTATGATTTCCGAGGACTAAGTGATAATAGATCGGGGGAAAAAAAAAATCTTGGATATCAATTGAAACCTCGATTTGGAAACCTAGATTCTAACGAAATCTTCTCAAATCATAAATTTAAAATTTTCTGTGACTCAAGGTACTGTCTGCGTGCGATTGACGTCTGTTTGTCTTTTCATTTCAAGAATGTCCTCAAGATTCCCTTAAATAGACAATTGACTGCCAATAAATTTCCTCATTTTTTGGGGCTATTTTGAAAGATAAGCTTTTTGTTGACTTCGAAAACAGCAAATAAATGCACATAAAACGAAAAACATATGAATTAAAATGAATAATACATCCATTAGTGTGTGATAGGTAAACAAGTTTCAATTACCCACATACTCAAAGGTTCTATGTATGTCCTAGAAAAAAATAAATCCTCCCAAAGTGTCCTGCATAATATTTTTTTTTTCAAAAGTCCGCCAAAGTGTGAGCTTTATCGAAATATAAAAAAATTCAAAGTCCTGCTGACATTGTCCAAAGGAACTTCTAATTTTCTATTTCTCAAATATCATGAAAAAAAATACAAATTCAATTTTTGAAAAATGATTTCGAAAATAAAGTGCCTAAATTAAAACTGAGCTTCGGTTTCCAGGTGCAAAAAACGCCAAAAACCATGATTTTATCAAGTAACTTTTTCTAAGTAGATGTAAAACTCAAGCACACTCCGAAACTCCGAATTAATTTCAGGTGGCCTATTGTCCAGCTTCTAAGATGCTTTCGGAATATTTTAACACTTACTACTTAATTATTTTGTGCTCTAGAAAAGGTTTTTCTTAACACATTAGCTGCCATGGCTATCGAATATGATAGACACCTTTAATTTCACTTGAGGCTGAGGCTTGCAAAATTTATAGCCACTACATGCAAATCCGGTATGGGGCGATATTGCCTGGACAAGGAATCGATTTTGTAATAATAAAAATAAAGTAGCCACCAAGCAAGCAAATAATAAATTCAAGCCGACTTTATCTGAAACTTTTTGTGTTGGCATCCCATGAAAATTTCATAATATTCGCTTGGCAGTCAATGTGTTTTAAACAACATGTGAGTCAAACAGAATTCACAAGGAAAGAATAGTTAAGCTCGTTGCAAGCGGTAGTTCCTCACCAATTTCCAATCATTGTGTACTCGTTCTTTTTGTCAGAAAAAAACATTCTTACTCTATTTTCAAAAATCAAGATTTCGAATATTGAAAGTTTAATTCAGATGATGTTCATTTCCACATTATGACAGTCCTTTAGAAGACTCTTCATAACATGCCAGCTGCAGTTCCCAATTTATTTTTATTGGAATCCTGTATTTTTGGATTAATAAAAGTAAAATTAAAAGTGTTATTCAGTTGCTAAAAAGCCTAGTTTTCAAAATCTTTCTCTCTGATCAAACGCTTGACATTTCGTTGTTTAGTTCCTTGTTTATTCATAACAAATTTGGCTCAACATCTCAATGAATAAATAACGCTTTTCAAGCATAAAGCATTTCTTTAAAGTATTTAATTTGCATTCCAAAAGCCGTCCAAGGAGAGTGTCCGTATACAAAAAGCAAAGATTCTTTATTCCTCTTCTTGTACAGTGGGTCACCAAGAACGCCGATGCCTTTTAAAGTATGGTTCATTTTTACGACATTTAAATTTAGTTTTGACAAAAAACAAGCTTATAAATTTATAAGGTTTTATAAACTAAGAAGCCATGTGTAATTAAACAAATCTTTAATAAATAAACAGAAAACAATTTTCCCAAAAAAAGGCAGAAAAAAACGAGGCTATGATAAACCTTGTTCCTTGTCCCAATAATCAAAATAATATCTTCAGTCCACCCTCGTCTATATTTTAATTATGTGCAATCTAAGATAGAACAAAAAAAAATTATAATCCATTTTATGAGCAGCAAATCTCGCCCACTTCAACCCTCCTAAAAATAGAGGTTGCGCTCGAATAATTTTTTTAAAATACTATAAATTATTCCATTTCATATATTTTTCAATTCTTTGGAAACTGTAGACTCGATTATTTATGAAAAATAAATTCATTTAAAGAAGTTCATACTTGAGCCCCGCGGACGCCAAGCAAAATCAACAAAACGGCTGCCCGCAAAGTGAGCATCTGGATTGATTCATTGCTCGCTAAGTGGACAGTTCTATCGATGACAAATTCTTTAATTATTGTTAAGCAATCAAAATTCAAAATATGCTCGTATGTGGAAGTCTTTGAAACGATTGAGAGCTGTCAATTCTCCAAGGACATTTTATCAAATTAAAAAAAAATTATGATGTGTTCAGAAAGACTGGAAAATATTTTTGAATTTTCATAACAGATTTGATTCCTGTAATTTCAAATAATATGAGTAGATCTTTCGTCAAACTACCATAAATAAAAAAAATCCAACGATTCGAATTCTCATTCTGATTTAGATTTAAACGTTTCAAATGAATCTCAATTTCGCATTCAAATATCCTGCAAGAAATCCCCTACAATCTCTATAATCAAACTCCTTTTTCCATGACTTCACATAAAATTGTCGTGAGTACATCCATAAATTCAATAACAATGACCTGATTAAGGACAATAGCACACAAAGAAAAACCCCTTTTGCATTTCTTCGTTTTTCTTTTTTTTGTGTTCCCAGCCCGCAGGGTTAATGTCGACTATTTTCCATTTTCCCATCGCTCAATGCATTGATGTTTTTTTTCTTTTTCTTATTACATTTTTGAAATAATAAAAGTGAATCTCATTCGAAAACACAAATCAAAAAAAAAAATCCTCCAGAACCAAATGACAATTTGAAAGCAAAAAGTTAAAAAAAAGGTCGCAAGGATTTAATAGTGGAATCTCTGTTCACCGTTTAACTTTGCACAGTTTGGTTTATCTTAGATGAACCCTTTTGTGGACAGGACCATAAAAATAAAATACGTTTCTCAATATAGTCCGAATTTATAGCAAGTTTTAGGATATAGTATTTTTTTTTTAATTTTAAATTTAGTTAACTTCGAAAGGAATGAATTAAATTTAAGGCAAAGATGAAGCACAGGACACATTTTGGATTTTGAATGTTATGAAATGAATTCGAACTCTTCCAGAACGAGGAAGAATGTCCTTCTTGCGGTTCCGAAGCTAAAAGGTATTTTTTTGTAACACTTAGAATGGTGGCTTAAGATGTTTCTAAACTCTAAATTGAGCTTAAAATGCGAATCTAGCCTACTGCATGGACAAATTGATGCACGACAAAATTCTGACGAAAAGTTGTCTTTGGCTGCGATAAGAGTTATTCTTGCGAATAACTGTGGAAGGAGCTTGAGGAGAAGTGTGACTCAGCTTTTTTGGAGATAAATGGATTAATTAAACTCAATGCTGAATCTTATTATTAACGATTATTATAGAAACAATGTGTTAAAAATTACGTTCAAGTTAAATCTTTAGGTCTGTAAGTGATCGAGCTCCTTAAACTAAACATATAGTACATCAGTTCTCTTGCAATGGAATGTCCTGCAACAAACGATAAGAACTCAAAAAGAGTTTTCACGATCAAATTCCAGAAACATAAGAGTGTGTTGAAGAACTTAACTGTCGTGCAGCCTTCTGTAAAAAGTTCCTTTAGAATTGACAATTGCTTCTGTGCTTCCAAGGCGAAATAGCAAGCGTCGTTGGAAATGTTTTCACTATTTATTTTGGCAATAAGGAGGTCTTTGATGCATTCGTGGATCATATCAGACCAGGATGCCAAGGTGAATCGGGAACAAATGATTGGAGCGAGCAATTGTGACAACTCTTGTTCTAGAATCTTGCGCCTCCACCTATGTCTTGTGGCAAATAATCCACAGTTAAAGATCAAGCCAGCTCATTAACCATTTTTGTCACAGGGAAATCCTTCTCGAGTCAAGCCTTTTGGTATCCATATTAAAAGGTTTAAACAATCCCATGTTGGATAGCTGAAAATGAGAAAATCTTCGAGTTATATTGACATCTGTTTCAAGTCTCCAAAAGACTTGTGTGTCCATCTCAATAGTTCTTAAAATATCCTGACTGATGCACTTGTGATATCAATTTTAATGACACTAAAATAGAGCCAAGTCATCTCTCGATTATAAAACACTTTCAAAGTCTAATATTCAAAAAAGGAAGAAGAACGCCAATGATATCGTAATTTACTCCTTTTTTTTAATATTCTTCTAAGCCTGCAATCTCGTTATTTCCTCTCAAACAAGTGTCCATTAATTTTTTGACACACCCAAACACATGCCCGTTGTCGCGCCGCAACCCTAGCAGGATGGCATTAAAACGTGCGAATTGACCGTAAAATTACTTTTAATACTTTAAATGTGCATATTAACTGGGCCTAAGCACTTTGGTGCCTTGTGCTTTTATGTTCTTATAAAAATTCATGGAATTTTATTCACGCCAAACCGAGAAGCAGTATAATTCACTTAGACCAATCGAATTGTGGTGGAGTTTTATTTTAACGCGCATACGGGATATAAGATATTTTTTGTTTAATTTGCAATTGTCAAATACAGGATGTGAAAAAGCTTACCTAGCAAGCCACTTAAAAGTGGGTCAATATTTTTGTTTATTGTTTTAGAAGCACCCACCCGTGCTTTCGATGACATTCCTCAGTTGTTAAGAACTCGATTAAGTACTCATGTATAATAGGACAATAAAATCCTTGTCAACTCAACAATCATACTTGTTTAAATATTTATTTGCCAAGCGTTAATTCACAAGTAGCAGGGGTTAAATTGGTTGGCAAAATAAAGTGAATAAACTAGTTATAAATATTTATTTAAACTACGTTTTTAACCTTAAGGTAAACCAGCTTCTGGAAAATATTCGCCAAGTCGGTATGTGATCAAAAAATTATCCAGAACACAACGATTTGAATGCCAAGAAACTTATTCACTTCGCGATGTTTTTTTCAGACTCTCAGTTATTCTGTTCCCATTTTTGTTTCCCCAAAATAAACAAAGTGATAAGTGATAAATAAAATTGAATTGGCTCATTTAAATTCTTCCCTGTATTCTCCAACATGTATCCTTTTAAAGAATCAAAAGGCCGTCACAAACAAATATTAGTTTAAAGTAAACTCTGATCAAATTGAAGTGTATTCAAAAATTGTTAGCTTGTTACTTAATATCAGTCGATTCATTTTTCATATTTTAGATAAAGAAGCGTGAATCACAACAAAACTTTTTGTTTGGTAGTTAAATTCGTCAACTCATCTCTTCATATTTGTTCTATGCGTTTGTCTCTTTTTTCCGGCGTTCCCCAGGGATATGTGCCAGGACCAGTTTTGTTTATAAGTGCTGCTGATCATATTTATGAATGCTTTCTTTCTTGATCTATGTGCATGCCATTTCCAAAATTTTAATAAAAATCGGATCAGTGGAATTAAATTCAATTCAATTTTATTAAGACAATATACAATTATTATTCTTTGAATAATGAAACAAATGCAGCCAACTGAAAAGTATGTCTGGCTGAAAAGTTTTAAATGAGGATATTTAATATAATATCCATTATTTTTTGCAACATTTAATTTTCTTATATAGAATTTGTACGTACATATGTATATGCTTATTCCCGGCATACTTTTACACTATGAGGCTCTTGACAGCCGCGTAGAACTAATGACTAGATATTCAAAAACAGTTGAAAACAATTGAAAAACAGTTTCTGATTTTTATTAACATTTTTTTGTTTAAATCAACTGGTAGGAGGAGCGTTGTAAAATTGTTTTGAAAAGACTTCCTTAAATGTTTACTTATATAGGAACAAGAAAGCTCAACGTTCTACAAGTTATGCTGTGTTACCGGTCGCGATCTTTCGTTAATAAGGTTGAAAGGTGAAAGGTAGTATTGGTCGTAAACACTTTCACTAACGTTTAGATCTCAAAGCGCTTTAATGAGCGGATCGGTGTGGTTGACACCACTATGGAAAAAGACGGGTGTGACTCTTGTCGTTTTATAAAGTGTATTATTAGAAAACCATTTTTTGTTCGGTCTTCTTAATTTTCCACAACAATATCTTAAAATGCGTCTTTCGAACAACTCAAGCTCTTTTGCTACAATAGGTGAGATACTGCACCAACATCTAAAACTATATGTTAGTATCGGTCTGATGAGCGTTTAGTCTTCATTGACACGCCTTTAGAAGATAATAATTGCTTTAAAATAGAAGAAGCCGTTTTAGCTTTATTCAGTATCTTCCTACACCATGTTTGTTGAACAGGAATTTGTTTTCAATAAGTATCCCCAGATATTTAAGTTCGGTTTTTAGGGGTATTGTCGTATCTTCGATTTTTAGGTAAATAGTTTTGCTATCTAGTTTGACCGCAAGCGTATGCCTTTTTCCGTAAGAATTTCAAAAACAAATTAATTCACATTTTTGCGCATTAAAAGTTAAGCCCCAAGATTTAAAGTAGGAAATCAGAACAGGTAATGAGTTCTTTACTTAATCTAAAGCGGTGTGTGGCCTTGTTCCACTTGCTAGAATAATTGTGTCATCGGCTTACAAAATAGCACCAGGTTCGTTAAAGACCGAATAGCCTAAAGGGTAGTCGTAAATAGAGACGTTGTACACCTGGGCGTTGGGCAATACCTGAGAGTATTAGAAATTCATCTGAGGACTACGAACCAATGAAAATTGAAGCGGTTCGCAAATTCAAAAAACAGATTATTATTTTGATAATTGATCGAGGAAATCTAAGATTTATTAGTTTACATATTAAACCTTTGTGCCAGATGGAATTTTGTTTCCCAAAAGTAATAGACAGTGTTCTGCTGAGTGACCTTTTTCAAATCCAAACGGACCAGTGGAAGAGCTTAACAAAATCTACATTTGGTCGTAGGAAAATTAACTCAAATTGAACTCAACAAAAACTAAATACCAAATCCAGAAACCACACATTTATTTGAGCCCAAACAGTCCGAGCGACACAACAAAAATACAGGAAGTCTAGAAAAATGTAGTCCTCAAGATTCTACTTTAGTAAGAAATCCACAGTAGACGAACATGAGGCTCATGCATCCACGTCCTGCAGTGGAAACAAAAATCAAAGAGCAGCATTCAGACGATCCTTAAAAGAGAACTTCACATAAACAAGGCGACAACAAGACGCGAACTTGTTTATAAGGTTGCGAGAGACCTGAATCGATCACATTGCTACTGAGTCAAAACGATTGTATTTGGCGTGGAAAACCCTTCTTATTCAACACCATTACAGGATCTTACAATGCAGACCAGATCGTATGATTGTAGAAAGCTATACACGAAAAAAAAAACGGAGGAATTTACCAGCTGGAGTGCTTATTTTTGAATTGCTCGAACAACCTAGACTGGAAATCTGAGGACCTGTCTAAGCTGCTAAGATAAGATGGTTCCTTTTCTCAAACAAATCTTTACGGAACTCAAACATTCCTGGACGAAAGATTGTTGATAATTTGCACAAACAAAATGTCTTTCCTACAAAAATAATCAATTCCATGAATTGAAAATGTTTAAAAATTAAAAACCTGCCTCGATGACTCACAGAATTCAATTGTTTAAAAAACAAAAAAAAAACTTAAGTATGCCTGAGAACCGCACTAAGTGAACGTTTATCTGGCTAATTTCTTAAATCGTCTAAAAATAGTGAATCTCCTTGCGCGGAATACTTCACCGAGATGCTTAGAGTTGCTTTTTTTTTTTTTTAAAGTTATTTTTGGCCAATTTTGCAAACGCGTTGTTTGTGTTCGCCTCCTCAAGTGTAATGTCTTGTTTAGGCTAATTTACCCTAGAAAATGTTTCTCGCGAATGAATTCAAGAATGTTTGCGCCGTTGTTTTGTGAATTTGTAAATTACATGCGAAAAGTCAATTAAGTATGGATACCAATTCGTTGAATTTCATTTGCTTGTAATTGAAAAATGGAAATTTGATGAGCGTTAGAATTTTCTCGAGAATTTCATACCTCATTCAATTTAGTAGTGGAATTTTATATTAATTAATTTGTTCTCTTGACCGAAACTGAACGTTTTGTTGGAGCTGTCAAAATATGGAGAATGGTTACAATTTTTGAACACGAAATAAACTTTTAAGCATTTAGAGGTAATTTCAAAAACAAAAGGAAGTAAAACATTATTTACAATTTTGGACGCGCTGTTCTTAGTTGACAGTCATTTGAGTGAGTCGATGTGAGAGTTTTTGTGAAAAAGTGGAAAAAATTGAGTATCGAGCTGTCATTAAATTTTTGTTTTTGAAAGACAATACGTCTACGCAAATCAAGGATGAGTTGTATGGGGACTCTGCACCATAATTTTCCACAGTGAAATTTTGGACAGTTAAATTTAAAGGTGGTCGTATGAGTTTGGGAGACGATGAACGTTCGGGACTTCAAAAATTGCAACTACTGATGAGAACATCGCTAAAGTTCGCCGAATGGTGCTAGACGACCGCCGAATTAAAGTTAAATGGATAGAAGAGGTTATGGAAATGAACAAAGAACGTGTCGCATATAAAATCAAAATTTTGAAATGAGACAGTTGTCTGCGAGTTGTTAGACCATAAACGTGTTCGAATGAACATTTCAAACTGCTTGACCATCCGCCTAACTCACTAGATCGACTTATTTTTGTTCCCTTATCTAAAAACTCCGCTCGGAGGATAGAGATTTTCGTCAAATGAGAAGGCAATCACCTTCGTGAAGAATTACTTTGCAGAGAAAAACGCCGAGTACTATTTAGACGGATTACAGATATGGGACCATCGCTAGGAGAAGTGAAAAGAGTCACAAAGAAAATGTTTTGAATCATTGTTAGGTCGAAAACTTTTCAGACCACCGCCTTTACCGGGAATCCTTCCCTTAAAAGAGCATCGATTTCAACGGATGAAAAAATTCAATGACACAGTTCGAGGACCCGAATTCATTTGCATGAAACGTCAAAATAGATTTTCGAAAAAAATAAGGTCTGCTGACAAGTGATCCCGGCTTAAACCATTTTCGAACTTTCTGATAATTCTCCATGTAAACAAACAATACAAGAAATTTAAAAAAAAAGTATTTTTTCATTCAGAATGATTTGCTAGGAAGCAGCTTTTCAAGATCAAAAAAATTAACAATTTTGAAAGAAAAGGCAAACAAATTTTGTATGCCTTTCTTCCTTCATTTTTGACTAGATTACTGCTTTTTGACGGGTTTGTCTAGGCAAAGTCCTAAAGCACTTATCGAAATCTAATCAAGACTGTGCTTTGTCCTTACTTTGGTTGGACCTTCAGTTTCCGCTGATTTATGATTCGAAAGTCCTCCAAAACCTTTCCATGTATGTTAAATGTTCCTGACGTTCGACAAACTTAAGCTCTCGTGTTGAATTTTTTTTAAGGTAAGGCCCCATGCAAGTCACCCTGCAAGGATGTCTTAAATCCAAATTAAATAATCTTACCCTGCTTTGAGACATGACGGGTAACTTGACAGTGTTTACAGGAGACTTCGAGGACATTTGAAATTCTACCTCTCCTAATTCAAGTCATGAAAAAAACCCACATCTCTGTGCAACATTACTCCTACTCATTATCCAATCAAACGCTTCAGTTGAACAGGAAAGTATCTATGGACTAATCGCATTCGCACATCCTCTTCGCAATCATATCCAAAAATAGGTCTTTGCCTATAAATGATGATAAACCATCCGTAGCTGCGTGGAGTGTGCACTCATCGCTAAACGATTTGGCAATTTCATGTTTAATACGAGAATGTTTAACATCAGGAAACAATCAATCTCAATGGTTGAGCATTTTCCAAGAGATTTTCCGTTCTTCCAGCATGAACTCATCATCACACAAATCCATCATCGACTATTTACAAACATAACCATGGCCATTAAAAAGGGCAAATGAAATTAAACTGCAAATTCTGCTCTGTACGCAGATATACCAACAGACAGAAATGCCAGCGGCGGCTTCTGGTTTCCGACAGCTCTCATATGAACCAGTACACTCGTAAATCCGAATAAGTGAGCTTTTCTGGGAAATCTTTGATTGCGATTAGATTTAATTTTAAGTATATTTCGCCATGTACTTCGCACCTCATAAAAATCTTTTTATACTCCTCTTGTTTTCACCTTCATTCTTGTTGGTTCTCAATCAAACGAAACGATCACGCTTGCAGAGCGGATACACGCGTAAGATACAGGTGTAAACAAAGTTGAACGGAAAGCATAATTCTGTAACGCTTTGGCGTATCTCTAGCCCCATCTGTTTCGGAGGTCGTTAAATTTTTTCTTTTTTCTGTTTTTCATTTTTCGCTTTTCCAAGGTCGGTTGATTTTGGTCGAGCAATTCACTCGTTTGTTTTTTAAGGATTTGAATCCTTTTTTTTTTTTGTTTTTAAATCAAATCAAGTACAATATCCTTATCTATGCAGTAAAGGAGAGAAACACAACAAAAAGAAACCAAAGAGAAAAAAATAAAGAAAAACGTTGCTTAGGAAAATGATGATGACAATTTTATGGTCCAAGAGTTGAGGGTGTAAACGCGACTGGCGTGTCCATAAAAGTGTTATTTAATCTCGCACGGTATTCATTGGAAAATGGACAACGAAAAATAAAAATAGCATTTTTTTTTAATAGGTTTCCTATCTGTTTTCCGAATTTTCCTTTATTTTTTTGCTTGACTTTCTCCAATTTAATCGCTTTTAACATGAATCTTTCGCTCAAGATTAGTCTTAAGGAAGAACGAAAGAAAATATGGGTAGGGATATGAAAAAAAAGGAAATCTAAACGGTCCAAATATTTTGGTCTTTTCCAACATTAGTAGCATCTTTATGACCCGTTAGTGAAGTGAAATGAAATCAAGAGAAAAAATAGAACCGAAAAAGATAGAAAAATGCGCAAAGGGGTGTTGGGTGGGCAATAAAAATGAGCTATCGAAGGGATACGATATAAACTGTAGCAGGAGCACGATGGTTCCGTATCCTAGTTTTCATGAGTTTTCCCGCTCCTATGTATGCAATCGAAATGGATTTTTTATGAGAGCCTTCTCAAGTGGAAAGTAGTAAATAAATATAAGGAAAAAAAAAATAATAAGAGAAACTAAAATGCTTGGAATTAATCGACATTTTGATGGGGATGATTCATATCATTAAAACAACACAACAAAAAAGTGATTGTCACATTGAAGTTCGTTAGTTTGTTTTTTTTTTTTCATGTTACAAAACTTGGTCGTATACGAGTTTTCGTTGGAGTTTTATGTTGTCGCTTTTAAGACACATTTTTATGAATTTGAACGGATTTTTCATGATCCTTTTTACTCAGTCAGTGGCTATTACAACATTTAATTGTTTCAACTTGAGGTGTAATGGTTTGTGGTTAAAGTTGGAAAACATCTTACGTTTTATTTAGTGCCTCTGTTTGTTTGCCTGAAACTGATTGTGATCTTTTGGGGAAAATGGTTTTTAGTGACTTTAGCTGGCGATAGCAAGGAAGATACTTGAATTGTTAAGATGGAAAATTGCTTTTAAATACGAGCTAGAATTTGGTCTTTGCGGACGTGTTTAGCTCTAGGAGCGGGCCCTCTGTTTAAATCGTTTCGTCACATAAAAGCATTCATTCACTTCAGCCGACATAAAATGTGTTTTGGTTGACAAAAAAGGAAAGCAATTCGCTATCATTTGCTGAAGTAAATTGTGGATTAGCAGTTTCGGAACGAATTAATGATGTGCACTCGAACACACTTCAACAGTTCCATCCTTACTGTCAGTTGAAGTTTTTGAATTGAAGAATATTGCTCGTCTCGGTGAGAAAAGAAAAATCCTCTTGCTTAACAATTCTGTCAATGAGTTTGGTGACAATTTAAGTGCTTAGAGTTGCAGACTGTAAATTCGATTTTGTTTGTTGTTTGATGACCAAAAGGTTCACGTTCGTAGAATTTCTGATCTTTGTCGGCAAAAAAACTGAAACAAGTGCGATTTCACAGCGCGTCATCATCACTGAAAGTTTTACAATGCAAATAGTTTTGCAAAGATCCAAATAAGTGACAATCTCCTGTAGGAAAATTAGGGCTTTATGGTGAATGTAACATCGATTCCCAATAAAGGTTCAATAATTTGTGGCGAATGACCAAAGATTTACTATGTGGCCAGATGAAAAAAGACACCTTTTCGATGAACCTTTTTAATTTGTCCAATTGTTGACAGTACACATCTGAATTAATTGTTGGATTCCTTAGAAGCAGACACATTTCCAATCCCTCCAAGTTGAGTGCAAAATCTTCTTTTGGTGTAGATCAGTTTTCGATGTGGATTATGATGGCTCATCAAGCGAGGATGTTACTGTAAACACCCCATTTTTCATCGCTTGTGATGATTCGTTTTAAAAAAGGGTCAAAATCTTTGCGTCTTAGATTCAAAATGATGCGCATCATTAAATGAATTTCTTTCAAATCATGTGGAACCAAAAAAACGATTTAAATGTTTCTCAAACGCTGAACGAATGACACATTTGACTTCTTTGTTATCTCTCGTACAGTAACATGACGATCCGACTTGATTGTGGCTTTAATTTGATCATCATCAAGCTCATCTGGTCGACATGATCGTTCTTTATATTACAATGACTGCCCTCCGAAACGAAATTTATCAAACTAATTCCGACACTGTCTTTCTTTTAAGACTTTTTCGTCATCTACATCACGTAACTTTTAAAATATTACAAAAATGCACGTTTTTGCACTCCAGATTAAAACTGAAGTCAAACTTAAACCTTAACACAAAAATACGCGCAATTTCAATGTAAACCAAACTAAGACTAACAGCTAACAAGTGTCAAGAGGGAAAAGACATTCTTATGTGAAACTGGTAATTTCTTAATTGTCAAGCTGACAGTTTATCATTGAAACAAGGTCTCTTCGAATACCCTCCCAAAACAGCGAATTTTTACGAAAACTAACGAAATCCTTTTCGAGTGCGCTGAAAATTCGTAGTTTTTCGTAGAAAAGAGTGCTCACGAGAGAGAAAAACATTTCCGTATGCTACGAATTTTAGTCCAAGAAATTTCTTTGGGCAAAGTTGGACAGTGTCAAATCTGTCAAATCGCCCTCATAAAGCAGGGAGGCAACCGAGCGGGAACGCAACGAGATCCTCAAAACAATGTGGAATTGTTTGACGTTTAATTTGTGACAAAAATTTGTTTGTTTTTTTTTGGAAATTTTTCTTCTTTCTGATAGAATTTTATCCCCACTTTTTATATTTCTCTCAATTACGAATTTTGGTGCAGAAAGTACGCGAACAGACCTACTTTTTTACGCAACTTGCGCATTATAATCGAAATAAAGAGAGGAGAAAAACGTTGAGAAATTAATCGAAATATTGGTAGCTCCTTAAAAACCGTCACAAACAAATGTCTTCAGTTCAAACAGAGCCAAAATCATTACATAAAAGAAAGCATGATACAAAATAAATACAAAATAATAAATAATAATTAATAAATAATAATTAAGAATTAATAAATAATATTAAAAAACTAATAAATAACAAATACAAAATAATAAATAATAGCTAATAAATAATAAACAATAAGTAATAAATAATAATTAAGAATTAATAAATAATATTAAAAAAATAATAAATAATAAATAATAATAATAATAAATAAGCAAAAAAAGAAGGAAATATCACAGAAATAAATAATATGAAAAAATAATAATCTGTGTAGATTGCATGTTAGTTTATAAATAATTAAACTACATTGATGAATAAATGGATTACACATTTGTAGCTAGATTTGAAACCAAGTCATTGTCAGACATCAAGCAAAAATTATTATATTTTGTGTAAAGTTTTGCTATTCTTTCGGCGACCATTTCAATTTCAGTACGACAATGGAGCTCGTCTGTTGAGTAGTACCAGGGTTAATTCATTATCATTTTGAGAGTTTAATTTTGTACAACTTGAAGTTTGCAAAGGTGCACATTTTCCCCATACAAGCGATCTTCTAAAACATGATTGCCTGGAAAATGACCTTAAAAATCAAAAGTTTATTCGCGTTGCTAAGTTTGGATCTTCTACAAATGAATGGGTAAAGGATTCTGGTAGTCACCTTAACCTTTTCTATAACTTCTTGAAGGTGAATATAAAAAGTTAGCCGTTAGTCTAAGTGTACCCCGAGATATTTTGCTCTTGACTTCCACTCAATCTGGACTTTGTTGTTAACAAGACTGTTGCTTGGAAGAGAACAAGCTTTTCTTTTACGAGTAAAAAAGACAGCTTGAGTCTTAGAAGCATTTATTTTGATTTTCCAATTTTTATAGTAGTCTTGGACTGTATTTAAAGCCGATTGTAAATTGATTCCAATATAAGAACCAATTACATCGGCTGTGTAAATACAGGTATCATCTGCAAATAAAGCAGTTTTACAGTTCTCCAGATGAAGCAAGTCAGAGGTGTATATGTTAAATAAAACAGGACTTATTGCAGCTCTTTGTGGGGCTCCTTCGTTTATAAGGTGACTACTCGAAAGTATGTTGTTGAGGGATACTTTAAAACTGCGTGAACTAAGAAAGGAAGGCAGGAAGGCTGACCATTTTATTTTATGTTGCAGACTGTGTCAAAAGCTTTCTCAACATCAAGTAGTACCATTCCGGTACTCTTTACCAGCGTAAGATAATTCTTAATCTCAACTGTAAGACGGTGTAGCTTGTGAACTGCACTGTGATAGGCCCTGAAACAAAATTGTTCATTTGGTAGGATGTTATTGTCGTGAATGAATGTCCTGTAATTATAAAAAACATGCTGAAAAGCTGCTATTGAGTCAAAGCAAAAAACTGTTCTACCACCGTAACTGAAAAAAGGCGAATCATCTTATGGTCGGACGAGTCCAAAGTCTTGCTTACGAATGTCTCTCACGTTTTGTCGTATGCTTCGTAAGTATAATGAATTAATTCAGTGTCCTGCAAAAAGGGAAAATGCCATTTAGATGAAGGTACTTAAAAGAAAACACGAATTAAAAGACCCTATACCCGCAGAAAATGCATGCAGGTGGTGACAAAATGAGTAGTTTTTTCAGTTTTTCAAATAGTTTGTGAATTTGAGGGACTTCATGCCGACTGAATGCTTGTAAAACTTCGTTCATATAAACATAAACCTTTTTTTTCTATTTCATAACGACTTCCAAAACCATCCAAAGCCATATAACCTGCTCCAAGTTGCTCGCTAGATGACGCCACAAAATACTTTCCCCTCTACAACATGTGCATACAATTTTTCTAAATCCAAGTCACAATGCTTTGGGGGTATTTATAACTTTCGCCTCATAGGTTTTGGATTGTGTAAACCCTGTCTACTTATGGATAAGCTCTTAAATAAATTCCATACCCTATAAAATAAAATAGAAGAATAGATTCACCGTTCACTCAAGAATGATACCTTAATTTTAGTTTCCATTCCAGTGAATCTATCTATCTATGTATTCTTCCAAGCACTCGACTTTATTTACCTTTGCTCTATTCTATTTTTATACCTTTTTTTTGTCTCCCAAGTCCTACTTAGTCCCTAAAAACCAAATGGTTGTGTAAAATTCAAAAGACAGACACACACAGGATGAATATATTAAATTTCCAGTTTCTTTTTTTTTGTTTTCCTTCCTTCACTCGTTTTCAATTCTTTGTCTCACCTACTTCACTAAAGGATACATTCTTTTTCTCATCTGCTGTTATAGTATCTAGATACTATAAGAAGGATCTGACACAGAACACTATGCCCAAAGATAGATAGCAGAGAAAAGAAATCAGATAAAGATACGGTAATGCCATCCACTGTCAACTGTTTGCACAGATAGACGAAGAAGAAGATGAGACCGAAACGAAAAAGAAAAATCAAATTCACGTAAGACACACGCAGAACTCCCGGAGACAAAAATTCAGTCAAGCAAATCAAAATCTACACAAGTCCTTTCTTTTGTATCTTCCGTCACTTCCTTTGCTTTGCTTTTCTTTGCATTTTAACATTTTTTTTTGTTGTACGGGTGCAATTTAATAATTCGAGAATACGTTCCTTTCCATTGGTGCAACAGCAGCAACAGCAGCAGCAGCAAGCCACTTGAAGGAAAATAGAAATCATTCCTTAAGGACGATACAAACAAATCCATTATTCTTGGTCTTTCTTTTTAAACCTGTTTTCCTTTCGACCTTTAAAGCGGGAACATGCAAAAATAAGGTTCATTTTGACAAGTTGCCATTTGCCAAATTGAAGGACAGGGTTAAAAGGTGCACAGCTAAAAAAAAAACAATGTTGCGTATTTCATTATGGAACAAGTCGAAAAAGGATCGGATTTTTTTTCGGAATTCTGTGAACGCAATTTAAATTAGGGTTGTGTTGTAGCTTTGTAGACACAAAGGATGTGATGGGTCAGTTCATTGGCTAATGTAGACATTATTCAATTCAGACAGTGCGATAGAGATCGTTTCTCAAGAATGGAAAATATTTTAAGTAAATTCTCGTGTGAAGAATGCGTAACAGTTGAATTGGGTTTGCAAATAAAAAGTCATCATATTTGTTTTTTGCGGCGTTTTGTGCAAATACATTATAAGGGTAGTCAAAATCCCTTGAGAGACAACATATTATTTAAAAAGAACTCAATGTTTTGAGGCACTGTTTAAGTTATTTTAGCATGGGATTTGTTAAGGCTTAACTTCCATCGAGGTTAGTCCTTCAACCAACAAGTCCTTCAACCAACAAGTCCTTCCAACTGGTCCAAATCCAAACTAGATGCCGCTTACTAAGTGGGCTTGGGTCTCATACACTTATGTATATTTGCGATGTCAGTTTGAGGTCTTCTTTGATTTATTATTCCACTTTTGCGGTCAAACCCGGAAAAACTGAGCCGTGGAATTCTGGCTCTTCAGTGAACCTTCTGTTCTAGCACTCCATCGACGCTTTAGCAGGAACGACTATCGTTTGGTTGTTCGAAATACCTCAAAGGCAATAAGCAAGACTTATTCTTCGCTTGTGGGTTTATAAGAGTTAATTACGGATCCTAAGAAGACGAAAAATAATACCACTCATTTGTTCACTAAAACAATTTCTTTGATCAGAATCAATTCGAAGCTGGTTGAAATATTTTCAGCTTTTTCAAATTTTAGAACTTTATTTTTGCTCCTCAAATATTTCGATGCCCCTCCGTTGTTTTTCAACACAGCAAGACATCTCCGTGGCATAGATTCGACCAGTTCCCTGCATTTAGAAATTGGAATAGAATTCCATGTTTCTTGGATAAACCTCCACTAATGATCTTGATCGCTTTTCAAGACTCCCCAAAGGTGTTCGATTGGGTTTTATGTCTGGTGACAGGTGGTTTTGGGTCTGGTGGTTTATCTTGGTTTCATCTGGTTATAAAACATTTTTCTAATTCTGGCCGGACAGACTCCATTCTGCAAAGTCATTCCTCATTTTGATGTTGGCTTTGTTGAGATCAGGAACTTTTCTTGCTGCTACTGTTCCGTGCAGTCCGCCTTTTATGAGCCTGTTTCTTTTTGTCCGAGTCCAAGGGCCCTAAGCAACTGTCGATCGCAGGCTGGCGTGCTTTTCTGACTTTTTTTGGTGCTTGTATAGCGTTATAAACTTTTGTTTTTGAGCATTTTTTGATAACATTTATTTTATTTTATTTTATTATTATTATTATTATACCATTATTTTATTTTATTATTATTATTATTATTATTATTAATATTATTATCATTATTATTATTATTATTATTATAATTATTATTTTATTTTTACATTTTTTGTATTTTCATTTAATTTTTTTTATCTTAAGTTTATCTAAATTTATCTAACCCGTTAATGTAACCTTCATTTCATGAACTTTAAAAGACTGAAGTCTTACTTGTGCTGCAAAATAAATAAATTGAATTGAGATTCTAAAAATTCTGCTAATGTATGCAAAGTTAACGCTTTTTTGAAAAGGTTTTTAATTTTTAAACGACTTTTGGATCTACAAGTGAGTGGCACCGAAAGGAATTTCAAGGAAAATATTTATTGAGTCGTCTTGTCCCTTTTATTTTTGCCACCACTTTGTGTGAATTTGCCGGAATTGATGATGTAACCACGCCTTTTTGGTTTCGTTTTGATAATTCCAAGCGCACTCTTGACTGTTCCTAGTGATCTTCTCTTCCTACCAATTTAAAAAGGTCGTAACACCGTGCCTGCTCCTACGGATTCTGAACTTATTTTTAAAAATATACTCCACTCAGCCTTATCGTGTTTCATTTTTGCCCACGTGCGTCGCATTTTAACATTTATTTCTGTCGTTTATTATTTTTGCAACAGAATATCAAGTCGCATAGCAATGTAAGCCATTTAAAGCCGCAATATTGCATATGTCTAGATGCCTACAACACTCAACAAAGGTTATCGTTTTTTTTCGGCAAATAAAAAACGCCTCAAAGTACAAGCAAGATTTAAGCTCCCTGGAAGCATAACCAACCCCACCTGCCTACGCAGCAATTTTCATGCAAAATATTTACCATGAATTATCAATTTGTCTGTGTTCTCAAAACGTGTCTACCCATTCTGCTGCTGCTCGCATCACTCTCTTAACATTAAATCGCTACTTCAAGTTCAATCTAACGTTCACCCTCATCATTTGAGTGCTGTCACTTAAGCACCCTCATGACTCATCTTAATCATCACTCAATTCGTTTTCCCAACAACTGCAAATTTATAGAATTTTTCCTTCATTCATGTTTTGTTGTTGTCATTCCAATATTTCTGTCCATACACCCGATGTCTGTCTGCCAGCAGTCGCTTGAGTCCGTAAAAGCATGACCCAACATCGAATGTGCCATTTATTGAGATGTCATAACTTTTCTAATGATTCACACGCTCTCATCGAAACCCATTCCTTATGTTGAAGACTAGACGCCTCCAATCTATCCTTTAAAAAAAAAAACAACACAAAACAACTCCATAACATTGGGGCAACTATTTACTTCCATTCGTATTGCTTTCGCCTTGTGCTGGCGCGCACCAGTGAGCTCGATATAATGGCGAATGGATTCATAACTCAGGGCCCCCAATTCATTTCCAATGTGAGAAATATAATTTCTATTTTATTTATAGAGCTCGTACTACCCTCAACTTACTCACTCACTCACTCACTCCCTCTGGTATTTCTTGCTGCTATCCTGTCTGTTGGTTCTGGTATGGCACTTGCTTGCCATGTTGACTATTTCTGTACTGAACTGGAACTACATTTTGTCACGAACTCCTTTTTGAACCGACGAAAGGAGAACATAAGTACAAGTGGATGGGTACAAAAAAAAATAAAAAATTACATACTTACACTCGTACGTCGTCGAACACAACAACACCCAACAGAATGCGTCCTTTTACTTTCTTTCACTTAAAAACAGGATACAAATTTTAAACATAACCTGAAATGTCAAAAACAACCGAAATCTGTTCTTTCCTCTGGAGCATGTCACACCCACAATCTTTGACCCGCTAGAAGGTTACAACTGGGACCCATCATCAACAGAAGTTAAAGGTGAAATATTGTTTCAAGACAAACACTTAGCCTAGCAAGGACGAGACACCAAAAAAATAAAATCGATACAAAGTCCATTTTTCGTTTCCTTTCCTAGGCAATCTCTGTTTTGCCTGCCTCCCTTTTATTTTTTTTCCATTGTGTTTTCTTTAACTTGAACTCCCAATGAGGGAGGCTCTTGGATCTACCCTTGAAATGAGTTTTCCTTCGTCGTTGGAAAAATGTAAACAAAAAGTATGTATAAACAATGAGATTAGTAGACTGGTGTGTGGGCTAAACTCGTCTACAACATGAGTTTTGTATATGCAAAGATTACAGGCAGGCGACAGAGGTTTGATGTTTCGCCATGACATTAGCCTAACATTTTGCGACTGATGAGGCTAAATTTGAACCACAAAAAAGAAGAAGAATACATTCTCTGTTGACAGAGACTGGTTATTTGTTTTATGCCTTGGCAGGTGCATGTTCAGAATTTCAGAATTTAGGGTCAAATACCAAACTGCCAAAAATGGAATAAAGAACATAGTTTTTTTGTTTTTTTTTTTTTCTTGCGACCATGAACTTGTGATGAATTTTTGGAGTTCACACACGACAGGGATAGTAAATTTTTGACAAGTAAATTAAATAAGCAGCTCAGGAAAGGGTTTATAACTTCAGTGGGCTATGTTCGTAGATGACACCGCAATTTCCAAGACAAGCGAACTTAGTTTTATTTTCGAAACGCTCAATCCATTTCAAGTTAAGTCTGCTTGGATAGGACAATTAAGAAACACGAAGTGTCGTGCGGCTAATTAAAAACGATGACATATTTAAATCATCATCATGTCGTTTAAACGTAACAAATTGTTTGGTTTTGGTTCAATAGAGGGCAATTCCAAATGTACCCAACTTCCAGTTTATACTGACAATCATCGAGCTCCTTCGAATATCCCTCAATCGCAAGCTTTAACTCTTCGCTGTTTGCACATCTTTTACAACCGAACCGTTTTTTTCAAGTTCAAGAATCCAAAGAGGCCACATCGGACGGATATGGTGCTTGCGTCTGGAAGCTTATCAACCTTCAAATCACTGACGATTTTGTTTTTCACCAAATAGCGTGTTTGTTTCTCGAATACATGACTCACAACACTTCAGTAAGTTCACACAGTAGTTTACCTAAAAACCGACCTTGCCCGCAAATCGAACTGTCTTCACTCTCTTTGGACTCGATTCTTTTCTCTCAGTCTTTTGTTTTGACTGTTCTTTTCCCTCCGACGTGACGTAATGGATCCATTTTTTATCCATCGTCAAGTGAGGCGAAAAAAACTCGGCATCATTACTCCAAACTATATCAACACATCGCCGTTTTTACATTTTGAGGAGCACCAACTATTTCATAAACTAGTTCATAAAAGTGAGTTGTTTCAAATATTCCCAATTCTTGTTTCATCGGCTACGGAATATCCCAAAGTATCTAAACCTTCCATTTGGGATCCCTGCAGACGCAGATTTCTTACCCCACTCACTTTTACGAACTAATTCATGAAAAGTTTTTGTGCCTTATACGAATTTAAAAATATCCGGTGTGTTTGCTGGTTTTTGTCCTCCGTTGTGCCCTGTTTCCCTCACACACGTCAGTGAGTTCGCATAGTAGAAAAACTCTCTCACGCGTATTCAAAAACTGTCCTAACCTGCAAATCTTTTATTTCTTTGGGGCCGATTCTTTTCAATTAGTCTTTAATTTTGACTGTTCTTTTCGCTCAGGTTTGTCATGATGGACACATTCTTTATTCGTCGCTAAGCGAGGCCACAAAAAACTCCCATTCACTGCTAAAAAAATCTCCACATAATATTACTATGGCATTTCATAAACTAGTTCGTAAAAGTGAGTTGATTTATATATTTTCACCGACTGCAAAGATTCCCAAATCTTGATTCATCGGCTACGGAAATCTAATCCTACCATTTGGGATCCCTGTAGTCGCAGATATCTTACCCCGCTCACTTTATGCAACTAGTTCATGAAATAGTTGGTGCCTTATCCGAATGTTGGAATGTTCGGAGTGTTTGCTGGTTTCTGCTGTGCCCTGTTTCATAAAGGCGCCATTTATGTTGGTTCTGACCGATTATTGCATATTGAAGACGTCTCCGAAGCCAATGTTTCTTTGTTAACTTCAGGCCGCAATGTACGTTCAGTAGTGCAGTCACATAATGCCTCGTTGTCCACTAATTTTTGATCATATTAATCGTCGCACAAGACAAACTCTGCATGATAAAGTGGCTAATTTCGAGTGAACATCTTCACAGCAAAATGTTCCTCTTCCAGGGAGGCTTTAAATCGCAAAATATCGCAGCCATAAATGCTCTTGTCGAAATGAGTCAAATCAGTCAGTTCCACACGATTCACGTTGGGACTCTTTCAGTCCGCATTGTGGGGAATTTTTTGTTTACATCCTTACAAGTTAAAAATAATTCAAGACCTGAAGTCTCTAGTTCATTCGAAGAGCTGAAGAGCTTCTCTGATTGTGTTCTGCCAAATTTTAAAGATAATTCTGAATGTTTCGTTGAAGCATTAATTTTGATTCATTGGCTAAATATGCGCTTTTCGACAGCATCAAACAGCAAATGTGCTTCAAGAGACTCCGTGCTTCCGTGCAAATGTGCTTCAAGAGACTCCGTTGCATCCCCAATGAGTGACCGTGGAGGAGCCTTACAATGTTTAATGGATTAAGCTGTCATGGCATGTTCAAAGATTATTTCTTGTTGAACTTAACATCAGTGGTATGTGGTTCCAAAAAAATTTGGGCTCACGCGACTGACAAAACTATGGATTAATGAAGGAGAAGTTTGAAACACGTGCAATTTTGAGATATGGTCCAATCGAATGATCAACTGACCCATGCAATCCTAAGACGTCGATTGGAAGCCGTTAACTTATGACAACATCCCAGCAACGTTTGAGAACCGCAGGAACAACATCGAACTCGAAAGTGCGAACATTCAAGCCGATTTGAGTGGCAAAAAAATTGTCTCCAAGAAACCGATCGCTGAAAACATGATCATTTGAACGAGATCCGTTGTTAAATTAAGAAGAAATAAGTTTCAGTTTGAGTTTTATTTAAATTCCTTAAAACTTATTGTTAACTTGAATCACCATTTACAAGATTAACAAACCTTTAAAAAAACTCGCATTTCAACGAACTGCAAAAGCAAAAAGATCATTGATCTTTCTTTAATCGTGTCTTGAACACCGGTTGGCGCCCAACAGACTCATGGCTTCCTATCATGAAAAGACTTACTCATCCTATTCGGGCATGGTAGAAGCTAAGAAGGGTAAAAGATTTTACCTTAACTGATAAATTAACCAACAAATCACCTTCGTTTCCATCAGAAACACAAAAAAAAAAAACAAAATTACGTTTGACAGATGCAGTGAGTCATGAAACCAAATCGATATCCTACTCAAATGACTAATCAATACATTTTCTTCAATTTGAAAACCAGTCTTCAGTAACCCTTTTCCGTGTGTAGAATAATCTTTTTCACTCAAAACACTTTGATCCGACACTTCTCATTAATCTGATTATTAATCTGTTTCAGCTCGAAGAAGGACCTAAGACGACTCACCTCCTAATCCCTTTTACCACATCGTGTCATTTGCTCTGCCCTACATAACCACAATCACTTGAATAGTTCAAAAATATGTGAACGATGCAACAGGGTCCAGAAAAACACACCTTCTCGATGGAATAGATTTGACCTGTCACAATTCGTTCCTAACACTCTCTCACATCTTTCTCAAAAGAAATAGGATTTTGTCTGTTTTTTTTTCTTGTGTCTGTGTGTGTGTCTGTTGTTCCTAAAAGGGACATCCCATTGTTCTGTAGAATTCTGCATTGTTGCATCGTTTTACACACCATGAAATTGCTAGACGACGACGACGACGACTACAATAACCTCTTAGCTAGAAGGTGTATAGAAAAGTACGCGCCACACAAAAGCCAATTTAGGCAGAAGATGTAAAAACAAAAATCCATTAAGGGACTATTGGCGGCTGTCTTGTTGCCCCTGTCAAGGCCTGCCAGTCTGGCACATGAACGAGAGAGAGAGGCAGGGGGAATATTCTTTAATGCGTTTATCTACCTGCATTTAAGTTCGAGAAAAGTGTTTTTTCTTTTTCGAGGTAGGTAAAAAGGTTTTCCCTTTACCGTGTCATCATCGACCGCCAGCCAGATGATGAAAATAAAGGTAATTCGGGAAAATTATAGATACTCTCGAGATCGATAGTGTTTAGCTGTGTCGTGTCCCTTTTGTGGGCAATTTTATTGGCCATTTGAAGAGTGTTTTTTGTTATTTTTAAGGAGGTTTTAAAAGTGGATTTCAGTCAAATAGAGAGAGAGAGTGGGATTGATTGTCTAGCCTTAAGTTGTATCGCTATTCATTCGCTGTCGCTCTTCAAGCTGAGAGATAAATGAGTGCAACTGTCAAATAATACAGAAATTAACCGCAATTATCTCTGGTAATCTTGCAACCAAAAAAAAAAATAATTAAGGAATTGAGTTCGAATACCGGTCACCGATAACAAATTCCCACTGACAAGGACATGTCAAGTGTTTCTGAATCAAGATACAAATTTTGAATTCAATTTGGATTTCAATTTTAGTCTGAAGAACTACATCATTCGGGTGCATGCGAACAAACGACTGAGCTGAAATGAATGAAAGTGTGAATTTTTAATGAATCGCCTTCACAAAGTTTTTGACACAAACGAAGGTGAATTTGACGCAGATGCAAAGTAACTTCTCCCATAGGAGAATATTTTGAAAATTTCATTACCTCCTGAGATTGTACGTTGGTACGTGTACGATCTTTTCAGCGATTAATTCATAATTTTTCGTGTTGACTTTTGGGAGGGTACACAACACTAGCATGTTAACTTTTATATGACGTCTTCAGCATGATTCGGGTTTGGGTATTCTTTGTGAAAGTTTTCAGTTAAATTGAGTTTTTCAACGCGAGGGGTTAATAATTCGCACCATGCTTTTGAATGTTTTAGGGTTAAATTTGTTTTTTTTTTTTGATGACATTTGAATGAGAATTGTTGGGGATGCAATATACAAGGTAATTTGTATATATACATAAGATACTTCTATTGGAGTTGCTTGCGATTCTCTTGTCAAACTTTGTCTGCTTATTTTAAGGGAAGAGGTAGGAATCAGACAGAAAAAGTATATACGCTCTTTTCTTAGCTTTTTGCATAAAAAAGCGGTACAATTTTATCAATTTCTGTCTGTCCTTTCGCGTAGTTAATACGCAATTCGGTTTGCTATAAACCTGATCAGGATTTCTGTCAAAAATTCTACACCAACTTTTCAATTTCGCAATCTCTTTAAAGATACAAAACGATAGACTTTTTTTTTTTATTCGTATTGAGACAGCACATTGTGCACAATTGCACAATTTGCACAGAGATTCGAATGTGAGGGAAAATTACGATAAAAAATCCTCATTATAAGATTGTTATAATATAACGTGTTGTCCAAAATTAAAAAAAGAATGTACATTTATTTTATGTGAATAACATAATAAATAACTAAGACAGAAAATAAATAAAATAATCAAATAAAGTGGTAATAAATAAATAAGTAAATAAATAACTATAAAGATTTAACTAGAAAATAAATAATTAAATATAATAAATAATAAATAAAAAAAAAAAAAAAAAATAAATAAATTAATATATACATTTTTAAAGAGATTAACATAGTCTTCCAAAATCATTGTAATAACTGATTGAAATTATGCAAGTGTGTAGTGATTCATCAAAAACAGAATCAAGAAACTTAGTTATTTTTCAGAGGGTTATCCGAACGAACCTTTATCATACCAGCCTTTTCCCACCTGAACTTCTTTTCTATGTTTTTAAGGCAGTGTTTGAGAACTGAAAAATGAAGAACACATAAAGTTTTTCTTCACCCAAAGATTAACTTTTACACTCATCAATTAGCATCACTTTTTCTTGCGTTTTCGACATAGAAGGCAATTTTTTAAATTGACATATTCAGCCATTCAACTTCCAATGCTTCAAAAATGTTTATACCAACTTGTAACTCACCCGTTGTTATTTCTTTTCTAGTTGAGGTCACAAAATTGTGAGGGCTAATTTACCCGATAACACATTTTTTTCATTTCCAAGATCTATTAAACATATTCCGAAGTTGCCGCTTCCCTTCCTCTGTTTCAAAAACGTTTTTCTAGCTAATATTCGAATATATTAGTAAGGATGTAGGGGACCACATCCTTGACAAGAGAAAACATGGTTCACCTCGAACGTAGACATCACTAAATAAAACAGTCTTTTAATGTTCCTAAGACCAAAAGCATATTGAGCAAATTAAATGAAAAATGATCATGCTCTACTTTTACATTTTATTTTTGGTGTAATTTGTCGCTGTTGAAACAAAATCAACTTTCGTATTTTACCAAATCGAAATTCCATCATGCAAATCTTTCTCATTATGTACCTAAACTTTTCACGCAGATCCTCTGAATGTTTCTTTCAAAAAAGACTGATAAAAAACAGTGCTCAATATTTTCAAATGATTGTTCAAAAAAAAAATTTCAACCTTCAGATTCAAATGACTGCCGCGGGCGTCTTTGTAGTGAACGATTCTGTAAACCCAATCTTTTAATACATTTTCGTTGGTTACGGTCTCTTTTCTTGAGGGTTTGAATCGTCTCTGGATTGTCCTCCCAAAATAAAGGTCAAATTGTGTCATCATAGCACGTAGCCCCTCCATCCTCAAACTATAGCTCTTCAAAACCCAAATCATCAACTTCTGGATATGAAAAAAGCCGGTTATCATGCCTCGGTAGCCTCTCCATTGTCGTCATCTCTCTACGATAACGTGTCCATTCTCTAAGTCAAACTATGGCAATTTTGTTTATTTATAAAGTTGAAAATGCATCTCATCCGAATCATTTTGAATTTCGAGCCTAATAATGAAGCTATGCGTTCGTAGTCATTTTTCTTCAATCCATAAGTCAAATGGACCTTGTAATTCGAAATTATTGCCTTGCCTTGGGCATTTTAGATTCTCAAATTAAGACGATCATGCCAAGCAAACCTGTCAAAATTTCTCCATAAAATTGGTGCATTATTCTGACACCATTTCTTTTTCCAAAATTCATACCATTTCGGCAAGTCAACATCCACTTTCAAAGTAGCATTTCACCATCTTCCAAAGTTGTTCACATTGAGTTACTGCTGTTCAACTTACATTTAATAAAACCAGAAACCAACAGATGACTCATCCTACTCCATAATCCATAATCATATTCCATTCGGTTCGGCATATTTCCAAAAACCAAAGCGTATTCAAGTGAAAACAATTTGTTAAACAACATTATGCCAAACGTCATATTAATGCCAGTTTTTGCCCTTTTAACAGCACTTTAACCGATCAAAATCTTAATCTTCGCACTCGGCCTTTTTTTTTTTGTAGACAGACAGGGCTCATTAAAATTTCAAAACCCAAGATGAACGAAAATAATAATGTGCCTCCCAAACACGGAATACTTAACACACACCGAAGGTGAAAAAACTGCTGCTCCCGAACCGAAACCTATTTGGAGACTTTTGCTAAACGAATAAAAAAAAAAAGAGGTTCTTCAATACCACCACCTGTCAAATCTTACTCAATTCATGTGTCAAAATTAATATTCACGCTGTACGAGAAATATTAAACAAAAGCTAACTATTATGTTTTTTGGTTTAGTAAAATTAAAAGTTATTTGTCTATAATTATGCGGCGAACGTGGGGGGGAGGGGGGAACAAAATTATAAATTCCAATTTGTATATTCCCTCGGGTTATGTACGTACGTCCGTCCGTCGTTTAAAATCAACAACAACAAAAAAAAATAAACTGGTGAACTTCTTGAGCCATTAACAATAAAAAAGAAAAAAACACCAAACTAAGTGCTAAGTCTTTACAGTCAGTTGGCAATTAATCATCTGAGCAGAAACGCACACGCACACACACAAGAACATCCCATCATCAAAAAACCAAACAAGAGAGAAGAAGGAGGAGTAAAAAAAATGAAAAACCAAAATGGAAATAGTTCATTAGTTTCTGGTGCTTTCTGGTTGCTGTTCCTTTAAGAATTTTGAGGAATTCATAATAATTATTCTTCAACATTTATTTGTTTGTTTCACTATGCGTGTATGAGGTGTGTACGGGGGTGGGGGAGAAGGCGGAAATTTGGAAAGATCTCCATCAATTTTTTGGGATTTCGAAATACACTTGATTATTTTCCAAGCAATCAAAAAAGGAGGAGTAAAAACGGTTGTATTTGAGAAACAAAGGTCTGAAGAGAGCGAAGCGAGATTATCATTACATATTATTATTATGTGTGTGTGGGTTGAATCTTACGGTATTATGTACTTTATGCTTACTTCTCGAAAATTTAAAAATTGTCTTGATTTTTTTTTTTTTTTGGAACAAAGTGTGTTCTTCGGCGGTGTGGTGGTTCGGCTTGCCATGCCGTTTTGTGGCAACAAAAATTTACAATGCTTGTACGCCCACCCACTAATGGAAGTGATCAGTGCATGGCTTAAGGATGAGGTTATGTTGAGTGGGTACCATGTAGTTGGAATTTGTTTTTTTTAATGAACAGCAAGCATTGCCAATCCCAGTCAAAAATTATACACCACATCTTAATTCGAGCTCAGTTTGGGGTTTTTTGTGCAGTTTAATTTCCAATTGTTTTAATCAAAGGGCGTTTCTAACAGACACAGAAATTTGTCTTTTGAATATCTAACTTCTTTTAAATTTTTGATCAGTTTATCGAGGATTTGTGAGCTCTATTTGACAAATAAGTATCTGAATATTGGCTATAGCCTGGATTGTTTGCGACCACTCAAACAAGATATTAATTTCATTTATTGTAGCGAAATTTGAACTTTACTAGAGACACAGTATTGGTTACTTTACTACAATAATTTATTACAATATTTACGCATTTAATTGAAGGACGATCTACAAGAAAAAACATTCATTATTATAAAAAAGAAAAGAAACAAAAACATTTATAATTTATACAATGACGTTTGGTTTGACAGAAAGGGGTGAACTCAGTTTATACTTATTTTCTAGACTAAAAACATTATTGCCTATCAAATAATGGTAAATAAATAATGAAGAAAACTAATTAAAAGAAAAAAGATATTAAAGTACTAATTAAGTTAAACAAATTCACAAAAAAATAAATAATTTTAAGCAAAAAACTAATATAAATTTAATTTTAAATACTTAATAATAAATTAAATATTATGTACAACAAATAAAAAATTATAATTAATTCATTTTAAATAACAGATAATTAATAATAATAAACAATTAACAAATATTGTAATAAGAAGTAAATTAAATATAACATAAAATTAATTAGCGAAAAATAAATAAATAAATAATAAATTACTTACGCAATAATATTTATCCTCACAAATCAATCTGGAATATTCCTGGTCAGATTCTAGGTTGTTTTCGTAGATTGCAAGTTTTGAAATAAATGCAACGTCTGACATTCTGCAATGTACGTTGTATCTCTCAAGTAGTTTTGTTATTTTCAATGAAATTTTCTTGACATTTGCTATTTCATGGAGTTTGTCCGTTGCCACGGCAAGTCAAGAATCATTTTTAGTTCCTTGTTTTGGGCTCTTTGAGGTCTATCTCGATGGTAATTTAAATATTTGTAATTTGTTTGCATGAAAAATTGCTTTAAATATCAGAAGTATATTTTTATTGCTCGCTTTTGATTTGCGGATTATAAACGGGTATAAGGTTTTTATAGCGAGATTCACTTTATACATTGTTTCTCGAACATGATTACCAAATGTCAGGCGTTAGTCTAGGTTGACTTCAAGGTACTGACATCAATCAACTTCCGCTCAATTTGTATACTGTCGATCTGTCGATAACTAAAGAGTTGCTAGGAAAGAAGAAGGCATTTTATTTATTTTCAACTCATTACAGAACAGGATATTCGAATCTTCACTGATTGTTTCAAAATAAAGAAAGCTACAGCCTAGGCTAAAATCTAAGTCTTTGAAAAGTCAGCCTTCCTTCGAAATCTTAATACTTCATGGACCGCATTTCCATGGGCAGCGACACAATGCCAGAAAAGCACGAAACTCTGAGTTTTTTTTTAATCGAAAGCGGTTATATTCTGCAAAACGGCGCTGAAAGAAATAAGGCAGATCAGTTCTTGCTGGACATATAGTTGTATTGAAGGCCCTAAAACTAGCTTAAATAGAGTTGATGTTTGATCTTGAACTGATCGTATACATTCTGTATGAAAAAAAAAATAGTCATGAGTCAGCAACGTTGTTCTTCTTTACTTTTAGAAACTGTAAGTTTAGACAGAGTGGCCCACGACACGAGTAGATACGAGTATTTCACAATCTTGAGGAGTATAGCGTTCCAGGGCCAATTAACGAGAACTCATCCTTTATTTGTTTCACATATTTCAAAATAAAACTGATAGTTCCCGCCTCTGAAGAAATTTTAGAATCTTCCGAACGGATGATATATTTTGGACCTTGAACCAGCTAAATGAAACTGTCCTCTTCACAAGCCAATATCAGTTTATTCTACTACTCTGTGGAGGGAATGTATTCAAAAACATGAGCTCTGAAAAGGTTCAAGCCGTTCAAGAGATCATGGAAAACATGTCTCGTACTTCAACCGATAAAAAATATCTAACAAGGGAAGGAATTTCTAGCTTAAAAGAGGTAGCTCGTGACTTAGAGCTAGAGACGACTGTTATGAATCTTTCATAGGTTATGGCTGGAATTCAATGAAACTCTGCCAGTGCATCAAGTCTTCAAACGAGTTGTCTTCCCTCAAACAGAAGTCGCAAAACTGCTTGCTGAGTTAAGTTCCTTTGATATTCAAAAAAAAATATTCCCACAATGTATCATTTGGTTCCGACTTGCATTCATGTAATGCCTTCACTTCGATTTTGGAGCTAGTAGATGCCAATAATGAGGAAGCGGTTCTTAAGGATGCATATAACGCATCAGTGAGATATTCCTGTTATATTCGGCACCGGGGCATACAGAAATCCAAGGAAATGGAAAAGCGGACAGTTCGAAAAAAGGTTCAAAGATGGGAGAATCCACAACAACCCCGTATGCGCATATGCCGCTCAGTTCCATGAGGAAAAAAAATAGATTACGAAGCCCTGGATAGTGAAAGATCTCAATAGTCTTGGCAAGAAAAAGAATGAATTCCTAGGAATGCACTTCTTTATAGAGCTGCAGGACTTAAGCGGCGTTGAACTGAAAAACCTCCTAAGATTCATATGTGGTAGAGTAGGTCTCACGGTGGTATACCACTCCCTAGCAGGGGGCACAATGGATACAAAACTTTGGTCTAAGCGAGCGAAGCTTAGAAAGCCCTAACAGCATCTTATAACCTACCTACCTACCTATGGTTAAGGTAGAAAAGCCAAATGCATAACTCCAGTTCGAGGTGCGAAGTGCAAAAAGAAACAATTCACATTTATTAGGAATTTAGTGACCACTCATTCGGTATAAACTCTTCCCTCCAGCGCTTCCTGAATTCTGGCCAAGATTTGCATAGTCAAGTTAGAGCGAATTTTGATTTTGAAAAAATAATTTTATTTCATCGGCATAAAATATTTATTTTGAATTTCTTAGCTCACATACAATTTCGTTATTTTATAAAGTGAATAGTAGGGGACTAAAGTGGCTACCTTGCAGCACACCAGAGACATCTTTAATTATTTGAGCTGTTGATCCCCGATTAAGCCAATGGTTTCACAGCCTGTACGTCTACTGGAACATCACATCTTCCTCATAAAAAGTTTTTTACGGTTTTCGAAGGAATAATAGAAATGTAGGCCAAACCGCCAGAGTATCAAGGGTAGCACAAGTCTTGTATCTTTATGGACATCACTTAGTTCTATTGATTACGTCTAGATGTGCCTTACTCAACAAACATCTTGCTCAAACGTAAAGCTTGTCCTAAAACGCGATTAAAATATGGTCCAACTTAAAGCTGCTCGAGATCCTTATTTTCGTGGATCTTTTCTTAGTGTTTAAGTTTCAAAAACTTGTTTGCCATGAAAGGTCTATTGTGAGCGACTCTGAATAGTCAATTCCTCATATTGCGGAACTCATTGAACGATGTCAGTCTTTTGTGCTTGGTCAGTTTTGATGATCCCAAACATCGAAACTTTTCGCGAATTGCAGATTGATTTTATAAATAGAAAGCGTTTTTTCTGGTGTACGAAAAAACAACACTTCAAAAAAAATAATCCCTGTGGGAAGATTTATCAGGCAACAGGCAACAGAAGACTTAATAAAACGTCTGTGGTCCGCTCTTTGATCTTTTATTTCTTCCACTGCTCTTTCTTTTTTAATTCTTTGTAATGTAAATATGCGCGACAGTATTGAATAATTTTTCAATAGCCTCAAAATACTCATGGCGAATAAGCCGCCAAGTCGCAATCAATTAAATGAATGTCTTGAGTTGGCTCGGTTCGGTCTCATTTTTGTGTATTTATTTCTTCGTGTCTACTCTGGAGGTTCCTTTTGTTCGTGGATAGAAAATTTAAAAGCTACAAATCGATACATTGCCATGGAATGGAGGGGCGAGAGTAGCATACGAAAATTTCAGTTCGTTTAACAGAAAATTATCGATCAATCAAGTTGGGGCGAATGATTTTGGATTTCTTGTATTTTGTTGTTCGCTGTGGTCTTTTGTATCTTTTGTGTGTGCTTGGTGGTCGCCGTTCAAGGTCTATCTTGGCGATGTACGTATACGTACCTAGCCGTACAACAAGATGGGAAATTTCCTCACGTACGACGCGCGTTGTTCGGGGGTTTATATTCGATTCCCAGTCGCCGCCGCAGCGTCAATTTTTTTTTGTCTGTTTTAGTCGCCGCAGGTAGCCTACTAGAAAGGCACTGGCTGGCTATACATTGTTTCCATATAGGGTCTTGAATCTGTGGAGATTAAAAGCCTGTGATTTGATTTTTCGCTCGTTGCGGCTGCATACACAAGGAAATTACTGCAAGTGTGTGTGCAAAAAAAAAACACTTACTCACGCATCTAATGGATGGTTTCCCAGGCGTTGTAAATGCATCGCGCGGTCCATAGAACACGCAAGAGAGCAGAATAAATTGCAATTTTCTTCTTATGCCTTATGCCTTTTGAACGCACGTTGCACTGCACATCGTGATTACGGGCTCTCCGGTATGTGCTCATACTCGAAAGGTTTTAAAGGTCACTATAATCACTATCATCAGCCCAGGGTATCTGCATCTGCTCATCTAGAATCCATACGGCATCCTCATTTTATGGTTGCCAACGTTGAGAAGATGAACCGGGAAAAAGTCGCCTGTGGGATGTCAGAGAAGATCCGTCGTCGTCGTCGTCGTCGTTTTTCTTCTGTCCAAATGAAAAACGAATCGAAACGTCGTCGTGGTGAGTGAGTTGAGTGATCGACGGAACGGTGGCGCGGTGGTTTTATAAAATTCACAGAACCAAAACCAACTATCAAACCCAAAGTTTAGTTTTCATTCGTTTGTCTAATGAAGCAAACCTCTCCCAACCGGAGTCTCTGTGTAAGTGAATGTATCTTTGTATCTATGCAGCCGCCATCGGCTAAATGATTTCAAGCACAAACGTCATGTGCATACAATATGGATGCGGATGCGTGTATGTATGTTTATGTTTTGATGCTGCCAAAGCCGAACGCTGCCGGTTGATGTTGCTTACTGCAACTGCAACTGCCGGCATGGCTAGATGCAGACGACAACGATGATGATGATGATGATGGTAAAGTCGCATGAAATTCTCAATGGAATCCATCTATTCAGTCATGTTCTCGTCGAAAATTGATGTGGATTGATTTATACATCGGTATGCTATTTGTTTGGTGATGTTTGTTGGGGCTTCTGCCGATGCATGTAGAGACTATGATGGATGCGGTGGAATGACGATGATTGGATGGTAAGTGGGTGGATAGGTTCTATATGTCGTGTGGTTTTATAGAATGCAATACCGTTTGGGGAATTTAATTTTACATAAATTTAGAGAGTGGAAACTTTCATCTTTATTCATTTTGTGTTGATGGAAAGTCAACTGGGAACGGAATGTTATCGCAGCGAAAAGTTCTCCATGAAATTCTTAAAGTTTTTAATGAGGCATCTTGTAAAGTTTGATGAATTCATGCACCAATTTCGTGGATACGCGTGTGTATAGAATTTGACTGAAGTGATTCACGAATAATGCAGATACTTTTCTCGTATAGATTTGAAGTTTTCAAAACAAAGTTTTATTGACTTTAATGTTATGTTATTAAGAAATTAGAAATACATAAGAGTACCTAAGTTATTTGACATTTTAATAGCTAAAGGACAACGCGTCCTCAAACTAATTTGCCTGCTATTTACACAAAGCATACATTTGCTCCAAATTGGAGCATAACTTCCATATTGTGGCAGGTGCTCCAAAAACAAGGTGCCCTATAATTTTACTAGTTGCATTCCATTCATTTGCATCGGAACACCTTCCTCGCCAGGAATTCTGCAGCAGTGCTTGTCTCGTTGTTGTGTGAATGCATAATAAGGGTATCCATAACCCCTTGAGCGCAAAAATGGTATTTTTTTTTAAAGAAAATGGTTGCGGATTTTTGATCAACCCTACAACTGCCTTGGTTCCATATGTTCTCCAGGTCGATCTTCTCTTTGTCGCAGTGGGTTATTCAAAGAATAAGTGTAGTGTCGTTAAATTTGGCATTGCACATAGTTCGTTTTCGTATAAGATTGGTCAACGTCTGTGGTGAGCATTTGAAATAGGTTCTTTCTTAAGCAAGTAAGTTTATTTCTATTCACTTGGCCGCTGCAGACCTCTGTTTTGATTTATGCTACCGCGCGGGTGATGATGGGTTTCATTATTGTGGTATACGGAGGATATTTTGGAAATAAAAAAAGGTCATGATACATTTTTAAACCCTGTTTGTTTGTTGGTTCTCAGCATTGAAAACTATTTCCCCAAGAAGGTGCAGAGCATTAAAAAAATTTTATGTACAAAAAAATAAACGACTTTTTCATATTTTTACTCGAATGGAGTGGAAGCTGATTTCGTGGACGCATTTCTCATTCACTTCTATGCGCGGCGGTCACCTTGGCAACACGTCCTTGCCAGCAGTGCTTGGTTTACTGAAAAACAGCAGTCACATGTGATACTTGCAAATTATATTTTGTTTTGTTATTTTTGTTTAAAATATCAATAAATGACACCGGGATTGAATTATTAAACGTTTTTTCTTTATAATAATAATATTAATAAACATGTGGTGATATATTTAAATTGGTGAAGTCTTAAAACGCTGGACGGAGTGGGAAAAATGACCTTAAAAAATTTTGGTTAAATTTTGACCGTTTCTGAGAAAGTAATGCCTGTTTCAATCTTTCTGTATGGTGTCAATGAACCTTGGGATGGTCACTTATCAGACAGTATAATTTTGAAGAGGGTTTTTAGAATCTTATACTGCAAAGCCATAGGTGAAGGTCATTTGCAGTTTTCGCCGGAATGGCCATTATATTCTTTTGCTGGCCCATTGTAAGAGTTCTGGTCTCAGCAAAGTGCGACTTCGATGCTTGTACTTCATCTACAGTATTTTAGTTCATTTCTAATTTCAAAATTTCACCGGGTCAGAATTAAAAGTCAACTGAGTCCCTGAAGTATGTTAATAAAGGCGTACCACACGGCTCAGGTATAGGTCCTATTTTGTTTCAAATCTTTATAAATTCGCTTTTCAAACAACCATTTAAGGGCAAAATTACAGCATTCGCTGACGATACTGCTCTGTTGTACTCAAATAGAAATTTCATAAGTTTATTTTCGAACGTGAACATTGATTTAGAAATTATTCGCAGGTGGTTTAAGCTTCATAAGCTAGTCAGAAGTAATAAAACGAAGTTTGTGCTGTTTAAGAACATGAGTGGTGATATGTGTCTCCACCATCACGCACTCAGTTGTCTTTAACTACGTTTAAATAATGCTTTTATGCTTGTCCCTATGGTCAGAAGTATCTAACACAAGTGGATAATGTGGAAACATATAAATTCTTAGGTATTAAAATGGATGCTAAGCTTACATGTAATAACCATATTATCAATCAATCAGTCAGCCTTTACAGCCTCCCATCAGTCTTGAAATTTGTATATAATGGTCTACTCAATTCAAGCTTGAATATGGAGTAATATGCTGGGCTTGTACATATTTTAACAAGAAAGGTCCATTGTTTGTCAAGCAAAAACAAGCTCTTCGCATTTTTTCAAAATGAATCGTCGAGCCCCAAGTTAAGAACTGTTTAAGAACCTTTTTTAATTTTTAAAGTAGTTTTTTCTAAAAATTTGGTTATATCGCTGTATGATTATATCGTAACTTAAGCCTACGCTTGCTAATTATTCACCCGAAAGTATTTGATGCGAAGGAATAGTTCCACCTTTTTTTTAAGAAATATTAGAATTTGGATTTTCTCACAGAAATATTTATTTATTTACTTATTTAATTATTTATTTATTAACTGATTTTTTTTTTACTTTATATTTAATTATTATATTTAATTATTATATTATATTGGAATTATATATACATATATTAACTATAAGTTAATTATTTTTTTTTGTTCTTTCGCTTATCCAATAAAGGGTTGTGTATTCGTGGTTTCCCATTAAATATATTTTGGGATAATTTATCCTCATTTATTTGTCATAATTGAATTAAATTTGTTTTTCAGTTGAAAGATATTATATTAATGTCAAATCGCTGTATTGTAAATTGTGCGGTAGCAAACCTACAATATTGTGATTTTTGCTCACGAAATAAAAAAAAAATGTTATCTGGACAAATATTTTCATATTTTTAAATTCCAACATTACTTTTATGTACAAATGAAAACAATTTCTTTTATTTATTTTTCAAATTTAATACCTTTTTATTATTATTTTTACTCTACTATCCCATCAACTCTTTGTTATGATTTATAAGCCTCTGGTCTTTATGACAAGTAAACGTCCTCAGTATTTCAATACAAAACTATGAATTATGTTTGTTTTGAAATAAGTCTTAATCGAAATGTTTGTTTGGATTTTAAACGAAATTAAGTTGTTATACTAAAATAATAATAATAATTAAATAATAATAATAAATATTTATGCCTTAAATAAAGATTTCGTAAATGTCCTCGAATTGCTTTAAGTGAGCAAAACTTTATTTTGTCATAGTATGAACAGATCCCCAAATTATTAACGCTAATAAATTATGAGAATATTGTTAATTTTATTATACAATAATGGACTGTAGTCTTGTCCGTTTGAAAGGATACATGCTGTCGCCAACGCCGGAGTCACTGATTCCCCAGTACAGCATTCAGTTTTTATCGCATTAATGCTGACCAAAAGTCCTCCCTTCATGAATATTTTTGACTTCACCCTTAAAACACAACTCATTCATTATCGACTGATTCACTATCGAAGCGACATGATAAGGGTATTCAGAACCCCTTAAAAAGAAGAAACACAGCCAACGCCAACATTGCCGCTGCCCTTTTTACGTTTGATTTTAAGGTTATCCATAAAACCCTTACAGTCACATTTTTTAATACGCTCATTTATTTCATTTTTCTAGAAATAATTTGTACAATTTTTTAGTCGATAGTCCAAAGTAAAAATGAAATAAACTTAAACTTAAAAATGACTGCAAATGTCAACATTTTTTGGGATCTTTTTTTTTGTTTTTTAAATCACACCTCATATCCAGGCAGGTAAAGGTCCATTCAGACCTTGAAGAAGGCTGACTATTGTAGCCTCTTATGATCAAAAACATGTCCTATGGCACACGGTTAAAAAGTACATATGTATGTACATTCACGTAGCCCGAACAATATGACAGCTGACGGCGAGTTGGCGGACTTAATGACAGCTGAAACTTGTGCCAATCCAAATACAATCAATCGATAATTATCTATCACTTCTGTAGAAACAAATTCATCGCTTTTTATGTTTTCTATTTACATTCCATTGGTCTAACAAAAATAAACCACAAGTCGAACCGTTCAGAGACACAAAAAAAAAGGAAAGGAAAAAACAAAAAACCTTATAGAAAACGATGGCGATGTAAACAGCGCATATCTGAGTGTACATACACGAATTGAACAAAAATTCAATCACCAACAAATTGCGATTCGAATCTCTCTCTCCCCACAAAAACAAGGACACGCAACCAAGGACCCATTTTATTTTTTTTATTTTTATTTTATCAACTCAGCTTTCATACTCACATTGGGGCTTAGTGCAAGAGTTAATTTGGTGTCTTTTCTTTTTCGAAAGGACGAAAATATATTCACATGGTTGTGTATGCCTAAATATCCAGGCATTTGTTATTATGGCCAATTTTTTTTTGCGTCTTCCAATTTTCTTAGCTTTTTTACTACACGTATGTGTGTGTGTTTTATTTTTGCCTTGCTGTAGGTCGTAGCGCAATGGTTATACGAAGGAAACCGAACGAAAGAAACGAATAAAATTGAAAAAAAATATTATTATTCGGTTAAAGGAGCCAGCAAGACATTTGGGGGTGGTCGCGCACAGACACAGACAACAAAGCGAACGGAAGTCACCAAAAACCCATCCCCTATTTATAATATTACATTATAATATTTTTGGGGAATAAATGACGGAGTTACATGTAACAATCAGACTTTGGTGGGCGGGTGTGTTTTTTCATACATTAGATGACAAATAACGATGAAAAATGTACACGAGATGATGATGAGTTGCTGTGGCGCCCCCCAATGAGATTATAAACCCCGAAAATCTTTACTAAATCCAATATCAAACTTTTGGTATACTGCGATGTCATATCATAAATTATGTTTTTTTTGGGGGTCCTTTCCTGGTGATGTGACAGGTAGATCCATAATTAAATTTCCCAAGGAATAAGCACACACACACACAGGAGAACTCAATTTCGTCCTTTTTTTTGTGTTTTTTGTTTACTTTGGCATCAGTGACAGTTGTCGATTAATGATGTGTTTTTTAGGGTAGTTAAAGTGAGGTGATTTTGCACTGATTTTTGGCTGCGAATCCGAAATGCTGTCCACTGGAGAACCAACCCCTTAAAATGTTTGCCTTTTTTCAGATAAGGGTGTTCAATGTGGACTCTGCGCTCCAAAATGTGGTCTTTGAACTGAAACTCGTTTATGCGAACCTTTGTTTGTATAAGTGATATGAGAACTTAAAAAACGAGGCGATCAGGATTCAAGAGGCAGCTTTACTGTTGATTTTTGAATACTTCGCTCTGAATTCGAAAACGTTGGGCCACTTTTACGGAGAATTTTTATATTCTTGGGTCAGAAAAGCAAATGCGTTAAGTCTTTAAAGAATACGAGCTGTTCTCTTTGCTGTAAAGCGCAGGATACCATTTGATAAACTTGCCAAATAAGATTTGGTAGGTTTGTCCCTCTTGGATTGTTTCAAGTCTAGAACAAAGACGAAGAAATACCAAATTTCGATAGCCATGTGAAGACGCCAAATCTAAAGTTGTCTCTGAGTTCTTGAAGCGCATTTCAGGCAAAGTTTTTTTAAATGCTTTCAGAAATCCTGGAAATGAAATCGAAATACTACAATTAACGTCGGGCTTCAGACTTACGAAGAACAATTTACAAATTCAAAGGAATACAAAAAAAGTGGTTAAAAAATCATATCAGAATAAATCACTGGTAAAATTTGTTTCAATTCGTCTCTGGATCCTTTTATTTGCTCTCTGCGTACCTTGATAGTAAAGAATTCGTAGCTTATAACAATTCAAACCATTAATTTAAGGCTTCTGTCACCTTCCACCGAATCAGCCAAATACTTTGAGAGTACCTGTCAGAAAACTAGCAAGTAGCCTGGCTGCAGTTAACTAACAAATGCCTTCGCAGTCTGCACCTTAAATACAAAAGAAAATCTTGTCACTGATCCTCAGGGAGTTTTGGATGTATTCAAGCAACACCTCTAGCTCTTAATTCGTCACCAAGAGAACGCGAAGGATACGAAGAAAATCCAATTCTAGCGTATGAAGTCGTTCTCCGACAAGGAAGCGAATATGTTCTGGCGGAGATCGTACACAAGATCTGGAGATCAGCTCAATCTATCAACTGTTCAGCGATCGTATCGTATTTCTTGTTACAATAATTATTAAGGCGTATGAATCACTGCTTAAAGTCGTACACAAGATCCGATGCTCAAAAACACTGTGCAGTTAGAACTAAGAACCTCCGAATTATTGCAGATCTGCACCGTTCTGTCCAGCTACATCATTCGCGCCCAAGATGCCGTCTTCAAAGCTTCCATGCGGATTGAAGAAGAGGCCAACAGAGTTGTTGTTTTTTTTTCGATTTAATGAGGAGATCGGACGAAAACTCATCCTAAGTTTTCAATGCCAATTCGGTTTTTCTAAACCTTCTTCGTTTCTTTCTTAAACCGAATTGGGACGATGAGCAAGTCAGACTTCTCTAGAAGTCAAGAAGGCTGAAATTTGTCGATCACAATGACTTGCAGACATCGATCTAACCGACAACAATTGCTTAAACCAATCTTTTTCTGATCTCAGCCATCAGACATTTACGAAAAAAAGTGAACACAATTTTTTGAATTGCTGTTTGATTTGACAGTTTTTAAGTCCTTGCGTTTGCTTACTATAAATCAATGTCAATGTAACGTCATTTCATGTCTCATATTTAAAATGATCGCACGATGAGCTCATCGCCATTGATAAATTGAATGCGGCTTCAGATCAATTTGAATTTGTTGCTCTGATCAAATGTCAAATGGCTTACTTGACATTGCCAACCTTGTGATGAATCGTTTTGATTCTTTGAACACAAAAATGAATTCAATAAAGCCTTGTGCGTGCCTCCTTCTCGTCTGTCGATTGATTGCAAGACAATTGATTGAAGCAAAAGCATTTCGATTGAGTCATCAGAGATTGTTCACTTTGTAAACTTGTTTAACTGTCAGTTGAGATGTGTTATGACATTTCCCTAAACCACAAAGTTTTAGTAATTTTCATCCATCATATGGTTTCTCCCTTTCCGACGAATCTATTCAAAATTCTAATACTGACCAACCACTCCCAGAAATGTTCAACGTACCGATCAGTGAAACACAACACAAAACGTGTCACTACACCCTTGGAAAACATCGGAGTTTCGTGTTGCAAAATGCTGCACAAAAGCTTCTGTTGTTGGTTTAGAGTAGCACCATGATGTCGACAACGATTGCATAAATTTCTCAAAATCCAGCTCCGAGCAGACACAGAGTATTCCTTTCGGTGCAGCAAGCAGTAAGTTGCACTTGTTTGACGTTTCGTATCTAATGTAGTGACTGACTGGCTGTACAGGAAAAATGGCGCCTCTAATCACGGGGGACATCTCTGTGCACATCATCGCGTCATCATCAGCGTCATGGCCATATGGAGGTTGGTTCTCGTTTACAATTCATGTTTCATGTGTGCGTTCTTCATTCGCATTGAGGTTGGATGGAAATTAACATATTTCTCCATCGTCGTGCCACATTCAAACATTTCGAAGCGTACAAAACATTACAGACGAAAATGTCAAGGATTTTTGATTGATCGCTTTGCTGACTGAGTGTCTTTTTAGTCGGAGTGTCTACTTTTTTTTTGTGTGTGTACTCCTACTCGTACAAAACGAAACAAAAAATTAAAGAATTCGCTTCGGAGGGGGTGGAGGAGGTGCTCTATTCGTACTGTATAAGCATTTACAATTACAAGTGATCGATGCTGCGGGAACTGCTGCAACAACGATCTTTCTGGTTTTTTTTTTGCCCTCTTCATCTCAGGGCTTGGCTTGTTGGTGATTCATCATCGAATTGGTTTGGTTGGGTGCTGTGGAGGAGATGATGAATTTAATGTTTTCCAGTGCGTTGGATTTACTCATTTCGGGGTTATAGCGTAGAAAATCTAAACATGGCAGAATGAAACGATCGATTAGTTTTCTCCGAGGCGGACATGCTTAAAGTGAAAATGATTGCAGCCGCGTAGTGAATCGCTGTAAAGGTCGAAACAATAAGGGGGCACAGTTAAACCGAGGATACAAATTTCAAACTAGCTCAGATAAGAGGGAGTGTTTTTGTTTAATCGGTTGAAATAAAAACCAATCAATCTAAAAATGGAATGATTTGATTGATTGGAGAGAATGAGTATGAGCATGTAGTGACTTTCTCCTCGTAGGATTTTTGTACAAATTTTATTGTAGCTCATGCAATTTCTGATTCGCGTGTCATACAAGAAACTGAATTCCAGACAAACATACCGTAGATAGTTTCAGAGAAATTTGACATTTCGAATGACGATTTGATCGATGAAAAAAGTTTTTGACATTTTATTCGATAGCTCTTAGGGGTCTCAATGTCCTTAGACTCACATTAAAATTTTTCACACCATCAACTATCCATCATCTTGACTGCTCGGATAGATTTTTATGGATTCATGAAACCGCTCACTTTTACGAACTAGTTTGTCAAAGTCCTTAGTCGGACATTTCGATTGTCCACACCATCAACAAACCATCATCTTGTCCGATCGGATGTACTTTTATGGACTTCTGAAACTGCTCACTTTTGCGAACTAGTTTATGAATCAGTTGTAAAATACCTGTGCCATGCTCAATAAGAAAATAGCGTCTCACTTCGACTGTCCACACCATCAACTATCCATCATCTTGTGCGATCCGATGGACTTCTATGGATTCATGAATCCGTTCATTTTTACGAACTAGTTTGTGAAAAATGTACTTTAAAAACATGTGCCAAATTCAAGAAGAAAATAGCGTCTCAAAGTCCTTAGCCAGACATAAAGACTGTCCGCACAAGAACTATGCGTAAACTTGTCAAAGAAGCGAAATTTATGGGCATATCGAGCAGTAAAAAACCCGATCATAACATTGAAATATCGCGCTGATTAGTTCCTAAAATTAAGGTAAAAATTTGTCCGCAAATAAGGTTGTTGGTCTTTGCAGCAATGGAAGACCGTGTAATTAAGCCATCAGAGCAAATTTTATGTTCTATCTTCCGACGGTTTTGCCTACGTACGACGTGAACCAGCTTCTCGATACAAGCGACAATACGGTCGCGCTACTTTTAAGCACGAAGGTGAATCAACCATGGTGTGGAATTTATTTTTCGGGTCAGGGATGCGACCTTCTACACCACATTACTGGTAAAATGGATCGTTTTGGCTACAATCATACATATTTTGAAAACAGTCATGCTAAGAGAGACATGCCGTTGTTTTGGGAGTTTCGATACGACAACAGACTTACTTTTGAATCGATTTGGATTTTGAAGAGTCAGGATCAGGGTCAGCACAATCCCTGAAGAAGTTAAGTTAAAAATTCAGTTTAAAGTTTTTTAGACGATTTAAGCCTGGAAAAAATAAAAGAAACAAAATAAATATTCTTATTTTTCTCATGTGAATATAAGCTTTACCTTGAAAGTTTTCAATCTGCTTTTAGTACTTATTGATTGTTTTTAATTACTGCCTCACATCTTCGCTTCATAGACTGAACTAATGAGGAACACGTGCGTGATGGTATGAACTGCCATGCTTTCTGTATTTTGGACCACAATTCTTCTTTATCTCTGCCTTCACATTCCTCAAAATGCGTTTTAGTACGCCCCACAAGTGTTCTATCGGATTTAGATCGGGGGACTGTGAAGGCCATTAAATAATAGCAATTTTATTTCTTTGGAACCATTGCTTAGCTAGTTTCGATGAGTGCTTGGGATCATTATCCCATTTTTAGCGGCATATCCTCTTCAGCAAATGGTGGCATTACAGTATTCAGGATGCTTATGTAGTCCACAGTACACATCTTGTTCCTTATCCAGAAAATTGGTCCAACACCAGATGCTGAGAAGCAGCCCCGAATCATAAAGTTACCTCCACCGCGCTTTACTGTCTTTTTTATGTATTTTTGGCCGAATTCGGAATTTTTTGGTCGTCTCACATGCATTTTTCCATCAGATCCAAACAAATTGATCTTTGTTCCATCCAATCACAGGACATTGCTTCAGTTTTCACGGTAGAGCTGGCTGTTGGCGAAATAAGTCTTTGTTGCACATTTTTCTTACTAAGAAAAGGGACTTCTTAGGCTCCTCTTCTTCACTTAACCTGTTCCTAATTGTTCGACTCATAACAGGTGCATTCAACTTATTTTTAAGTTCCTCCGACGAAGAAAACGGCTTAATCTTGCAATGACTAACCAGAAGATGGTCGCACCGAGATGTTGTTCATCGTTTCGATGGATGGCAGTAAATACCTTCTTTTTAGAGCACTTTAATATCTGCGCTATCCTGTCCATTGAATAGCCGTCATTTCGTAAATTTTTAATAAATTTCCTTTCAGAATCAGTACAGTGGACTTCTCGACCCATTTTCACGGAACTTTCGGTTTGACAATTTATTTTTTTTTATTTTCGAATTACACTTTAACAAAAGATTAAACGTATTTCAATTATTTCCAATATTAACCTCATCTTTCTCTAAAGAATCACTAACGCCAAAATGCCATATTTTTTCCTACACTGTACATCATTTTTTCAAAAAACAGAAAAGATTTTTACGATACTGCTTAAGTTTGCTTTGAAAACAAAAACTCGAAAACGCCATGCGCAATACTGTATGTAAATCGGACCCATTAAAAAAACTTCCAAATGCAAAGTGTACATAGTTTATTTAACCGTGTATTTAAGTTGATCGAAATGTTCACGATTAGATTAACCGTGGTTGTAACCCATTCAGCGATCCGGCTCGAAGGACCAAAAAAATGTCCGAGCGCAAGCTGGTTCTGAAATGGGTTAACAAAAAAAGAAATCGAGTCCGTTTTATGTGTAATTTGTTGACTTTATTGAAACTAATGGTCTATTTATTGTCAGAGGCTCGAGTGAATTGTGCTGTTACAAGAGTGTTTCATATACAGTACAAAAATAATCAAAACAAAATGTTGCCGCCTTAACATGAAGTAAATTAACAACAAATATAAATTTGTTAGACAAAAAACACAGTCGAGTCTCTGCTATAATATTTCCCACATTTTTTGTGCTCCACGATTAAATAACAAAAGCTTCTCCAAACATAATTGTTTATAACAAATAAAAAAAGAACACTAATGGCTGCTGTCAAACTTCTGTAGAACTAGATTTATTAGTCTGACGTAAGTTTTTTTTTTTTTTAACAAATCCGCAAGGTCAAGTTTCCAAACCAAAATGTAAATGAATCACGTTTCGCGTCAAGATTAATTTGTTACACGTACTGGAGACAAGTCCCTGTAAAATTGACAAATGCCTCGGAATTTGAAAATAACCTTTGTAGTGTGATATTTGAATACCTTGAATCAATGCAAGATTCAAAAATTGTTTAGAAAGACAAAAAAATACTGAAGACTTCCCTTGCAAATAAATGGTTTTTCTACAGGGACAATACAAACGACGCCATATTTCTTGCCGCTCTTTTGACATTTCTCATCGGTAAGGTTTGCCATTTCATGATGGAAAGATATACGAGCCAACAACGAGTCGAAATTCGGAGTCAGTGGCCTCAATGTTAAAAGCGCTACGTTCAATTTATGGTCGTCATAATCGTCCTAGCAGATCAACAATTGAGCGTCTAGTGGAAAAAATTTGAATCCACAGGCACAGTACAAAATGTTCCCGTGCCAGTGAGACAAAGAAGTGCCCGTAGGGTCTAGAATATTGCTGCCGTTGAGGCTTCAGTTGCAGGAAGCCCAAATGTGTCTCTCACACGTCGTTCTCAAGCGTTGGGCATCTCTGTGACGTCGTTGTGGCGAATTTTGCGAAAAGATCTTGGCCTACATCCTTACAAGATTAAATTGACGTCGCTTAACCACCAGAAGCGTCGAATTTTCGTGAATTGGGCTGAGCAACAATTTGAAAATGATTCGGATTTTCATCGAAAAATCATCTTCAGCGATGAGGCTCATTTCTGGCTGAATGGCTCCGTCAATAAACAAAATATGCGGTGTTGGTCAGGCAGCAATCCACACGTACTCCATGAGTCATCATTGCATCCCGAAAAAATTACAGTTTGGTGTGGTTTATGGGCCGGCGGCGTCATTGGGCCGTACTTCTTCCGTGATGATCATGACCAGCACGTTACTGTGAATGGGGATCGCTACCGTTCAATGATAACCGAATATTTTTGGCCCCAATTGGATGATATGGACTTGGAGGACATGTGGTTCCAACAGGACGGCGCCACAAGCCACACAGCGAATGTCACAATCAACGTGTTATCTCACGAAATGGTCCAGTCGCTTGGCCGCCTCGGTCGTGCGATTTGACGCCGTTAGACTATTTCCTGTGGAACTGCGTCAAGTCTATGGTCTATGCCAACAAGCCGGCGACGATTGATGAACTTCGCTTCGTACGAATGTCAAACGTGAAATTGCAGCAGTATCGGCCGATTTATGCTTGAAAACCGTCGAAAATTGGGTTCAGCGTCTGGACTTCTGCAAGCGTGCCCGTGGTGGCCATGCAAAAGAAATCGAGTTCCATACATAATGGCATCGAATGTACTTTCACAGGAATAAAGAGTTTCATTGATATCCAAACCCGTTTTTGTTTTATTTAAAAAAAAACGTTTGTAGCGCTCTTATTGAAAAACCCGATACTTGAAAATTGAAACCACAGTTCTTAGTTGTACACTTTTTTTGATGTTCACAGTCCATTCTTTGGCTGCTTTGGACTTGAAATTTTTTTTTGTTGAATTTTTAGAAAATTTACATAGCTACCCAACGAAAGTCTTAATCGTTCTGTCAAAATCTCCAATACGCGCTACAAATTTTATCTAAGGACCCTTCAGCGGTTAAGAAAGTCTCACTTGTGAAAAAAAAAACGCTGCCGCCTGTCACAATAAATCTTCTGAAAGAGAACAAAATTAATCAATTTTGAACTACCCCCAGATTCACATTTGTCACATGACATCACAACTATTTAAAACGAAAATTTTAAGGAACCCAATTCTATGCTTCATTTTATCTCCTCAAATAACAAATTACATAACCTCGCTCCACAGCAGCACACAAATCACCCAAAAGACCAAGACCAAGATCACGAACAACGCAACAACGCTGGAAACCAAAACCACAAAACCGAAACAAATCTTCGAAAACCGAAATGCGTGCCAATGCGAAATCGCGTCACTGTTTTTTTTTTTTGTTTTCCAACACCAAAATGTAAAAATGGGGGAGTGGGATGTTATGCCACATACGATATTACACCACAGCAGCCTCCTCAGAAATGCGCAATCCAATTTAAATAAATAATTAATTTCCTTCAATTAACCGCAAGGGCATAGTTTTTTGTTTTTTTCGTCTTCAACGTCGTTTCGTTCCGTTTCGTTCTTTTGTGACTTTTAGTTAGCATTTGACAGATAGATAGATACACATGCATGTCTGGCCAAGAAGGCATGTCCGTCCACAAAGCGGAACATGAGCAGAGGGATTCGACTTTGAGGGTAATGTAACTTCATCTACTATGTTATTTGTATCCATACGATGTTGGAGAGTTACACCCCCGCAAATAGGAACAAAAGGCAAGGGAGCAGTAAGTAACCACCCCATTCCTTTCGTGTGTGCCTTTGGAATGCGAAAGAGCTGCTCGTAACAACACAACAGGCTCCAATCGAACTCGAAGATGTAAAGTAGTACGAGTCACAGACTGCAAACATCGGGGGTAAAGGGGGGTACGTATATTGAATGGAGAATGCGTGTGAGCTGCATCAGCTTGATGAGCATGATGATGATGTTGAAGTGCATTAACTTAACTCTTTGTATGCAAGACAACTCAGCGACGACGACGACGACGACGACAAACAGTCGACGACTGTCGTGTTGTTTTTATGGTTCTTTGCCTCGTTTCAACGTTTCTTGTTGTTGTTATTGTTTTTGATCAGTTCTCTATACACTCTGTCCATTTTTATTCAATGGTGAAGGCATGAGTTGAATCCAAAATCGAGCCTAGATAGTTGTTGTGCAGAGACTACGACGACAACGACGACGATGATGGCGGTTTCGATTCCACGCTCTTTGACAGTTTTTTTTTTTCTGTCTTGCTATGGGGTCGTTAGGGGGCTTCGAAAGAGGTGATTAGCTCTCCGCAATGCGATTACACTTGAAAGTTATTAATACTCTAGCGCGCGGCAGCGTACAGATATTACAACACCCTAAGAGAGGGTGCTCGATGGCTCGTAGGCAAAAAGACATATTTATTTTTAATGCGCATTAACGCTGCGGAAATGGCTTGTTGGCTGGGCTTAGCGCAGTAGTAGTTTTGCCAACTTATTTCCAATTTTTCTCATATTCTATATATGGTGGTCTCTGCACAACAGTAGCATGTCTCAATTCAGTTATGTGTCAGCCGTTTAAATTCCGATTATTAATTGCTGCACCATATGGCGCCGACCGTACCGCCAATGAATGCGTTTTGCAGCAGTGCATTCTACAGGATCACCCCTATTTGGACAGCTTTGGAACTGATTTGCTCGACTGCAAAGAGGACAACGACAAATGGACAATTTGTACCTAATGATCCGAAAAAAAGAATAAATATTGCATAACAATTAATCTTCGATTCGAAGGGGCGAGTTTTTGAATCAACCCTCAAAAACCTGACGGCAAAATTGAATTTTTCTTTCTTTTCCTTATGACGGCGAAAACATGTTGTTTTCAAAAAAACCATTGATAGGTTCATTATGGAAACACACGAACACGATCGACTCGGCTGTCAAAGAAACTCGGCGAGTCAAACGTTTTGTCCTGTTTTTTTTTTCAAATTTAAACGAATTACACCAGGACGACAAAAGGATTCGAAAATAAAAAAAAAAAATATAATAGAACAACAGAGCATAGAGTGCTGATGACTTTAGTCTGCGATAGAAATATGGATCCTAATTTAATCCCTAATATTCCATTTACAGCACACACACACACACATACAACATCGAAGGAGGACGATGGCAGGGAAGCCTCTCGCAGAAAACAGGACTCATATCTCAATGTCAATAGAAACAAGAAAAGACAAATTCGTTACTCACTCCATCGTTTTTTTTTTTGTTTTGTCTTGTCTTTTTCATTGTCCTTTAGAGGCGGACAAAATACTATTGCCAGGGATACAAGTAATTCCCAAGAACGTGTCCTTTCTCTCTAGTTCGATGTTGTTTTGTGTTTTTTTTTCTTGTGTTTTTACGGCACCGTCTTTTTTCTTCTTCTAGTCTATGAAGATCAATAATAGCCGTTAATGACAATTCTCATAAATCATTTGGAGGAAAAGTTTAGTTGTGCACTTTCCCGATGTGCAGAGGTGCCAACTGCCAGGCTGAATGTTGTTCTTCTGCTCTGCACACACTCACCCCAAATGAGTCCTTCGATTTTTTAAGTCACTTGCGTAATAATAAAAGAATGTTTCATTGTACCTTTTTTTGGCGGGAAGACCTTTCGATACGGCAGGACGAGGGGAAAGAGTGGAGGGACATTAACTATGTAATTAGGCCATGACCTAGGATTGTTTTTTTTTATCACTTTTATTACAGGGTGTCAACGACAATAGAGAGGAGCTATGACTATGTGGCGTGTTGTTGTTGGTGGATGTTCGAGGTTTGGAGAATAAATTAATTTGATTTTTTTTTATGTGAACAGGGAAGAATGATGATCGGAATACAATGTGTTGTGATTTGTCACAGAAAATTGCATTTGGAAGTAATTTGCAAAAATTGGCAAGAAAAGGAGGATGGATTGGAATTGGCAATGACAATTTTCGATGGAGGGTGAAGATAGGAAATATTATAAAGCGTTTTTCAATAAGAGCGCTACCAAAGGTTTTTTTAAATAAAACAAAAACGGTTTTGGATATCAATGAAACTCTTTATTCCTGTGAAAGTACGTTCGATGCCATTATGTATGGAACTCGATTTCTTTTGCATGACCACCACGGTTACGCTTGCAGAAGTCCAGACGCTGAACCCAATTTTCAACGGTTTTCAAGCATAAATCGATACTGCTGCAATTTCACGTTCGATATTCATACGAAGTTCATCAATCGTCGCTGGATTGTTGGCATAGACAAAAGACTTGACGTAGCCCCACAGGAAATAGTCTAACGGCGTCAAATCAAACGACCGAGGCGGCCAAGCGACTGGACCATTTCGTGAGATAACACGTTCTCCAAACTTGGTTTCCAATAAATTGATTGTGACATTCGCTGTGTGGCTGTCCTCCAAGTCCATATCATCCAATTGGGGTCAAAAATATTCGGTTATCATTGAACGGTAGCGATCCCCATTCACAGTAACGTGCTGGTCTTGATCATCACGGAAGAAGAACGGCCCAATGACGCCGCCGGCCCTTAAACTACACCAAACCGTAATTTTTTGAATTCCGTCAATATAACCTCAGATTCATGTTTAACGACCCCGAAAACTCCCGAGTACAAAAATTCAGCCCAAAATATGCAGTAGAATATTTTTGACAGCGGTTTAAATAGGTAGTGCTCTGGCAGTACCACTGTGACTCAAAGGGTTAAGCGCCTTCTCGATGGAACAATCTCTTGGCCTTTCGAGCCGCTACTCTTCCAGCTCTCACTTTTACATTGCTAAAAGCGCCCTCTATATCTCAGAATACTGCTTAAGAGTTTTCCTTGTCATTCTCAATCCCACCGATGAGTTCATTTAGAGCCGTTTACACTTGGGCTTGATTGTTGCTTTAAATATTTCAAAGAGCAACTCATGATTTTTTAGAAGGAACAACGGTTTGAATTCTATCATTCTTAGGTAACAAAAATGACCCTCACTTGAAAAAGCGTCAAATGACATTCATTCACAACAAAAAAAAATATCTGTCACTCTCATTGTGAACTGTCACAAAAAGAAGATGGCTGTGAAACTGTATTTAAGTCGATTGCATGACTTCTCTGACAGATGAAATGGAACACATTTTTTTATGAAATTGTAATTGACAACTTCATTAACATATTTAACACTTATTTCGGGAAAAAATAAATACAAATGTCAACTGTCATTTGTTTTTTTTGTGTTTGCTTTGCTCTTATGACAGCTGAAACAGAAATTAATAAATTACAGCAACCTGTGCCTGTGCCATCGTTTATTATGTCAACAGACACTTTTCCTTTTCTGACATGTGTACAAAATTTGCCAATCACATTTCCGTCATGCTGAAATATTCTGCGCCATCCGCCATCCCCGCCCCCTCATTTTTTGTTTTTCCTTTTGCGAGGAAAATATTAGCAAAGGAAACCGAAAAGCCTAACATACATGCTCATCGAACACACCCACCGCACTTCACACACCCGTTAATGGAATCTCCTCGCCTAAGTGCACTTTTAATAGCACACATAGTTTGGGATGGAGCAGGGGGTGTGCTAGCAGCTCCACTGTGTAGGCGAACATATTTCATGGAACCGCAAGAAATTTTCTCTAGCCTTAGCTCGTATGTGTGTGAGTTAAGTTGACCCGTACCCTCGGCTCGATAGGAGCGATTTTTCCAGCTCCTAAGTGAAAAACAAAGCATACACACAAACGAGCTCGACACACACAATAACAATTTAAGGGCAGATTCACAGCAGAAGCAGCATAAAAGGTGCGGGCCGAGTGGAACCCAACTTCTGTGTAGGCTTTTTAAAAGTTCATTATATCGTCGTTGGCTGTGGCATTGGCATCGTCATTGTTGCCATCATCATAATCATCATCAAGATCTGCCCTGCACCCTTCTATCCCAATGGAAGCTTGTTCAATCATTATTATTGTACGGCAAAGAAACTTTTATAGCCAAGAATACAAAGGAAGCGCTATTGCAGCGTAGTTGTGGAACGACCGACGCACAGATCACACACACAAACAGGATATTGCTGAGCGACAGACAGCCAACAATCAGCAGGCGGAGAAGGTTAAGCACTAAGTCCAAAATCGAGGCCTCAAGAGTCAACAAATAGCCAGCCAGCCAGCCAGCCGTTTGTTTCTCAATCCGTTTGGTAAAGGACCACGACGACGATGACGACGACGACGATGTGGACGACCACCATCACTATTCACAGCCAATCGTAGTTCAGGCCAAACGAATATGGGCATAAACTACTACCGCAGCATAAAAGAGCCAAGAGTAAAGTAAGATTATGGCAATGGGAACGCAGAACCTGTACAAAAAGTCCAATCTTTCCCATTTTCTTTTGTTTTTTTGCTTTTTTACTTTGTCCTTTTTTTTCTGCTTTGAACTGGCTTGGCTGACTTCACCTTTGCGCTGCTTTCCGTCAGAGAAGTGAGTGCCAAAAGGGAACGAGCGAGAATCATTTTTTTTGTGTGTTATTTTTACTTTGCGTGCCTTATCGTCTTTGACTTTTGAAGGATGTGATGTTATAGCTTACATTAGTTTGCTTTGCCCTTTGTACAACTTTGTTTTATACACAAACACATTCTCAAGTGTGTGTGTGTAAAAAGTTTAATAACAAAACAGGGACGAGCGGATAAGAATTCTATCGAAAGCAGACGAAGGCACCACCAATCCTATGTACACCTACCTAGCTCAAAGAATAGATTTCTTCTTGTATGGCTTACATTAAACTAATGAATATATATCCCTGGCCATTTGGTTTGGCATTTTGAAGGAGCACCAAGGCTACCATTTTTCTCCTATCCTTCGCCTGGCCAAAGTCGTATTTTCGAAGAAAACTTTTTTAAGAGAGAAGAAAAATGAAATTTCCCAACAATGCATGTGGCACGATTCTCTGTCAAATGTATACCTGACGTACGGAGGCTTTTCATTTTCTATCGTCGTCGTTTGGTTCGGACGTAATGAGATTTGATGACCTCAGAAGATTCCTTCCGAACGCTCGATTCCATGGTAGATTCCTCGTTTTTTTTTTCTTTCGTATTTCAAATATTTCTTTTTATTGAGAAAGATTTCTATCTTCGTTCCTTTACGGGGGTATTGGCGGGTCTGTCCTCTCCTCTCCTCTGTCCAGTTGATCGGTATACCGAGGAAGGACAGAGGAATAAGTTTGCTTGTTTGACAGCTAGGACTTTTTTTTTTGTTGTTTTTTTTTTTATGTTGCTTTCTGGTTTTTCATTGATATTGAGTGATTTTCAATGAGACGATGATTCGATGGACAGTAGAAGAAGAAGAGGAAAATTAAAAAGGAATCGAACAAAACTGATTAAACGAGAAAAGTGACATTGAACATGAGAATTTGAAATGATACGAATGGTTTGTTTGATTCACATGCCAATGTGGCTAAGTCAGGCATACTAAATGTCAACATGGATTTGATTTGTGGAGGGAACATTAGAGGTTGGCTTCCGCCTGATCTTGCGGATCGTAGAACAAACCGAAGATGACAATAAAGAAGTTTATGTCATTTTTAAGAATGCGCGCGATCTTTTATGTGTGGACGAGGTGATAGGGCATGCATCTTGTTGTTTTTTTTAAGTGGAACAGAGGAATTATTATTTCAATCTTGCAACCATTAAGCTAACCTTAAGGAAACCTCCTATAGAAGTGTTCGTTGCTGCTTAATTCTTGAGTCAATTTAAGGTCCCAAAAGTGCAATTAATTCTGTTTTTTGAAAAGTTTTCGGAGGCAAATTTATTGTTCTATTTCCCTATTTAGTATTGTAAGGATGACAAGTAGCGTTTGGAGCTCTCTTTTGGGTCAAATTGATTCACACGAGTCTTCTGGATTGGCTTCATTTCTGAAGTCGCTAATTTTTTTCTTGCAAACGACGTTGAACCAAAAGACGCCTTGTCAATGAAGACAACTTTTCGATTTAAGAAAGGATCGAACTCATGCTGCCTATGAGTTCAAAACGCAACCAACGTTTTGACTTCAGTTTCTTTATATTATAAGACTGGGGCACCAAAAAATTGCGAAGACCACCAAAATACCTAACATGATTATTTCTTTAATTCGGCTGAACATAAATGTCAAAAGAATGTTCAAAAACATGCACGGTTTGAAAAATGACCCAAAAACAGTTTAATAAGCAAAAATGGGGGCATGGACAAAAGTTTTAAGACCTTTTTTCAATCATGTGCATAGCCTGGAAAAAAGGAATAAGGTCTAGGTTTTTTATTTAATTTTTATAATACAATTTAGTGAGGTCGGTTAATTCCATTTCATTTTTCTCGTTCAAAAATTGCATTCATACTTTAACCATTTCCGAGTTTAATGAGCATGGTTTTACAAAGCTGCAGAATTATTTCTAATATCCTGGAAGGTAACACAAAACTTAGTTTTCGAAAAACTGTTCTACTTATAAAAATCCAAAAGGGTTGGTTAAGAACAGCTGTTTTTTATCACAAACTCGAGTGTCATATAACAGCCTCAGCATTTCATGTAAAACGAGTCATACCTTCTTGATGCTTGTTAAAAAGGATCAACCTTATAAGTGTTGCCTTTGATTGCACAACGTACCAAGCAACTGCCGCCCGTTTTTTTCTAAATTTCAAAATAAATTTAACTTGGGGCTTGTTTCATGTACCGCTGGCAACACTTTGATTTTGAATCGGGAAATCCTGGGGAGGAGGATAAAATTTCTGAAATCCTCAAAACACTATTTTTTTGTATCTCAGATCATCTATTCTGTGGGAAATGTGACATGACACGCCTGTTTAATATTCGTATCTGTCAGACATAACTCTGACAGAAGAGTGATGAGCCAATCTTCAAAATGCACTTGCAACATTATCAAATCACAAATTAAATAAAATACTGCGAATTTTGAACGAATGAAAACAAGCCTTAAGCAAATTCTGCAACCTTATTCTGCAAAACCAAACACATCTGAGCTTCAAACCTCGTATATTATGAAGGAAAAAAAAACTCCTGTGTTTTGAAAAAAAAAGGTTTTCCAGTAAATGGAACGCGGTTAGAAACGCTTAAATTTAACTAAACTTACAACTTTTGCAAAATTCGAGAAACGTTCGTTGCTAAGAAATTTCTATTGAAACATAAATAAATACAATAGTCATGTCACGTCGAATGCCCATCAAAAGCGTGTCAACTTTAACTCTATTCCCTTCAAAGCTAAAGAGAATCTACTTATTTATTTATTTTCCAAAATTCATTCGAAACCATCAGTTTCAATTTTGTACGAGTTTCCTTTTGTATTTTTCTTAAAGGATAAATGACCACGTGCAACAGCGGAAACCATGAACACGAAACGAAATTTCTTAAATAAACTCAATTGACGCGTAATGAACGCTTTCATTTTTTGACATTTGTTATCGAAGCAAACTTTTGCACCTGCTGTCGGAAGAATTCAATTAGTTTTTAATGAATTTTCTCCTCGCGTAAAGCAAAGCAATTTCTCTCCATTAATTTACCCCCTTTCCAGGTCTTAAATCACACTATATATATATTTCCTAACACGCGCGCGCTCCAATATCGAAATAGCACCCCCAGAACCATAACCAACCAAGTTCATTCCAGGGTCACGTGAAATGGATACGAGTCGAAAACCATCCAATCCAAGGTGTTGGCTCTCGTTCGTCGTTCTCGTTCTTCCTTTTAACAATAATTCAGCTACGCTTATTATTTCTATCAAACTTGGTTGTGCTCCAATTTTAGTAGTCTTACCATGAAACAACGTTGAGAAGTAGAATATTATGGAGTGTTGTTACACGTTATGCACACGACTTACAATTTAATCCTTCGTGGAACATTTCACTCAAGTCCTTCTTCTGTCTTATAAATGATTGATGTGTAAATTTAAATTTAAATTCTTTAAACAAATCAACTTGTTTTGTTATATTTAATTATTTTTCATTTTTCTTTTTATTTCCAGGTATGTTATAACAACAAACAAAATACGTTAATAAAATTTAACAAAAAGGACTAACGTGAGTAACGTATTTCATAAGTGAATATTGCTGCCCTTTTTCTGTAAAAAAAAAAAACAAAAACCCAGATACAAGTTGCTCTTCCATATAGAAATAGTTTGCCAGTTGAAGAGTACATCCATCCAAGTGTACATGTACTGAGTTGATTACATTATTCTATTCATTTTCATGTGGAGAAGTGTACTTGAAGTTATTATTATTTTGCTTTTTTTCCTGTTTTTTTTTTTGTAAACCAAAAAGGAAATAAATAACAAATACAGAGACAACAAAAGCTCCAAAAGAGCGGCATGAACTACAAACAAGAGAACCACCAGAGCTGGTGCCTTAAATTAAAAGCAATAAAATAAAAATTGTTGTTGGCCATCTTGTGGAGCAGAATCAAGAGGACTCTTCAAAGGGAAAGGTTGAAAAAATATATGTATGTATAAAAACATGGCGAACAAAGGGGCAAAAGTTGCACTCACTTTGTATGCAAAAGGATAACGAGAAAAACTACATGACAGCAGTTGCATTCCTGCACCGTACATGTGTGAACACTTGCATAACCAACTGTAAGCGATTTCTGATACCAGTTGCGTGAAGAGAAAAATTTGAAGCCAATTTTTAATGTTTTCGTATCTCAGCTGTCGAACTAAGCACTTGAAAAATGGACTCTTTCAAGTCCTTGCCTGACCGGGCTTAAGTGACCAATATTCTGGCTTCATAAGCTTGCAAATTGTGTATCCTTTGAAAATAAAATTCGGCTGCAAAAGAACAAAGCTCAAATTTGCACAACTATATTCAGCATGGCCAGCCTTGTAGCTAGTTTCTGTTAACTGTCCACAAAAGGTAGTCCAATGCAGTCAAATCACATGAAATAAAACACAAATTGGCAGGTCAATTTCTTGACATAATTCGCTCGTCAAATTTTTGTCTCAATAAAGTTATAGATTGACCTATTGGCATTTTTGGGGGCCTTCTCTTACTACTCGTCTCCTAGAGGATCCTTCCGATAGACATCGATTACTACTGAGTTCTTCCCCCATCGCGTTTTGATCGGTTTTGATCGAAGCAATAACGGACAAGAAGCTTATGAAACAATTTGCCAAAAACCAAAAACCAAATAAAATACTGCGAATTAAGTGAATGCAAAAAAATCAATTTCAAATTTTCAGTGGCAATTCAAACACCACACATGGATTAATTTAAACCAAAATACATCTGAAGCCTTTTAAAAGTCTTTCAAGTCTTCTTCCTATCATACCGCTCGTTCTGTGCAAAATAGATTTTAAGGGAAGTCACAATCCCTTCAGATCAAGCAGGTCATTGGAAAAAAAAAATCAAAGAAAAGACTTTCAAAATTGATTATGTATAAAAAACTGTCAGTTTTTCTTTCCGTTTTCTTCATTGCTTTCAGTGTCAATTCAAGGACATCCCAAAATTAATTCATATCCTTCGAATGTTGTTTGCCGGCAAATTCAACAAACACGTAACAACAAATTTTTTTGTCATTGCACATCCTTTTTGGTCAAACAACTCACTCACTCAAATGTAAAAAAAAACAAAAACAAGTGATAAAAATGTAATTTTTGTATCAATTTGTGTCAAGCTTTAATAGCCATGCCTTAAAATAGTGACAACAAAAGCGTTAATTGCCATCGAAGCAATGACACGCGAACGATAAAAACGAGTGATTACTTATCGCGATAGTAAAGTTACATTAAGGAATCGATTACTTGCTATCAATTGTATTTGTAATTATTTAACATTTACATTTTTACCTCACTGTCTATTAAGTTCACTTTGTTGCGATGCTATCGTTTTGCATAAAATTCTATGGAAAAAAAAAACTTGCAAAAGTCCTAGATTTCTGGGGGGATTCTAGAAATTAAAATTAGTTTTTGAAACGCGTTTCTACTTTCGTAATATCAGAAAGTTTAATTTTCATAATTCCTAAAAGATGGAGTCGACTTTTATCATACGCGTTCAAGGGGTTATGAATACCCTTAGGACGATGCACATTGTTTGTGAAATTCTTTATATTTAAATGAGTAGAAAATATCGAATGTCGACAGAGTAAAGAATCTCTTTACTCGTCTCTCCGACCGAAATTAGGGTACAAGGAAAATTGTTTAGCCTTCTTCAGAAGACGATTGTTACGTTGAAAGTGATGAGAGAAAGGAATGCAACCGGCTAATTCACTTAAGCAGTGTGTTTTGTGAGATTAGATTGGGCTTCAGTTTGAGGAGAATGCCAAGTCTCTGTCGATATCATTCTTCCTCATAAACCACGGACCATTTTGATTGATTCATTTATTTGCTTATTTTAAACAAGCAGCTTTATACCACAAGTCTTTTTGTGGCCTAAGAAAAAGCCTGAAGCTTATCTAGATCCAACAAGCCAGTATATTTTTTCATTAAGTTCGCATTTGCGGTTGAAGTTTAGTCTTGAGTCAATGATTTTCTGCGGAAAGTCAATGACGGAACTAATGAAAACTGATTTCTTTTTAAGTAAAAACTTCAGGAGTCGATTTGGTCGAGCAATACACTTTATCTATGGTCACTCGGTGGAGGCATTGTTTCCCAAATTGCAAAGGGACGAACAGTACCCTCCTTTTACAATACATATGTACTTAAGTACGTTAACGATTGAAATAAAAACACTTCTTCTTGCTGAACTCCGGTACCAGTGTATCTTAATTCCAAATATAAAGATTTGTCTGAGAATCTATCTGGAGAGAGATACGACTTTACTATGTGTCTAAGCTTATAGCTCGTTACTTAAAGGATTTTCTCAATACCAGTGTTTCTTCTTTAAACCTTGTCAGTTTTTTATTTTCCTGAGACCGCGCTCATGCTCAAGAATTTTTTATTTTTTTTTAATTATTTGCTCGCTCTTCGAGAGGATATTAAGACTCTTATAATGCGTGTAGCACAAGAATTAGGAGAAGAATGAAAGATTGTGTAGTGGTTTGAGAAACTCCGGTGTAATTGGTTTCAACTCACTTCCGTGGGTGGAGCCCGAAACGGAACGGAGGATTTTGATATCGACCTATTTGCTTTAACCTAATTCGCACGATTTTATTCGACATTAGTTATGATCTATGATCTTTGAAAATTTGGAAAATTTAGCTTAAGCACCCCGCTGTCAATGTTAAGACTTCACAGCAGAGCCATCTACACGCCATCTAATCAAACCGCTATTTTGAAAACACGAATTAGGAACTAAGTCGATACAACAACCCCTAGAACAACGCCACCCATAAGTCAGACTACTATCACTGGTCGAACAACCCAATTAGTTTCATTAATAGCCAAAATGTTTTTTTTTTTGTGGCATTTGGACCCGCTTTTGAAGCCCTGATAACTTTATCAAACTTTCCCTTGAGGTAGGAAATTGTAGGCAGCTAATTTTTTGTCAATGATCTTGATGATTTCTTCTTCTCTCAGATACGAAATTCTACCCGGGATCATTACCTTTCAAGTTATAATCCCTGGTTAAAGGCTCTTAATGTCAAAATTTAGTCGTCCAGAAAATTTTTCAAAGCTTTTTGTCCATGAAACGGAAAATAAATCCAAGAAATAGACTTGTTTGTTTTTTTGTTGGCAGATTTCATGATTTTTGTCGACTTACAAAGCTTTGAAAGTCTCCTTACCATAGATCCTTTTTTTTTGGAATCATTCACCTCCCGACATACTTGTCATAAATTTTCGATGATTTTTTAAGGATTCCATTGAAAATCTTTTCATACAAACCCATAAAAATATTGCAGAACTTTGTTCGAACATCAAAAACCCGTAAACCATAGAATTTATTGCAGCACTCATTCCATTGATAAGATACATCGACATGCAATCAATCCTAAAACTAGTCCAATCTAACTCCAGACATCTTCACAAACAATTAAATTCGCTGCAATCTCTACCATAAAAAAAGCAGCAAACGCCAAATCCCAACCCAATTGCATGATGAAGCACAAATCGTCCCTAAAAAACAAAAAAAAACAAAAAAACGAAAATAAAACTCCATCGATTGGTGCACTTTTCCCAAAAGAGTAATTCCCTTTCAAAAAAACAAAAAAAAAACATTCTAAAGGATAATACTTTAAGCATTTCAACAAACGAACGAATCATTCACTCGCCGTCCATCTCTTTCTGGCTTCATTGAAAATCGAGTCGAGAAAATTTCCATATTATCCTTTCACACACATGGACTGCCGCAATGCATCCAGGCTAAAGAGCATAAGGCAAAGACGACTGCTGGTGCTGGTGCCGGTGCCGTACTGTGTAGGTGGGAATACACCAACTCAGCATCAAAGCAAAAATGAAAAGAAAAAAAAAACAACCGAATTGACGTTTCACCAGCCACAACCGATGATGCCCAAAATATCCCATCCTGGAGCTCGATCCTTTTTATAGAAGGAGGCTTCGGATCCAGCCGGAAGTCCCTTCCGCAAGGGCCCCAAGTCTCACGATGTGCCCCCGTCTTCCAATTTGAAAACTTTCGAAAGGAATGAATGAAATGTTGTATTCAGAAATTTAATGGGCACATGGAACGGAGCGAGCGAGCGAGTGGGGTATGCTGCCATAAATGTAGGAGGCAGCACTAGCGATGGTGTCGGTGGATTCCGAAAAGTTAGCCCGGAAAAGTTGGCCAACGCACATATGCTCCAACGTTCGCATAGACACATGCTCGCAATTACAAAAACGAAAAATTCATTGCAAGCCTGGTGTGTGGTGCTGTCTGTATCCATGCTCCATGCTCCAGCACTGGCTGCATTTGTGGAACTGTCTCTGTCTCTATCGGTGTGTTTTTTTTTTTTGATGAAACTATGAGGATTTTTCGGAATTCGTTCCCATTCTCCTTAAAACTGCAACTGCCACAGAGTGTACACCCGAATTAAGTGCGATGATGCAGATGGTACCAGTGAGTGTGTTTACTTCTACTACTGCTGCTGCTGCTGCTGCCCCCTCACTATGAAAAGAGAAGAGAATAAATTAAATCGATTTTATTTTATGTTCGCATGGAGTTTTCCAAAAAAAAAAAATAAAGAGCCAGTCCCCCATTTGGACAACTCGAATGGGATAATGCAGTTTATTTTCTCAGTTGAATGGCAGCATCGTGCGTGCTTGTTTACACTGGAACATCTCTCCAGCATCGTGTCGTTACATCAAATAATGTCGTAATTTTGACTTCTCCTTCACCATATCAAGTATCTGCTTGGATATGCATTCTATTTTTTTTTCAATTCTAGCTTCGGCACATAAAACAGAGACAAGCTGATCGTTGTTCTCATGATGATCATGCTGCAGCGCATGGACATTTAGAAGGTGAATAAAAAGAGGCAGAAAACCTAACACATTCCGAGTTAAAGCCATTAAGATCGTTACGGAGCGATAGTATCCAGCTGCAGGCATGGATTAAGCCTTTCTCATCCTCGCCCAGTGTGATGTGTGATGTGTGGATCTTCCTCAAGATTCACAGATAGTTTTTTTTCGTTTTTTTTTTTGTTTATCTTGTCTCTTTGTTTTTTTTTTATTGCACACAAGATCGGATTGTCATGATCTCTTGGGCTTAGTAATGTTTGTTATCAAATCTCTTCTTTACACGGGAGTTGGGAACAACAACAACCACAACAACAAAAAAATCTGTTTCCTCAACGCGACGCGACGGTGGCAATTATAAATTATCCAATTTTTTTTTTCATTTGTTACTCTTTCACCGAAACGTCAAATAAACAGAAGAAAGAAAAAAACAGAACACAAAACTTTTTGATGGATTTTGACGGTGATTAAGATGAAAAAAATTTAAATAAATAGCTACCATGTTGTTGGCGCGCTTTTTATTTTTTTTTATTTTCCTGTATCCGTGAATCTATGTATCCATTGTTGCGTGTGTCAATCAGGTGAGAATTTGTTGGTTCTGTTTTTTATTTTGGGAACAAACGTGAACTTCATCTATGCGCGGTGTTTTGTCAAATGACAAGTTCCAAGCTCTATTCTGGATGGATGCTGATAGTATCTGTCACTATTGTTTATAATTCATGGCGTTGAATAATTTTGTCTTGTCTTGACAACGGAAAACATAAAAAGCAAAGTTATGAAATGTTATTTAAGGATTCACATGGTGGAGAACGAGGAAAATGTTATTTTCGTAAAGATTGTGAACGAAAGAGAGGATCAGCTGTGACCAAGTTGGCAACTATCAGAGAGAGTAGTAGTAGCAGGCTAAAATTTATTGCTGAAACGTTTTTGCGTGTTATGAATTTGGAATTTGTTTCATGAGAGCAGACCAAAACCAAAAAGATGTGTAATGTTTGCGAAATATTTTCTTTTGTGGGTAGGAGTGGGGTGTTGGTAAAGGTAACAGATGCGGTGCTGTTGGAAATATTGGTTCTGACATGCCAATCACTGTTGCATGTTTATCAGATAAAAATAAGTTGCTGGAGCTGTGATGCAATAAACTATGATAGATGTCACGAGTTCAATGCATATTGTTTGATGTTATTTTTATTTATAATGTAACAGCCCCAGAAGTAGATTGAACTTTTGAAGACCCGCCTTAAACTACAGTAGAAGATTACAGTTCATTTTCAAGTCCGCAATTATTTCTATGATATACTATATCAAAAGTAAAAAGGTTGAATGGTAGAAAACATTTGCATTATCTAAAGCAAATAATTATTTTACAGACGAAAAAGTATGGGTTCTAGAATCCAACCTTGTGGTACTCCAGATAGACGTTCAGAAAGTGTGTGGTTAAAGACTAAGTGAGTCTAAGATAATGTAAAGTTTGAACAGTTGGTTCAGTCTTTTACTAGTAGCTGAAGTCGTCCGTTCCGAAAATGAGGCCGAGTCATCGTAGTTGACAGATTTTTGATTGTCAAACGTCCGACAGGCAATCGATTTTTCTCTGCTGTCTCGTTTATCGCCCAAAATTATGAAACGGAGTGCTCCTTGGGAAATATTACTGTTTTGTGCAGCAAGGGTTTCGTCCTTTCAGTTATGACGTTTGATCCTAGCTGTTTGGACAAACATAGTATCACCGAATGTGTAGTTAGACGTTTTCTACTCGGATTTCCATTAAGTTGCAAAAATAAGCTTGCATACATAACCATTTTCAACAACTAAGCACACATTAAAGTGTAGAAAGATTTAACGAACTTACTCTTACTTTAATAGAAAAGGAATATTTGAAGGACAGCAGACCACTAGGTAAAATTTTACGAGGGATCTGTCCCTAAATGTCCGATCTGATATATCCTCTTGCAGACAAAATTACGGGGCATTATAACATCCTTATTTCAGTTTTGTTTCTTGCTTAAGCCGCAGATATTTAGCTCGTTCGCGAATGGCGTTTGTATACAGTCAATAAAAATAGGTAAAGCTTTATAGTTTCCTAAACGACTGCAGTGTCGGTCGCTAAAATAGTTCTATCTCCCTCAAAGCTACTGTGGAGCCTTTTTTTAAATCAAAACTATTCGTTCATCTTTTTAACCTAGAAGTATCTTGCTAGTTAGGATTTCAGTTTCCTATAAAAGGAAGGATAAACCACCTCTTCAATTTACATTTTTTCAATGACTTGAGAGTCCTTAGGCTGTTCAATTTCGTTGGTAATTTTTTAAGACTGATCCATCGTAGAATCCTTTGCTCTGAAGCCAACGTGATGGACGTATTTCTTATATGATCGACTGTAAACGCAGCCAAGCCAGTTTCTTTAAAATTTTCGATATAATTGACAACAGCCAAATCGGTCTGTTCGATTCTTTGTTAAGTGACTTCCTCGGTTTGAGAACCATTAGCATCTCTACGCTCTTCCATAAGCCTAAAAAAAAACCTAAAAAATTAAAATACCGCCTTTTTGCCAAACCCGTGAAGATTTGTTAATAAGTTTTTACACTATCAGTACTGCTTATAAAACAAGCTTTGTAAGTGACAGTGTTACTCATAGAAAAATACCCATCCCATTTGCTTGTATTGACATCCAAGTTAGGGGTTCATTGCAGCCGTAGTTCGCACGGTGGTATTTTATGTCAAAAATGTTAGTTGATCGGGAATTAAATGACTTAACACTAAAATTTACTAGGGTAAGAAGTGCTGATGGGTCAATTATACCGGCTATAAGCTGATCCAAAAACACAATATCACAGACTTCGCGAAGTTTTTGCAAAGAATCAAGGCCGATAAGAAAAAGACGGTCCTTATAAGGTGGAAGGCGAAGAGGATCATGTCCATGATAAATGTCGAAGTGCGAAACGAACAAATTTGCGTTGTACAGACTCGATACGGTCAATATGTGTCAGGTAATACGGTGACCACACATTGGAAGCGCATTAAAGCTGTGGTCTGACAAATGTTGTGTACAGGGTTCTTGTTATTAATGGACATTTAAATTCTTTACTCCAGCGTTTTATGAAGCTGAGGAGGGAGTTACTTTTGCTCAATATGAGTTGAGAAGTCAAGATTTGGAGCGAATTGTACACCTAAGTCCCTTGTCAGTTTTACTTTGACCAGCGCAGAACTATTTAAGGTGTACGTATAGGTCAGAGGATTACGTTTTCTAGAAAACGACATGTTAAAACATTTAGAGATGTTTAATGATAGGCTATTGTTGGAGCACCATTAAGCGAAAGAATTAAGGTCATCCTGCAGAGCCCAACAGTCTGAAAGATTGTTAATTTCGTTAAATATTTTTATGTCGTCGGCATAAATTAGAACTATAGAGTTTTTGAGCACACATACAACATCGTTAATAGATATAATGAATAACAGAGGACCAAGGTGGCTACCCTGAGGCACATCTGAGGTAGCATAAATTGATTTAGAGGTTGATCCCATAAACAAGACTTGATAGGTTCGTCCGTCAAGATGCGAACAAATCCATTCCACAAAGGATGCAGGGAATCCAAGGGTTATCATTTTACAAGCTATTAGCTTATGGGAAAGCTTATCAAATGCCTTACTGAAGTCAGTGTAAATGCAGTCGACTTTACCCCTTCTTTTAAACTCCAGCAAGTTGGTCACAATGGATTTGTTTTTTACAAAACCATGCTGTTTGTCAGTGAGGAAAGGCTTGCAAATTAAGTAAAAACTGTCAAAAATGATAGCCATAAAGAGTTTAAGCAAACAAGATAGCTTAGCTACTGTTCTATAATTAGTAACATCGTCCCGGCAACCTTTTTTGTGTACCGGAATTATGAAACCATTTTTCCATAACTTTGGGAAAACTCTATGGTGAATGGATGCCTGGAATATAAAATCAAGTGTCCCTGCCAAAGCGCAGTTCTTGAAAATTATTGGAGTTATTACATCAGGTCCGCAAGTGGCGTCATTTGCAAGTCGAGCGAGATGGTAATTCACGTCATCAGTTATAACGTTCATTGCTATTTTTGTGTTTAATTTTTGATCTTTTGTAAAAATTCGGGCTGCGAAACTTATTTCGTTTGCAAGTTGTCAGGTTCTACAACTGATCGTCAATTAGTGCCCGTCTGTCAGATAGCTTGACTGTTTCTCCAACGAAGTTTCTCTACATCCTACCTCATTCGTTATTGTCTTTTTAAGGAGCTAGTGATTGGAAAAAATATTTGAATCCTCTCTCAAGTTGCAAATTAGAAACTAAACTGTCTAGACTTGCCAGTCTACGTAGGATCGTCGTTTATTATAATCTTCTGTTAAGGGAAAAGCTTTGAATTTTGAATTCATTGGAAATTGGAAGGGTTTTTCTGATTTTTTCTTCTTTCAATTCTGTTGACTTGACATTCAAATCCGATGACATACATCAATGTAAATCGAAAGAAGGGACTCTTTCTTCAATTGCCTCCACTTATTTGTTTTAACTTTAATTGTACAAAAATAAAAAAAAGACTCTTTTCTATATTTTATGTCTAATTTTATTCATTTACCTTTCCGGTCACTGAAAATTAACAAAACGCCTTTTACACAAAAAAAAAAAACATGTTCGTTCTCTGAAATAAAAGTCAAACAAAAACAAAAAAATAAAAGAGTGTTTTAAAGAAAAAGCAAATACAGCAACGCAACAATCAACCGTGCGTAATAAAATGACTCGATCTGCACCGCACACGCCTTTGGACGACGACGACTACTGGAATACCCTATTGGCGCGGCTGGTATTACTTTCCAAAATTGTTCTTCCGTCTTTTACAATCCGTCTAAGGCCATTAATAGGGGAAAAGACATTAGACTTAAAAGGAAATTACATGTAATTTTCCGCTTCAACATTTTTAATAGTTGGCTATAACATGGGAGGAAAATTTACAAAAAAAAAAGAAAACGGAACAAACTATCGTCATCACCCTAATTTTCGCCATGTCACCGAATTTAAGAGCTCCTCTATGTAGATTCTGTAGATTGATGGACGATTTTTCGAAAGCACTGTTTACACAGTTGTGTGCGGATAATACAAAACCAAAAAGGAATTCCATTGAACCGACCTCATAGTATGTTTACTTAGCTAAGTATATGGGGGCGTCTGTGTAAGGATTTTATTAGAGTTTTTCTCCTTTTCCACCTCCCTCCAGAAATGGTGCACTGGACTGAATATTGGTTGCTTAGATGCTTGGATGCATTTATCGGAAATGTTCTGTTCCCTTGATGCATCAGCAGCTGTTGTTATATGACTGCCAACGCCAACATTTAGCAGCTACTCAAGAATGTTTTCCTTCTTTACATCGCGTGAGATGGAAATTCGTTTATCTCCTCACTTGGTTGGCTTGTGTTTTCTTTGGATTTGTGGAGCATACATAGTCTTTTTCTTTTTCTATGGAAATCTCTTGTAAAAAAGAAAGAAAATAAAAAAACAACAACATGAATGTGTGTCGAGGATGGCTGAATATCTTGTAATGATTAGCTTTATTGGACGGCTTGACAGTTTGTTGTTGAAGCTGCTAGGCGCGTTCTTGTGTTTTGTTTTTTCAGGCGCTGTTATTAATGAAAATTTCCTTCATATTTTCCCAGTCGATTACAACACATTCAATACATTAAAAAGTTGTTGGTTTTTTTCGTTGTATTTTTTTTTACACCAGTGGTTGTAAATTGTGTTAGAAATATTTTTTTTTTTTTTGAAGACGAGAAAATGTATTATTTTGACAGTTAATGACCGTAGGAGCGTGAAGTTTTTTTTAAAAATGTCCCAAACACATATCTACATATGTTGAGTGGCCTAAATAGACATTGTAAAAACTGTTTAGCCAAGCTTAAGTTGTACAGTCGGAATGCTTATTTATTGACATGGAGCGTGTGAACAGAGAAAAGTTACAAAACAATTTTCACGACACTTTTTATTACTTAAATTTATTTTATTTTCACAGTCCTTATCTGTGGATCGAAAAAAAAAACATGTAGTGTGGGCAAAGAATAACTTATGCTAAAATTATTCATTCGCAGAGTTCTTAAAACCTGGTTTATCTACACGTAGAAAGATCAAAGACGATTCATCAGGTTGTTTTTATTTGTTTTATAGTTCACTGGCGGCGTGAAATCTAAATGATCAAATAGACTTGAAGATTCTCCGATGAGAAGCGCCTAGTCTTAATCACTTTTTATGGATTTACGCATTAAGGGAGTGGATGGAGCAAAGTTAATTAATTGCCGAGTGTTTTTTTAAATGTTGTACGTCAACGTTTTGGCTTGATGCCAATCTTTCTTGACATTTTGACGTACTGCCAAAAATCAACATTTTGATTGATGTATCTAGATATGTATTTTTTTTCTGGATCAATGATTGACATTTTCGTGTCAATGTCGTGCGGCGATTCTGTTTCTTCGAAAACTGTTTGCATGGAAAATGACTTAAACAATTGTCTGAAATTTGTGAATTTCCAATCCAAATGCTTCCCTCAAAAATTGTATGTTTTCATTGCCAACAGTCTGCTACAGGGCGTGGTTCATTCACTTTTTTTATTCACAAAGTCTTACGAGCACCCTGTTGTAGGCTATTTTCACAAATCCAGATGACTTGATTGCGTACAGTTCAGGTCCAAAAATTGTGGTTATTGAAAGCCTCTTGCAACAGGACTTCAATTAGGTTCAGCGTTATTTCGATGTACACTTTTGTGTATGCTCGTGTGTTTAAGCGTGGAAGCAAGCTTGATGGAGAAGATTCGGAAACTAAAGTGTCCTCTAAAGAACTCCAGAGCCTCAATAAAACAAAAAAAAAATCCTTACTTATTCTGTAAAACAGACCCAACCTAATCAGAGAGTATAGTTGCCGGATAAAGCCTATTGAAAGTCATATAACAACATCAACTACCTCGACCTTCTTGGCGCTTATTTCCTTCACAAAACGTGTCAAGAGAGAGTGCATCTTGAAGGCTTTTTTCCATTAGAGGATTTCATTTACTTCGACCGTTGTGGTCTGTTGCCCTTTGTCCGTGAAAAATTTGACAGGCAACTTGCCTACAATGGAGTCATCACTCGAAGCTCATGCAGAATATCCGATTCAGTAGTTGCAGTATCAGTCGGCGACAAGGAGAATGGTTCGTAGGAAATACCGACAATTTGGTTGGTTAGGAGAAGAAGAGGAAGCATCTAGTTTAAACAAAGTTTTCGCTCGTTTAAATAAATAGCACATCACAAAAAACGAAATAAATTAATATTTTTTATCTCACAGTTTTAAGGTTAAAAAAAAACAAACAAAATAAAATGGGACCAAGAATTGATCCCTGTGGAACACCTGAGCATCTTTTAAAATGAACTGTCGCGATTCAAACGGTTTGGAAAATCACAAAAATACTGTTCAACGAAATCTTATAGAATCTTAATTCACTGCAAAGTCTTCCTAAGAAAGACCTTAGCCAAGTATTCTTTTTTAAAGATTAAGTGAATCTTGTGGGGTGTATTGTAAATAGTGTCCGACCGAAACATGATTTTCAGCCGAAACCGAAACCGTAACCGAACATTCGGCCTCGGTCCTTTCTTAGAGAAGTTGAAATTGATTATATAAATTTTTTCTCGTCCGAAGTCACTTGACGAGAAAATAAACAAATTAAAAAATACAACTCACGGACCAAGAACTCACGCGAAGTTAAAGTTAAGTAAGACTCAATGCAATCCCGCCCTGCACCAGAGTTGATTTTGATCACTCCTCAATCTTTGGAGTAGATTTCCCTTCCAACAGTTTGAGACTATATACTCCCAAAAAAACAATTTTCCGATATCGGCCGGCACCATCACGATAACAACCGATGGGTCAGCACTCGAACGAAAAGTGGAAGTTTATCTTTTTGATTAATCTTAATTTAGAACTCTCCTTCCATGTTTTACCACGATCGCGAGATCGCTGTTGTATAGTAACATTTCTGGAAATTTCTGGACCGACAGTCAAGCTGCCATAAAATCTACATCTAAGCTTGTCAAGGAACGCCGCGTAGTCCTTAAGGAGACCTCTACGGGCTTCCAGGACCTAGGGAAATCCACGGAAACTGCAGAGCAGAATAGCTTACCTGTGAAGAAACCTCACAATATATTGACATACCATTGGCTGCGGTCAAAGTAAGCATACAAAATAAATACATCAACCATCTTGCAACATCACCAGACAACCTGGAACCTCCTTAACAAACAGAGAACCAGAAGGCTACTAAATCTCCTCAATGAATGTCCGGTCATAGCAATATCAAGACATAGAAAGCTATGTTCCCCATGTTCTTCACAGCTTTGCCCCAACTTGCTAAAGCAAACCCAAAAGACCTCGCTCAGTTCATTTGAAAAGCAAACTAGTTCTCTCCACCTTCTCCTTATTCACCGTCCGGAAGGTGACTCACTTATTCCCCAATATAGGCAGATAAATTAATCCACATAACCTTCGCGGTATCACTATGGGCACAAATTGCTGTGTGCCGATTTTTTGCCGAAACCGAAACAGAATGCTCGGTCGGTCATTAATTGTAAAACATGTCTGAAGGTATAAACAAGATAACAAACAACCACAAGCACACGATCATGGCGTCAGCTCAGTTGTTTGATCTCCGAGTTTCAGTTTCCCGAAAGGATACTTTACCAGACAGGTGCACATAAATGTATGTATGAACAAAAGTAAACTAAATTCTCACCGAATTGATGCAGGCTTACAGTATGTGCTACAAAATTCGGTACAAAGATAAACATCTCCAGCAAAATTTCAGAAAATTTAAAAATTAAATGCACCATGGAATTACGTGTTGATGCGTAGGTTTCCGGAAAAACGAAAAAAATGTTTCGAAACAAATTAAATCTAACCGACCATTCCCAAGAATTTAGACTTTAAAGTCCATTCAGTTGTCCCTTTACGATTTTTTTAAGAAGATTCGGTAAACTGCACCCTTTCCGCTTCTCAAAAGAGAAACACAAATCGGCGAAAAGCGGTTGTTCAATTTCTTAGCAGCTTTGAAATTTAAAACACTTATGCAGCTTAAGTTTTTCTTGTAATTTATTTTCGAAAATAATTCAAAAACTAAACTGTTTTGTTCAGAAAAGACTTTCTCCTCTTAATATTTATCTTATAGAATAATCGGCATCTTTTTTACATTCTCGATAAGACTTAGCTGTCTCCTTCCATTCGTTTGATTATCGTAATCTGACAACCAAAAGAATGAAACCCAGACCCATATTTCAGGCATACCCTCCGCTATCATTACATGCAATTGAAGTTAAATGCAAATACTCTTATCGGGGCGTTCCAAATTTCCACTGTCAAGGTTAAGTTCTTACCTACTTAACTATATTTATTCTTTTCCTAACCAAACAGGACCTAAATAAACTCGGAAATATCAAATCAACTGTCAAACAATTTACCCTACTGACCGTTTAATGATAAAAATCTCTAGAAACAAACGTCAAACATAAACTGCATATCAGACTGTGTAAACACACTACACACGAAATTTGTGTGTGCACACGAAACGCACCGCATTATATCTGTCAATTAAGGACCTCTTCACATGTTGACAATTTTGTTTGTCTTTTTTTTAAAAAAGGTTTTCATCAAAATGAGAGGGGGAACACCTTTCTTGAAATATTTAGCGTTTTCCCATTAAACGGGTAAACAGAAAATTGGAAAAAATTTCAAAAACTCGTTTGACAGGAGAAAGCAAATAAAACGAGGGGGAATAAAAAGGATCTCGGTTTCATGTAAAAGACCCTTAATGCGATCAAACTGCAACAATGCTTGTAGTATTATGAAACCCAATCTACTTGGGGTTCATTTTTTTTATAATAACGTAGGATCTCTCGATGTGCGATATATCGGCGACATTCAAGTAGGAGTAGGTTAAAGAAATTCAATACCATCCAGCTGATGGACATGCGGCTTGGTTTCGTTCGCCCTTTTGTATACAGAATCCTCTCTCGCTGTTGCCACTTGAGACCAGTAATTATAAGAGGATAGTATTACTCTACTGCACTAGTTTTCAAAAAAATACTAATGTGACACATGTTTTCCTCTCGCATACTGTATTCGGGTCTTGTCAGTTGTTTTTCAGGTTATCAATTATTTGTAGTTGTGTAGTGTGCGTGTGATTCTCAAGTATGGCGCTCTCACATCCGTTTCAAATTCAAATTGCAGATTGCTTGCTTGAAATAACACCAACGGAAGCAAGAACCGCATAATAAAGCCAACCAAGATAAAAATGAAAACAAAAAAAAAGTGTTTCAACAAACTCCTCGGCTCCAAGATATGATGGAGTTTATTTCCGATTCTGAGCACGTTTCAATTATTATTAAAATTTTTTTTTCTTTCTCGCCTACACACCACAGGGTGTAAAATAATGGGTACGTTACGTACGCGCGACTTTTGTCGCCTTATCAGTGGGCGGAAATCATACTGACCTTACAGCTAGTACCGATTTCTTCAAGTCTCTCTGAAGACTTTATTTGATTCATTTTGGTTTTTTTGGTCATTGTTTGTTTGTATCAAGTAAAATCTGACATCATTATAACATCAAGTTCTCTGTCAAAGATCAAAATAGTTTAGTTCATCATCATAACCGCACAAGACTTTTTTTTTATTCCCTTTGTTTGAATACTTTTAAGGGCCAATTACTGTCAGAATTTTGATTTAAAAAGTTGAAAATAAAATTTCAAATGTTGCCAAAACACCACATCTGTGTTGACTTTTATACCATGTCAAGATCAGGGGTTGATTAAAGGCATTTTTGACTCATACTCTACTCGTAAACCACTTGTCACATTTAAATAGTTATTTTATTTTTATCATCATCTTGCTTGCCTACACTGGATATTTAAGACTTAATGATCCACTAAACTTTGACCCTAATCATGACTTTTCTCTTTTTTTTTTTTTAATTGAACCGAAAATAAATGTGTTTTATTTAAATTATATATAAATTACAAGCTCTTTGAATTTGAATTTCCACTTATCCAAACATCATGAGGGTTGAATATAGAATTTCCCGACATGTAAAAGTTGAAAAAAAAAAATGGAAATAGAAATGGGGGGCCATTACAAATGTCTCATTGGTCTAGTATGGACGGGTGTTGTTATGTGTAACCAGATATTATTGTAAACATATATATTTTCTTTTTCTGTCTTTAATTTAAGAATTGTTTTCTTTTGATAACAGGAAAAAAACACATACCACATTGGATAAGAGTATCGGTTTCCGGTTGTTGTTTTGTTTTTTTTTTTGTGTTTTGTAAATTTATAAAAGAATATGGGATGCATGATAAAGAAATGTGTGTTACAATGTAGAAGTAGTTCGTCATTGAGGGATCTAATAGAACTTCAAAATATGATACAAGAAAAAAAAAACAGCAAAGCTTGTGTGAACGAAACATGTAATTATAGCCAGTTTTCTAAAGTCCTTTTTTTATCCGACAAAATAAAGATTAATATGCCGATGAATTTAAAATTTTCTTATTCAAAAGGCCTCTTAAAAATCAATATCAACTATTTTAGGATTAAAGATGTGACTGTGCCGTCCAATAAAATTTCTTAAAATATTATTTTTTCTTCATTTGAATCCTATGCAAATTTTTCTTATCCCTTTTTCGCGAAATACAACTTTCTATCTCGTTTCTATCTCATTAGCGATACTTCGAAAATGAGTTCTTTCTAAGTTTGTCTAAAAAATGTTTTAATCAATTTGCAAGCAAATCTCTTGGCACTAAAAAAAAAACCAACCAAGCGCATGCGAAACTCGTGTAAGCCCTGATATGTGCAGATGTTGTATCATTATTTAAGAAAGGTTCTGCTACTGAAATGTGCAACTATAGGCCTATATCACTTCTCTCCGTCTTTAGCAAAGTCTTTGAAAACTTGTGAATTTCTTGAATAAAACTAAGTTCTTTAACCCAAAACAATTTGGCTTTCAGAGAGTTAAATCAACTGAAGATGCACTCCTGCAGTTCTATGCCCAAATCATGTCTAACCTCGACGAGAAAAAGACTATGGCTGGCCTTTTTATTGATATAACTAAGGCCTTTGATATGGTCAACCACAACATTTTGCTGAGAAAACTAAAAAAAGGCCGGTTTTCGTGGTTTCATGCTTGATTGGTTTGGGTCTTTCCGTAGGAATAGGTCGCAAAGGGTGAAGATAGATGAGATCAGGAGCCAAACTAAGTTCTTCAACCTGGGTGTACCTCAAGGCTCTGTTTTGGGGCCAATTTTGTTTCTCATCTACATAAATTCACTATTTACACTTAATTTTAAAGGCTCACCTGCTTTTTATAGGTTTCTCTTATGGTTTGAAAAGTCCTGCCTGGATCTTGTTTGTGATATTAATTGGGATCTTAATTTATTGAGAAACTGGTTTGGGGAACACAATTTGGCTATAAGCTCTAAAACAAAGATAATGTTCTTCAGTCTGTCGTCCTTTCAAAATGTAGAAGCGAAAGTCTCTTATCATGCACCAGAGTGCCAAAAATACAGACTCTCTAATTGCATTTGTGCGTCCAATCCATGTTCTCCCACATTTTATAACAACTTGAGCTGCAGTGGTAACTGTTTCTTAGATTCTAGAATGAGTTAAACACTTTGCAAATATAACTGATATTTTTCTACAAAAAGCCGATGGTTACGATGTTTTAATCGGAACGAAAACTCTCTTAACAAACTTATTACGTCCATCCAACTTGACCCCGATGGTAAGACTGAAAATTAAAATTGCCCGAGGAAGCTCCTCACACATTTCCAGCTTTACTCCAAAATTGCTGGTGCTGCTTAAGACGATTCACGGAAAGAATTCATATGGCTTTGTGGGTGAACTATTTACATTGCAACGTGCAGCGTAGAAGTCTACAAAATGTTCGAGCAAATCCTTAGAAGCGTGACACTTCAACTATTCAAATGATGAATTTCAAACTGTTCCTTCCTGGATTAAAACCCGATCTCTACATGCTCTCGGAGTCAGCACATGAGGCACACATACAAAAGGTATAGTTAGGTCCTGGTTCAAAAAGTTCGGATCTATAGCGCACATCGGACGAACCCCATTTGTTAAGAATAAAATACTTCAAAGATTGAAGCCCGATTTAAAGCCGTTTTCACATCACTCACTATCTCCAACACGCTGCTTTCACTTGGTTAGATCGGACTTACCTACAGCATTGTTTTCAAATCGCTTTATGCGGCCGTGGCAGTGTTTTGTCTATTCTGATATTCTGATGTGAACGTATCACATGCTGGTACCATTCTATCTTTTCGACCGCCTCACAAACGATGGAGAATCTTTTTTTCGAACCTTAAATCTCATCTGCTGTCTTGTGTACATTCGGTTTCCTATAAAAGAATCGGTCAGACTAATCTTTTGAAGAGCATGATTTGGGTACATCGGGTTAGTTACTTGGGTCTTAGTTGCATGGACAAACCGCAAAAGCATCGATTATCTATAATAAGAGTGCTCTTAGGCAATTGCGAGTCGAACACACGCACAAAGGGTTCCGTTCCACCATCCAATATTTAGAACAATAGATATTTTTAATTTTTCATAGCCTTCTTTTCGACGTTTTCTAAATTGATTTTAAATAACTCATAGCCGACTTCTAGGCGTGAAAATGAGAAACAAACTCCCTTTATTTTTAATTTAATATTATTTTAAGGGTTCCATACCAAAATGATCCAACGGATTACGCGTTTAAGGCACACAAAGATATTCAACCTTTACGTTCATCAACGAATTCCGAACGATTTTCACCCGGTTTGAGATGAATTTTTCGCATCACTTTGACAAAGAAAAAAATTCAGAATCATAGATCCATACAATTCTGCAGTTTGTCGACATATTTGATATATTCTTTCAACTTTGTAATTTTGGCTGGCCTCCTCGAACATATTTATGTGCGATGCTATGAGAAATATTAAAAGAAAGAAATCTAGTGTCGCGTACTCTTTGGAGGCGCAGAACCCGTCGTCTGAGATTCAACTCTAACTTGGCTACTTTCTTATTATTTATTGTTATAGCGGCCATATTACTACCTAAACATTGCAAGTGTACCTATCACGACTCAGAAAATCTAGCCCTGTGACAGACAGACGAGCGTACCGCGGAGCCTTAGTTAAAGGGTTCTATTGTCACCCTGTGGGTACGGAACCCTAAAAGTTTTTAAGTGCGAGGCTTATAATCGACATGGCTTCGAAAAACAGCAATTCAAAGGGCATCGGCATCGCCTTGAGTTTCCGTTTCCTTTCTAAATTTTTGCCTTGAATTACTAAGAGCCGTCAATTTCACTTTTATTTGCGTAACGCAGTAGCTAAGTTAGGGTTTTTTTCGGTTCCATTTCTAGCCTATTCATATCAACTCTTCACGGGCAATTTACTGCAAGTGTTTTCATCGAACTGGAACGCATAGAAAGTGTATCGTACCAAAAAATAAATAAAAAAATGTTATTAGTGGTACCAAAATGTTGACCCTCGTTTGTTTTTTTTTTTTGTTAAATAGTATAAACTTCAATCACACCTCATCTTCGAGTGGATACGATCATTTAAAGTATGGACATCCTTCAAGTTCATGCTCAATGGCCATGCTCCATTAATTATTTACCAAATTAAAGACTTCGATAGATAAGAATCGCTCAATGCGGCGCCGACCCTTAATGGTCTTCCTATAAATTTTCTTCTCAAAGCAAACATTAATAAATCTTTTGAAAAACCATCGCCGTTGTCATCCTATTAAAATCAAACTGCATTTGAAGGATGAGGGTCTTAATGTCGATTTATAACACAACACTCGCACCCATACGCACACACTTTACTCCCTCATCAGAAAATTTATTCGGATTCCGCAAGGAAGCAGAATTTTTCAATTCGCACATTGAAATTTTATTTATCCACAATAAAAAGGGGGAATATAATTATTTTTTTTTTTTCGATGATTAGCCACCACCCTCTTACGTCATCAAGTCCATTCGAAAAACTAAGAAAAATTCAAACCAGCCACAATCAGTCAATTGAGTTTCTGTCGTCATCTGACGTTTATCCGCTTGAATAAATTTGGTCCCCAGTTTTCGCGTAAAAAATTAACATTTCAAGCGTTGTTTCATCAAAATTCTTGTCTTCGTACAATGATTTTTTTTTACAACAAATAGAAAACAAAAACAAAAAGGCCATTAAAATAATGTCACTCTGGGTTTGTTGTTACCCAGTTGATGAATGACTCTGGGGCATTTTTATGGAACAATGTGCGTAGAGGGTACCCTAGCATCACAAAAACAGAAACAAGTATTTTTTTTTGTGTTTTGTTGGTTGTTGTCTAAAAAATTCAAATTTCGAAATTCTAAAATGTGTTCTCGCGCGCACACACACATGTTGTGTCATTAACATTTTTTTGTTGTTGTTTTTGTTTTGTTGTTTCTCAATCGATGTTCCGGGGCAGAGAAGAGACGAATCTAAATTAGGTCTTACAAAGACCATGATTCGAGATCAGAGTCGTTTTAGGGTTCTTCTTTGAGATGGCACCGACCGACGACGACGAAGATCGTGGGTATGGAGCATCGTCAGAATCATGGATGCAGCTACCACCAAATAAATAACGACTAAACGATTTTATTTGGCAGATATTAACGCCCTCATTAGTTCCACATGGGTCCGTAGTCGCGGTCGCACCAGTGCTCGCTCATTCCAGCGTGTGACTAGGCGACTGGTTAGACAGTAAATGGCAGTCTTTGACCGATGCGCGGAAGAGGCGTACATCGTATGTCGGATAGGGAAAAAAAAATAACTGACACACATATAATTAACCAGCAGAAGAAATTAATTAATCAGTAATGTGTCCAAACATGAGTTTCATTTTTAATATGAGGCCATTGGTCAGTGGTGACGAGCCATGGGCTTATGAGCTCGGTTAACGCGAATATAGAATGGGTTGGAACTCTCATTAAACCACACACAAACTAGAACTAAATTAATGCCAAATTGACAACCACCTATTAGGCACTAATGAGGTGAGGACATTCATAAAAAAAAAACTATTTATCTATGCAACAAAATTTTTTTGTTGAGTTTCACATGAGATACGAGCACGCATAATGGATCATAAATGCTGTGGTCGTTATTAAATTTGCGTATTTTTGCTTTAGCTTGATTGATGATGGGCGATTAAAATTAATATTTTCGATTCGATTTTGTCATCTAACACTAATTTAAAAATATGTTCACAAAGGTTGCGCTTGTATAGTTTGGGCTTCTGTCAGGGCTAATTTGCAATTTAATTTGATTTATTTTAAAATTAAATGTGTGGGTGCTAAACGCGATACTTTATGCATGTTTTATGCTAAAAAACCAAAGCGGAATATCTCACTTAATTATGCTTTTGAAAGGGGTGGAAGAGTGCATACATCGCGAAAGCACTTAGAAATTAAATTCGTGAATTGCATCGGTTGGAAAACAATGATTTTTTTAGAACATTTGGACATATGTTCTCTGGATGAGTTTAATTTTTTCTTTACCTGTACCGACGCATTTTGATCCTGACAAAAAATTAAAAGAACTGTCGAACTCTAAAAAAAAATCAGCATACATCGGTAGACCCGAAATTCTTCCCGCCGAGCCATGAGCTACCTTCAAAATCACTCCCTGCAAATCCCAAAAAACGTTGGCTATTTAAATCCACTTTTTAGACTTCTTTTTGCTCTCTGGTATGTGGTAGCAGATCCAGCAGCGGTGCATGAGTCAACACATTAAGTTCAACCAACTCCGCGTATTTTCCAGACACCTATTTGAATGGAAAAACCTTTTCCAATTGCGAAAAGCTCAAAGAACAGATATCAATGATTGAAATTGAAGCAACATGAACCACAGAAAAAATCATAAAAAATTAAATACGAAGCCTGACCAGAAACGAATAAAATACTGCGAATTAAGCGAGTGAAAATAAATCTCTATCCATGAAGCAAACGAAACCAAAAGCGCGAGCAAATCTTTTTTTCTTTTTTAACAGATTGAAAAACTGTTCAGGTCATCATGGAAGAAAGTTCTTACTGAAAGAAAAGTCAAGAAAATTGGAAAAAATTCTGAAAACTTAACGACTATTTTACCTTTGCGCGTTTGACAGTTCGCGTGTTTAATGAATGAGAATTTCGCACACACCTGTTTTTTTTTTTCTTATTACAAAAAACAATTATGTTCAGTTTGGAATAAGTGGAAATATTGAGCTGAGGAATTTGTTAAATATTTAAAATGCCAAACTTTCCTTTTTACGCCGCTTTATGGCCATTTGTTTATAAGAGTGACACCTTTTTATGCAATGCGTCTTATCAGAGTGCGTAGAAACAAAGTATAAGTGTAACAGGAGGTGAAATTATTACAGACGCCAAAGCCAATAATGTTCAAATATGGAAAATAGACGCGAAGTATTTTTCAAGGTGCATTTACACATTTACAAAAAAAAAAAACAAATTGATGAACTAAGAATGGGAATAGGAATATCTTCATTAACCTTAAATGTTACTCCGCAATGATAGATGAAAACGTTTTGACAAAAATTACAATTATCAAATCCAAATAATATTTCCCAGTGTTTAAGAAACCACAGAAAAGCTTCAGAAGTCCAGATTATGCAACTGATGAACATAAATACGAATACGGAAATTCACCATTACATGCTGGGGCAAGGTGATAATGGTTTAGGTGAGGAGGGTAAAGTGCAATGATGATACTCCGGGTAACGCCAACAGCTTGGAAATATTATAGGTAAACCAAAACACAGATTGGTTTCAACTAATGAGAGAAAAGCATCTGTCAAAAACATAGACTTCAAAATACATGCAAAGCTTCAAGCAAGCGGATAAACAAAGATTCGTCGAATATGTCTTCAGCCTCATGAGATTTTATCCTTAAGACATGTTAGGCTCCCGAAAGAGCTTGAGCGTCATATATTAGAATACCTTAATATTTAGGCTCTAAAGTTATGATGTTTATGCAACGAAGTTATATAAAATTTACGGCGTGTTTAACGGCTCATCGAAAGTTTACTACATGCCAAATGGTACTAAGTATTTATCATAGTTAATCGAAATTTCTTACATCGAAAAAACATTTACTGAACTCGCATACAAGCCAACGTTCGGACAGGATAAAGTCTGCTGAGTCAGCTGAGTAAATAATAAAAATGAAGAGCATTGGACCAAAGTGACTCTCCTGCGGTACACTCGAACTGGTTATGAAAAAGTTAAAAGATGAATAAAGAACAGAATTTCAACGATCTTTGAGGCAATTTTCAAACCAGTTTATAAAATGTACCTCATTTTCAATTCTGGGCTGAAAGTTTTAAAAGAATTTTCGATAAAATTTTGTCGATTTTTCTACTGAAGTCGGTGAAAAATAAATCTTCTTCGTTAAAACTTTAAACAGTCATACTGTTCACCGAGTTCATCCATAAAATGAAAACAAGACATCATAGAAATAATACTGAGTCTTTATTTTGTCAAATTTCCTATCTATCTTTTTATTTAAAAAATTTTAAATTCAGCAGTTCAATGCACCTCAACGATCAGGCATGTCATTAGACTCATTCTAATGGTCACAAGCGTTTATTTAAAATTCAAATGAATTTGTTCGTTTCCCTTGACACAGTCATAAGCTCGTTATAATTCCGGTTTAATTACTTTTCCAAACAACGGCAGCATTAAACTGTCACCTCGTCTCTTTAGACACTAAAATGTCACTTCAAGTTTTTCGTTTTAAAAAAGCCGTTACAGATTTTATTTCAACAAAATGCAGCCCCATCGCCACATCCAACCAGTTTGTTTGAACAATTAACCAATGATATGAGAAATTTCAAAATTCCAACTAAAGCAAAAATTACAAACAAACTCTGTTCCAAATTTTCTTTTCATGCACATCGTAAAATCTACACCGAACCAAAATCAGTTGTCACTTGAAGAACTCAAAAAAATATCAACGAGTTTTTGAATGAAAAGATCCCACAGAAGTCTCCAAAATTTAAGAAAACAAAAACGAACACACCTCAGCGCTAAACTGAAAGATAAATATTCATTAACTAGATATCATGAATATTTTAGACAATTAACCGGCTACCAAACAATTTATGACAGCTATTAAAGTTCTTTTATGTCAGAAACAAAAGAGAAACAGTTTCAAGGCGTCATCGTTTTCGATTGGACTGGAATTCATGGAGCGGAGCATTATGCGTTTAGGCTTTAAGAACGCCCATAAAATCTGGTTCAGTCGCGCGTTCTTCGGTCCCTTTTGTTTCAATCAAGTGTTAATATGAAGGCCAAGATCGACTTTGACACACATGCATCAAGTGTATTTCAGTTCCCGAGTGAAGTAGAACTCGGGAACTGAAATCAGATACATGCCAATGCAGATTCTGTATCTAGATATAAAATATCTATCTTGTCATGACAGAGAGTGCAGTCCCTTTCAGTTCGATGCGCTGTCATAGTCGATTGACATTTGTGTGTATGCATATGTTTATGCTCATTAAGGGTCTCGTTGTGGCATCATCTTAACACAAAACCCCATCTATCGGCGTTTGGCATCTGAATCTGAATTGGTTTGTTTGCGTATAGCTCAGGTTTTTCTTCCCATGTTCTTCGTACGAGAGATATTGGAGATGACAATCTCTATCCTTTCGCATGGCGCAGTTAATGTTAATAGATAATAATTCAATGGGATTGATGCAAATTCCCTGCAAGGGATTGCATTGCATTTGACTTGGTTGGTTGCCTATTTAAGATCTTAATCTTGGTGGACAGTCAGGCACAATGCCTGTACTCGAATGAGCGGCGGACAAAGTGTGTGCTTGTCTGCTGCGGTGGGCACAATGACTATCGAGTATGGATGGAATGAAGGTACAACTTTGAGCTTGTCAAACCATCAACGGGGCTGAAATTCAAAACACGCACGCATACTATCTTGAAGGCGCTTTTGACATGCTATTGTTGGACCACACCAAAGGCATAAATTTACGGATGGCCTATTCTAATCAATTGATTTTCAGCTACGTTAAAATTATGCAAAATTTAACAACATAAAGGGTTTTTCAATAAGAGCGCTACAAAAGTTTTTTTTTTAAATAAAACAAAAACGGTTTTGGATATCAATGAAATTGATTATTCCTGTGAAAGTACGTTCGATCCCATTATGTATGGAATTCGATTTATTTAGCATGGCCACCACGGGCACGCTTCCAGAAGTCCCGACGCTGAAACCAATTTTCGACGGTTTTCAAGCATAAATCGGCCGATACTGCTGCAATTTCACGTTCGATATTCGTACGAAGTTCATCAATCGTCGCTGGCTTGTTGGCATAGACCATAGACTTGACATAGCCCCACAGGAAATCTAACGGCGTCAAATCGCCTGACCGAGGCGGCCAAGCGACTGGACCATTTCGTGAGATAACACGTTCTGCAAACTTGGTTTCCAATAAATCGATTGTGACATTCGCTGTGTGGCTTGTGGCGCCGTCCTGTTGGAACCACGTGTCCTCCAAGTCCATATAAGCCAATTGGGGCCAAAAATATTCGGTTATCATTGAACGGTAGCGATCCCCATTCACAGTAACGTACTGGTCTTGATCATCACGGAAGAAGGACGGCTCAATGACGCCGCCGGCCCATAAACCACACCAAACCATAATTTTTTCGGGATGCAATGATGAATCATGGAGTACGTGTGGATTGCTGCCTGACCAATACCGCATATTTTGTTTATTGACGGATCCATTCAGCCAGAAATGAGCCTCATCGCTAAAGATGATTTTTCGATCAAGTGGTCAAGCGGCTTCAGTCCTTGCGTCAATTTAATCTTGTAAGGATGAAGGCCAAGATCTTTTCGCAAAATTCGCCACAACGACGTCACAGAGTTGCCCAACGCTTGAGAACGGCGTGTATGAGACTCATTTGGGCTTTCTGCAACTGAAGCCTCAGCGGCAGCAATATTCTCGACACTACGGGCACTTCTTTGTCTCACTGGCACGGGAACATTTTGTATTGTGCCTGTGGATTCAATTTCAATTGTTGATCTGCTGAGACGATAATGAGGACCATAAATTGGACGGAGCGCTCTTAACGTTGAGGCCACTGACTCCGAATTTCGGTAGTAAATTTTAATAATTTCGACTCGTTGTTGGCTCGCATACTGAAGAGAAATGTCAAAAGAGCGGCAAGAAATATGGCGTCGTTTGCTGTCCCTGTCGCTCTATTTTTGTAGCGTCCCTGGTGAAAAATCCGTTAGTTCTGTAAAGCCATAAAGGACAATTATTTTTGAAGCTTGTCTTTCTAGTCGAAGAATGAAAAAAAAACTATCTCACAGTTCCAGTATGTCTCTCGTAATAAAACACTTCAAAGAAAAGGAACTCTGCCTTAAAGTACTCCAGACGAAATCTTTAAAGGCTTTTACCGACTATCGAATTAGAACAAGTGTTTCGAGGTTGAAATATCGACAATTTTCTCCTGTTCAAGACCCCAGCTTGGCACGCCATAGACGACGACGTCTTCTTTAGCAAATGTTTGCTGGAATAAAATCGAATCTGGGACAAAAAACTTCCTTTCAAACAATAAGAATGACTCAGTAAAAAGCTTTCAATTCCAACTTAATCATCGGGTCATCGACCGCTGGAGGATTTGAGCCCGAACAAAAAAGCTTTCCATCCTTCACAGTCTAGGCTTATTGGCTTACGGAGGTTCAGTTTTCCACTTCTGATGTGGATCTATTGGCTGTGACTCGAAGACGCTCTCAGTCTCTTTTAAATCTCTGCTGTAAATGTTGCCGAGTGATTTTAGTCGGCAGACGAAACTGTATACCCGACAGAGACTTTTTCTTTTGAAGGTCTCTAAAATCTGTTCCTGTCTTGCTAATCCAAAATCAGTCTTCATAAAGAAGAACCGCGGTATCATCGATATCCCAGACTGAATCATCGTTGAATCTCTTTCAAGGGGTTGTTTTTGGAATTTAATATTTGTATCGAAAAAGATAAACGGATAGCGGATGGAAGCTTGTATTTAATTTCATCGAAAACCAGTGTGCTAGCGATGAGAGGGAAATATCGGTTCGAACTGAAGTGTATCAGTTATCCAAAGATTCCAAATCCGGGCATAGTTTTGAGCTCTGGGCGATGCATGCTGTAACATACAGTACAGTCCAATCTGGTTTTACTTTTGAATTGTTTCTTTCCTTTATGTAAACATTTGAGATTGAGTGTCAGTTTGTAATTGGTCTCGTGCGAACGTGAAAAATATTGATATAAGTGATTTAAAAAGAAAATTTGGACGAGCAAAAAAATGCAAACAGAAAATATGTCTACTAAGGTAGGTTTATAAAATCGTTTATTCTTGTACTATACAATAATTAGAAACAACAACTGCCAACAATTGCCGCTTTCAACAATGGCAGGCTCATGAAAGACATTGCTGTCGAGTTTGGTGTTGTGACCTCAACAATTTCACGAATACTGTCCCGATTTCGAAAAGATGGCGCTGTCAATCGAAAAGTTGACAAGATCGTGAAATTGTGAAGCAAGTTAAAGTCGATCCCCTTAAGACTACAGTTGAAGTAACAGACTACGTCAATGAACATCTTGACCTTAGTGTAGGCGTACACACTGTAAGGCGACGACTTAGGGAGTCAGAACTCTTTGTAAGGCGCCCAGCAAAGAAACCTTTCATCAGCGCGATCAATAAAAAAAAGCGGCTGGACTTTGCGAAGCGCCACATGCATTGGACGAGCGACAAATGGGCTAAAGTCTTATGGAGTGACGAGAGCAAGTTTAACATCTTCTCGTCAGACGGTATTCGCTATGTTCGAAGACCTCCGGGACAAAGATATTGTCCCAGATATCAAGTTCCAACCATCAAACATGGGTGTGGGGGTTAGCAATCTAAAAGGTTCTTCAAAACACATTTCTAGTAAAACTTGATTTAAGGTTCATTCTTTCGTAAAGGAGTTGGTCAGTTGTTTGAAATAGGCGGTCGGATGAATGCCGAAATGTATCGAGAAATATTAAAAGATCACATGCTTCCACATTTAAGGTCAAATATGCCTGAAGACAGCTTATTTCAACATGACAATGACCCAAAATGTTAATGTTCTTGCATGGCCGCCGCAATCTCCTGATCTCAATCCCATAGAAAATTTATGGGACATCGTAGATCGTGAGATAAGGAAGGGGAAGACGACCAATCGCATTAAGCTATTGGAAAGAATAAAGTCCGAATGGGAAAAAATCTCACCGGACCTACTAATTTCCTTGGTAGACTCAATGCCCTCAAGATTGAGGGCCGTTATTGCCAACAAAGCTAATGCGACTAACTATTTTAGTTATTTATTATATTAAGAAAAATTAATAAATTGGTTAATTTTGTATTTTTTTAAGCATTTGCATTTATTTTTTTGCTCGCTCTCAAACTTACATTTTTAAACATATTAGCACAATAAATTTTGTCTAATTAGAATTTGAAAATTTCAACTTTTTGTAGTAAATCAAATGCAATTTTCGAGATTCGGTGCAAAATTTCGAGAGAATTTGCGTAAGGTAGCATCACACTTTTTCGTTTGCATTTTTTTTTTTGCGGCTTTGGAAACCATGAATTGGTTGGGGACATGGTCTTTGCCGGGATTTGAAGCGGTGTGAAAATGTAGCCTTCTATCGATTTACTGAGTCGGAGATCACGCAGCTATCTGCCATAAGCTTATAAACCATCTGTTGACTATTTTAATGGTCCAAAACAACTTCTGCAACATTTTATGAAATAAAACTTAAAAGCCTTCGAAAATGTTTAAAAATACTTCATTTTAAATTTGTGCCTTTATTATTTTCTTCTCAAATATAGAATTCGATATAAGACAACAAATTAAACTCCAAATTTAGAATTCGTTCAAATTAAAGTAATTTTCAGTAATTATAATAAAATGGCTTCTCCTTTTGATGATCCCATCACAACAAAGTCTGCATCGAGTCCTTCACAGCAAATCACATTAATTTGTTAAATCCTTGTTCGAATAAATTGAGTGAATGTCAATATGTTCTTCAAAAAAACAAAAATAAAAAAAAAATGTCACTTAAATTTATTTATCCTTCCACTAAATCCGAACAAATGTAATTTGATTTTGTTTCTCATGAACCCTTTTCTAAAAAATCAACTCTTATAAAATTACAGAAACTCTTGAAAATACAGCAAAAAAATAGAAAAAAAAGGCGAACAATAACAATAATAGAAACAATTCCGAACATTGCTTAAGAATCGTTCCATGACAACATAAATCCGAACAAAAGAGGACCATAGCCACATATTCTCCTCTGTCGTCTGTCGTCTCTGTTAAGTGTCCACTTCTATTTACAATACTCATAGTTTGCCATTTTCTACCTCTCGTTCTTGTATAGTCCTTTATGTCCAACCAGTGTGTAAAAGCACACAGAGTTGAGTATTTAGGACACGAATTCTCTCAACATATCCTCTTGACAAAAAGGAACAAAACAGAAAAAAAAGCAAAGGATTTTACTAAAAACGAACTCTAGAGTTCTCTACGTTCTATTATATTTGAGAATACGTACGTGTGCTGTGTCCACTGGATTTTATATTTAACAAAATATATGTATACACACTGCAATAATAATGCAGTAAATCGCAGACAATGGAAAACTCAATAAAACCAGACTGGAATAGAGATATATTTGAGGATGTGAGCACTTTTCAAACACGAAAAATAGTTCACATTCCACATTTTCCCTGAGTGGATGTATTCTTTTTTTCTTTTTTTTTGTGAAAACCAAAAGTTAAATAATAAAAGCAAAACCTTATTTGTGGAGCTTCGACGATGACATTGCGCAAACACAAAAAAAGGGGTCCATCTACACAGTTGAGGTTGGTTTAGTGATGCCAAGTTTCGGTTTAACTTCTCTTCATCGTCTCTTGACCCAGCACTTGAGAGTAATAAGAACATTTCATTTCATTTTCATTTAATTTTTTATTCTTTCAATTCAACTTAAATTTAATTTACAAATAACTCATTACAAACTTAGTCGAAAGAAGATAATCATTCTGTAACTAATAACATAAGCTAGTGTTGAATGATTGACATTATTACAAATGAAGTTAATGTGGGGTAAATATTACATAAAGAAGCGTAAGCGAATAAGAATATAATTTTTACAATGCAAAATGACTTTCCAGATTAAAAAGGTTGATAAAGTGATAATAGAATTTTTAATACACACATCGAAAAACAGATTCAATATTTACATAATCGATACCGAATAACCAATTTTTTACTTTTTTTAAAAATGAATTGAAGTTGTATGTTTGTCTTATCACAGTAGGTAGCTTATTGAAAAATCTAGGACCAGTAATGGAAAAAAAATGAGAAAATTTAGTTTTATGTGCTGCAGGGACAATTACCAAGGCTTGACTATTAACGCGTAAGCTGTAATAATTCGATGTTCTGTTCAAAATGTTACCACTGTGTTTAAAGTTTCCGTAAGGACTTTGAATACGTAAAGGTGTCTTAAGGGAAGAATATGTAGCTCTTTAAATAACGGCCAACATGGAGTACAACGATTTTTACCACAAATTTTTCTAATTAAACATTTTTGAGATTTAAATAATGGAACAAAAGTGTTGTCATAAGCACCTCCCCAACTCGTAATACCATATTGTATTTTAGAGTTTGCAAGTGCATAATAAATGATAGTTAAAACTTATTATTCGCTAACAGATTCAATTTTAAAACACTTTTCTGAACATCCAAGATTATCATTATAGTTAGCAAAATCACAGCTATGAACTGGTAAAAAAAATCTCTTACACACATTTGAATGAAATATAACGTTGAAATCAAAACGATCACTACCCATCATATTAAACGCCGTTAGCTTGGTCTTGTCGCTGACAACTAACTCATGCAAGAAAAACCATTCCCTTAGCTTATGGAGGTCTTCATTTATACTCGCAATGCAGTTAAATACATTATTTTCTAGATACGCGAAAGCTTTATCATCTGCGAATGCTGCGGGTTGACCATTGAAAGATTAGTTGAACAAAGAGTTGATAAAAATCAGAAACAACAAAGGACCAAGTACAGATCCCTGTGGGACTCCATTCTTGATAGTGAGACAGTTGCTCAAGTTTCCATTTATTTTTACTTTTTGCTTCCTGTCTTTAAAATAAGAAGTTAACCAGTCCAATATAGCTCCTCTTAAACCTGAATTAAACAATTTGTCCAAGAGCAACTTGTGGTCTACTAGATCAAAAGCTTTCGACATATCAATGAAGAGTGCCATAGAAGGTTTCGAACGATTATATTCTTCATACAATTGAGAACATAATGTAAGAATCGCATCTTCCGTGGATTTTTTTGATCTGAAACCAAACTGATTTTTCGAAAAAAAAACTCTGATTTTCCAAAAAAGAAATCATGCGGGACTTTAAAAGTTTCTCAAGGAGTTTAGAAAAAGTTGGAAGTAACGACATGGGCCGATTGTTTTTCATATCCCTGCGATTTTCTTTCTTAAAAGAGGTATAACCTCAGTACACTTTAATGACTGCGGAAAATAACCCTTATTAAAACTCTGATTAAATAAGTAGCATAGAATGTCAGCTATATTTAAAGCAATTTTTTTTAAAAGTACGATGGTAATACCGTCGCTTGTACACGAATTTTTACTTTTTTGTGACATTATTCGCTTGAATATTTCTTCAGAAGTAATCGGTATAAAGAAAAAGTTACTGGGTTGTACCTTATCAGAAATCAATGAGTATGAATTACAGTCACAGGCATTATCTTGTTTTGTGGAAGGTTAAAATTTTCAGAAACTCATTTAAAGCGTTTGCTATATTACCAGACTCAGATAAAGTAGACCCATTTACTTCTTCTTCATCAACAGTTCTCGATTCCTTTTTACTATCGCCTTTCGCATTTAGCATCCTTTGAGTATAATGCTTATTGCGCGAGTCGATTATTTCTTTCTTAATGTCTTTACATAATCTATCATAATAACTTTTAAGCCTCAAAGTATTTGGTTGTTTTTTGCACTTTAATGAAAGTTTCCTTTTTTTCTTTATTTAATTTAACAGGTGCATTGTCATCCAAGGTTTTAAAGGCTTCAATTTTCTATTCCTAGAATTAGGTAGAAACTGAGTTGTGCAGTTATTAATATGTTTCTTTAAAATCTTAAGGAATGTGTCGTATGCAGCTGAAGGACTTTCTTCCAAATAGACAGATTCCCAGAATTCGAATTTAAAACATTGATTAAGCATGGCATAGTTCGTCCTTGCAATTTGACGTTGTAGGCTGTCTTTATTAGTGGGGTTAGTGACTTGATTGGTGCTTAAAATTAACATATGATGATCCGTAACTCTGCAATCATAAACATTAGAATAAAATAGTAAATTCTTCCAGACACAATGAACGAGAAAAAAAAATCCACATTTTTGCCATTGTTCACCAAAAAGTCTCCATAATAATAATAATAATTTGCCATTAATTTGTGGCCATTATGACGAGTAATTTAGTAAAAGAATTTTTTGGGGTGCAAGTCTGCAAGTTATCTGCAAGCCCACTCGACAAATACGTGGCAAGTGTCACCGAAGCTAAGGAAACAAATAGATTCAACAGCAAAAGCCGCCTTTTGTAGCAATTTGAGCAAAAGGGGGATAACTATAAATACCAATTTCATTTGAATTGATCGCTGGTAATGCGTTTATGCCAGATGATATCTGCTAACACCCCTACTCGTATATTTTTGGTTTTTTTTGTCTTTCAGCCTTCATAATGCAAGGACAACCCTGCGGCCACTTCATTTTCTCTCTATGTGACACATAATCATCTGTTCAACCCTCAATGGTCGTCTACTTTTCTTTTTTCAGGACTATCATTGTGTGGGTTCTGTGCTTTTTTGGGGCATTTCACTTTGCCCATGTCTATGTGTGTATGCCTCCTCCCACATATAAATTGATTGTTGGTTATTACAAGGGATTTGCAAACACCAGGCCAAGATTCTGGAGAATACTATATTTTTTTGCACACAAGACAAATAACAACAACAACAACAAAGTATAATTCCACCATTGCAAATTGATTTCACGCAAAATGAAAATTATTGGGATTATATTTTCCCTTCAATCGATTTTAGCTTCTGCACTCTAAGCTGAGCGAATCAGTATTTATTTTGGTTCTTCTTTTTTTACGAAAATGGTTTTTTGTTCCCCCCTGAATTTTCCATTTGTATCTGCTTTAATAATTCACAAATACTAAGGCGAAAGTAGAAAACGAACATTTGGAATAAAAAATATTTACGGTAGCTTTGTGTTTAATCCAAAAAAAAAAAAAGAAAAAATGCAAAATCATATTTTTATCTCGTGTGCTGCTGATAATAATTTTTGCGAGTGAATTTGGAATCAGAAGTAACGATTGGATTTTGCAGGAATTTACGACTTCATACGAGTTTCCATTTTAAGATTACATCTGATAAATTCTTAAGTCATCAACAATAAAAAATGTGCCTTGAACAGAAAGAAACTACCTCACCTTCAATCTCGATCCTTGAATGTCATTCGACGCATGAGTTTTGTGGATAAAGGAGATCTACTCGAGCTTATTCGTAACTTGATTTTGACGTCCAAAATTATGCTGGACTAGGGTTCTTTTAGTCTTTTCCTGTGATGATGACGAAATTGCATTTGACAAGTGCATTTGACACTAACCATCCTTCTTTCTAATGTCTACGAAACGCTGATAAATCTGTCTTTTTAGTGGACTACAGTGTGGCATTCGTTTCGAAAGATACACTGGCGAAACGGCTGGTCAGGCCGTTCATTTTAAGCTGTAGTGGACGGTTTCAAATTTGCATATTTTTTTTTAAGAAATAACTTAATTGCTAGCAGCATTCAATTCCATGGTTTGACTGAATTCACCTCTGCCAAATGATGGCATCAAGATAGTAACCATAAGTGTTCTGTCAAACCTAAAAACTCACAAGGCTCCGGGCTTAGACGATGTAAGAAACTTTTACCTAAAGATTGTAAGATTGGGTACATTCACAGTGCTTGGAAGGTAACTAATATTACACCTATCTTGAAGCCCAGTAAGAATGCTGCTTCCCCCTTCAACTAAAGGCTTACTAAGTTCGTTAAGCAATTGCTTCGGGAAACTAATCAAAAATCGAATTATTTCTTATAAAGACTCTAAAAACGTGTAAAAAACAATTCGGCTTCAGGCGTTTTAACAGCGTCTTCCACCAAGTGCAAGCATTCGACACTGCCTGGCACAATGGGCTGCTTCACTAGATGCTCGATCTAAAATTCCGATTTACCTTGTAAGAATAATTCAACCCTTCTTATATTCTCGATGTTTTATATAAGCAACGTCCTTTCAGGCATTTTTTACATTCCAGATGGAGTTCCTCAAGGTTCAGTGCTAAGTCCTGATCTTTTCAATGATTACACATCTGATTTCCCTCACCCGAGAAACTGTGATTTTGCGCTTTTTTCAGATGAAACCAGTATCTTTTAGTCAGATTACTTGTAGAAGAAAAGCTTGTTTACTTCCAAGCAACAGACTTTTAGTAGACGGTACCCAGATTTAGTGGAAATCGAAAGCAAAATATTTTGGGGTTTATTTGGACAAGCGCTAAATCTTCAATCTTCATACACAAGAAGTCGTTAATAACGTCACGATTGAATCCCTTAATCCTTTAATCAACAAATATCAAAGTTCGGCGACGAAAATAAATTACTGATTTTCAAGGAAATTTAACAGGCTATTATGTTTTAAGGATCTCCCCTGCGCCAAGACGTATTAACATTATTTATTTAAACACATATTTACTTACTTATCTATTTATTTTTTTATTTATCTGCTTATTTATTTATTTACTTATTGCTTTTTACTTGAAATTATTTTCTATTTCTCTCAGCAACATTTCTGAATCCTTTTCTCTCTTACCATGGGCAATTCAAATTTGATGAAGGTTTTTCTGGTGGCTCTTTCCTTCAAAATGATTATTCTGTGATATTTATTTAGTTGTAAGGTAAATAAACCAAATCTCCATTCAAAAAATGTTTTTTCTAAATCCACAAGTCAATATATGTTTATAAATCGTGGTGTGCCACAGGGCTCCATATCGCGTCCGACTCTCTTTTTTCAATTTTCATTAACGATATCTTGTATGCTACCAATCCAATCTTTCACTTATGCCATATCCCTTGTTCAATAGTTGCACATTTGTGCAAGGAGTCTGAGTTGGCTAGAACATTCTACAGAAGATAAGCATCGCAAAGGACCTCCAACCACCTCTCAAAGCTGTCAAAAGAAATGCCAAAAATCAAAGGCAGTATTCAGCGGATGGTGCATAACGAATTTCACATGATCGATGTGTCATGTGGAAACGTTGGGTACCCAGGATATTTACCGACTTACTGACGAACAAAAGGCGAAATGAATTGACATTTCTAGAGCAAGTCTTGAGGTAGTTGTTAAGCTGACGCGGAATGAATTTTTGCAGACTTTAACCTTCTAAATGTTCGTCTTCATTGGCACCGAAGGAATGCCCGTAAGTATACATTTCATGAAAAAAGGAGCCGCTATTACGGGTTCTTACTTCGTAGACCAAATTTTAATTCCAGTAACTAGTGCAGGACACTTTCGTTATATGACGAACTTCCTCTTCATTTCTGTAGTGTCTTCAAAAATCGTAGGGTATCCCCAGACAGCTTTCCAACTGGAAAGTAGCCGATTATTATGTCTGAAGCGTGATGAAACCTTTGCGACTTAAAGTTAATCTGTGGTGCATGAATGTGTGCGACTCCTGTGCAGCACTGGGTACTGTATTCAGATCGATTTCTTTGTGGAGATTGCTGGTGGCTCAGAGATGACTCTCTCCACTTCTTCATGTCAAATACTATACTTCCTGCATAGCCCCGTAAAGGTGGTGTTACTGAATAGTTTTTGCTCTAGGTGTTCCCATTTTTCCTTTTTCTCCAGTTTTAAGAACTCCCAATGCGTGGACAAGTGAAGTGTCGTGGCCATTTATAGTAGCTGATGACTTTATTTAAAAGTGCATAAATCTGACCAAATTCAGCTGTCAATCTGACAGGAAATGGTGAACTTCAATCGATAATTCTTTATTTTTTTTTTTTAACTAAACTCATACTCCTTGTGCCAAAACAATGAGCATTATCGAATTAATCCAAGCCACGTCCACGTCAGACTTACTTATACAAGGTTCATAACATTTCCCTGACACTGTTTGGACGTTAGCTCTGCGAAAACAATAGAGCCTCCGTTGTGTAGACGAATCTCAACCTTTTCATCTCAGTTTCAGTGGATTCCATATTTATTTTCCTTCTTCTTTTTTTTCGTTTGCTTTCCTGGACAAGTCTCATGTTGCTGCGTGGGCAGAGCAGCACGTTGCTTTTGTGCGCTCGTTGAGGGCACACTCTGTTGGCCAAATGGGTATGATACGAACATAATAATGATTAGAAAAAAAAACAGAAAAACAGAAACCATTACAGATTGTTGGGGTGGTGGTTTATTTAATAAAAGTTATAATGACATACCATGCAGGCATTTTTGTTTTCTTTGCCCAAAGAAAAGGAGTAGAGTATTGCAGAAGAGGGACCAGCAAAGCAAACAGCGATTTCCGCGTGGGGGCAGTAGCAAAGATTCCATCCGTTCGTTTCAAATTTATTCATTACTTCCATGCCATTGGCACCATACACAACCAAGTCGGATTTTATTTCCACGTCTTGTTTTGCGCAGTGTGCTAGTAAAATGCTCCGTCAAGTGGCACCACTTGATCGTTCTTTATACAACTTGAGTACACAAATTAAAAATGAAGATACGCTGAGAAGGAGGCCTCGTAGGAGTGGGAATGAATGAATGTACTGAACAACCACTCTAGAGATTCTAAAGTGGATATCATGGGAAGGAGAGGGTAGTGAAATGATTAAGACGCGCGCGTACGCGATCAAACGATTGTTCAGTCAATGTTTACCTTCGTTTTTTTTTTCATTCATTCAAGTGATCTCAAATTTAGGCATGGAGTGTGTACTTAAAATGAATCAACCTTCACAAATGGTCAAAACCGAGATTTTGCTAATTAAGTAGCGTGTGCAGGCATTTGCTTTACCACGAAGTTGACTGCGATTGAAATCTGTTTTGATTTTGGAATTGGAGGAATGTGGAAAAAAAGGGCTTCTGTTATTCCAAACGCGACTTGTTTCTTTAGCTATGCGAAATCTCGTGGAAGCCTTTTGTGACCTAGTGAATGAAAGTTGTTTCGAGATTCGGGAAATTCAATTACACGTTGCCTGGCAATTTTCTGGAATGAATTTAAGGTCATTCACGTTTATAGGTGTGACCAATTTTTGGTTCTTGGTGGTTCTCATTCTCATGTCAATTCAAAGCCGAATTAGTCTTGTTTCCTTGCATTGCAGAAATGACGAAATCTGTCAAATTGGTGTTCAATTTTTTTCTTTCCTATTTTGGGACAAGGCGGCCCAAAATGTATCAACTGATCGAAAGATGCTTTAACTTTTTTAAAACACTGACAACAGTCAGCTATGTTTTGATATTTATGAAGCGAAAAGACGCATAATAATTGGCGACAACCTATGGAACGGAATACTCGTGACTAAATTAAAAAAAAAAAACATTTTTTTATGAAACGCGATGAAATTTTTACTTCAATCTTATGTTCAAAATCTGTCGAATCTTCGCGTTTAATGAGCATTCTTAAGGTTTGTGGTTGAATTTCGTAAACAATGAATCACAAGTCGAGGGGAATTTTTGACACTGTCCTGCTCGAAAACGGTGTTGTCGTAAGTCAACATCGTTTGGTAATGCAATCTCACTCGTGTCATCAGCATCATTTAGAAAAAAAACATGGTCCAATGACCCGGCCAGCCGAAAAACCGCGCCAAACTATCACTCCTTGTGAATGGAGAGATTGTTTCTCTTTTTCTAATGGAATTTGAGAGCACCAGATGCAACATGTTTGTTTGTTTACACATCCAGTCAAATGAAAATAAACCTTCCCAATCAGAAACGTTTTGCATCAAAAATAAATCATGATCTTTTTCATTTCCTTCCAACGCCCGTGATCTGCTATTCTTGTACCAATTGGATCTTTAAAGAATGCAGACCAAGAGCTCTGTCCAAAGTGGTTGCGATTGGACCCACTCTTTATGATGGGTTTTCGAGCCATTTTTTCAGCTGCCCTTCGCCGACGCACACTTATAGATTCTTAACCTGACCAAACTTTCCGTTTTAATTTCATCATCAATTGTGCGAAAGTGTGTCGGTCCATATAAAATAACCTCCTGGAATTCGTTTGTCGAACGACATGCGATGACAGCGATGAAAATAACAAGGACTCATGAGTCACAGCTAAGTTCCCAATCAAAATTGGTGAACCGCAGGCGAGTCTACTTAGTCCCTTGCTATTCATTGCTGTCTTTGATTATTTGCTTGAGGAAAAGTGACGGATTCCAAAGTGGCTTAGTTATTATGTTCTGACCATGCAGCCAGCACTTGATTTGTGGGTGGATGGAATCCAAAATCACTTGTGAAGCAATTTGTAATGACGTCATTATGGCTAGAAAACTCTGCTGAAACTGCTTTAACTTAAAAATGCCCCCTAGTGTAGTTGAGGAACAAGATCATTGAGCGAATGTCGATAGAACTTAATACGAATTCCGTGCGAGTTAATGAATGGTTTGCAACAATCTTCGATTAATGAAAGCAATTCAAGATAAATTGTATAATAAGGCAGTTGTAACTAGATCGGAAGATCACTAATAGCAAGAAATAACTATAAAACGGTGATTAAAAACAAAAAATATGTGAAGTCCCGTGAATACTACCTTCTAATCTTGGATAATAAAGACATAATTGGTGTGGAACTACTGCGCATAATAAACAAAGCGTTAGCTGAGGAGAATTCCCGTAAAATATAAAACAATCTGTGATAGTTCAGGTACAAAAAAAAACACTTAAACCTCTGATAAGTTGCGACCTTTAAACTTCCTACCAACACAAGAGAACATTTTTGAAAAGGTTGTCGCTGAGCAGCTTATTGACTACCTTGAAAAAAATAGGATCCTATGTGAAGAACAATCATGCTTTTTGCGTGGTAGATCATGTGAAACTGCTCTTGTGAATGGAAAAGTGCTATTGATGATCGGGAAGCAATATGTGCAGATTTTTAGTCTTCCAGAGAGCCTTTGAAACTGCCGACCATAATATATTAATAAGAATTAGAAACGCGGTGTTGAAAAGATTTAAATCATTTTTCAAGAACAGGCAGCTAAAAAAAAAAACAAAATAGGATCAATTGAATCAATACCGAAATTTGTTAGATTGGGAGTTCCACAAGGCTCAATACTTGGTGTTGTACTGTTTCTTAATATATATAAATGATGTTGGAAATTTTTTCTGACACTGTAAAGTTATACTCTTCGCTGACGATACTCTAATATATATTTCCGGTACCAACGTGTTTGAAATAAAAGAAAAATTAGAAGAAGGCCTGAGAAATCTACTAAATTGGTTAAATAGTAAAAAATATAAAAGTATGGTACTAAGGGGGTATTCTAGTCTAGAGGCATGAATTTCATGAAATTTTCGAAGTGTCATAAAAAAAGGCAATTTATATTCTTATCATCCATTTTTTTTAATTAGTTATTTATTAACATAACAAGAATACAGAAAAAAAGATCAAAATAACCAAAAAAGTTGAAAATTTCGAAAATTAGCAGTTGATGAAGTGGGGGTCTCAAAAAATTGGCGCGTAACCATACCCACCAAAAACAAAAAAGACTATTAATCTGGAATAATGTCGCAATGTCTGGAATTACGGAAAAGTTGAAAAGATTTTTTTTTCACACAATGGCGACTGCCTGAAAAAAAAAATTTTTGTTCCACTTTTTTTTACTGTTTCGAATTTAAAAAAAAAAAAGTAATAGAAATTTGGGGACGGGGATAGTTCCAGACATAGACAAGTCTATAAAGAGGACCCTCTTCATCGATTTCAGGTAAATCGATTCAGTAGAACCTGAGAAATCATGGGTATTGTTTTGAAAAAGAAAGTTTCGAGCAAAAGGCGGTTAAAGTTTCGCGTAAAGTTTTTCGCAGTCAAAGTCATGAAATGATATTGAAAACCTACATTTATTCAATCCGTCATTCCTGCTTCATACATCGGACCTTCCTCGACTTCGAAAAAACTATTTTCCGCGTTTCTCTCTACATATTGAGAAGTTCTCCGCCTCCTTTGATGCGTTGGATGCTCCTATCTCAGAGCGGTCAATCCGGGCGTTGTCTCGTGCAAATGAATGAGCTTCCGGGCCAATTTTCATTCCCATTAGCTCCATCATTTTTAAAATAGGAATGAAGCGTTCATATTTCACAATACTTTTATTTCACTCACAGCAAATATGTACGTCCACGTGGTTTTAAGGTTAGAATTCAACTGTTAGCAGCTGGACGTAAGTGAGCACTAAAGTAAGTTAAATTTTAATAAACACGCAGGCTATATCTGCTCTTAAATTAGTTAAAAAGTTAACTTTCTCAGAAGAATGAGGAAAAAAAAATATATATCTGGCCACTTTTTCCACTCCGATTGAGACACCTCCAAAACATGGTTTTTGAACGCTTCAACAGCATGTTCTGGCAACGAAAATCGTTGACCATGCATTTTTTTCTTGATGTGCTGGTTTGAGCCGATGTGTTAGACCTCGCATTGTCATGGTGAACAATGATTCGTCTTCTCTTGTTCGTTTTTCGAATTTCTCCGAAGACTTCAGGCAAAGAAATTGTGGTGTACCACTCAGAATTGACCACCCTAAGTTGCTCAAGCGGAACAGTCGCTACATGACCAGTTTTCCCAAAGAAGCAGGCGACCATTTGCTTCGAAGTGCTTCTTCCACGAACAACTATTTTTGGATTTGGCTTGTCTTCAAAGACCCACACGGTCGATTGTTTTTTTGTTTCGGGCTCATGCGCAAAGATCCATGATTCGTCACCTGTGACAATCTTATAAACGTCTTTTGAAGCACCGCAAACGTATTTTTTTAACATTTCATTGCACCAATCGACACGAGCCTTTTTTTGAGCAATTGTCAAATTCTGAGGGATCCAACGAGAACAAACCATTTTTTACCGCCAGGTGTTTATGCAATATCGAATGTATGCTGGTGGGAGAAATGCACAGGGATGCTTCTATCTCACGGTATATCACATGACAATCTTGCCAAAAGTGCCACCAGATCGTCTGCTTCCTTAATGTTAAAAAAATCGATCGTACGAATAGAAGGACGTGGAACACTTGGATAAAACAAAGGCAACAACCTCATCCCAAAAGGTCAATGTTATTAGAAAACTTAACAATATAAAAAATTCATTGACAATTGCCGTGATAAAAGTTGACGAAATTTGGGTGCCTCACCGACAAACACACGTCATTATCACACTAGTTTGTGTATTTTATTATTCTTCCGCCAGAATTGACAAACTTTTCCCTCACATTGAATGGACAAAATTAGCACAAAGACTTGCTCTTTTTTTGCAAATTTGGCAAACTTTCAATAGATATGTAAATGTACATAAGCCTCTTCCGTCAATTAACCCCAAATGGGTGGTATTCTTCTCAGGCGTCTCGTTAGGGACGAAAGTTGTCGACATTTCTATAAATTATCAAAACACAATATCAAAAAGTTTCTATTTGACTCCCTTAACACAGATCAAAGGGAATCAACTGCTTAACTTATCCCATTCAAGAAGACCCAATTTCCAATCCATTCCCGCATACATATGAATGAAGAACATTTTGTCCAGAATGGATCTCTAAATTGTCAAATTTGGCACACAACAATTACGAAATTCATCATCGATGTGTAAGGTTCCCAATTCACAGAGTTATCGTCTGTATCGTCTGTGAATTTACCTTTCGGTTAGCCATACAAATAATAATAAATAATTGCCATTCATTGTCCCCCCCAATTTGTTCGCCTTTTGGGTCACTCAATAGACAGAGAAAGACACACGAACTCGTGTACACCTTTTGACGTAATTGCTAACAAATTGTAAGCATCTTCAAAAAGCCATCGACCATCTCTTGCCTGAGATAAATGGTAATCAATTTTCTTTGAGCCACATACCCATACAGAGAGTTGCATGACTATTAGAATATTGGAAGGGAATAGATTGATAGGTGCAACTTTCACTCCCAAGGTGCTGACTCCGACAACACCTCCAGCCGGAGGGAGACACTCTGGAGAATGTGTCTGTAGAGACGCTACTTTCTAAGGATAAACATTTTGACATTCAAACACAATTTCAAAGCTAACAAAGAATCGAGTAATAGACGCACAATACATTTACGATTCGTTTTATTATTATTATTATAGTTGATTATCCGCCCCGGTGATGCCAAATCATTTGTATTCATATTGAACTGTCTAACATTTGAAGAGTTTATGTCAAATCAGGTGTTTTCCGAATTTCAAGATACCCCATTGTTATTTAAATGCACTTCAATGGCTGCACCATTGATTACATTAGCATTTCAAGGTGATCAAAATTCAAGCTGGCTCAATAAAATGCAAACCAAACTGGTTGCATTTAGGTTGATTATAAGCATTTGACTTCTTGGCCTCCATAAATGACAGTTCGTCGGACTTTCCACCGAGAGAGTGTGACAATAATGGCGCGTGGATAATTTATTTTACTTGTTCACTGTCCATTCGAGTGACACCATGTGACACTGGTATTTAATTATGTTCCACTAATAATGACCGCTTGAGAGATGAGCCATGCTAAGTAAAATCCATTCTATTAGAGACTCAATTGTGATGGACAGATATGGGATAAATGTGAGCGATGCCCTCCAACCAAGTGACATGCTGAAGAAGCTGCTTATGGAATAAGTTCCGGTAACACCAAAAACTCGTCAAATGCAGGCGCTTCCTTGGGACTTAAGGGCTGTCAGCGCGAGGGATGGTTTTATTTACTTTTTTTTGCTTCGTTTTTCCATTTTTCTTCACTTCCTCATAGTCTGGTGAATAAATGGATAGCAAGAGCAAAGTGTTTCGAGTTCGAGGACTTTTAACGTTCTCCTTCTATTTTGATTGATGAAAGATAAACACGTTATGGTAGAGTGAGGCGGTGGAGAAGTGGTTTTTGGTGGTGATGCCATCATCATCATCATCAACAGCAGCAGCAGCCATCCAAATGTGTATCTCTTCCAAAAAAACAATACATAAAGAAGAAGACGAAACCCGGCTCAACAATCTGAAAATGTAATGATGATTAATTGCTTGGAGCTATGGTCTTTCTGCACCGTACACGTCGATTATAAGAAACTCAATTATTGTTTTTTTTTTTTTTTTGAACTTCTTTTCTTTCCGCTTTGCGCCCAACCGTTTCCCATTTCTTGAAAAACCAATCTTTTCTATATTTTTCTGGATCCAATAGGTGACGGAGTTAATTGTTTTTTTTTTGTCTCTGGGGGAATCCCAATTTATGGATGGTCGTGAAATAAACCAAAAAAAAAACAAAAAGGAAAAGGAATTTCTAATCAAATCAAATCCAGAACTTGTAACCCTCATAACAGTTCTCATTCATATTTACATATATGCACCCTAATGAGTGACTAAACTACAAAAATTCACACAACGAAGAAACCGCAAAGATCAATCAAAGTGATGTGCTTGACTGATGTAGCACGAAAATTTTGGCGTCAATGAGTCAAGGCTTTGCTGATGATGTTGGCTCAAGTGTTGGTCAATTTTGAAATTCTTAAGGGGCACTCATGATTTGTTGTACAGTGAGGATATATTTTGAAGAGTGTAATTGAGATATAGCCACTTGGTGGTTTTTTGCAACTTAAATTTGAGATTTTAGAAAATTATACAATCTGCGAGACGCTTTAAGGATTTTGGTTATTTTTTACTTTCAACAAGTCTCTAACACCTTGCTCTTGGGATACAATACCTACCTAGCTTCTGTTATTCCAGCCCAAAGTTCGTTCTTATTTTTAAAATGTTGCTGGTCATTTTTACCTTAACATCATTCCACAAATTTTCAAGTGGGTTAAGGTCGGGACTCTGCGGCGGCCAATCCAAAACAGGGATGTTTACTTGCCAAAACCAATCTTTCACTATTTTGGCGGTGTGCTTAGGGTCATTGTCCTGCATGAATATCCAATTAACTGGCATAAACTCGAAAGTGTAGGGATCCATCGCATTTTTCAATATATCCAAATATTGAAATTTGTCCATTTTTCCTTCTATTTTAACAATAGGCCCCTGGTTCATGCCAGAAAAAAACACCCCAGACCATAACACTGCCGCCACCAAGTTTAATCGTCTTCTGAATGTATTCAGAGCTTGGCTTTACTTCAGTTTCATCACTCCACATTACCCGTTTCCAGAACTGTAGGTCCTTATTCTGGTGGTCTCTTTCGAAACTCAGGCGTTTTTGAATATTTTTTTTGACAGGACTGGCTTTTTCCTACTTACACGTCTAAATAGCTGGGCATCGTTTATTCTCTTTGGGACTAATCGGCTCGATACGTTAACACTAAATTCTTCTTTTATTTCATTTCCAATTCGCCGAGATTACTTAAAAGCATCCTTCTTGCATTTTCGGACAATGCCTCGATCCTTGGCTTCGGTTTTTTTTGTTTTCATTTAAATGAACCACGTCTTTCTCCACCAATTTAATTGCATTATAAACCATTTTCCTCGAACTGCCTATTATTATCAGCTGGCTTTTTACCGTCTTTGTACAACTTGCATATAATTTTTCTTTTTTCTACAGTTCAATGTACACGTCTTCCAATTTCAGCCCTTAAAATGTATTTTCCACAGAGCGAACGGAAAGGGCTGCTTTGAAAAACACGCTTCAATATTTTTCAATGATTTCTGCTTCAAAAAAAAAAGATAACCCTTCCATTTTTACGGAAGACATTTAAATCAAATAAATGCTTGACAATAGGCCATCCATCTTTGGTTTCGGACACTCTTTTACGAAATCCTGGGCCAACAATGATCTCCATCATTGAATTATTCGCATAGCATCGTTATTTAAAGTAACCCACAACAATATAACCAACAATGTAAAAATCAAAGTTCCGTATCGACCAAACAACTGAATGATTACCCTATTTTTGAACTTTATATGAAATAAATCAATTTTTAAAATTCTTGAGTGGCACTTTTAGCCCCAAATTGGTTCGCTCAAGTCAAAAAAATCCATTTCATTTCACTTATATCGGAAAAAAAAGCCGCCGAGTGCTTGTCGAACATGCACACGAAGGGTTCCGTACTTCTACCTATTTTATTTTTTTTATTTTTTTTTAATTTTGAAATTATCCTTGCCATTCACATACTCGATGTAAAATTGTGTTGCCATTTTTTTGCATGGGGTCCCCCTTTTTTTTAAATTAATATGGTAGTGAAAATGGTAGTCTGTGAAAATTGCAACTGTTTACAAAATTGACAGCGCTTTGGCAGACGGGCGGGAGCTTTGTACTTCCGTTGACACTATTTCGGTACGAATCACCTTAAAATAGGCAAAAAATATGTAATTTCCGAGTTTTAAATGAGCGAATCTTATTTGTTTAGATGGAAATGTTAATTCCTTAAGCATACTTGTTGTAAAATTTGTGTAGTCCGAGATCTTTATGCGTGTTTCTCCTCAAGGCTATTACGACTGAAGTTCAGATGCAGAGATCTTTCCCCACGTTTTTCGAGCGTAAATCAATCTTCTTCTTACAGCTAGAATAAAATACTGAATTTGTGTCCATTTTTTTTAGCGCATACGAACTGTTAGTGTCAAAATAACATATGCTGCCAAAAGCAAAGAAACACATGACCCACCCGCCCAACACTCATTAATTTATTAAGAAAATGTGTTCGTCGACCTTGTACAGTTTTCTGTTCTGTTCACAATACTGCGTTCATTCACAGTAGACTTAACAAACGCCTGCGATGACATATGACGATGATTAAAAGATTCTTCGTCATCTAATGACTTTTGCCAAAAGTGACATAAATTTCTGCCTCAGCGAATTTCTATGCTTTATCAAAACAAAAAAGATGTTCCAAGAACAGCGCACACACCATTCAATGATCAAAGGCATCCTAATTCCCGCCTCCGCTTTCATAATATCACACGGAAGCACTTTCTTACACGCATACCGTGAAGTGTGCTTCAGCTAGATTTATGCACATCCTCGTATGCGAGCACCAAAGCGTCTCCAAAAATCCACTTGATGGATCTTCCGACATCTTACCTTTAGCGGAAAACTATCACGGAAAAAGCAAAGCCAACAACAAAAAAAAAATCAAAGTGAAAGGATAAAAAAAGAGCGCTGGAAAAAAAAATAAAAAAAAGGACTGCATGATTATAGTGCGATGAGGACGAGAAAGATGATGATGATGATGAGGATGATGATGCTGATGAAAGTGATGAGCGTAATTGCTTTTTCTGTAATTAAAACTGTTGTGAGGGTAAAGCGTGGACTATGGAAAAGTGTTTTCCAGCAAGCTGCCCTTGTCCTGATTTCCTTACCCTTGCTCTGACAGAGCAAAGTGTCACAGAAATTGAGTTAAGACAGTCATTATTCGTTTTGATTTTTTTTTTCTTCTTATTTGTCACTTGGTTGGGGTTCTATCAATCCACCAACCACAGTCACAAAACTTGAAATAAAAAATAAGAAGAAAGAACTTTGAAATTTTTCTTCATTTTGCCATGGAAAATTCCCTTTTAGTCCTTCATTCCAAACACTCATTTAAAACTTCTTTCATTTTGTATGGAAAATTCGATGTGTTTTTGTATTTAAGTTTATTTCGAGACTAGCTACTACAGCAATTTGAGAATAATCCTCCCCTGGTAACCGACCAACATCCTTTACGAGTCCCTAACGAAATTTAAAATGTATGTTACCAGCCACTCGTTTAGAAATTCGACACAAAAAAAAATAAATTAAATATAAAGCGTGCGAGAAAGACGATGAAGAAAAAAATCCAATTATCCAAGAGCACCATTTCGTCGACATAAATTACTCCGGCAGTGATGCTTAAAAACAAGAACTCCATGACGGAAACAGTTCTCCAAAAAATTCTGAACTCTGAAGCAACTCCAACGAACCATTTCACCGTCTACCCGGCAACTGGCATCGTCTCCTTTCATCATTATCCTAGTCATTCGTTCCTTTCGACTTATGATTGCTCTATGATTGCGCAAAAGGGAGCTGATAGCGCCGCCACTCCATCGTTTTACCAGACTCATCCCCTAAAAAACAAAAAAAAATATGATAACTAGAATAATATGGGGTGGGCAAACTCCAGCCCCGCCGAGACAACGCAAAAAATTAAGGCCAAACGTTGTCTGTTGAGTGGTTCACTTGAAACAACCACCGTCATCTCCAACCAGACCTAAAAAAAAAAAACAAGCACGCCGGAATATGATTATAAATTCTGTTATATTCATGGCTAAGGAAAAAGGGTACTATCCGGAAAAGCCGCAAAGGATTCGTGTGGTTATGTAAGGAAAGTGTTTGTTTTTTTTTTTCTATTCTCATGGAAAACTTAAAGAGATTTACGAATCTGCAACAGTGCCTTTGTAGTGCTGCAGTGTTCCTTTTCAAAGGTATCAAAATTATTTGCCTGTCAACGAATTCCATAAATGTTCCAAGCTTGTTAGCGTTTTCCCTTCCTGAGCAATTTCGTCTTAAACTAGGCTTACAGAACTGAGATTAAAAGATGGAAGTGCAGGTGAAGTTTCAACCTTTAAAATTATCAAAAAAGAGTTTTGCTGTTACTCCAAAATCTGAACAGCTAGCAGATTTGTGCAGTTCCTGATTTAAAACAAAATCATTTTAAGGACTTTCAAAGAAGTTTTTAACTTCAGAATCCGTGACACTGATAGTTCTAGTCAAGAAAACCGATCCTGATCTCATAGCAACTGCTAAAAAATCGTAAAATGAAACTCCTGTTAAATTACAAAAAAAAAAAAATTGTTAGGCGATATGACAAAGGTCCTTCCATGTGAGGATTGGAAAGAAATTTGCTGATTGGCTCACTCGTGAGCTAGGTTGAGTCTCATCAAAAAAAGTGTCTCTCTCTCTCTGTCTGAACTGGAAAAATTCAATTTTAGCTCACTCGAAGAGTTTTCGAAAATCAAACCCTTTCTCCAAGCATATCGGATCTAATCATTAGCAATTTAATTCGTTTACTTCATTACCAAGATTTTTTATAAGGACACTCTCTTCCAATACTTTTCTTCGATAATAGTGAATATGGCACATTCTTATTCTCCTTTATAATATATTTAAAGACTGAATTTATTGAACCGACATTTAAGGACTATGTTTTGAATGATGCAGTAAATGTTCACACATTTTTTGTTTTTAAATATTCTTATTTGAAATAATTGTACAGTGGACACATATTTTTCAAGGACACTTTTCTGCCTAGACATTCATTACTTCGAAAATGCTCCGTACTCTTAAACTTTTAGAAATTCAATGGGTAAAGAATTCTCGTGCACCCTAAACATCAACTTTAATTTTAAGCAGCAACTGCTTGCAAAATGGACACCCAATTAATGACAAGTACATTGCTTCCAAAACCAAGTCAAGATTTCCATTTCCTCACCTTTGTCAGTTCGAAAAACTTGGATTCTCAAAATCCTGCAGTAATTCAAGTTCAGCAGCTCAATCCACTTCAGTTGCAGTTTAATCTAACTTCTCGGCTGAAAATCTCACGTGGTTTCAAAAAAAGCAGAATTACGATAAATATTCTGCAAAAAAAACGGAAAATAAAGTCATCGGCTTACCGGGCCTTGTCGAATAAAATCATAGGTTTACAAGCAGGCAATTTGAGGAACCTTTCGAAATAAGTTAAAATTTATCGAAATTCTAGAATAAAATACGGATACACCCTGTACTTTCGAGTCATGCTGGATATCTAAGTTCGTTTGTGAAGATGATGTGAATTGATCTGCTGTGAAGATAAAACACTGGCAGCAGAGTGATGACAAAATTTGCACAAAAACTGCACTTGCTTATCATGACGAATTAAATACTGCGAATTGGGTGAATGCAAATAAGTCAAATGTTGGATCAATCGAAATCAAAAGACAATGGTGTTACTGTTAAAAGATGTGTGTAGATATTCAGAGTGGGTAACAAGGTGTAGATCGTGAGAGTATGTTCAAAAATGACACAAGAATCTAGGTTTTTGGAGATCCGATTTCATAAATCCTTGCAAAAGGGCTTCCTAAAGTGTAAAATGAAAAAAATTAAAGGTTTTAGTTTAAGTTTTAAGGAAATAAGGGCCAATCCAAAAGACTACTTCACAACGTTAACGTCAGGTCCTTTAATGGGTGTGGTTTAATTGAGTAATCCGTGGCTGCTTTGATTACGAAACAAAGCCTCATCTCTGAACCGGTTCATTATGTAGCACTTATTGTAGCCTCAAAGTTTGACTCGTGACATTACAATGTTTCAAATTGAAAACAATCGCTGTTGCTCAAACCAATACTTGCCGTCGTCAGTCTGCCAAATTACGTCCTCAATCAACCATCATTTGCCTCTACCTTCGGCATCCAATTATTGAATACGTTTTTATGGGAAATCAGCGAAAGACAAGAAAAAAAAAATATGCGAAAGCAAAACACAAAATTTATCCATACAATTATGAATAAATTAGAGCAGTAGCATAACGCAGGTAGCGTCATGTGGGCGTGTATTGTGCGAGTTGAAATTCTACTAAATTACACATCACAGTTCTTGCTCCTTGGTTTTATTATGTTTTTTGTGTCGTGTCGACTGTCGACCTCCCAAAAGTCTGAAGTTCTCCGAACTTTTGATGATGATAATGATATTCAATTCAGATCACGCATCGAACGTCTTCTCATCCACAAAATTATAAGCAACACGCACACACACACACACACACAGCACGGTGTGACACATGTGATGCGGGTAGAAGCTTTGCTGCCAGTTACTCGTATAGACCCACATAATACAACCCTGACATCCTTGGGATTATTCGTTCTTTTCTTTTCATGGCAAAACATAAATGGACCACGAACGAACGAACAAAAGGCGAGGCAAAACATCATGACTTGTTTGTCAATATTTACTTATACTATTGCCCTCTATATCCTTGTTGCCTATGCCGCCATTTCAATTTACGTCACCCGTGTCGGGGGTTCCAGATAACACAAAAACGAAACTACCTGTTTCTGGTTTTGTAGGCCAACAACGGATGAAAAAAAGGCGTCGAAGGACTTTGTTCAGAAATCCTTGTGATTGGATGTGATTGTCATGTCAAATAAGGGAAAATTGATGAAACTTAAACCGAAACGAAGCGATTGCAAGGCGACATACCCTTTTTAGTGCGCTCTCGATCTCTGCCGGTCTTTTTTTTTATATCCTCTTGTCAATGTCACACTAATGTCATTTGTTACAAGCAAACAACTTCCTTCAGATATTTATCAATCCACTCCATCTCTGACTGTTTCCAAAGCTTTTTCCAATCGAAAGCACAAAAATCCCAGCAGGCATGAGACACAAAAAAAAACCAGTAAGGAAATCAAAAAAGTGTAAAAATCCTTTTTTTTGTTTGGCGGGATGAAAGGAAAAATTCATGTGCGGTTTAATAAATGAGGGAATAACACGTACACGCAAAACAAGGATAAGGGGGAAAGAAAACGAGCTGCCCGAACCCATGAACGCACTCATATTTATAAGCTTACGTCACGTGCGGTAATATAAGTGCGGCAAGGTGAAGTAAACAAGGTAAACCGATTGGTGAACTTAATTGGTTTTACGGTGTCATTTCGCGTAGGTGTACTTCAAAAACCGAAACGAACCTCACACAGACGATTAATCCTTTCCTCCACTCGAATAATCCCATTACACTTGTACTTATTTCAATTTCCCAAAGACAACACGGCACAATTATTCACCCCAAACATTAGGGGTACCCACCACATTGAGTTTTGAATTTCTACACAAACACATACGCGCACATAAACATCAACCATAACCTCTTAAGAATGCCAAGGGGATGGGCCAACTCCGACCTAAATAATCAACTCAACAGAGTTCATCGTTTCCAGTGTCGTTGTAGCTGTCGTTGTCATTTCTCGTCGTCGTGAAAAGTGGAAAAAGACACTTAATATTTTGGTTTACCTTAAAAAGGCTTAAAAATACCTCAACCCCCGTTTGCTTAAAGTTTTTTTTTCTCTGTTCTGAGTTCGCATATCGGTGTTTGTCCGCCAAAAAACTAGGCTAAAGTTTTCCAATTTTGACAGCAGCAGTTTCCCACCACACGAAGAAGTTTTGACATTTATAATTGTGAACTACTTGTGATTTTCGCAAATAGTTTGCGCTGTCGTTTCTTCTAAAAAATTTTCTTCTCCAAGTGCATACTTAATTAAGGCTTATTCTAAAAAGTCTACTTTGTAAAAAAAAAAACAACCAACCCTTACCTCAAGTCCACTTTGACAACTAGCCAAGCTTCACTGCTTGCATTTTACCCACATGAACTGCAGGTCATTCCACTTCATCCTGGTACACATAAGAAACCCAAGCCAAGCCAAGAATTAAACTCCCCCACCGCAACAAAACTATTTCGGTCAAATGGCATTTAATCGACGGGGAAGATATCGGATTGAAGCTCGGGCACACAGCACAGCGCAGTGCTGCTGTTCTTTGACACCCTTTCGGATGCTTTTGCAGTGGCAATTGCAAACCCGCAAATGCCAATGCGATTCGTAACGGGTGTTGATTGCAAAGAGGGGGAGATTGTTTCAGCTTCAAAGCAGCCACTAGCATGGTGAGAATGAGAACCGACACCGAAACCGAAGACCTAGACTTTCTTGGAGGTGCTTGACATTTTAACTCGAATGGTTTGGCCCTCCACAAAGCCACTGATAAGAAGTGGGTAATTATTTTTTTTAAGAGTGGAGAGAGCTTTTTGAAGACAAAAAAAGCTTAAGGGTAGTTTTTTTTTTACAAATTATGTCCATTGGGAGGGGTGCGATGCGAGGTTGCATGTAATGCAGACCATTAGAACGATTCGATTTAAGAAAAGAACCTGTCAAGTTTGGGTTTTAAAATTCAATCAAAAACAACTTACCTTCAGCAGTGCTGGTCGATTTTGACATATCCAAAACTTCATGAACAGAGCATAGTCATAGGGTAAACAAACTGTTTTGACATTTGCAGCAATAGTTGATGGTCTTCCTTCATTGGAAGAAAACGGCGGTTGAAGCGCATCGAGAGCTCCAAAAAGTGTACGGAGATGCTTCTCTAAGTGAGGCAACGTGTCGTGATTAATTCCTTCATTTTAAAGACTTTGATTTTGATGTTAAGGACGGTCCGCATGAAGGAAAGTTAAAATTCTTCAAATACGCTGAATTGGAGGCATTGCTCAATGAGGATCTGTCCCAAATGAAAGAACAGATTGCGTCAAGCGATTGAATGCGTTGGTAATGATATCAAAACAAGGAACTTGGGTTTCGTATGATTTGAAGCCATGAAACGTTGAGCGTCTTTTTTACGCCTGTAAACAACTGGTCCAGCGGCAAAAAATAAAGGATCGGGTGATGAAAAATTTATTCAGTACAACAAACCAAAGAAAAGAAATGCATAGGGACTGCCAGTCGTGCTTCTAGTCGTTGCTCGTCGACTCGGCCGAAAATCCACCAAGTCGGTGTCATTTATTATGAACCTTTGAAACCAAATGAAACCATCACTGGGCATCTTCGATTGATGCGATTGAACCGAGGACTTCGCACAATACCAGCAGAGGCGCAAAAAGGTGATTCAACACCATGGCTACGCTCGGCCTTACGTTGTCGAACGAGTCAAAACCTTGCCGGAAACGCTCAAATGGGAAGTCCTACCCCATCCGCCATCCGATTATTACTTGTCCAATTCGATGGCACTTGGTCTGGCTGATCAGCAGTTCCGATCATATGAAGACATCAAATGATGGCTTGGTTCTTCAGAAGAACACTTTTGCCGTGACGGTATGCGAGCTCTGCCAGAAAGATTGGAAAATGATGTAGCTTTCGATGGGCATTTTAGCTTCTTAACGACCATGGGAGCTACATACATTGCCGCCCGTAAGTTTCCGGACAAACAATATTGTAACCAAATCAAATGTTTGTTGAGCCTGTATATCACTGAAATGAACAAATTTTTATCGCCTCTTCTTCTGATCGACGCTTTTAAAAATTGTCGTGTCCTCAGACCCAAAAGAGAAGCGGAACAGGACGACAAAAGTATAACCAAGAATGGATAGTCCGCTAACAACTCCATAAACCAATCGCCCAACCGTAAGTCCTTAAAGCAGATATCAGTCGCAACGTTAACAAGGCGTTTAGCTTCCGCACGCCTTCATGGTCAAGGAACCTTTGTTTCGAACTCAAAATAAAGTCAAGCGACTGGAGTAAGGGGGAAAGCAGCCTGTATATGGTTTTTTTAAATCAATTGGTCCAAAGTCTTACGGATGGACGAGTCGTCGAGCTTAAAGTTTATTTAAAAAGGAGTTTTGTCATAAATAAGCAGGAATTTAAAAAAAAATATTAAAACAACTCATTTCAATATGGGATTTTGTCCTTAAAAGGTCCTGGACTCCATTAATGCAAGATAAAAATCGGAGACGTTCTTCCATGCTTTGTATAGGATTTTGTCGATTATGAGGAATAAATAGAACCACTTGAACTTGACGAGACATTCGAAAACACTGCATGAAATCGAAAGAAAAACTTTGAAAGATCCTTTAAGTAACTTGGAGATCAATAACATTGGCCAGTGTTATTGAGTTTATTTTTTATTTCCAAAATGGCTGTATTTTTCTCCCTCGGAATCGTATGGGCCGCAGTATTATCTTTTAACGTCTTTGAATTTGAATTGTTTTAAGGGACTCCAACATATTTCCATGCCAAAATTGATTCTCAGTGAATTCATTGAGAACAGATATGAGCATTTGGAAGTATTGGCAGTCTTTACTTTCCAAGCAATTTTCCTTTTTCCGAGCCTTAAAGAAAGGACACTCGTTTCTTACATTTGGAAAAGTCAAGCTGCAGCATCAATTGTAGAACTACTTTTCGTTAAATTTTATTGAATTATAGCATTCAGTTGATCAAAAAAAAAAATGAACTGAAAGACACACCAGACTCATCTAAAAGAAGGTTAAACAACCGCAATCCTTTTATTCCAATCCCTTGAAGATATTTTCACAATGATTATTAAGAAACTAACTAGGGGTCGTTTCTGACAGCGTTATTGGATTGGAATCTTCAAAAAACCAATCGATTTCGTTTGCCCTTCTATTAAGATAAAACATAGACAACTGACGCCATCTTAAAGACGGGCGAAATAAAATACCGCGAATTGGGTGAACACAAATAAGTAAATTTTTTCTTCGCCCATGTTTGGACAACAAATATGGAGCAGCCAACACATTTACACGATATTTTAATCCTTCTGCCGCTCACTAAATACATTTTAGAGGTAATCGTGATCCTTTGAGAAAAAAAAGAAAAAAATTTGTGGCTTGTGCGGCTTGCGTATAAAATTTTGGTAGTCAACTAAAGGTCACAAAATGCAGGCTCTGCCAAAAATGAAACCTTGCATGTCCACGAGTTTTGTCAAAATTATCGATGACTTTTTTTTTTATAATTTTTTTACATCTTTTCATTATTTTTTTCTTCATAGGTACCTGCTTTCAGAGACCACTCCCGACAAATGTGATTTAATTCCATTTGCCTAACATCAAAGAATCCGTTCTCCAATGACATTTTCTGCAAATCAACAAACCTTAAAATTCCAATAATTTTTGTTTTGTTTTTTTTTTTTTGTTGTCTTTCAACTGAAACTGGCAGAGTGGATCTAAGCCTATTAGGGGCTTACAATTTTCTGACAATGATTCTGAATTTATTATTATCCCTCTCAATATTTTTTAAACATCATCAGCTCACTTCCAGCAGTCGAATGGCGACTAAAAAAATAGTAATGCTGCTTCTATTTCAAATTGGATTATGCGGATGAGAGAGAAAAAGGATCTTCGTTGAGTACTTTTTCGCCTTTTTAATATTCAAATTTTGTGTCAGTTGTGCCGCTTCTGTTGGCCGTTGTCTCGCCCCTCCCTTTTCTGGTCCGTTTGTCAACTCATCAACATTGATTGCATTCGCATAGTAGATAAGAAGGAAGGAAGAGAAGAAAAGTCGTATTAATTTGACAGTGGATGCCCCGAAATATCTTTTAAAGGATTAAAATCATCCTTTTGCATCTCATCGTGGGGACTAAAAGTATGTCTCGGCAATAGACTAACACAAAAAAAAAAAAAAAAGTGAATGACATAACCTTAAAGCAAGTTGAAAATACTACTGAAACTCTCCAACTGATGCTGCAACAAGGGAATAAATAATTTTGTAGCTCTCGCTCCACTCAAGTTGGTCCTCCTTCACTGTTACCGCAAATAGGATTTAGTGTCTGCTACAATGACCGACACAATGCTACGAAAGGGAGATGGGGTTGGGGGCAGATGAACACCGTAAAACAGTAACAATGCAAACCTTGTGTTTAGGGTATAAAAACAACGTATACGATTGAGGAAAACTGTGCTTTGCTCGAGGCGTCGTCGTGGGGTGGTTTACGGGTGATATGTTGGTGGCGTTAGGTTAATCCTTAGGAATTCATTTATCCTCCACTGCTTATTCTCTTTTATTTCAAGCGTTTTCTTTTCTTTTTGTTTATTTTTTTTCCTTTCTTTCTTGAGAAGATATGCTCTTTCTTTGGCTGACGATGTCGTCTGTTTTATTATTCATTGCGACGGCTTTTGTAAGAAGCTTATCTAGTCACAGCCAATCCAAGAAAGTTGTTACCACTGCTATGGCCACAGTGACGAGTGTTATTACTGGCTTTTGTTCTCTTGAATAGAGTGGCAAAAAAAGAGCAAATAAGTAAAACAATAAAGATGTTAAACAAAACAATAGTGCATATGTGTTTAAACTTTTAAGTAATTTTATTTTTTTTTTTTTTCTTGCAGGCTGTCTCCTTGAAGGAGTTACGCCATCGGCACCACCGGATGTCCCACCGAGGAATCCAACAATGAATCGAATGAATAATGGTCGTTTAGCTGGTAACCCAAGTGATTTGGGAGTCGAATTTGAGCCATCACGTTTGGTACGAACGCCATCGGGCAACGTTTACATTCATAACGATAATTTAAGTAAGTACAAATAATATAAATATTTAATTTTATTTATTTTTTTTTAAGTTTGATTTGAAAGAAATTTTTGGCGGGATTTTTCACAGGATTGTCTTAAAAGCATGTTAAACATGAAGTAAGCTTTAAGACTTTTACTCTGGTATTCAATCTTTTTATGGGGGAAGGGTTTTTAAACAGAAATGAAAACACGGCTTTATCATATCTCAGAGTTACTAAAAACTTCGAAAACAATTAAGTGGCTTTGGGTTGGATTGCGGAAAGAAAGTATTCCCATTAGTACTTCAACTCTAATACTACTTTACAAGCGTCTTGTCACCTACAGTCAAGGTTTTCTTCTAAGCATGCATGAAATTCAGTGAGTGACAGAAACAAGAGCTTTAGAGCGTCAAAACTATGAATTTGTTCGTCTGAGATTGATATGACAGTACTCAAAATTCGAAAAGCACACTATTGAAATGACAACCATTTAAGTTGCTTACATAACCCTCTAAGCTCGAGCCATTTACCACTGAAAACTGCAAGTGAAATTGGACCAGTTTGCTCGTAAACTCAACATTTCCTTTCCAAAAAAAAATTAAAAGGTATGAATGGTTTTATTTTTGTGAAAACCCTCCGGTTTAAGGGCACCGCAACGTGTTTCATATCGGTCATCAACAGCTGAATCACTACCGATGTTGACCCTCGCAATGAGTTGTTAGGCACACAATAGTTCTGTTTTCGATGATCTTTCATCGCATGCCAATGCGACTGCATCCTTCCATGTGCCAAATTTTCTATGCTAATACGAGACAAGATATTCTGCATTGGCAGCGGTTTTCGTATGGCTTGTGGTCGTGGATCTTAGACGGACTCGAACTTGTCCTTTTTCCACAAAACAGCCACACGATTACAAGATTTGATCGCGCCATTTTCGTCATCGCATTTGTGAATGTCAATTAAAGCAACCAGCTGTCAAGTCGAGTTCGGTGTTATGCTTTATCGACTAGGTTACAAATGCTTCCAAAAAAAGTTTTTGTATCCCAAGAGCCTAGTCTGGTGGTTCAGTTGGACTTAAATAAGGATTCAGTTCGTACTGAAAGCGCTCCACAGATTTCGCCATAAAAGACTGGGTCTGTTCCATCATTCAGTTGCAAACAAAAGGACTTACGAAATAGCGCTTATATGGCTTTCGTTTTTTAACTTATGCTCGACAATTTAAGCAACATAAAGGGTGTCCTTTCCCTTCACGCAAAATGTTATTTTATAGAAAATACAGATTTACAGAGTATACAGAATGGGGTTATGTATGGAACACCACATCGGATAAATGTTCGCCACGGCTTTGCTTGCACGAACGTACTTTCGAACGTAATTCCCTCTTAAAAGCGATTGGTTGTAGTGGGCTTGCTTGCATAGACTAAAGGCCCCAAAGAAAAAAGTTCAATGGCGGTATATCGCAAGATCTGGAAGGCCAATTCTGATCGCAAAAAAGACCGATAAAACGATAAGGAAATGACACATGCAGTAAGTGAATTGTTTCTCTGGCTGTATGGCATGTGGCACCCTCTTGTCGAAAACCACATGATGGTCACATTCATCCACTTATTGTTATTCCTACATTCATTCAACGTACTCTCTTCGCCCTGCATGATCGGCAAACTTCAGTACTTGAGTCAAATGAACTTTTTAAGTATGAAGTTTCCAGTCTTTCACTGTAGAGAGCTTCTCGAAATGTCCAATTGATGTTCCCGGACTGTTCAGCAAGACTCTTGCGAACTGCTTCCATGTTTTCTATTGAATGACTTGTGACAGGACATCCACAGATAAGTCTAAGACCACTAATTGATCCAGTCTCCCTGAATTTTTGATTATTCTCTTCATAGTTCATCACTGAGACGGCCATATTTTGAACATTAATTGCGGACTGAAGTTGGCAAACTTTCATTATTTTAAAAATATTGCTCAACAATAAAAATGCGTTGATCTTTCGCATATCGCTCCGTTTTACTAGCACCGAACTGTCCGCTGTCACGTTGTTATCTTTTTTTCCGTTGGCAACACTCTACTATAAATGGTGCAAAATTAAAAATTTACCAAAAAATGTATATTTTGTTTTTTTTTATTTGAATCTTTAAGGCTTAGTTTTGCCAAAGCTCATTTGAACACCTAGTAGAGGTGAACCTGAACCAGTTTAACAGTCCTGCAGGATTAGTTTCAATTCAGTTTAAACTCTTTTTTCTATTTGAATGTTTTTCAATTGTTGAATCCCCTTGATCTCCAAATGTTTGTTTTTTTCCATCCATCGAAATCTATGGTCACTTTTCAATCTAGCCGTTAAAAAATTCTTACAAGTCTTAGAAACTTTTCACAGGCATCGATCATTTGACATGATTTAAAGCTATTATCTCAATTTGTATTGTGGCTCGATTGCCTTCAACTGCCAATGTCAATTTACCCCAAGTGGAATATCTCTTCATTATGCCTCACTTTTTGTTCGAAGCCCATAAATTTGCATCCCCCTTTTTTTCATATAAGTATACCTATCATACTGCACACAGTCTACCAGTCCTTTTAAACGAAAAAAAAACTCCTCTCTACCGCAATGAGAATAGTGGTGCTAGTGCAATAATAAATTATCATATCCTCTCTTATATCCATTTTTTACGACCTTCTCTGGATTTATCCTTTTTACCCAACCTATTTGCATTTTTTTTTATTGCTCCTTCTCGTACACTACAATTTGGCCGCCATAAGGTGCATTAGGCTGCTTCATCGGACATTATTCATCCAGAAATTCATGCATGTACATATATACGTATATGTATATGTAAAAATATTAAAATCCCTGCCTAGAACCTGGCTAGGTTCTCTGATACACAAGGGCATTGAACAATAAAAAAAAATAAAAAAATACTCAATAAAAATAAAATGGCATATGAAATTCACAAAAATCCTTTTTTCCCTTTTGCATGGTTTTATTTAATTTTTTTCGAAGGTACTGTACACTTGAAAACAAATTGAAAAGTCAGGCAATTCAACGTTTGAACGATGCAACCATGCCCTGCATTGCCATCATCAACGGCATCATGCCCCAGCGAATATCCTTGTGGTCGTCTATGCCACTTGTTATGGAGGAATAATATTTTCCAATGAAAAACAAAAGCAAACAGCAAAAAGGACAACAGCAACAAAAAAAAAAAAAAACAGAAATATTCCCATTCACACAATATTTTCCATATTGGCATATTTTTATAAATTGCTATCCTTTTTTTTTTTGTTTGGTCCTTACGCATACTACTATTATCCGGGAAACTATACCAGTGGGATATATAAAGCTTTACTGCACACAAAAAAACAAGGACTCTATGTGTGCCTGTGTGTGTCTGTGCATTCCCTTGGCGTTGCCTCTTTTTTAGACTGAAAATATACAAAACACACACACTTTTGTAGGGAACTTGAAAAAAGCCTATAAGTATGTGGCACTTATCCAATTTAAAGCTCTCCAGCGTTCCCTTTTAGATCCTTTAAGTCCGCTCCCTTCGCTTCGCTCCGGAACTTGAAAATCCATTTTTATTCGCCGCACCAGTGGCGAACTACCCGCATTCTCTATCTAACTATAATCATGGTCCTTTCAAAAGTGTTCAGCTGCTGTTCTTGTTCCTGGCGCTTTGTGCCACCTCGATTGCTAGCTTCTACTGCTGGTGTCATTTTTTTTTTTGTTTTTGTTGGTAAATCGATAACCGCACACAATAGTCAGTCGACACACAAAAAGGTACCCATACTCTGTGGGGCTGTGTGTAGTGAATGTGTGCCAAACAATGACACGTTGGCTTTTTACGTTTAGATTTTTTTTTTTGCTCAGATGCTGGACAGCATATCCTGGTTTTGTGTCATTTTATATGACATGTGGGGTCTTGCAGAACTTTAACTTGATCTGTGTCTGCATTTTGGGTATACTCAGCATTCAGCAAAAAAAAACGAAAGCCTATGAAAAGACTGATAGTGATAGTGATGGAATGGAATGGACAGGACTACAGCTTAATTAAGGAAAAAAAAAAGTCGAAGTGACTTTAATGGAACTGAATGAGATTTTGTTCGTTAGACAGCAAATTTCTAGTCAAATGTTACTTCAGACAACTTAACAATAAGTCTAGTTTTTAAAATATTCTCTTATTCTCTCTCAATTTAACACATTTTAAGTGGTCCTTCAGCTTCTTGGTTTTTAGGGCTCTGTACTGATAGAGTATTAAGCCAACACTGTCCAGCCGTCTGTCACAGGGCTGCATCTTTGGAACCATAATTGGAAAACACTTCTATGGCCGCTAAAAGACAAATAATAAAAATGTTATAAAATTAAAAATAAAGTTGGGTCTTCGTACCAAAAACGTGTTTTCTAAAATCGAATTTTTATTTGACGCCAAAAAGTCGGCAATGATTTTGTTTCATGGGCGAATTTTAAAAGTAGTCGAAATTTAGTACATATACGCAATGTTATGAGAAATCTAAAATCAAATATAAATAAAGTGATGCATATTGTACAGTGGTACGGAACCCTTGATGTGAGAGCCAAACTCGAACTTGAACGCTTTTTATTCAAAGGCTTTAACTGTGGTGTCTCACGAGTACAATTTAATGCTCCAGTGTGACCATATTTCCATAAATATTACTTTACTTCAATGGTTTATAAACTCAACCGAATTTTGAAGGATTTGATCGTGAGCTAAAGTTTCTTCAGTGTCTTTCTTTTAATCAAAATTCCTGTCTTTCTTTTATTCGAGAGCCTGGTGGATGGCATTCGAAGACTTAGCTGGAGCATAACTGTGTTTGCTCAATGTGTTCGAGCCATTTTAATCGACGGATTCTTGCCTTCGGCTTAAGAGTTTTGATCATAGTTGCTGTAAGACAAACCGAAGTATTATCGATCGCCTACGGTGAGGCATCGTTGAATCTAAATGCGGCGATCGTTTGTGGAGCTGTCAGTTGTAATACTTTGTATCACTTGCTGTTTGACAGTTCAATTTCTTGTCGATAACACGTATTTTGTTTTATCCTTATTAATAAAAAGACATTCAGTTCCAACCTCTTTTTCAAAAGCCTTGAAAACTTCAATGAAGTCAATACTCTTTGCGTACGCCGCAATATCTTTTCAAGAATTAAGTTGTCCAGGTGCAGGTCTGCATGAATTTCGAAGTCCTTGATCTTAATTGGACAGTTCATCGCAAATTCTAGATTTTTATTTAAAACCACGAACAAATCGAGCCTAAATCAAGGTATTGACAGATGAAGGCATAAAGGTAGATCCATCTTTTCAAGACTTAAGCAGGTCATGTTAAGAGAATATGAGGAATGTTTTGTTCCTCAAGAAATCGTTTGGATAGCTAATCTAGCCGCCGGAGGTACTGTTGCTCCTCGTCTAGCAACTCTTCCGGAACGTCGCTCCACAATGGCATATCATGTCGAGGCTTTTCTGGAGTAGTCTTAGATGGATTTAAAGGATTTGATAGTTTCTTTGCATGGAAAGAATATGATTTTAATGAAAAATAAAACGCCATGCCTTAGGGTTTCCCTAAATGCTATAATTTCCACTTGGAAAATGCAACAGAAGTTTGGACGGCGAGAAGAGAGAATTAGGTTAAGTCTGTTTGAGGACACACGACTTAAGCCAAATTATAATAGCCCAGAATTATCTGTCCGAGATAGAAAGGCATAACTTATTTTCGAAGTTATGCAAAAGTCGTCGCTTTATTTACAATCGAAACGCCAAATCTATCGGTGGCATTTTAAGTTTGTGAAGGCGTCTGAAATGAAACTCATGAGTTGAAAGTCCGTCAATAACCACACCATTTCGGGTCAGTTACGTAGTCAAAGTGGCTTGCTAAGGAACATCCCGGTGGAAGCGATTAATCGGTGCAGTGTACCCCTTGAATAAAATGGCTTCATTACTGGCAATGACTTGTGACAGTGATGTCAATGAGTGTCACAATTTCTGACGATGCAGATGATGCAAAAATAAACCTATACAACGTTTTATCCAATCTAACACTTCATACAAGAAGATCGGTCAAACGTAATACACTTTACAGCTTTTGTGGCTCCAGCATGAATGGCTTTCCTTGTACACTGTCCTGAGTGTAAGGCTTTAAACTTAGAATAGCGCTAGCGCTGTATTCTAAAGGTGCTAAAATGGTTACCAATGATTCAATCCTTCTGTGGGCCATTTTCTGTTTTATTTGCTCGCTCTTCAAGAGGATAGTAATACTCTGTTACTGCGTGTAGCACAGAGCGAACGGAAGAGTTAGGAGAGAAAAAAAAGGAAGATTATGCAGTGGTTCGTGAAACTCAAGTGTATTTTGTTTCAACTTACTTCCGTGGGTGGAGCCCGAAACAAGGCGGAGGATTTTTTATATCGACCTATTAGCCTTCACTTTATTCGCAGGATTTTGTTCTTAATAAGTTTAATGTGTGAACTTTGAAAGTTTGGAAGATTTAGCTACACACCGTGCTGTCAGTGTTATGCCTTCACAGCAGAGCCATCTACACAAACCACTTTTTTGAAAACACGAATTAGGAATTAAGCCGATACAACAACCTCTACAACAATGCCACCCATTAGTCAGCTTTAACGATGAGTAAAAATTTGTTTAAAGTAGAGGAGATATGATGCCACCTTGAGGTACACCTCTGCATGTAAATCTTCTGAGATCGCCATCGGTCTTACTTCTCGGTAGAAGTTCGTATTATGACTTTTTAACCTTCTGGTCTACAAGCGCTTTAAGTCTCTTCAATGTCAAGGATAGTCCCCTTAAATTGGAGTGTTTTTTCATGCAATTATAATCTCTTAAAAAATTTTAATTCACTTCGATCGCCACATAAGATTTACACTGAAGTTTGATTCAATGTAGGCCCACGTACAAGTTGATTTCTTATAAATTTAAAATAACGCTTAATCCAAGCATAAGTAGATGTGTACGCCTTGAACTTGACATCGAATATCTATCAGCGTTATTTTTTTATTTTCTACTCCAACATGGTTGTCTTCCAGAGCAACATCTCCCATCTCATGTGACAGCTGTTCATCTTGTATCAAACAAACGACCTTATGAATGAAACATTCATACAATTTTTGAAATTAGCATAAAACAAGTGCATTGACCTAGCTAGCTAGGCATTTTGTTGTTGTTGTGTGAAATAGAAACGAGTGCTCGTAGGTACGTTTTGTTGCCGCAATGTTTAACATTTAAATCGCTTTCATTTGCATAGCAAAACAAACAAAATCAAAATGGCAAACAGACGTTACCAACTGAAAAACAAAAATTTTGAATTCTTATGCACTTATTCACTACCACAAGCAACACACTTACCCGTTCTATGTATTCCCAAAAGCTTTTCCACTAATTGAAATGAATTTCTATGCTGTTCGTTGACATTTGTTGTACTCGTACACATCTAACATCAAATTCATCCGCCAACCAAGAACTAAGGACATCCTATCCTTCTAGTTCCTGTTTGCATATTATTTTCATTATGCTTCCGCTGTAGAGTCATAGTCATAGTCTCAATGCCATCGTCCTTATTCGCGTCTACACAGGCAAAAATTACTGTCACAGACGACTCTTCCTTCGAATCAGTCAAGTAAGTTGCAATTCTATGACTGGAACGCAATATATAAAAAAAAGCGTTCATGAATATGTAGGAGTCCTCGCCTGCCCGCCCCCACACACATTATATCCGCAAAAACAAAGCTGATAAAGAAAACGGGCTCTGTGTATGTGTAAAGGAATTTAAGTCTCAATATATTATTTGCATTTAGTAGCAGAAGTACATTTGAATATTTTCTTGTTGCTGTAGTCCTTTCCTTTCCTTTTTTTGTTTTTGTTTCGTCCTTCCTAATTATGTATAATGCATGTTGGGTTTTTTTTTTTAAGTGAATAACTTCACCAATCCTTTGCGAATGTGGCGGCAAATGGATGCGGTTTAATTTTTTCCTATGCATATGCATATACATAAGGATGTATGTTTCGCACATAAAAGAAAAAAACTCGTAGAAAAGGATAAAAAAAAATAAAATTCCTTTGGAAGTAATTATTCATGCGTAGCAGCAGCAGCATACCTTTGAATGTGCAAACAAGAGATACTCTCATCCGAGCTGAGCTGAGCGAATATGCCTTAATTAACATATTTACATCTGTTTAGCATACAATGCAATTTTTCTTACAAAAATTTTCAAGTATCCCGATGGCGGTGGCGATGGCGATGGGGGCCTGGTACTACATTCCTTTATGTAATTATCCTTGTGGTATACATGCATGCATACGAGTGCATTTTGTAGCCTTGCTTTGTTTGTCCTTATTTAATCATAGACTCTTGTGAGCAGGACGAGAGTGATTTTAAATAAGGAAATGTGATTTCTTTGTAAGAAATAAACCAACACACATGAGAGAAAGAAAACAAAGCTGCTTCAAGGATTCATTTCCTTGGTGTCATTATCGAAGGAGACAAAAATAATGACAAAAATAGTGAGCGTAATACCGCAGTGCATTATGCACTCATTCCCCCAGTGCGCCGCATTCCGGCACAATGTTTATACCCACACACACACATCCTTTCACTTAACTGTGAAATAAGGATGTGGGTGTTTCGCTCGCTATGGAAATGGTAACTGCTTTTCGTTTGTGTGGCAAAATCTCCCCGGGGGACTCTTTAAGCAACTGCGATGGCTTACTTACCCCCTTCCTTACACTTGCTGAAAAGGACATTTCGGGGAGATTCTCCCACCACCCACCAAAAGCCCACTTTTGATATTTTTTTTGTTTTTTGTTTTTTGGTGAATGAAAACAAAATGCGAATTTCAAGTTGCTACGCTTCTTCCTTTTTCATCATACTGTGTGTTTTTTTTTTATTCTCTTCGTCATCCCCCTTTTTTTTACAGCTCCTTGGGGGCATGCAAGAAGTGCTGCTGAGAAACGGTCGCGGTAGAGAAGATCAAATTGTATATTTTTTTTGTGTGTGTGTGTGTATTTTGCATACATTTCGTAAAGTTTTGGTGTAAATCTCGAAAATCCGGTACTTTTTCCAAACATTTTATCTAAACGCCTTCCACACACAATCCCTGGGGGCGGTGAACGTGTTAGCTTTATGTTTCTTTCTTTGGTTTTCTTTTCGTTCTTTCTATGTTTTGTTTTTTGTTTATCCTGCGTTCTGTTTTTTTTCTGCGTCGTTCAAGACAAAAAAACAAAAACATGTTCGAAATGCTCAGCGTGTATTTAGATGTTACTTTTTATTTGCGTCAGTCACAAAAGTAGCTACCGCTTTTCTCATGTCAGTTGATGGTGGGACTACAAAAATGTAAAGAAATACAAACAAACAAAAAAAGAAATCCAAACGAAGGACATGTTCTTTTTTCATTATGTGAAATGTTAATTTTTTTTTCCCACTTGCATTCAGGATTCATTTGAAAACAGCTAAAGAGAAAAAAAAAATAAAACGCACACACATTTAGAAAGGTGACAATATGCGGCACGAATTCTTTTGCACATTTTCTTTAGCGTCCTTTAATATGTTGAATCCTTTTTGGTGCGATGTTTGCAATGGCCTCTGAATATAAAACTACTTCCATTAGTTGAATGTGGGCTACTAACAAAAAGGAAAAGCGGGGAAATACTCTATTGTGTCCTAGTTTTCCATCAGCATACAATAGTAGCGTTTTAATGAGTAATCTTTTGCCTTGTTGCTGAATCACGAACGCCGAAAAAAAAAAAACTGGAAAACTTGGCTAAGTGGTCCATATCCTTAGGAACTAAATACAAATACAGTTTACATACATACGAGTAAATATTTGCTTAGTTTTGAAATCCTGCATACTAACATTCTATTTAAAGCATGTCGACTGTGAAATTTGTTCAAGGTTAGTTTAAATTGGCGCCCAACGTGTGGTCGGTGTTCAGTTACATAATTCAAATATTCTCGCGTTTTTGAATTATGTAACAGGCAAGGAAGCACTTAAAATAACTTTTTATCTCTAAAACATTTTTACATCATATTATTTGTCTGAGCCAGCACTGAAGTAAAACATTCTTATTGACCAAAATTCACAAAGCGCAGGAATAGTTGGAAGGATTGTTTGCTTGTTGAGCCAAGACTGGACAGTCACAAATGAAACGCGAAGCAGGTTTCTCCTGTTCTTAATAGTTCTCAAATAGAGTCATTTTCTTCTTACCAATGACCTTAAGATGTCGGGATAGGGAAATGAAGCTACTTACGTGATTAACTTATGTTCTCAAGCTACTTCTTTTTAGTCCAAGTAGCATCTCCTTCGTTTAGATTCATCGAGTACCATTGCATCGCTGTCACAAATTTCGTTATCCCTGATGTCTGTTTGCTGAGAAGTCGAGGTCACCGGCACCGCGTTATATTCTCCGAACTGGTCGAGACCATTTCAAACACTCATCACGTAAAAAAAAAGTCTCCGACAATAACTTTCCAGACTTTATTCTTGATTCACTGTCTTAAATTGATTTTTTAGTCAGTTCACTTTCTTCAGTGGATTGTTTTGTTGAATCCGTGGAGTTGAAACAAGCTCCAGATAGGCGGTCCCCAACCAACCACAACTTATAAATTTGAAGTGCTCCGTAATAATTGAGAAGTTACCGCAGCCTTTCTTCGATTTTCATTCGTTGGCTACAACTAAACAGTAGCGATTCAGGGTGTTTTTTGCATCACGTTTCATGACGAAAGGTAACACAACAAGACAGCGTTGAACTATTTAGTTGATGTTAAAGTTCCCCTCAGTTTGTTTGAGGTGCGGTCTTACAATGAATTATTTGAGACCTGATCGCCAGCTTTTCCGGAGAGAAAATGGATTGTAATTCACTGCTCCCGCTTTTTCTACCGATCAGATATCAAGCAGGTTATAGTAGGACCCGGCTTATTAAGTCGTACTTGGCTGTTCCCGACGAGATGATCATGCGGTCTGGTAGATTCGATTTTAAACAGCGGACCTCCGGTACCTCAAAGGCTAAATAGTCCTCGAACTTTTGTTCGGAGATCAATTTCGAAAGGTGATATCGTAAAAAACACTCGTGACATCTACACTAACGCTGGAATCTTGGAACTAGTCTTGAGCTTGAGAATTAAATGAGCTCGAAAAATCTGCAGGCGATTTGACAAAATATGGTGCAGTGTAGGTAGGTAGGTAAAAGTGGTGGTTCAGTGAGAACCTAACTAGCACTATGTGCCGTTTTAATACCACAGCTCTGTTACCTTATTTATGATGTTATTTTGGTGTATTTGAGATATCTCTAAATCCAGCCCGAAGTATTTAAAAATGACATTAGTTCCTTAATATCCTTAGCAGAAAACTCATTGATTGAGTTGAAGAAGGGTCTACCAAACGCCCGTTGTCTGGCTCTAGCAAGAGCCGGACAGTCGCAAAAGAAGTGTGTTAGGGTCTCCCTCTCAGCTGTGTTTTTGCAGCTGCGACAATATGAGTTGTGTGGGATACCTAGCTTAATGGCATGATCTCCAATCGGCCAGTGTCCTGTGCAGACCGCCACTAATCTAGCAATATCATGACGGGCTCGCCGAAGGAGATCTTTTATTTTTGATTGTATGTATTCCGGCCATATTTTTCTTGATGTTGCAAAGTTTGTAGGTCTGACCCATCTTAGATTTGCTACTTCAAGGAAGTATGAGGATATATTAGCCTTAACTGCTTGTAGTGAGATGAAAGCAAGAGCAGATCCCTTTCTAGCAAGTTCATCGGCCTTCTCATTACCAGGGATGGCACTGTGGCCTGGAACCCATATAAGGGAAATGAGCTGACCTTCTAACGACGCTCGGCATTCCTGTACTTATTTTGAATGTGAAGTAAAGGAGGCAATAGCTTTGATGGCTGCTTGACTATCAATGCATATGGCAACCTTCTGGCTTGCCAGGATATTTGGATGTAATTTGATTTGACGACATGCTTCCCGGATTGCAAATAGTTCGTCTTGGAAAACGCTGGAATTGTCGGGCAGTCTATAGGTTTTACAGATGTTCAGAGATTCTAAGAACACACCTGCACCGACTCCGCCGCCCATCTTAGAGCCGTCAGTGTAGATTTTCCAGTTAAAGTCCTTATAAATCTGTCCACTATTCCATTCCGCTCTTTCTTGGATTAGAGTGTCAAAGTTATTTGATGGATAAATTCTAGGGACCGTATAGTCCGTTGGTGAAGCTAACAAATCTCTCGGTATAAGATCAAGTATAGCGCTATGACCATAGGGTTTTGACGTCCAGCATTCAGAGTCTCTGAGCCTAATGGCGCTGTGGGCAGTAGTGTTTTTAATGTGTAGGTCCAAAGGTAGCAGATGCAGCATTACTGTCAGTGCATCCGACCAAGTCGATTGTAGAGCGCCTGTGGTGCCTATGCATGCAGTTCTCTGGACCTTGTTAAGTTTGATGACATTGAATTTTTTCATGAGGGCCGGCCACCATACTAGTGATCCATATGTTAGTATCGGGCGAACCACCGCCGTATACATCCATAGGATCAGCTTTGATTGAAGACCCCATTTTTTGCCAAAGGTTCTCCTGCAGGCGTATAAAGCTATGCACGCCTTTTTTACTCGCTGATCAACGTTTAGCTTCCAGCTGAGTTTAGGGTCTAAAGTAACGCCTAGATACTAGGCGCTGGTACAGTGTAAGTCTAGGCTTCCTTGTTAGATATAAACCGCACTAGGTAAAGGAAAAAAATCAGCCGATATTGGAGCAGTCGAAATAAGGGTTCTTTTAGGTTCCCTTATACGAAAGTCGCCTAGAAATCGTAGAGTCCTGATCTGATTATCAACCTTATCCAATTTAATCTTACAAAAGGTGTCACTTGCAGTTTGACCAACTTTCATCAGATATCGTTCGGAGTTAATAAAAATAAACCACCATTGTCGTTAACTGCTGTATTTTTGTTTGCAGATAAATGGAGACTGTTAATTTTTTTACTTTAACTTAAGAGCCCCATTTAAGATCCTCGACTACACATCACAGTTATAGTACCCAATCACAATCAATTGAACCAATTCAATTAATGCTTCTGGCCATAATAAAAGATTCCATCGGCAATCCGCGAGACCATTACATTTCCATCTCCAGTGTTTATGTGTTTGTATTACGTTTTATGAATAATCTATGTGTTGTGTTTTTTTTTTACGGCTTCCCTTTCAAAATAACCCTAAGTGACATTACAATAAACTCTCAATTTCGACTCCGTCCAAAGTGTCACAAAATCTCTTTATGCCACTCAAAAACTATCAAGCAACCCCATTTAAAAGCTATTTCAAAAAACAGAAAATGAAAAAAAAAACCGACATCCATTCGTCTATATAAATCTCTCGATGGAAGGTATTAATTATTCATTCGTTCGTGTTTATTCCAATCGCAATCAGAAGCGCTTTCCTTTCCACCCTTCAATAATAAAAAATAAAAATAAAATACCCTAAAATGCCATCGCTCTTGCCTAGATCCGCACCAAGGAGCACACGTAAACCTTAAACCATATCGAAGCGGGTCTTCTTCGGTCCACTCTGCCATAAAAATACTGCCATAAACACAGAACGGGAAGCAAATAAACAAATCTTCCTTTTTTTCCTTACGAATTGTTTCATAAAATTAACATCAAACTGAAAGATACTCTTCGGGAGCTTTTTTCCAAAAAAAAAAAAAATAGCAAATAGAAAATAAAAATCTAAGAGCAACGAACGAAGGGGAAAACTGAAGTTAAAATAAAAACCAGAGAGAGAGAGAAATCCTTAAATGCTTGAAGCAGACGTATTTCCGAAACAGTTATGTCGACGAATGTAAATGCAACCACTTTGCTGACACATTGGCTCTATTGACGTTTGCGAAACGACTATCAGAGGAGGGAATATCGGGGAATTGAAAATCCTTAGGGACGTCGCGAGCGCCTCTCCTTCCTTCCTTCGATATTAGTTTCTTTTATTTTCTTGCCCACGAATTTCTAGTTGATTTATGTTCTTTCGTCGCAAACACACTCTGACGTACCACACTAAAGTACGGATATAGCAGCGCCAGCAATCAATGTTTTGGGTACTGTTCTAGAAATACCATCACTTTAAAGGAACGGCAGAGCGCAATACATAATATAGAAGGAATCAAAAGCACACGAAAAAAAAACAGAAAAAGAAATCATCCCTTAACCCAATTTTTGGAACTCACCCTCATTTTTATTGAGAGAGAAAGGAAGAAAAAAAAACCTCTTCAATTTAACAAACGCTGGCTGAGGGAAAAGAGTCCAAAAGAATGAATACACCAAACCAGAAAACACACAAAAAAAAAATAAAAAAAATAGGAAATTGGGGGTCTGCAGAGTGGGTGGATTAAAACTGAGTTTTTTCTGTTCTTCTTCTTCTGTTTTTGCCTTTTGCGCTACGCTTTTAGTCGATTTTTACTACTTCAGTTACAACTACAGCCCCAACTAAAATCGGCGCCATTTCGCTATTTTGGTGTGTGTTTTGTTTTTATGCCAACCATTCGCTTTCAGTCGCCTTGGGACGGACTTCCGTGCTGTTTTTTTTTTTTTTTATTTCGCGACAGCAATGGGGTGCGATTTATATCCATTTGCTGCAATAAGTCTTTTTGGGTCCTGCAAGGGGTACATATGGGGCTTCTGGAAGCTTATAGAGCTACTGTTCGAAATAGTTCAATCATAACTTCAAGACATCAACTCCAAATAAACTACGGAAAACTCTGTTTGAATCGTTCTCAAGGACAACCACAAAATTGAAAATATGTTTGTTTGTGCACTTTTAATGCGAGTCATACTGGAGCAGCTATCATGGCAGATGTTTTGAGCTGTGAAAAAACAAGAGAATAAATTTTTATTTCATTAAGTCCAAGATATTTGCTCCTTGGAATGTTCTTTGGACGAAAAACCAAAAGTTAAATCAGTCACCTCAATCTTACATCCCAGCTCCTAAAAAACGTGCCCAAAACTAAGTGATTAACATCTGATCCAAGGCCTCATCTCTTGTGAGTCGTTAACGATTCTTGACAATTATAAGTGTCATAACCGAGCTGTCAAATCCATCCGCCTATCGCGCATCTTTTGTTAATGATAGATGGGAGAACGATTGAACATTTATCTATCAGTGTAACATGAAGCAGTCGTTGAAGCAAGAAATTCAGTCCAGACTGTGAGTGCAGATCGCAAAAAAAAAAAACAAAATATCGTCTTAAGCTCTATTTCTTGGCTGAAGTTGGACACTCATCAGCTTTAGCTTTAGATCGCTTCCTTTTCAGAACATAAAAAAAAAATGTTTTAAAATTTGTACCGAAAATTCGGGTGTCAATAAAAATACTGCGAATTCTTACGAGTAAAAAACAACTCGAAGAGAAAAAAAATAGAAATTAAATTCGTCGAAAACTAAAAATCAGTCAGTTTGAAGTCAAATAAAGCTGTGAAGGGGAGTCAAATAATTAATAACTAAGAGGAAACCATCATTCTTAGAATTTCTTTGTCCCAAATGAACTGCCTATCCAGATAAAGCAATTTTAGTTCCTCTCATGCACATTTGTGCTTTGCAAACGAGCTGTCAAATCCATCCGACTTTCGCGCATCTTTTGTTAATGATAGATGGGAGAACGGTTGAACATTTATCTATCTGTGTAACATGAAGCAGTCCAGACTGTGAGTGCAGATCGCAAAAAAACAAAGTGTCATCTTCAGCTTTATTTCTTGGTTAAAGTTGGACACACATCAGCTGCAGGTGTAGGATCGCTCCCCTTTCAGAACACAAAAAAAAATATTTAAAAATACTGCGAATTCTAACGAGTACAAAACAACTTGAAGAGAAAAAAAAAATAGAACTTAAATTCGCCGAAAACTAAAAGTCAGTCAGTTTGAAGTCAAATAAAGCTGTGAAGGGGAGTCAAATAATTAATAACTAAGAGGAAACCATTATTCTTAGAATTTCTTTGTCCCAAATGAACTGCCTTTCCAGTTAAAGCAATTTGAGTTCCTCTCATATACATTTGTGCTTTGCAACCGAGCTGTCAAATCCATCCGACTATCGCGTATCTTTTGTTAATGATAGATGGGAGAACGGTTGAACATTTATCTATCTGTGTAACATGAAGCAGTCCAGACCGTGAGTGAAGATCGCAAAAAAAAAGAAAGTGCTCTATTGGTTGGTTAAAGTTGGACACACATCAGCTGCAGGTGTAGGATCGCTTCCTTTTCGGAAAATAAAAAAAATGTTTTAAAATGTTTACCTAAAATTCGGGTGTCAAAAAAATACTGCGAATTGTAACGAGTACAAAACAACTCGTAGAGAAAAAAAATGGATATATAATTCCCCGGAAACTAAAAATCAGTCAGTTTGAAGTCAAATAAAGCTGTGAAGGGGAGTCAAAAAATTAATAACTAAGTGGAAACTATCATTCTAGGAATTTCTTTGTCCCAAATGAACTGCCTTTCCACTTAAAGCAATTTAAGTTCTTCTCATGTACATTTGTGCCTTACAACGCATGTTCTTTATGTTCTTTCGCCGGAATAATTTAGCGATTCACCAAAACGGATATTAGTTCTCGTTTTATTCATCCGACATTTAATATCCTTTTATGTATGGTAAAGTTTTGCAGATTTTTTTTTTCAACATCAAAAAGACACACATGAGCAAAACCTTACGACACAGTTGTATCTCTTTCATTTAGTTTTTTTCTTGCCTTAAATCCATCTTCTTAAATTGAGTGTAGATAAATTGAATGGGTTTATAGTTAACTAAGGAAAGGTAGATGGGTGCAGCCGGAGGAAATTCTTTGTCATTCATTTAATTTGCATTGAATGGAATTGATTTGAGGGTGTACCTACACCATGCACGTAAAGGCGTGTCAAATGTCAGATTTAAGATTAAATTTCGTTTCTTTTTCAATAAAAGTTTGAAGGTATAATGAAAATTTGACTGGGTTTTGATGGGGCTTTACATTACTATTGTAATTTGTTAATAACTTTGTGTCAACAACATTTGCTGGAGGTAATATATTTTTTTATACAGTGTATCGGTGTTTTGTTTATAAATATTACAAGATGTTTTAATGAACTAAGAAGACAAATTGACAGAATTGCAATGGCTTCCTTATATGATTTTTGTGACCAGATAAAGTCAATTTCATTCCCAATCGTCTAAGGCCTATTGCATCTCACGGGCCATTCTTTTGGCAAGATATTCCATTCTGCCAAAATTATTCCTTCGAAGTTTTCTGTATAAAACATTTATTTTTTGTGTGATGATGTTTATGCTTGGACCGTGTCTTGCCAAATAACAATAGCAGTGAGATACTGATTTCCGACACACCTTCACAAAGGAGAAGTTTGAGTTATCTTTTAAGACGTTTTGTATTAGGCAGTGAGCAGATTGTTGCAAGTTTACTTGGCGCAGCCACGTTCAAGAGTAACTTCTTTCACCTTTTATAGAATCGCTTCAAGTCTCGCTTAAATCGAGTGTTTCCTTGCAGCTAGAAACATTTTCCTGAGCTTACCGAAATCTGATGCAGGTCTAAACCTAATCCGATGATATGATCCCGATGCAGCTTGACTGGTTTACCCGAGTTTCCCAAGTAGATCATCATTTTGCAATTAGTCTTTGACTTGCTATTGGATGGTCTTTTAAGAGTCTTAGATTTGCCAGGTCGGTAGCTATACTGGTATATTTAAAACAGCTCAAGAATTGTTTTGTATTTTTTTTTTATCATCATTGTTATTTTGACAGCTTTTTGCGCTTTTGCAAAGTTTGCAAAGGTTCCAATGCTATCGAAGCATGACAACCGATTTTTTATCACCGGACATTGAGGAAATGGACTTGGTGGTGAAAATCTAGTCAACTCACTTACGCCGTTGGACTTTTTTTTTGCTCACAGAATGGTCAAGCTTTTGGTAAATAAGGATCTAAACCATCGAAAAGATATTGAACAATTCTGTTGATAGGATGTCTTTGGCCGAACCAGCCGAGGCTGTTCTTGGAACGAAATAAAAGGTCGTAAAGTCAAACAATTTCAGGTCCTTTAAAAAAAAAAAACCACTTGGTGACATTCGAAATTCTGTCCTGGCCACAATTTTCTTTTTCAAAATATAAGCTTTTCTCTGCTGATAAGTCGTTGATCCTATTTTATTCAGCTGGCAATCGAAGTCATCCTTAGAATGTAAACTCTTTATCCCAAAATATGCTAGCAAATTAAAGGTGCAATTACCCCATCATCACCACGGATCCTTTTCGATAGGAGCTCAGGCCTAGGTTTTTGTAAACAGGCTGAATTTTATAAGGTTTGACAACCAAGGAGGAGAAGAAATACCTCAATACTTGCTGCTCAATGTACTCAACAAAATGTGTCTAAACTTATCAGTCGAGACACATGAAAACTAGCTACATTTGCTGCAACATATACTCGTCGATCATTCAGCAGTCGCTGTCCTGCCTATCATTTATTGGACAGAAATCCGACAACGGACTGCTTGAAAACGTTTTTAGTTTAGGGTTCTTTAACAACAGGGTGCTAACGAAACCCATTACTAAGGCACAGCAGTCCGTCTTGCAAAGAGCTGTGAGCTTCTGAGCCATCATAGGTAATTTTAACAGAATGTGTCCTACGCAAATTAAAAGTTAAAAATAAAGGAGGTACCCAAAAAAATGTTTAAATGTCATCTCATTTTAATGCCAAGAAAAAGCCCACAAAAAAATTTGAAAACATTTCAAAAATCGCAACTCAAAAACATGAAGTGCATTTTACGGAACGGAACCCTTCGTGTGCGTGTCCATTTCGTACTTGGACCTTTTTTTTGTACTGCTACTCAAAACCATTTCATCATTGTTGTTGTCAAACGGACTGCTTAAAAACGTTTTTAGGGTTCCTTAACAACAGGGTGCTAACCGAAACCTATTATAAAGGCACCGCCGTCCGTCTGGCAAGGGGCTGTGTCTTCTGAGTCGTCATAGGTAATTTCACAGAATGTCTACTATGAAAATTTAAAGTTAAAAATTATTTTTTATATGCCTACTCATTTAAACGCCGAGATAAAGCCCATAAAAATTTGAAAACATTTCAAAAATCGCAACTCAAAAATTTGAAGTGCATTTTGAGGAACGGAACCCGTCGTGTGCATGGACCTTTTTTTATACATTCACTTTTATTTTAAAGATTAACTTTTTATCCGTGTAAATCAATCATTCTACTGCTACTCAAAACCATTTCATCATTGTTGTTGTCAAAACTTAGTCATTTTCGAAAAGACTTTGAATGATTTTCATCATGTTTGGGGGGTGATCTAAAAATCACATTTCAACAATTTTTTTTTTCAAAGACAAAAACATTATTGCCATCGCTTTTATGATATCTGATTTGTTAAACAAACTGTCAAGCTAACTCGTTGGTCTTATTTTTATATCGGCCTTTATTGTCATATGCTCTTGACCACATAACCTCTTTTTAATGTCACCTTTTTATATTGGCAACTTTACGAGTTGTGTCCCATCATAACAAATTCAGTATCCTTTCTGCATACATACTAAGGGGAAATCAGAGTTCTTAATTTGTCATTAAGTCGAAAAAGTCCCCATAATTAAAGATGAGTTCACAAGAAGGACCTTCCCTTTTGCCAGTAAGGACAAGCTGGTACACATGTCGCATATCCGTTCACTTGGAATCGCATACCTGCCAAATCTTACGAGCACTGCCCCGAAATAGCACAAAAGTGTTGTGTGAGTTTGAATACCTCTTTTATGTTTATCTTTGGGGAATTAAATGTTTCAAAGATATTTGGACCGCATTATCCTGGATGGTGTGGGGGCAAACGAAATACTCATAGATTCACGAACCTAAGTAAGCGAAACAAATTAACCCAAATTAGACATGCGGTGTCAGGGTCTATCAATCTAAGTCAAAATCATATTTGTGCGTGTGTGTGTGTGTGTGGATGAGGCTTCTCCAACACACTCTAGCAATTGGATGGTTATTCCCATCAGAGAGCTGATGGGATAAGCCGCCCAACTTTTGGAATGCGTATATGTCTGTTATTCTGTTTATGTGGCTTTTATTTTATGATTCATCCCATTCACCCCACCGGCTGTAGCCACACCGCACCGCATCGCCGTCACCGCCGCATTCTGTAAAAAGGAATGAAATTTATTGAAATTAATTAAGGGTAATAAATGAAATTGTGGTTAACAGCAGCGGCTGCTGTTTCCCTGATTGTAATGATGTAACAGTAGTAATGAAAAAAAAAGTATAGAACCATGGAAAAAAAGACAGGAGCCAAAACAAAGGAAACCCCAATGAAAAAAAAAAGCCTTGTGTTATCTTTGTGTAAACATTTTTCAACCCTTGCCGGGACCCCTTGCAGTTACACGTGCACCCAAGATTGTCAATGTGTGATTAAAGAGCCTTATCAGATTTCTATCCAAGCAACTGGACGCACTGTTTTGCCACGCACACGTAGATTCTAATCGGTTCCGATCGATTTTGTATAATTTTTTTTATTATCAAGGACTATTCTTTGTGCCGCTGTTGTTCCCTTAATGCCAAAAACAAACATAAAACTTAAAGTTTATGGACATGCTTTAGTCAGAAAAGTTTTAAATTATTAAATGTACATCACTTGTGGAACAAAAGCCTGGCATTATCTTCCAAGGTATACTCGTACTCATACTTTAAGATATCGACTGGGGACTTAGTCCTTGTATATCAGTGCCGAGGTCATGTTTTACTAAATCTTTTCCAGAGATTAAGAAGTCAAACAAACAGTATGTGTGTGCTGCTATTTTCCAGGGAGCGCCAATATAATTAGCATACATATTTTAAAATGCCTTTCGATACAAGTCGTCCTGCGACGACGACACCCCCAAACAAGCTTGTGACAAAATGATGGGGAGTGGGGCGGGCCCTAAGGCGAAATCAGAACAAAGGACCTATTGGCCTCGTTGTGGATGCTGTTGCTATGAGATTTTGAAAGCGAAAGAGAAAACAAGAGCACGCGAGCGAACGAAGGAACACTCTGGCATTTGGAAAAACGAGGTCAAGAAGAGGTTTCCAGAATACTTTATTCATTTTGATTGTAGACGTAGGACCTACCTTCTTTACGGAATAGATTGGTGACAATGGCGGCATAAGACACAACACTAGGTATACTTATACATTTCTAATCGAAATTTTCGTCGTCCAGTTGGATAATGATGACTCTGCTGGAATGGCAGTTTCAAACTCGTGTCAATATGTTTATTTAGGCATTTCAGGCAAGAAGTTTACTCTTGTGCGGGTTAGGTTAAGGTTGTGTTAAGCATCTTCAAATCTGATCCCATGGCATTTCCACCAACCGAGTACTTATTTTAAGTATTGAGATTAGAATCAACCGGACGGAAAAATAGAACCAATATTGACAGTAACCCCACAGCATACAAAGACGTTGGAAAATTAACTCTGGGTATATGACCGACATAACTATCTAGTTACTACTTGCCTTGCGGAAGTTTTCCAATTGAAAGATCTTAAGTAAATTACAACTACGGATCAAAGAAACAAAAATTCTTGGGGGGGAATTTTAAGAAAGTTTATCATGCCAATGAGGTTTTGTTGGTTAAAAGTGTTTAGTTCTTAAGATTCATGCGATAAAGTGAACCAAAGACGTTCATTAGCAACCTACCGAGGAATGGGGGCGGGACAAAAAAATCAATATTTGACAACATAGTGCGAAAGTGCTCGGGTCAAGATTTGTAGAACGCCGAGGAGATGTCAATCGGTTAGAGATAGTATGGGCAGATTTCTAAACCTGTCAGTGTCTTTCGTAAAAAAAATTAAAAGATTTGAATGTTCAATGTCAGAAGACGATCTAAAATAGAAGAATTTTTAGATGCCCGTAAAATGAAATGTAGTTTGAAAGAGTACCTATCTGCCAAATCTGTTCAGAAGCAGTAACGTCTGTGCAATGAGTCCCGGGAAAAAGTGTTGTAGATTTAGCATTCTAATGATCCGCAGCATTAAAATGGTTGAGGGCTTATGAATTTAATTGATTTTACCCTTGACTTTTTTTTTGCAATCGCGTGGACATCTTAACATAAGCTGGCCCGGCGTCGATTTCTTAGGATGACCTGCGCTGAACAGCAGATAAACGGCTCTAAAGCAAAGTGTCTTCAAGGCAATAAAACTTTTCAGCTGTTAAGTTTCGCAAATCGCTTTTCTATCCCAACTTGATATTTATATGGGAGTCCAGTATGTTGGACCTTACCAAGTTTACATGGAAAAACTTCGAGTATTTGGAAATATAATATCTTTGTGCCTCAAAAGAGTGACATTGCCACCAAAATGCCCACCAACGCCCTCATAAATAGAAAGTCGTTATTAAGTAAGGAAAACAAAATGATATTACATCCATTCTACTCTAGGGATTCCAAGCGTGGGGAAGTTGTGCAAGTTGTCATATTTCAAGACTGCAAATCAAGCAGAACAAACTCTTGAAAAGAATGCTCAACTTGCCAAAATATTTCTCTGCTAATGATCTTCATTTACAAGCGAATGTTGAATTGATCTTCGAAGGTATTTTGAAGCTTTTTGAGCATATATATATATTTATAAATGCCTTCGTTTCTTGATTCTATTTCTGATGTAATTCTACACATAACTTGTTACTAATTATTATAACTTAATTATTACTACGACTTTTAAACGACTATTTAATCATTTATTATTATTAATTATTTTTTCTTATATTTTATATATTATATTTATTTATTTATTTTTTTATTTATATATATTCTTTCTTTTTATTTATTTTGTATATTTTATTTTTATTTATTTATTTTTATTTTTTATTCAATTTTTTCATTTTTGGACAAACATTATTTTTGAAAACTCTTACATTGAAGGTTTTCTTCTCATAGTTTTTCTTCAGATTTTTTATGTCTTTTCCACTATTCTTGTATTTTTGCAAAAATAATAGGACTACCGGTTGAAAATGTCGCTATTGCAGACAACTTCATATCTATTACTCTGAGGTGAATTTTGACCATGATAGCTGTCACATCAGAAACTTCATGTCATTGTCTAATTATTTCAGTCTAGGTTATTGGTCATTAGTAAAAAAAACACAAGTTTTTGTAAAGCCTTAAATGTCTACATTCGTGCCATCAAAACAACATTTGCGGGAAGTTTTAATATGCTTCTTTCATTTAGCAACCGAAGCGCATCAATTGCTGACCGAAGCTTACCCGGGCTATACTATAGACGTTAGAATGTGTCAGCGGTGGTTAAAGCGGCTCAAAGATGGTGATTTCGACACATAAGACAAAGAACGCCCCAGCGAGGTGAAAAAGTTTGAAGACCATAAGTTGGGGGCATTACTCGATTAAGATCCGTCACAAACGCAAGAAGAACTTGCAAAATCAAAACTGAATGTTATGCTGTGCATTTGGTGGGACCAGAAGGGTGTTGTGTATTGTGAGCTACAAAAACCGAATCAAACAATCCCAGGCGAGGTCTACCGACAAAAATTTATGCGTTTGAGCCGAGGACTGAAGGAAAAACTGCCGGAAACGGTCGCAAGACACGATTAAGCTATTTTGCAACATGACAATGCTCGGCCACATGTTGCAAATCTCGTCAAAACTTACCTTGAAACGCTCAAATGGGATGTCCTATCCCACCCGCCGTATAGTCCAGACCTTGCGCCATCCGATTACTATCTCTTCCGATCGATGCAACATGGCCTGGCTGTCCAGCACTTCCGTCATGTCGATGATGTCAAAAAATAGATCGATTCGTGGATTGGGCCAAACCGGTCGAATTTTTCAGAACGGGTATCCATGAATTGCCAGAAAAATGGGAAAAATGTGTGGCTGGCGATGGGCAATACCTTGAATATTGAATTTATATCTATTTTTCCTCAATAAAGCATTGATTTTTGAAAAAAAAAAAACGACATTTTCAACCGGTAGTCCTATTATATAAAAAGTGTAAATGCTTAAAATAAACGCACAAACCAAAAAAACATTGAGTTGCAGCTTTCAAATAAAAATTTTTATTTAACAAGTCTATTTTGCAAACAATTTAGTAATTTGTTTAACTGTACGACAATGCTCACAGCCAATTACCCACTGTTGGTAAAATGCCATTCTCTTAAGTCAGTCAAATCTAGTTCCAACTACAGATGTACGCCATCGCATGTTTTTTTAACGTAACTACAGTAGACTCGCGATAACGCGAACAATTAAAAACCAAGCCTGTTTACGTTTGCGAAGATGTAATTTTAACAACAAAAAAAAAATAGAACAACCCCATGCTAGATATTTATTTAAAAACGTTTTTTAGTTTTGAAATTACTAATAATAAGTTTTTAATATTGCATAAGTGAATGTGTTGTTCATATTTTTTTTTTAATTTTTTACAATATTGTATTATTATTTACTTTATTATTATTGTTATACAACGACGTACAGACAAAGTGCTACACTGTCTCAACGTCATTAGTGAAAAATTGGTCATTAGTGAAAAATGTAAAACATTGTGTCTCATCATTCTTCCGAACACTCCGTTTACAATGACATTCTAGCTGTTAGCTCTGTGGACTGCTCGCGACCCATTCTGTTGCCAATTTAATACTCCCCGAACTTGCTTTGCCTCGTCCGGTACTCGAGCGAGTTAGCTATTCTATGGGACGGATCCATTTTGGCACTCAGAGAACGTACTCAAAGATTTTTACATCCACAAATCCGCTGGTTCAGATGGCATTGCTCCATTCTTCTAAAGAGGAGTTCTTTAACTTCGGCAAAACCAACGCTTAAGCGTAAGCTTTTCCATCTGTCCTATGGTCTGGTCTGTTCCGGAGGAGATGAAAAACAATGTTTGTCCAGCCTGTCCATAAAACAGGCGAATCTTCTTCTTCCCACTATCGACCCATTGCACTAACGTGCCTGTTTTCCAAGGACAAGGACAAGCTAATAAAAAAATTTCCTCTGATGATTTGACGGTATCTAATCCAAATCACTCATTCGCTGATGATAGTACTTTCAATCTTTCATATTCGTTCAGTGTATCATTAACTCATTGAATTACGAACTTATCAGCATGGGGCTCAATGAATAGAATAAAATTTAAAGGCTTCAAAACTCAATGCTGTCTACTGTAACTAAAGGGAAACGAAAACCATAGACCATTTATCCCCATTAATGACACTTGCATTGCTAAAGCTGAAAGACTTTCCGTCCTGCGAATGTGCATTAACAACAATCTTTGTTGGAATGATCAAATGATGCCAGCATCCCTTCACTCTGTCTGATCTCTATATTATATAAAAAGCTTTTATACGCCCTAAACTGGATCACAACTCCGATGAACGCTTGGCAGAATCAAAAATAGGAGACAAAAAAAAATCACAAAGTCAATTGACTCTCTTCACTTACGGCGTATAGCGATCCAGATAGGATCGATCGATTGAGACGTAAAACAAACTCTCCGATTGATCCGAAGTAATCAAAGAAACACTCTTAGGTTATAACATTGAACTTCCTTCCCACTGTTTGTTAAGATTAAATCCCCCTACAAAAACATGTTGCCTTATAGACTGTCAACTCCTCATCTACTGTGTTACCCTTTCAATCGATATCGTTTAAAATCGTCGCTTTATAATCAGATTTAAGAAAATCTTGGACCATCAGTTTCGTCCTCATATCCAACCAGGGATAGTAATAGTTTGACATACATACAAATATGTATTGTGTGTATGGGAAAAACCTCCCCATAAACAAGGTGTTGCTAGATGCAGCTACTGCTAACCAACTTTCATCAGCAAAGCACCATAACCAAACCCCGGACACGTTGTTATATGCAAATTGAAATAATATAATAATAGACATTTCATGTGCGTGCCTGGTTCTGGTGTCTATTGACTCTAGTCCTCTGTGCTGGAGCTTGGGGTCTCCATTACAATCTACGCATAAATCGTAAATTGTTCAGCTAAACACAGATAGTAGCGGGTACAGGAGAGTTTATGTATATTTGCGACGACGGACGCGGTCCTCATTTGCATATTAATGCTGCATCCCATTTGATAGAGCGCAATGAATGCATTATTAATAATCTCGAGGCTCTTTCGTGGAGCCTACTTATTTCGGTATTTTGGTCTTGTTAGAAGGGGTTATGTGGCGGAATAATTGTGCTAAGAGGTCTAATGCGACACTTAGGTGCGTGTCATAGGCGGTAATGGATGAGTTCCAAGGTCCATGGTCTCGGATTTGATTCTAGGACAACAGAGTGAGCAAATAACACCTTTTTGGTTTAAAGTATGACAATAGACAAGAATGGTTTGATTAAGCCTTATTACTAATTTTTTTTGTTTCCAATAGAACGCTTGAGCGTTGAGAAGAAAGTCATGTTTTTTCCTAAATTTGCGCTGATAGGAATTAGCATCAATGTCCAGAATCCTAGGTTTTTCAAACTATAGCAAATCGAATCCGTCAGTGAAAGTGATTACGAAACGAATGCTGAACATCTTGATTTTTCAGCTGTGTTATGAGCCCGATCATAAGTTCAATCAAAATCAATAAACTCGCTGGAACATCGAAGAAATGTTTCCTGCCTGTCGCTCTTTTATCGATACTTTTACCACCAATGCTCCGTAGAAATATCAAATTGCATTCCGCCCCTCCAGCAATTCACTCGCAACACCCGCTCATCATTAAATGCTCATCAGTTTACCCTTACGCTTATTTTCGGGCGTACTGTGAAATTTAGAGAGTCTTTTATAGGCCGAACATGGCGCTAGTGCTGTGTAAACTCACTATAAGGGTCCAACTAATCCCTTGAGCACGTGCGCTATTTAAAAAAAAAATAATAATAGGTCCCGCCCTATGTTTGACGGTATTCTAAATAAAATAATAAAATACTGCGAATTTTGAGGGAATGAAAAAAAAAAGTCTAAAGCGAATTCTCCGCCTTACTCAGTCTTCACCCATGAAACAAAACCCAAACATGGTGTTTCAAAACATTACACAAACTTTCCATTATTGAAATAGTAAGGGTGGTTCATAATCCCTAAGGAAAGGAATTAAAAAAAAGACATCAAAATATTGCTGGTGTTGCTTTAAGAAGTCGAATTCTAGACGGTTTGTATGAAAGGCAGCTCGGCGCAATGGGGGCGTTCATATCCAAGCAACTATGTTCATTAGGACAGGGAACACTGAACTCCTGGCTAAGTTCTATCTGCTGTGAAAAGATCCTTCCAAGTTTGACAAAATCACACAAATTTTTGCAGATCAGATGTCAGCGATTCGGGAAACAAGAATTCTGTGTGAATAGCCCCACAAGTGAAATGACACTTGTTTACCAAAGACCACTCGAGTTCAAAAAAGTTATTTTCCTCTTGACAACACCAGACACTTCTTGGCCTGACAGATTTTTCTCCAAAATTAGTTCTGACCTGATAACGTGCTGCTTCAATCAGTTTTTGATGCCATAAATCGCATTGTACGTGCTGATTAGGGTACAAGAATTAAACATGGTGTACACTTTCAACAAATAGTGTACTCTCTGCTAATGTGCACACAGTCTTGTCCAAAAGTGTGGCACATTCTTTAAAATTCGGGATACCTTCATTTAAAAAGTTGCAAAGGTTGAAAACGAATTTTATGTTCTCAATTGATAGTTTTTTGTTGTCCCGAATGCAACGCTACTAAATACTCTTAACCCTTAAATGGTAAAGTTAGTTTCAGCCCACTTAAATGGTGACGTTGGATCACTCGTGTCCGATCCTTAAAACAGTGCTTTAAAGTCATCTAAAAAAAAAATCGAAAAAATTCATGGCATTAAATCGAATATCCTTGTTTAGAGATGAGTCACTAAATTGTTGATTTGTTTATTAAATTAAACAATATAACTATGTAAACAAATAAAATTAAAAAGGAGAAACACATTCTTCAATGCACAAGTGGCCCGACTTTAGATGTGTACACATATGGAGACTGCACAGTTGAGGGATTCTCTTAACTTTAAGCAGATCTTTTACTGGAGGACTTCTCATGCCGATTTTTTGAATGAGCGTGATGTAACATAGCCCGTTTTCATTATTTCGATGCCTACAGCCGGCTTGTCTGTCTGAAGACCATTGACAAACTTCAAAAGGGTGGTAAAAGATCATCATACTTACAGTCTTCATCCCAACGAAACATGCAAAAAAAGCTCAGCAAATCAAAAGAAAATGACAAATAAACAAATCGTGCCTCATACTTTTGGTCAAGGCTGTACTACGAGTAGATGTTCGTAAGGATTTAAAAGCAAAGATTTATTCCTCTCCAAACCAAAACCAATACGGAGGATTTCCCTAAAGACTCATCTTCAATCAATTTATGACATTTTGGCCATCCAGTTTTAACATTGACCACCCTCTGCAAAACCAAAGCCCCCTCATCCATTTATCGATACTCACCACTTCCACGCTTGTATACGTGTGATTGGGTTATTCCATCTGTACATGCCAATATGCTTGGAGTTGTTTTTTTTTTTATAGCTCTCCAAAAGCTCAAGCAACCCCTATGTACATATATATATGCATACAGACACACACGCAGTCAACATAAATTTCTTCACGTATTCTGGATAAACCGCAAAATATGCAAATTGCAATTTGCACAATTCCAGATATTCAAGTGGCAGAGATCCGAGGAGTGTGGTGTTAGGAGCTGCTGTGTGATGAGTGTGTGGAAGCTGAAAGAGGATACACCGAGCATCATCATGATTTACATGCATCGGTCCATCAAATTAACAGACAATTATCGTATTTATAGACACATTCATTAACGATTGGGCCATACGAAAGGACTCCTCACTGTGTTGGCCATACAATTGTCGGCTATTCATTTGATGCAGGCATGCATGCCAACACTCGTACTTGTGCATTGATCGGACAAACAGATAGGGGGAGAAATGATAATCCAACATGTTATAACTTACAAGCCGATCTAAGCAAGCAATCTAATGACGGCAGTTTGGCTGCTGCCCATTGTAGGCCAAAATTGTAGACATTCAATTAGATTTGCATACACAAATGCGATGTGAATTCAAGATGCGTTGACATGCAATTGTAAAATTTATGGAAAACTTTGTCTAATTTGTTATCGTATCGGCACAGTACGAGTATCTCAACTTGAAATGCTATCGTTTCTGTGGCATCATTCAAAGTTAACCTACCAAACCAAAGGGTTAAATTCGTCTTGTGCTCCTCTTTTTGTCTAAACGTGAATGCATATTCCTTACTATTGATTTCTCAACATTCTTTCTCTCTCATGAATGAAAAACTAAAGAAAAAAAAAAAGGACGACTCCTTCGCTCGTCATCGTCGATTCTATTTCAGAAACAGCTAAAAAAACGACCACCCGCGTTGGTGGGCACACTGTCATTTATATCCATCTCTTGAACCCATCTCCATCCATTCAGGCAGCCAGCAGAAAAGCGAGCCTTCCACCACCACCTACCTTCACAAAACCCCCGAAAGAGATTCATATCACATTTCCAATATAATCTGATATTAAAATCCAAGAAAGAGTACACAACGGACACGAAGAAAGAAAAGGCCAAGAACACGCTGCTGGACTCTTGCAACGGACTTGTTATCATTATGATGAGGACAACGATGACGATGGACAACGACGACGACGACGAAGACGACGATGATGATGATGGTTTTCATAGTTCAAAAGGGAAAACCTTACAAAAAAAAACATCTCCTCCACCAGTGATATCTCTTTCCTTATTCAAAATTGAATACTGCACCACCGCGAATCTGCAAATAAGAAATTCTAAGAACTGCATTTATAAAGTAGTTTTTTTTTTCTTTTTTTATTTCTGAGATCATTCATGGATAAAAAAAAACCCCAAAGGTAGACCTATAGCCAGGTCATTTGATATGAACGCGAAACTTTTCAAAAGAATATTTTAAAGAAGGCAAACTCTGAATTCTTAGTAGGCTTACAGGTTAGATTTTTGGAATAGATTGCCTGGAATAGAAACTAACCTGCATCCTCGTTAGACACCCAAGTAAGCCTTAGTTAACCACGAACAAAATAGATTTCTTTTCTCGCATTAATCTTACAGTCCCATTCACCCACACAACCCGTGAAAGGTCATGCATAAAATAATGACCGTAAACGAATAAAAATAGAACAGTCAAACATTTATAGCACCCTAGCAGCTCTCTGTAGTGTGCTCAGGTATCCTTTAGCACTTTCGCCCCTTGATGACTGAAGTGAAGTTTTTCAATCTGATTTCTTGCATTCAAATATCACAGTCCTTAAATAGAAAGTCATGCAAGCTTTAAAGGATTATTTTTTTTAATGTTTGTTGCATTTTAAAAAAAACTAATGAAATGCAAATGTGCATGCATGATGGGGCTATAAGGATATACAAAAATAGAAACAGTCGAGAACTTAAAAGGGTTCGTGGAGGAAGAACCCTTTTAGCTTACTGACGCATGACTGCCTTCAAGAGCGGCATGCCAAATGTCAAATGCTGTTTTTAACTTTACAGTGTGTGTACAGAAATACGAACGTGTCCGTGACGCAATTCCGTTTTCGACTTCGAAAAAGGAGTTTGTTTGCATAAACAAAAAGGATTTTGTTTTTTTTTATGAAATAAATACAACCGCTCCTTGGACTCATGAAAACATGTTAAAGCACTGAGAATTAAATTTGAAGGTTGTACTTGTCTCTTGTATTCAAAAGACAGAAATGCTTAGTTCAAAAACTAAATCAAATCGAAATTTCAAATCATATTCGTGATTTGAAAAATTCTACTCCAGTAGAACCATTAATACCCTTGCTAATTTCTATAACAGTATTTTTGGCTTCCTTTTAAGAATGAAGACTGTCCTTGTAAGACTCACCATACCGAATTTTGAAAATGATTATTCCATTATACTTATGCTCGTTTTTAAGGGATTATGACTACCCTTATAATGCCTGGTGCACAGAACGAGCAGAAGAATGAGAAACATAATTAAAAAAAGATTTGTAGTTATTTGGAACTCTGGTGTTTTTTTTTAACTCAACTGCTTCATTTGGAGAGTCAAAAGAGGGGCGGAGAATTTGATAAAAATCTTTTTGCATTCGGTTAAAATTCGTAGTATTTTTTTCACCATTATCACAGCACAGCCAATGGCATCATTTTCAAAAGCTTATATTTTGTCGTCACCAATTTGGAACACCGGCATAAGAAGCCACTTAGAATTGTGTCTACCTGTCTCTTTCAGCATCTTATTGCATTCATGCTTTTATACCAAGCTCGAAACGAACTTCCAACTTGTATTCTGCAAATATCGGGTTTTTTAAAAAGAGCGCTACACGGTTTTGGATATCAATGAAATTCTTTATTCATGTGAAAGTACGTTCGATGCCATTAAGTATGGAACTGGATTTCTTTTGCATGACCACCACGGGCACGCTTGCAGAAGTTCAGACGCTGAACCCAATTTTCGACGGCTTTCAAGCATAAATCGGCCGATACTGCTGCAATTTCACGTTCGATATTCGTGCGAAGTTGGTCTTGAACATCACGGAAGAAATACGCCCCAATGACGCCGCCGGCCCATACCCGCCGGGATGCAATGATGACTCATGGTGTACGTGTGGATTGCTCCCTGACCAACACCGCATATTTTGTTTATTGACGGAGCCATTCAGCCAGAAATGAGCCTCATCGCCGACGATGATTTTTCGATGAAAATCCGAATCATTTTCAAGTTGTTGCTCAGCCCGAATTCACGAACATACGACGCTTCTGGTGCCAAGATCTTTTCGCAAAATTCGCCACAACCACGTCACAGAGATGCCCAACGCTTGAGAACGACGTGTGAGAGACACATTTGGGCTTTCTGCAACTGAAGCCTCAGCGGCAGCAATATTCTCGACTCTACAGGCACTTCTTTGTCTCACTGGCACGGGAACATTTTGTACTATGCCTGTGGATTCAAATTTTTCCACTAGACGCTCAATTGTTGATCTGCTAGTCGGATTATGACGACCATAATTTTGGACGTTGCGCTCTTTACGTTGAGGCCACTGACTCCGAATTTCGGTAGTAAATTTTAATAATTTCGACTCGTTATTGGCTCGCATATCTTTCCATCAAGAAATATGGCGTCGTTTGCTGTCCCTGTCGCTCTACTTTTGTAGCGTCCCTGTTGAAAAACCCGTTAGATGAAAGAGCTTTTTTTGTAAATGGCCGTGGACAAGATCATGTTTAAAACTGTTAAGGCAGTCTTACATTCACGCAATCAGTGAACCCCGAGGGCTTTCAAATGAACTTAGAAACGAAGAGTCAGATTTTTTCGCCTGAACATGCCAGGTGATTTAAAATATCGAACTATTTATTCAGCTAATGCGAAGATCCCATAAGGTTCCTAAAATTTCCAGTTCCTAGATCAGCCTTTTTCCATAATATCGAGCAGGTGGACAGAAAAAAAGACTGGGAATGTGCCAAATTGAAAACCTTAGTGCGATCGATCATAAACAATTTCTGGCTTTCCTCAGTGGGTGCAATAAATAACTACATCCCAACAAGCTGGAGCATAACTGACACCATCCTGTGCGAGCAATAAAACTTACCGGAGAGTAACTCATTTGGCCCACTTCAATACCACTATCACTTTTGTCGCTTTTTTCATAAACATAACTCAAGGGAAGCAGCCAGTCACATTCCCTTCCACGACATTTGTATGGTTATCCTTGACTCGCCAATAATGCCCACTAATTTACCCTTAAGTCCAATTTCGAACCTACAGTCTGGTATATTAGACTGTCCCTGACTCAGTCTTTCCCACTTATTTCAACTAACTGAAATTTACCCCTCTGTGTTTATATCATAAGAGCATCCATAACCCCTTGAACGTGCCTAAATAATAAAAAAAAAAAAAAAATATTCAAAATTTATTTTTGTAACTAAAAATTAAGAAAATAAAAATAAATAAGAGGACAAAGAATACATTCAACTGTGAGCAGAATATTTTCAATCCTTAGGTTTGTAGCTGTTTTTTAAAGTCTCACGAAAGTGCTCTCTTTTTGTCAAATTTCAAGCTACAAGGAAGTGTGATAAATTACTTCGATATCACTTTTTTTTTGTCGTAATTGAATATGCTTGTTGATAAGTCTTAAAGTCGTCTAAGTCATTAAAGTTCCCACTCACAAATTCATCTAAACTAATGCTTGAAAAAAATCCACTGTTGATAAGTTTCGCTCACTAGAAAAATATTAATTTTCGCAATCACTTGACATACTTTTCGAGAAACGCTGAATGACTTAGAACCTTTAATCACGCTTCCAAGTATTGTGCGTATTTAAATAAGGTCAGCTGCAAAAATAAACGTACTCTATTCAGCAGAAATAATATTTTCAAAATGCAAAACAATATTTAATTAAAAATTTCGTTGAAATTTAATGCATCGCCCAATTAAGCACGATTTAGATTTCATTATGAATTTCCATTACTTTTCCATTTCCGTCAAAAAAAAACAACCTCCATTGTGAATCCATTGGAGTTTAAAAATGAAACCTAACATTTTTTTTTTAATATAATTTCTCTCACAAATCAGCATTACTAGCCAGTCGCCCTCCACCACACTTATCATCATCTTGTTCTTATCTACAGTAGCAGGCAGCGAAGCACATACCAGCAACAGCTACTTCCGCTGAAATTGTGTAATTAAAATAGGAAAATCCGTAGCTGAGTTTTTTTTTTCTCTGCGTTTTTTTTTTCCACTCTTCCACATCGAAAATGAAAATAAATGATAGACTTCCCGCCTATCATCTTTTCTATATTAGGGGGTGATTTTTTTCCCCCTGTTCATCTGATGTTGGAGCTAAAATTTGATCCAAGAAAAAAATACCGGATCTCCATGCACAAGTTCCCTCATTAACTAAACCGCTGCCAATTTGAAATTTTTGATGATTTTGAAACTCTCGAAAGGGAAGGACGAGGGCCTATACCTTCTTGAATAGCCTTGCCTCGTATTTGTTGCTAACACTTGAAGGTGACTTGTTTTTTTTTGAGTAGTTTTGTAGTGAATTGACTTCTGATTTTGAGCTTTAATTTCGTGGACTATTAACCGCGAGTTCTCGAATTCAAATCCGGTAAGAAACATTTGACATTTTTCATGGGGCTACATCTACATGAGTGCTCGGCAACCCTCCATTAAAAAAAGCTTCTGGGGCCCTTTCGGAATTTGCAAAAAACTGTAGGTTTGTTTTATTTTGAAAGCTTTTTGCTAACAATTTAAAATTTGGTCAACTTAAAGTTTCTACAGACGACCTGGCAGGGCTTGGGAAATATTGCATTCATTTCCCCACTTGCAAAACCGAGGGCGGATTGTTTAAGCCAGCGCAGCAATATTTGAAGTGTTTGTTAGCACTGAATCAACGTCATCGATCCCTTAAAGGCTTGCTGTTGCCAATAAATAAGGGTTTCAAAAATCTTGAATACGCTGGCAAAAATGGTTGTTTATAAAACCCAAAAATTAGGTCCCAAATAGCTGGCTTGGGGTATTCCTCTAACAGCATAACTTACTTTAGAAGTTGACAATCGCCTGTATAAGTCACACAACAAAACTATTCGTTACTGTTTAACGACCACTTTACTAGATTACTGGCTGAAGACATCCTTGTTGAATGAAGGTTTCAAGAAGCAAGACGAAATGTAGCCTCAATGATCCGTCATAGCCCCACATCGTGGTAAGAGTGCATGCAGTCAAGTTCATCTTCTCCTTCTATAGCGGTAATTAATTTAGAACACTCACTTTATTAAGCTTGTTATAAAAATGTTATTTCTGGTTTAAATACAAGAAATTACTCGTTCAAGTTTTCTGAAAATTCCTCAATGATTCTTTATTTTTTAATCCCTTTTACATTTTAAAATTTGATGCGATTATTTTTAATTAATGCTGCCAAAGCTATTAAAAATCATTCATTAAAAAAAAAAAAATAATGCAAAATATTATTCCACATAATCATGGCCATTGTCTGGCAAAAATTCAAAGAACACATATTAACATACACAAATTTATGAAGCCATGAACAAAATCCCATTATCGAAGCTGTCCTGTTTCACATGATTTGGCACCATACAAATTGCAATACTGCAACGAAAAATCCTTCAGATTAAAATCAAAACAAAAAAATTGTTGACTCTCTAGTTTATAGTTGACTATTATTATTAAATCTTATTTGTTATTTGCAAAATGGCATTTAAAAAAAAAAACAAAACGTTGTAATCTTATTCCACAAATTCTGGTTATGCTTCTATGTTCAGTTCATTAATTTTAACCCATTAATCAAATTTATTTGAGATAATTATCTGCTGCATCGTTGTCAGAATTAAGCCGCCTTCACTAAATATTTCATATGAAAAAGTGTTTTAAGCAGAAATTATTTCGGAATTTAACAAAAATATTTGTTATCTGGTTTTGTGAATAAAAACAAATAATCCTTAACTCGATGCTCGATAGTGATCGATGTTCTTGCTGTTCTGTATCTTGTTTCCTTTGGTTTCTTAAAAACTTTAAAGTCTTTAAATAAATTTAATAATAAAATAAATATATCAAAAAATATTATGAAAATAAAATCATTAATTTTTTATGAGTCAAAAAGAATTAAAAATAATTTCTAAGACTAGTTTAAATTGAAGTCCAAATGAAAATGGCATTTATTCGAAAAACATTTTAATGTAGTATTTTAAAAAATCATTGTTAAATATTAATCGGAGAGTTCAATTCCGGATGATAATGGTAGCTAGTTTTATCGTTCTCAAAGAGGATCAACCTCATTGAAGGTTCACACCTTTTTTTCGTAAAACAGATCATTTTATAAACAGCCTATTTGTTGTTTATTGATTTGCAGTGCACTTGGTCATCCGAAGGAATGAGTCGTGTTTACCTCAAACATTTTTTTGTTACAAAAAATGGGCATATTCTCATTGAGTTGGAATTATTCTTACTTATTCTTACTGATACAGCTTTGGTTAGATTGAAGGGTTCCTTCTGTCTCATCAAATCCTTAAGTGGAACTTTTACTAGATTTAAAGACGTCGCAATTCTTGAATAGGAATGCACACAGAATGCGTTTAACGCCCTCATAGTTTCTGCGGCAATTTATCCAGCTGACAGTGTTTTTTTTTCATTTCATTTATTGGATTCATGATATCTTTTACATAGACTCTAAGCCTTAATCGCAAAAGTAAAATTGTGATTTTTAATTCAAATTCAATACATAGAAAAATAAGAAAATAAAGTACAATAATATAAAAATAATCATGACGATTTTAGGAAAATAAAATATATATTTTTGAGTTTTTATTTTTAAAAAGAGAAAAAAAGACAAAGAATTGAACATTCGGATAACATGAATTAAAAATTGTCGCTCAGTATTTCTGCAAGTGAATCTTGGTTGAGTAAATGTTGAGGAGCGTTTAGAATTTGACATTTCAATCTTTTTAAGGATAAATGGGCTCTTTGATTGTTAAGATGCTGTTAAGGGTCTTAAGGGCACAATTTGTAAGATAAGAGTAGAGACTACAACCTAATATATTTTTTGAAAAGGCCGATATATGATCAGAGCGTTTTAAGTTATATACATACCGTGTTATATTATTAAAAGCTACAGAAAGGTTTTTTTTGGATTCTGAACTATGGCAGAAAACTATTTGACATCCGTAGGTTATTATCGGCATGATGAGAGTTTTCAAAAGGTGAAGCTTAATATGTTGTGGAGTGAAGTATCTAGAAAATGATAAGCTTCATAGACAGCCATATATCTTTGCTATTATTGATTGAACATGAACAAGTTAGATTATTGTTGCACCAGATGCCGAGATTTTTTGCTTTCTCAACGTACTCTATGACTGTATTACCTAAATGTAGTGAGGGAAAATAACAGAGGTCAAGTTTGTTTTTGAAAATAACGAGACACTTAGACTTCTTTGGGTTTTTTTGGTAGACCAGTGCATGATATTACTGAGGTCAGTGTTTAACCTTAAAGCACCATCTTCTATCATTCCAAGCTTTTCAACTTAAATGTGTTTGCCGGGATCATTTAGAACATTAATTTAGTTGTCTACTGGCGCCGACTTAATAGTGATGTTATAGCTTCTTGGGTTGACAATCAGGCCCCAGTGCAAAAGCCAAGATGATAAGCCGAAATCTACTTTCACGACGAGTATGACTTCATTATCGTCGCTAGCCGTTGCTTTGATATTTTTTATCTCTAAAAGTTTTTAAGGGGGCTACAATGAAGATGAAATCACTCCACTCTCAACAGATGTCGATGTCCACAAAGTCAACCGTTTATTTTCATTTTACATTCTGTGTTGTGGATTTTGCATTCATTCGATTCGCGGTATTTTTTTTCCCCAATAGTACTTGCGAGTGCAGCTTATTGGCTTTCGAAAGATTGCGTCATAACTATTGTTATTCGACCACTTCAGTGGCTGTGGATGACTGGAGCAGATTCGAAAATAAGACAAAAGTAGGATTTGAAGATTTGGCTCAATAAATAGGCCTATCCAGTCAAATGGACCTAGTCAGCAGCTTCCGGATGTTGAGCGGATGGGTAACATTGCTACGTCCGTCGCGAAGACTCTTTCTCGCTGGCGCACACAAGTGGAAACTGACCTCTATCAAGGAATCGAGTTGTCTTTGTGGGGACATGTTGAAACTGAGTTATACATACATATACTCATGAATACTTTATTTTATTTTCTATTGACTTAAACAGTCCAAGACGAGAGATTTATTATGCATGAATCTAGTAACGCCTTTGTCAATATTATTAAGATGGACACGTGAAATAATTGCTCTGGAATTTTTATACAAACCATTTCAAAGAAGTTGCATTAAAATTTAATGAAATTTCCTGTTGAATATGTCGATATTTTATCACACCGACAAGAGCGATGCTTCACAATAAATGTCACAGAACTGACAAACATCATGTTGTTGACGATATTCGCCATACTCACATTTATTCAAATCAATTAACAAAGTGCTAAAAGTACATATACAACCGAGACAACATTACATACACCAATCTGATATTATTTGCAATTAACATGACACATTAAAATGAATAATAAATGCACTTGCAGTAGGTTTTTACACAACATCCATTCAGTGCTCAATTCCGAAATGGATGTTTATCCATGCCAACAACAGAAGCCAGAGAGTTTGACATCACGTGATTGACACGAGATAAACGTGGAATCGAGTATTTCTATCAAATATTCCCGAATTGTCCAATATGTACGTAGACATTTCTACCAATCCAATCATCATCATCATCGTCGTCGTCGGCGTTCCCGTGGGGAAAATGTTTGGCCTTCAAAATCATTTATTTTTTAACACAAACGAATTGCGAGGAAATGATATAAAACTTATTATCAGAGCATATTGCCGCCTCTGTGCTTTGGCCGTCCAGCTTTATTGGCATTGCATGTATTCATAAATTACTTAATGTAATTACGTTTTTGGCTCGATATGAACATAAACTAGGGGGAATGAGACTTGTGCGCCACATTCAAATGGCTGTTCAAAGGACCACTTGTTTTTTGCCTCCGCCCTTCATTGATGTCCTGTTAAAATTTTATAATTTTCAACATTACTCAACATTTTGTTCATTTTTTCTCTTAGTATCCTGATATCTGTCAAAATGAACTGCTGTATTCCATTTATTGTGTGTAGTCTTTTTTTTACATGAAACTTTTACAATGTTCCATTTAAAATTTCAGAACAGTTCATGGATAAAGAGCTCAATTTAATTTTCTACCCCTTTTTTTTCTGCATTAAAATGCATGTGGATGGTGTCAGCCAGCTTTGGACGTTCATCCTTGCTTTGTTCAGATGGCAGCAAAATAAAAAAAAATTAATAAATAAAGAATTATCGTAATAAATGTCGAAAATTCCCGTGGATCGAAAATAATTGAAATTAATGATTTTGCCTCATAGGGGGGAGGTGGAGCCACCATTTCTCTGTGTGTCATCGGTATTCTTAAATTTACGAGTTTAAATTCATGAAACTTAAGGGCAGAACAAAATCGATCATAAAAAACAAATTAACAACGAATTTTCTTTAAACGCATTGTCTGCAAAGCGTGTGATCTCGGGTTCAAATCCGTCAATGAAAATTTGGCCTCTGAAAAGTAAAACTGGGCTTCTTCGGAGTCAGTAAATCTAACCTCCACCATTAATAGGGGGAATAAAACGCTCCCAGAAGAAGCAATCAAATCAAGAATTATTTTCCTATGATCCGAATTTAAGAGATGATAAACCTTCCTGCTTCCAAATAACTCGGTCCGGTTTGGCTTTTAATATATTTACAAACCTCTTTGTATAAGGACCACTTTATCCCTGAGGCTACTGCTGGTGTTGCTGCATTTCAATGACCTATGCCTGAATCTCATTTGATAAGGTTCATTGGTTCTCTGAAGGCTTCTTCTTCTGAATCTTGGTAAACAATATCTCTGCAGTTTGACGTTCAAACCATTAGGCCACCCTAGCTACAATTCATGTATCAATTAGCTTCGACAATGCTGGCTATGAATTAAGCAGGAGTTTTAAAAAATGTTTTAATTTTTAATTCAAACTCATCGGCAGAACCGCGTGGTATAATAAAAGATGTGGACTATTTTAGAGGTTTTCGAATCAGGATTGCGGTACCCTTATTCGAATTTGTCCTGTCAGTTTGTATGAGACTGGACTGTGTTCTTGAATTCCAATTTATGTCTGTCATTAAGATTGATTTCGCTTCACAAAAGAACTTCAAGTCGGTGATCTGTCACAAAGCGCAGAATTTCTCCTCGTCGGGGCATTGTTCGAGTGGAGTTGACATTTAGTCCAGCTATATTGAGTTCACTGACAGAAAACCTAGGCATTGAGCAGTTAGGATAGCATCTTATTTCTCTGACGAAACTGTTTGTGGGCCACTAGTGTTTCCGACAATGCTGGCATACAAGACAAGCCCTTTTTGACTGTGTTTTCAATCATGGCAATCTTTTGAGAGAACTTTTTTTTTCTTCCGCTTCTTCATTGTGCACCCCCTAAATGAAGCGGGATGCAAGGCAACTGGCATCATATCGCTTCTTTTGGTACACGACAAAAACCCGGTGCGTGATGTTCTTGGCACTTTACACACCTATACATCAGGCTGCAATTCGAAGCAGCATGCCAAAATCGTTGGCACCTACGATTCGTCCTGCATTCACAAAAATAATGGAAAATTAGGTGACAATATTAGGCCATCATTCTAGCCATCTTGACTCAAATTTTGTCATGTGTGTGATAAATTTCAAACCAAGTGCTCGTACACATCCGCCGTCTGTATTGTGATGAACTTTCATTTCTGCTGCTTTAAATTTGCTTTCATATTTTTTATTCGTTGTTCAACATTGCTAAGTTTATCTAAGTGACGAACGTACAACTGCGGCTTAGAACTTTTCCATAATCTAAGGGGTCCTTTCATTCGCCCTGCGCTTCTACGATGATTTCTTCAATCCGCTGGCTACCCTTATGATTTGAGCATAGAGCGAACAGTAGGATAGGGAGGAAAAGAATTCAAACTCAAAGGTATTTGTTTTCGATTTTGTCCTATAGAAGGCGTAAAAATCTTGACGAGTTTCTCCTTGAAAAATTTTAGTTCTACAACCTCAATTTTTCACTTATTATTAGGTACTTCATAAAAATTGGGTCTCTTAAATATTGGATCATCTTGAAACCGATTCTAGATAACCAGTAAGCCTAGAAGCACTAAGACTTGTCTCCTTTGAGGTTTCAAGTTACAAAATTTAAATGGGATTGAAAGCTGCCAACAAAATCGAACACTCTGCCTTGAGCATGTGTCAGACAAAACGTCATTATGAACAAAATGACATAACTTCAAGAAAATCTCTACCAAAGGATCGGCAGTTGATAGCGACACCAAACAACGAATCTCTGCCGGCGTTCATTGCTTCCTTGGGCGTATGGTCAAACTGACATTATGCGATCAAGATCCTTAAATCCGCATTCGAACTTTATTTAAAGCTGGATTAAATAAGTGAAGTGTGTCGGAAGGATTTATGCCTGAGGCACGTAGTTGAACGCACTGATCTCTTGCTTACAAGCAATTAGGTAAAACTATTTCTAAAGACGTTCTGTTGTGTAAAAATTGCTGCGTTGAGAATTCTACGAACTAAAATTTCAGTCAAAACCTAGAACATTGAACGAGAAAACTGACTGCAGTTGATAGTTTCACATGTCAAACAAATTATTTTATGGAGATTTATTTTCAATTTGTCCATGTAATTAATAATTTTTTTAATTGTGAAAAACGATTAAAATGATCGACACCGAAGAAGAACTTTTATGTGAGTTGAATTGTGTGCACATGTGCCAAGAAAGTGGACTTATTTTAAAATCAGTAGGTCAAGTACAGAGCCCATCGTTTATTTTTCGAAATTCTGCAATGTTTGGATTGATTGAACGGCCAACTAGAAATCTCAGCCACTTTGAGGAAGTAATTCCTGCGTACTCGCTGATAGAATTTCGTGTCAGGATCAGTCGGGCTTGCTTTTCGGTTAGTACAAAAGTATTGCCGTGTGATCCCATTTCGACTTAGATTTTTAAATCCTTATTCTTGGTTATTAATTAATTGTAAAATTATACATTACCACTTTCATATTTGATAAACTTCAACCGATTAGTAAACGATTAACAGCTGACCTTTGACGTTTCATCAATCAACTGAGAAAAGCAGTCACATATTTTTTACTGCAAATCCAGTCCACTTCCTCACCATTAGTCAACAAGCTTTGCCGTCAAATTCACGGGTTCTCAACCAATCAGAGCCGGTTGACTAGCTAGTGTCTAGAATTCTGAACGCGGCAATAATTTTTATTTGAACGAATTTCGAGAATTCGAAGGTAAATCAAAAAAGGAAAGGAATTTGGTCAAGAAATTCTGTACTAATCTACTCCAACAGAACACTTGAAATTATGTCAATATTTCGGATCCTTAGGTTTTGGTGTGTTTGCGTACGTGTTGAACTTATCATGTGCTATCATGTGTTTCTTTTTTGAACCAATACCTTCATTCGAATTATACAAGATTTTCACTTTTTCGCAAAATTCAAATTGTTCATCAACGAACAGCTTTTCAATCAACTTCGTTAAAAAAGTAACTTCAAATATTTGTGACATATTAAGTCATACTATATTTTCTACAAAATTATTATAAATGACATCTTCCCTGATGATTTAAAACAAGCTGAAGTCATACCAGAAATGTGATAAATTGCGTATGGAGAATTACACACCAATTTCTCTACTCTCGGTGTTTTCGAAGATTTTTGAAAAAACAATCCAAAACAGAATGATTACTAAGAAAACAAGAAGTTTTTCAACGAGTACCAATTTACTTTTCGTTCTTTTTTTGACACTGAGGGGACCCTCTTAAACATATCCTCGAATAGTCTCAAAAGCAGGAATGTAGCTGCTGCTATGGTTATCGACATTATTTTTGCTCTTGTTACTGTCGATCACCAAATATCTTTAGATAATGTCTCAGGGATGAAATTCATAATTTGTTCTCGTCATATTTATCAGGAATGCCCATCTCAATTTCAAAGGAGTGCCTCAAGGTTCTGTGCTTGGCCCGATTCTGGCTTTAATGTTTATTAACTCGCTATTTAAAAGCAAAATTAACGCGGTCGCTGACGATATATCGTGTATCTTTCTCAGTTATTCCACTCTTATTCTGTCTGCAGACATTATTCATGATTTTGAAATCATAAGGCACAGGTTCTCAACACACAACATGGTAATAAGGGACAAAGCCTGTATCAAGGAAGTCAACTACGGACTTTTCTTTTTTCATTCTACGAACTGAATTCAATTCATTCATAGTTCTAATAGATGTAACTCAAAAAACAATTCACAGACTGCAACGATTAAAGTTTTAACATTGAGAGTGTCAACTTGACTGGAAAATGAATTGGACTGCCCATACTGATGCACTTAATAATTACAAAAACACTATCGAACTCGAGAACTTCAGTTACACATTCAAGTTTCTGTGAATAGCTTTTTCCTCATCTATCCCGATTTGTGAAATCATAAAGCAATTAGGAATAGTACGGTTGCAAGATATTAGATTCCAAAAAGACTTTGATTGAAGCCTGTACAAGTTAGCCACTATGGGCGTTTCTTTAATCACAAAACGTACATTTTGTACTTATTTTTCTGATGTTTTTGACACTTGAAAGGATTTACGGAGAACCGAATTATTTAAAAACTTTCAATACTGTGCACGGTGGATATTCGTGAGAATTCAATATGAACTAGTAAAGAGAAACCTAAAAAAATTATCTGGTTACATACTCGTATTAACAATTACGAAATTTCCCTTATTTTGCATTTAAGTGCGGGTGCCAGATGAGAGTTGTTCAGATACAGATATGGCATACCTGAAGCTGCTGGTAGTTTACACCTCAAGGTGAGAGTCAAAGACGTACATATATGTATTTAGCGGAACATACACTCGTATATATGTATGCAGCTCCGACGTCTTCCATTCACTCCCTTTAACATTTATGTAGCAGTGTAATCAACCCTCAACTCGTGCACGAAATTTATGAGGGTTTTGCTTGAGGAGCATAAAAATAATCCCCCTATACCCAAGGCCATAACATCACTTGGCAGATATGGTTACCGTTAAGGGGGAAGCTTCTCAAAATATAAGCGCTTGAATTTTGTTCTAAGATTAATTGAAGTTTAACAAATCCTTGAATGTGAGTCAAAAAATATTTTAAACTATGTCAAACGGAAACGGAAACGGTGAACATTGTTTTTTTTTTTGTTAAAAATCAAATTAATTCCCGTCAGTGTGAAGAATAATCACACGGATAAGGGGAATAAATTATTGCTATTTAATAAGTTTCCTATACCTTGGAAGAGTACCCTTTTTTTGGAAAACCCATTGGCCTGGCATTAATTTTTCTACTAGAGTACTACTACTAAACTGATACAAGGGTTTGATATAGCAATTCATTTGAAGTTCACCCCCTATTCGGCGTGTTCAAGAAAATTGAGGTGATCATTTTGGATTTGAGTTGAGTCAGAGAATACACTGACACCGGATAGAATGTCGTACCGAGTGTCGTTTGGCACATCTGTGAAAATTTCGCCAATACACCACCCTCGATTTTAATGATTTAAATTAGTTAGAAGATGTTAAATAGATTGTAATTTTGCATTAAACAAATTGCTTTTCATGTGGAACATTTATTCAAGTGACAGGGATGATTCCATATAACATTTTAAGAGCCCTAAAATCTAGACAAATTTCACAAGTGAAAAGTTTTTTTTTTAAAAAACATGCAGAGAGTAATGATCAAAGATGAAAATGTATTTTTGTTTTTACGAGCTCGCTTATTTAACACATCATGAATTTTTTTTAACCAATTACGTTTTAAAAAGGGGCATAAAGTAGCGATACAAGCGTATGCGTAAGCATGCTTTTCGAATAAGAGGTTTTGCTTGGAATAGCTCGGTGTTTAGTCATCTTGAAAATTAGTTATAAATCACTTCAAAAATCACCCGTCAAGAATTTGGGCCTGATATACTACTGTGTCCAAAAAATAAGGTGACATATGAATTTAAACTGCGCGCGTCGAAGGATTTGGAAATTTTTCTTTCTTTTTAGGTTGGTAGTACTGTCAGTGACATCTGTATGAAATTTCATGTTAAAATATATTCATAGTTTTTGAGATACGCGTCGTTTTGTGAGCTGCTAAAAGTGAGTTTTTCGTTTTTTGCGATGTCGAAATTTATTGAGCAAAGAATTTGCATTAAATTTTGTTTGCGGAATCAATTTTCTGCTGCGGATACGTTGAGGATGGTGCAGAAAGCCTTTAATGATGAGGCTATGTCTAAAAAAAATGTTTACAAGTGGTATAGTGATTTCCAAGCCGGCCGTGAACGTGTCGAAGACGAAGAGCGTTCTGGGCGACCATCAACCTCAACCGATGAAGCTCACGTCCAACAAATCAAAGATTTGGTGTTGAAAAACCATTGATTAACGATAAGAGACATTGCTGATGAAGTTGGCTTATCGAAAGGCTCAGTCAATACCATTTTGAAGGATACTTTGGGCCTCAAGCGCGTCAAATCTCGACTGGTACCGAAAACATTGAATTTTTTGGAAAAAAGGCGTCGCGTGGAAGTGTGTGAAACAATGCTTTCCGATTACCAGGATGTCATGAAACGCATTATAACTAGCGATGAGACTTGGATCTATGCTTACGACTTCGAAACAACCGATCAATCGAGCGAATATCGTGCCAAAGGGGAGCCGAGACCAAAAAAACCGCGCCAAAGTCGCTCAAAAATCAAGGTCATGTTGACTGTTTTCTTCGATTATCGTGGTGTTGTGCTTTATGAATTCCTTCCAACCGGCCAAACAGTCAACAAGGAATATTATTTGAACGTTATGCGTCGTTTGCGTAACGCTATCCGCCTAAAAAGGCCGGAATTGTGGAAAGACAATTCTTGGTTTTTAGACCACGATAATGCACCATCCCATACCGCACTCGTAATTCGTGATCATTTCGCCAAAAACTCAACCCATATCGTTCCGCAACCACCGTATTCACCTGATCTGGCGCCGTGCAACTTCTGGCTGTTCAACAAGCTCAAAAGACCGCTCCGGGGACACCGTCTTGATACGATAGAGGAGATTCAAGCCGCAGCGAAGACGGAACCGAAGGCCATCCCGGAAAGTGACTACAACCAGTGTTTCAAAGATTGGAAAATCCGTTGGCATAAGTGCATTGCATCGGGAGGGGATTACTTTGAAGGGGATGAAATTGATTTGGAAGAATAAATAAAGAATTTTCAAAATAAATACAATGTCACCTTATTTTTTGGACACAGTCGTATATGACGACTGAGTGAACAGACGCGAAGCGTTATGAGTCCATGCTAACTTGGTCCTCGAAACAGAGATTATGTCTGCCTTCTTGTCTCGAAACTGGGGTTGTTTTTCGAAGATCAGCTCCATGTTGTCGAGCCAGTTTAGTCGACGTATCTTTGTCATCCATTTCTTGATTTCTTTAACTCCATTCGCCCTACTCACGTGTGGAATTGAATTGTTTATTCTCTCACAAATTGAGTATTTTCTTCGATTCCACTGCAGCACTTAGCTCCATTCGAACTGCCAGAATCAATGTTTCGTTAGGAAAGCATTTCGTCTTCGGAGTTAGGAGCTTTGAATTAATTTATCTCACCAAGCCGAAGAAGCAGCGGTGTCCTCGAATAGCTTAATTAAGGCGCAATTCGTCGAATGGATATTTATTCTATGGTAGACAAGCTCCTTAACCACTTCAAAGTTCCTGTTGTAAAGAGTGACAATTTATCTTATGCGGTGTTTTCACGATCCTGAATTTTAAGCGTCAAATGGTTGCTATGGGGAAATTTTTGTGTCAATTCGGACAGTGGACGGTTTCTCTCGACGGAGAAGTTCTCTGGGCTACTTCGACGTAAAAGAAGAAGTTAAGGCCGATCAATATTTCCAAGAAGAAGTAAGGTTTTAGCAGAAAAGATGTTGACGGATGAGCCAACGGCTTCACTGGCATAATTGGAGTGGGTAACTGACAATCTTTTTCAACCAGCCTCTCGTCAAAGTGCTTCAGAAAAGACTCTAATTTGTATTCTCATGGATCAAAAGTACAGCTTATTGCCTACTTCGAATGGCCCTAGAAGCTCGATCTGCTAAACTCTCGGAGGATTTTCAATCCATCGCAACTTGAGAAGTCGTGAAATTTTCAAGTGAACCACTGAACTACGGCCACCTTCGTCGAAAACCTTCGCCGAAAACCTTGCCTGAATGATATCGATCCAGATATTTTCAAAAAAGAAATCTTCACCAACGAATCGAAATTTCTTGTTCATTACATTTTTTAAAAGCGGAATTTTAAAATACGGCCCACAAAAAATCAAAAAACCATTTTAGAAATGCCACTTTACTGATTGGTGCTTTTTTGGGGTTATGTCATGAGGCATCATTGGTCCTTATTACTACTGAAAATAATATAAGGTAAACGGATTGATCTATCAGACTTGAAGGAACGCTAGGTGCCCTTCAATTGCATAAACCTCTCCACTTTTGTGAGAAATTCTCGAGACTAAAGCCAAACTTCCTTTAAAAAAATTATGGAACGAACCTGATTGTGAACAAAGAAATTGTTGGGTTGCAAAAATTATCCCGGATGGATTGGTTGGAATGTGATGAGAAAAACAAAAAAAAAAAAAAAAAACTAGGAAATTAATTATTCTTAAAAATATTTATTATGACCAGTCAATGTGACCTCGTGGAGGGTTGCTTAGAAAACAAGGAATATCATTTTTCAAGCAGATGGGCAAGTTGCATTTTCAAGTTAGCCTTTCTAGTACATGCAGCGCCATCTATGCTTTGAAACAAATTACAATTTAACTTAAGGGTGCGTTTATTATTCGACTTTGTTTGTTTGTTTGTTCGTTTGTTTCTTTAAAGTGGCAAATCTTCATTTATCGATCAAAATAAAATTAATTGGCCACGTTCAGAATTCTAGGGTCTAAAATTTCAGTCAAAACCTAGAATATTGATCGAGAAAACTGACTGTAGTTGACAGTTTCATACACCAAACAAATTATTTTTGGAGATTTACTTTCAATTTGTACTTGGAATAAGTTTGTGAATTTTGTTATACTTTCAATAAATGTGTGTTTTGAATTAAACGATTAAAATGAGCAAGACACGGAAGAAGAACTTTTGTGTGAGTTGAATTGTGTTCACATGTGCCAAGACAGTGAACTTATTTAAACATCAGTAGGTCAAGTTTCGTTATTCCTTGTAAACGAGTTGTAGTGCCCAGCGTTTATTTTGCGAAATTGTACAATGTTTGGATTGATTGAACTGCCAACTAGAAATTCCAGCTACTTTGAGGAAGTAATTCCTGCGTACTCGTTGGTAGAATTTCGTGTCCACTTCAGGATGAGTCGGGCTTGCTTTTCGGTTAGTACGAAAGTACTGCCTTATTCTTGGTTATTCTAGGTTATTTATTAATTTTAAAAATAATACATTTCCACTTTCATGTTTCATAAACTTCAACCGATTAGTATACGATTTCAAAATTAACAGCCAACTTTTGACGTTTCATTAATCAACTGCAAATCCAGTCCACTTCCTCACCATATGTCAACTAGTTTTGCTGTCAAATTTACGGGCTCTCGACCAATCAGAGCCAGTTGACTAGCTAGTGCCTAGAATTCTGAACGCGGCCATTGTTTTCTTCGTAAAAATCGCCTACAAAGGAACCTTTGGAAAAATGTTTTCAAACTGATAAACTTAGTTCAAAAATTGTAATTCAATATTGAAATAGAGTTCTCTCGTTGTTGTATCTACAACTCAATACACTGGCACTTAATTTTATTTGAAATCCTTGAGCGGCGCGTTGCTCTTTAAGATATTTCCTTGCACACACATTGAGTCTGATTACACCACAGATCAGATCAATTAACTTTTTCATTAAACTTTTGCAATTATCGCCCCATTTGATCCTAATTGCGCAATATAATATCTTCCCAAGGAGATGGGTTTTCTTCGATTCGAATTCCCGATAGAGATAAATCATGTATACCTACCTCTCTTGCCCCAGACAGTTAATTGCTTAAATATATAATTGATTAATTTATATATCTTTTTGCTACAATCTCCCAAGTATTTTCCGTTTGCGAACTCCTATAATTCAATCGATAAAATACAGTTTTACTGTTTTATGTTTTTTTTTTCTTCTTCAACAAACCCTATTCCGGGAATAAAAGCGGAAAGGGACTTTACAAGGCAGACAGACAGACAGTAATCATAGTGGATGTGGGTGATTGGGATTTTATCTTCTTCACGGGAAGATGTGTGAGAGAAATTGTGCGTTTCAGTAACTTTTACACGTTTATCCAATAAAACCTGCCCAGATAGACCATATGAAGCTACTCCCCGCTCTGAAAGGCGTCCAACAACAACACGTATCCATACATGTACATAATTCTCTATTTGAAGATGATAGTGGAGGGGCATTACACGACATGTCTCGTCTATCGTGTCTTCAGCAAGCTTACAATGGTGGGCTTGATGGTCTCGACTTGAAAGAAAAAATGTGAAATGAGTACCGAAAGCTGCTGCTTAGTATAATGCAAAAATCATGTTCCATTATAACCTCAATGAACGCCATCTTCCCAATTTCGCACCGTTTGTCTATAGCAGTATATGATGTTCACTACTACCCTTATGCATACATATAAGGTATGTCATTTTAGCTGACAAACTTCTCTTTTTTTATCCTAGTTGTCCTTCGTTCCAATCAGCCTTTAAATAATAAGAAATTGTCTACTGGTCCTGTAGCTATATAGTATTGTATGAGTACATATATCTGTGTACGTTTAGCTGTACATGAATGCGCAACAATCCGTTTAGAGAAATATCCTTTTCGAATAATATATAGACAACGGTGGTACGTATGGATTTCTGTATATTCGAGGTATCAACGGTCGATTGAATCACAAGAGGATAAAAATGAAGGAGGACAAAAAAAAAAAAGAAGGAAGAAAGAAAGTAAAAAAAAGGAGCAGGACCAAGTTTTACTTTTTCAAGCCTGCAATAAGGGTAACGATAGTACCTAAGGATGTACACGTAATCGAATTATCATCAGTTAGGCAGGATAGCCCTTAATTGAATAGGACTTTGGGTGTAAATCCTGTTTTCATTCGTTAATATTATGTAATTCAACCAAAAGGTAGATTGGTTAGAAGGGATTCCATCGACAAGGACCTTTATCAAAAGCTTAGAAATATGAACCAATACGTGCGAACATAATTTTGATTCACAGAAAAAAAGGAAAACAAGGGTTTATTTGTGAATGGATGTCAGTCACGAAAACGGTGATTATACAATGGTTTAAAAATATTCTGGAGTGTAAATTTTAAAGAAGGGATTTTATTTCTTCATTGAAGAACAATTTGATTAGGAAAATATATTTTTAATTAGGTAAATTTCAATAACGAAAATCAACCAAAGGTACACTTTTTAAAAATGTTTTGATATTTAAGTTTGGTTGACGTCAAGAAGAAATAAACTAAATAAATAACTTTACGTGAATTTATTGCATAAAAGGTGGCGTCAAATGGCTTCCTTTTTTATGTATCAAATTCCAATTCTGATAGTTTCGATTCAGTAGATTACAACTCTGTACTGGGTAAAATGTACCTAGCTATGAAAAGTAAGGCGGAAAAAATGTTTGTAACATTATGGTCTCTGTCAAATTTTATGCCTCAATTGTTGGCGGCATTCAACCCTTCACCTTCACATATATATTTAATAACATCGGTTTTTCGAATCATATAGAAAAGAGCGAAAATCTAATCCCTTAGAAAGCAAATTCGTTGAGAAAGTTATTCTCCAGCAAAAAACCATCTTGCAATAAAAAAGGCTTAGTGTCCTTAGCAGTCCGAGTTCCAAGCCAGTAGTTGCTCTAAAAATATAATTTTTTGGTGCCTCCGATGCTACAAATCCATTCATATGAAACTTCTTATATTTCTTATTTTACCAGAGATTCTTAAAGGTAGCCTATACAATTAAAGTTTGTACGTAGGCTGCTAGATATATTTCTGACCTACTCACGAAAATGCGAATATTTATCTTCAAAAGTGGCTTTTATGTTTTTCAAAGTATTCTCCAGTATGATTTATACACTTTTGCTTGCGCTCAAACCAATTGTCGAAAGACTTTTTCCACTCCGATTGAGACACCTCCAAAACATGGTTTTTGAACGCATTTTTTTCATTGATGTGCGGGAATAAAAGCAAGTCATTGGGTGCCAAGTCAGGTCTGTACGGCGGATGACTCATCAATTCGACGTTTTGGCCGGTCAAAAAGGCGCTGGTTTGAGCCGTTGTGTGAGAGCTCGCATTGTCATGGTGAACAATGATTCGTCTTCTCTTGGTCGGTTTTTGAATTTCTCCGAAGACTTCAAGCAAACAAATTGTGGTGTACCACTCAGAACCGACCGTCCTACGTTGCTCAAGCGCGTACAGTCGCCACATGACCAGTTTTTCGGAAGAAACAGGCGACCATTTGCTTCGAAGTGCTTCTTCCATGAACAACTTTTGTTGGATTTGGCTCGTCTTCGAAGACCCACACGGTCGATTGGTGTTTTGTTTCGGGCTCATACGCATAGATCCATGATTCGTCACCTGTTACAATCTTATAAACGTCTTTTGAAGCACCGCGATCGTATTTTTTCTAACATTTCTTTGCACCAATCGACACGAGCCATTTTTTGAGCTATTGTCAAATTCTGAAGGATCCAACGAGAACAAACCTTTTTTGGGGCAAGGTGTTCATGCAATATCGAATGTATGGTGGTGGGAGAAATGCGTGGATGCTTCTATCTCACGGTATGTCACATGACGATCTTACTTTATCAGTTCACGCACGGCATCAATGTTCTCTGGCACAACGGCCGTTGTTGGACGACCTTCACGGAATTCGTCTTTGAGCAAGCGTCGGCCATGACTGAATTCATTAAACCAGGTTTTCACAGTGCTATAGGATGGTGCTTCATCGCCAAATAAAGATTTAAATTCATCAATGCACTCTTGTCGTGATAATCCACGTCGAAAGTTGTGAAAAATTATCGCACGAAAGTGCTCACGAGTTAATTCCATTTTTTTTTGCCGAGATGAGTTTTTCAAGTCTCTGTAAATAAAATAATTCACGATTAAATGACAACACGTTCTGAGTGATGTTATGCTAAAAAATGTCAAACTTTCCAATGGAAATGTCAGATTGCACCAGGCCAGAAATATATCTAGCAGCCTACTGATACCTCATCGGAAGAGACCAGTTTTTCTTAACCGGCAACAGATCTTACAGTTTCAGCTCATTTACAGGTGGCGTACCTCAAGGAACAATCCTTGGACCCGTTTTCTTTTCATGGTTTCACTCAACGAACTTTCAATTGAATCGAGCATCAAGCCGTTTTGTGACCAAAATCGATTTCATCCATTCCCTTGGAATTATGCCGGATGTGTCGCGGTCAGCTTTTTAACTGAGCTTTCCTCCATCAAATGTTAACGAAAAATGTGACGTTGCTGCGACTACGATTCAAATTATGGTTGGTTTATAGCTGTTTGGAATTGGTACTGTGGTCTTTCATACTGGATTCTGCCAGACGTCGCGGATGTCATGTTGTTCTGTAAGACCTTGCGAACATCCGTTCTTGAGTGTTCTCAGAAAAATTATGGGACTCTTCCGGAACACTACTTCTGAGTCCTTTTCCGATGACTTTTTTTCTTACTTTTCCTAGACTATCGTTAACGTTTGCGTACGCTTTTTTACAAAACACTCTAAAAACATTTGTCAAGTTTCTTTTGTTAACATTGTGCAGATTTTTCAAATCGACTATAAATAAATAATTAAATTTTTAAATTTTTGTTTTAATTTTAGATATAAACAAAGGATCACCCATAGACTATAAAAGCGGTTCGGCTTGTTCAACGCCAACCAAAGAAACCCTTAAACGGTACGACGACGGTAATAATTGCATGCGTCCTGTTTTACCCCCACGCAGTGTTATGGGCGCAATACCATCACATCATCATCGTTACTCAGCACCAATGAATTTTCGAAAGGGCTTAGCTTCATGGTGCTCAACGAAATGCATCGCAATTGCGTTAACCGCAGTACTTGCATTTCTTTTCTTTTTATTGATATTATTATCAGGTAATAAATATTTATTAAAAAGATTTAAATTCTACTTAAACATTTTTGTTTTATAGTTTTTGGTGTTCTAACTTGGTCGCCATCATCATCACCATGTAAAGTTCTAGTCTGTAATGAGGCGTCCGAAGTAACAGCAGCCAAAAGCACAAACACAGACCTTTCGAAGTTGCATAATGCAGCACGAGCATCGAAGTCCGGACAACCAATAACGGTTACAGCAGCAACATCTTCTTCCTCACCATCGTCCTTCCTATCGACGTCTGCGTCGGCGATGGCACCCTCATCGTCGGCCTCATCAACGTCTTCATCATCATCGGCGGCGTCTTCGTCTTCATCACTGGCGAACAGCAATAATGGAGGTAATTTTATAAGCAACATTTTTTTTTATTGATTTTATTTTCTGGTACTAACCAAAAAAAAAAAATACAGAGTAAATATTTAATATAACACTACACTACAAAACTACTTAAAAAAAACTATATTTATACACTTGCAAAATATAGTGAAACTGACAAACACACTTGTTGTGAAGACCACAACTACAAACAACAACAATAAACACACTTCGCAGAACTTTCATTCAAATAATCGACGACGACGACGACAGCAACATGCGCAGGAAAACTTCAAACATCTTAAAAGGAATAAACGCTATCGTCGTAGCATAGATGATTTCTATTCCCTTATTGCTAACAAAGACTATGACCAAAGTTCCAGTGTCGTTGTTGCGAGCAAGAACAGCCCATCTCTCGATGGTGGTAACATCCTTAACGCCCAAACTCCCACCACCACCACCACCACCAACTCTGACAATAATTATGAATCTCGTCAAACTTCGAAAACGTTGACGAATAATGGAACAAAAGGCAAAAACGTATTAAATCTCAATTCAAAGTCTTCTCGTTCTCGTCAAAGTAATGAATCAAAGGAGATGTTCTCCGAAGCGGATGATGATGATGATGATGATGACGATGATGCTGATGCTGATGATACCGCCATCACAACCACCACCGCCGATACCGCCGCCTTCAGTGATGGTGACGTTGTCAAGGTATCACCATCATTGCCATCCTTCGACAAGGATGTTGATGCTGCTGACTACAACGATTATAATGATCCCGTTGTCGTTGTCAAGAGTGCCACCCGCACCGCCATACTCAATAATAATTCGCAAAATTTGCCTCGAATCCCTAGTTCACCATCACCACCACCACCACCACCACGACAACAAATGTCATCGTCGTCTACTGCTGCTCCGGCTGATATGCCACCAACAACTTTCGATGACAATCCATTAAACACCAATTTGATATCAGGTAGAAATCGTATTGATGATGATAATAGTGATGATGGCGCAGGAGATGGTGCTATCCGCAGCAATGGCGATGGCGATGGCGACGATAATGGTGATGATGGAACGGAAGTTGGTTTCTATTCGTCATCTGCATCTGCAACAACAATGATTTTAGATGATAAATTTAATGACAAATCGAAAAGTGTACGCAATCTGATTGAGATAAATGGCAAAACTGAGGCTGCTTCTATCGTTAATGACGAGCCACAAGCGATGGACAGGGAAGAGTTGATGATGAACGATGACAATAATTCGGAATTCATTGCGTACAACAGCATCGAGAATGTTGACATTGTCAAATTAGAGAATAATCCTAGCTCAGAGGATGAATATTATAAGACAGTTAATCGGAATGACGACGCGAACATTGTCAACATTGCGACCACAAAAAAAACAGCAACGCCAAAGATTGAACATCCAATGCTTAGTTTGGTCTCCGATCAAATGCTTGGAAGAAGAATTCTGGTTAATCTTACAATAGCAACAGATGATGGAACTGGTACAGAAAACCATTCCGTATACACTTTACACGTATCAGTTCCAGCCGAAGAGCTCGACCACCACCATGCAGTTGAGTCACTACACAAACCTGACGAAATTAAACGACCACCACCGGCAGGCTTTTGTATTCCTGAACCTCCACCTCGTATACCTGAGTGTCCGTGCATTTGCAAGGAACCACCTGCTCTGGACGAATATAACTCTATGGAACACAATGACGATGATATTAATGAGGGCATTTTTCTGAAACCCATTCCTGATACTATTCCTTCTTCTACAACTGTCTCTAATCCACTATCCAACGAAGCTTTTTCTACTTCTACTACTACCATTTTGGGGCCGCCTGATTTATCTGCATGTCCTGATGTAGGCCCTGTGCTAATATTGGAAGGTGATTTGGTGAATAACCTTAACTTTTTTTTGCAAGCAAATAATAACCAAGCGTGTACAATATCGGCTTCAATCTAACAACCATAGGTATTCAATTCATCGACATCGTCGCAACTAACCTAAACTATATGTAAATATAAAAAGCTTGCCTTATAAATTTAAGAAATTGTTCACTCTTAGTCCTACAGCGGAGACAGACAGTCGAAACACGAAAAGTCCTTTAAAAAAAATGTTTATCGGCGTCTTTGCGAAAGGAAATAATTGAGAAATATTGGTTCGTTTGATCTAGCCGCATCCTTTAGTGACATCGATGGTATTGCAGTCATAGGTGGCACCCAGCCCTACACCCAGCTCGATTCATAGCTTCTTGATGTTGCACTTGTGCGCCAGTGGTGTGAATTTGAAACCTCTTCGGACTGGCACGCTGAGGTCCATTTTACTGCACAGCCCATAAAGTTTTTCGGTGAAGGATCTTTTTCTGAAACCATTCTCGTATCTCTTCTATACAAAGCCGTTCGAAAAATGTTCTTTGTTGGACATCCTGTCGCTTTTATTACAGCTGCACATCAGTTTAACATCGGATAGGTTTTTTAATGTGGATGCAGGGATGGTGTTCCAGTAATTTTTTTAAGGTTTTCAATTAACTTTAGACGCCTCTTCATTACCTTAAGTTGCATAATTGACCAGATATTCTTAATTAGATTAAGATCCGGACTGTAGGGAGGCCAACCTTAATTCGTCAACATTATTTTCTTCCAAGCTCTTAAAAAAACGAAACAAGTTCATACTTAAAATTTTGGCTGTATGGCAAAGAGCATTGTCCTGTTGAAAAATGAATCTGCAAGTGTCACCAAAAAACTCCAGCGCAGATAGCTTAAAATCGTTTCCTAGAACCCGTAGGTTAACTTTTGCACTGACTTTCGATTCTACGAAGACCATGATACCTTTTTTTATCTCCAGATAAACATCCCCAGTTCATTATACCTTCAGTTTTGGAAGCCATCCGTCAGATGCATTTAGAGCTCAGTTTTTCCTTTGGTTCTCTTCGTGCAACAGACCTCTTTGGGTTCTTCGGAAAAGATTGTCTTGAGACCAATTAAAATGCTCCTGAACAGAAAGCAATCGTTTTTCTCATGACTCTTTTTAGAAAATCCGGTTTCAGTACTGGCTTGAGAGCTCTTAGTCCAGTTTTTACTTCGCTTTTTCCTGCAGCTCGATCCAGATCGTTTTTAAGATCCAAAACGATCTTCCAAAGGCGTTGTCTGTTTTGGTCTCCCAGAGACTTATTCCTGCTGGAAATTCAGGTATCACGATATTTTTTTTTAATTCCATGCAACAGTGTTTGTAGCAACATTTAATCTTTTAGAAATTTCACATGTTGTCAAACTGAGACGTGACAGACAAAAATATAAGCTTTGTAGTCCGAACTCATTCTGTTCATTTTTTTCACTTCGGTTCGAATCTTGCCATGTGAAGTTCTTCAATGCCTCGAAATTATATTTTTGCGTTGCGCTTTCTACTTCGGAAGCCTCTATTATGTCAATTTCATCTGCATATGCAAGTACAGACGCATGAGTCGCGTGCTGCCTTTTAAAAGCTTTTTTTCATATCAAAGTTCTGAGTAAGGTAGTTACTGACCTTAATGGACCAACGATTACTTTCCATCGTCATTCTTAATAGTCGGAAGAGCTTTGCAGTGATGTCCTGATCCAAAGCCACACTTATTTAGATAAATCAGGATCTTAACTTCAAACAGATCTGAGTTCGAAAATTCTTCATTTCTCTTTGACAATTAAAAAAAAAATTCTAAGAAAATCTGGAATGACCTGGTTCTTTCTGCCTTTCAGTTGGTTGGTCGATCTGATTTTGAAATAAATTCTTTAAAATGAAGAAATGACTTTAAGGGGGGAAATCACAGTAGCACACAAAAAAATAGGCATATTTTCGGGAATTAATTTTGGCTGAATAAAAGTATCAATCGAAAATCTGTAAAGTAGGTTTTGCAGCAATACTAAAAAAGTACAAAATGTAATTTTTTCAATAAAAAAATATTTAAAAATGGCGGCTGCGCAGCATATGCCCCAAGGCGCCTATTTTCAAAAGCGTGTCGATGGCCGAAGACGTAGACTCCTTTATTTTTGACCTGGAAGAAAACACCAACATTTTTTAGTTTTCATATAACAACAGCTAGCGAGCTACTTAGGATTTTTTGGATATATTGATTTTTTACAAAATGGTGCATGTTTGAAAATAAAGTTAAATTTTTAACAAAAAAAGAAGCGCCATAAAATCGTCGATCAAAAAAAATTAATCCATATAAAAAAAAAAATCCTTTCGAAGCTACTGTCAAAATTTCATATCGAACGATAAAGATTTGCTCGAGTTATGTCTTCGGCGATCTCAAAAAAAGTGGTTTCGAGAAAAACGCGATTAAAGTAAAGTTGTAAGTACTGAGAAACCATATGAAATAATATGAGCATACCGGAGAGGCGTTACCGCAGAGTGAAAATTTTGGTCACTCGGACACTTTTGCCGTATTCCGTCATTTGGTTTTAAGCGAACAAATTTTTTTTCGAAAAATTGAAAATTTTACAGTGATTTCTCCTTTTAAACATATCAATTAAAATAGAACTACGTTCTACGGCCCAATTTTCAATCATAATTAAAGATTTATTTGCCTTTTAAATTATATTACTAGTTCTATAAATAATTAAAAAATCTCATTTAGATTATATGCAGAATTTCGGACTCACAGAATTTTGAAAAACAGATTCTTGCATACAGAATTTTGGTTTCATTTGGAATTATGACCCCAACTCGTTGGCGAACCGTAGTTGTGTTTTTCGTAGAATAATTTTGAATTGAGGCTCCGTCGCATAATATTTAACCAAGCTGATGTCTATTTTTAAAAAAATTGTTGAAAAAGTTTCTGCCCTCATTTCTCACGATGTAAATTGTGCTAAATTGTCCAAGAAAAATGCAAATGCGCCACCTTAAATGAATCCCTAAATTAAGCTTCATGCCATCCTCAATCGAAAGCTTTGAATACTTCCCTAAATCAGAGTAAGGCAATCGTTGAATTTTAATGAGCGTCCAAAAAATAACCATCCTCGTAGCGATTAACACAAAAACTTGACAACAAGTCCAAAAATTTATAAAAAAAAATGTACAAACTACTTTATTTATCCACCCTTTGCTTTCCATACTCTACACAAAAAAAAACTAATGCTAACATAATCACTACTAACATTCCGTAAAATATCTAACCAAACAAAAAAAAAACAACATCCTTTTATGTATGCTTAAAAATTATAGGTGCACGAACATTTCCGGCTCGCAGCTTCCCACCAGATGGCACGACATTCGGACAAATCACCTTAGGTCAAAAGCTTACCAAGGAAATACAACCCTACAGCTATTGGAACATGCAATTCTATCAATCGGAACCAGCTTATGTTAAGTTCGACTATAGTATACCGCGTGGTGCATCCATTGGTGTATACGGACGTCGCAATGCATTGCCCACCCATACCCAATATCACTTTAAGGAGGTGCTAAGCGGATTCAATGCGAGAACCCAGCGTGCCACTCATGTAAGTAGAGACGCGTTTTTTTTTATGCTTGCCATTTTTGTATGTTTGTAAAATATATCTGCTGGGAGAGGTTGTGATACTTTGAACTGGCCCGATATTACCGGCAATATAGTTGCCTGTGTAACGTCGGGTCATTTTGAGTTTTATTACAAAAAAAAAAGTATGGTGCGATGTTTTTTTTTTGGTGTATGGCAACACTCCCTTTTATTTTATCATATGTGTTATGCGAATTGTGCAGAGTTACTAACCAACCCTGTTTCCTTTTGTTTCTTTCTCTTTTATCTTCCATCTTGCATCCTAAAAAAACAAAATATGAAATCCAAAAAAAAAATCCTTAAATTGTACGAAAACATCATCGAAACAGCTCTCGATAACGCGTGAGGTGACACGGTACATGGAACCCGGGCATTGGTTCATTTCACTGTATAACGATGATGGAGATGTGCAGGAGGTCACATTCTATGCGGCCATTGCCGAAGATATGACACAAAATTGTCCGAACGGCTGCTCTGGCAATGGACAATGTTTGCTGGGTCATTGCCAATGCAATCCCGGTTTCGGGGGCGATGATTGCAGTGAGAGTGTGTGTCCTGTTCTTTGCTCCCAGCATGGGGAGTACATTAATGGTGAATGCATTTGCAATCCTGGATGGAAGGGCAAAGAATGCTCCCTGAGGCATGATGAATGTGAAGTAGCCGACTGTAGTGGCCACGGGCATTGTGTGAGTGGCAAATGCCAATGTATGCGGGGCTATAAGGGAAAGTTCTGTGAAGAAGGTAATTCTCCATTTTGACATGTTTCTTTATTTTTCTCGAAATTTTCTTTCCCTAGTGAGGAAAGCTTAACAAATCCTGTTAAATTTGTTATAAATTGTTTCGTTTGACTTTAATTTCAGTGGACTGCCCGCATCCGACATGCTCGAGTCATGGTTTTTGTGCGGATGGTACCTGTATTTGTAAGAAGGGTTGGAAGGGACCCGACTGTGCTACAATGGATCAAGATGCATTGCAATGTTTGCCCGACTGCTCTGGACACGGAACGTTTGATTTGGACACACAGACTTGTCATTGTGAGCCAAAGTGGAGTGGCGACGACTGTTCCAAGGAGCTGTGTGACCTTGATTGCGGACAACACGGACGATGTGTGGGCGATGCCTGTACTTGTGAGCCAGAATGGGGTGGAGAATTTTGCAATACCAAGTTATGTGACAGTCGCTGCAATGAGCATGGACAATGCAAAAACGGAACGTGTCTTTGTGTAACCGGTTGGAATGGCAAGCACTGTACAATTGAGGGCTGCCCATCGGGTTGTTCGAATCATGGACAATGTAGAGCAGGAGGCGAAGGCCAATGGGAATGTCGCTGCTATGAGGGCTGGGATGGACCTGACTGTGGTATTGCACTTGAACTCAACTGTGGTGACAGTAAGGACAACGACAAAGGTAAATATTGCAAGTGTTTTCTTAACTTGTTCACGTTTTTTTTTATGTGTGAATCTTGCTTGCTTTTCCAGATGGATTGGTTGACTGCGAAGATCCCGAATGCTGTGCTAGTCACGTGTGCAAAACATCACAGTTGTGTGTCTCCGCGCCCAAACCCATTGACGTTCTGTTGCGTAAACAACCTCCAGCAATTACTGCATCATTCTTCGAAAGAATGAAGTTCTTAATTGACGAGAGTAGTTTGCAAAACTACGCCAAGTTGGAGACATTTAACGAAAGGTAAGGCTTTTGTCGCCATTTAAGTTGTGTTTATTATTTTATGTTACTTTCGAAACAAAATACATTTTTATAACCACAATTGGAAGTCAAAAGAGTGTACATATGTTTTTAGTTTTCAAATCAAAATTGCTCATAGAAAAAAAAGAAAATAGTTTGCAAAAAAAAAAAAAAATATGTATATATATTTTTTTATTTTCCTTTTGTGTGCCCACGTCTTGGAAATATCCCACTGAATACCTCCCACAAAAAAAAAAACTATTCCCAAAAACCTCCTTTGTTTAAATAAAACCTTTTTTCCTCCACATTTAAAAATAAAATCCCAACAAAAAAAAAAAACTGAATTCCCTTTATTGTTTAGATTTATAGAGTATTTTAAATAAGAGTAAAGTTTAAGGAAGTAATGATTATTATGATGATATAAATTATTTATGTCTGAAAGTTGATAGTTAAAATCGAATTATTCGAATACTAATAAAAGATAATAGCACGTCCCTACCAGACTAACTGCATGCTAGCTAAGGAGCATGTCTATTTGTAAAAGAAAATAAAACTCCGCAAAAAAGATTCAAGCATCGAAAAACCAAGCTTTAATAACAAGAACCAATTTTGTGCTCCACATTCATTTCGCTTTTCCAAAATGCCTTTTGAAAATAATAGTTTTTTAAGCCGCATTCGATTCAAATTTAAAAAAATTACATGCTCCAATTTCTGTTTTCAAATGTAAAGACAGGGAATAATCAAAGGGATTCAAATCGGGAAATATTGTGCAGCCAAACCAGAGATGACCTAAAATTAGGCAGAATTTATATTTTTACGACTTCCCTTATATTGCATTTTTTAACAGAACAAATGGAAAAATTAGAAAGTGATTTGAAACTCGAGTGTATTTTGGTTTCGATTGAACTTGAGTGGAGTTCGAATTCGCTCGGTTCGGAGTGCAATTAAAAATCATCATCACCATTCAAACTCGAAACTGCAACACGATATTTTCAAATCCAATATTCTTGGCATTTAACCATTTTTATGTTATGGAGCATAACGATCGATTCAAAAAAAAAAAAAACAGACACTTTACCTACTGCCCATCGTAGATATAAATTCATGTTTGAATTTGGGCTCAAGTTCTCCTCCTTTTTTTGACGAACGATTAAAAGATCATAATGGATACTGCCAAAACTTTTGAAATAGCGAACATTTTCATCATCTTTTTGATATTCTTTAAATAAAGCCCTCTTCTCAAGCGAGTTTTCGATTGAACCCCCGAACAAAACATCGATATATCAGAAATAATATTTACAATCTGCTCGAAGACTTAAATGCTGAAGCTTAGTATTCTTAAATTGCCTGAATACCTTATCAATTAAATCAAATCATAGCTAGTCGTACACAGCTTAACTTTTATCAATAATTGTTCTTTCAATTGAATTAAATTTAACTGTCTGTATCCTCAGTCATATTCATAAGTCATATATTTTCTAGATCCTGATGAATAAAAAATACTCGAAGAATATTGCGTGGTTTCGTTTCAAAAACGTACCACTTTCTTAAAATAAAAAAATAAGAGAGGATCAAAAACTAATATATTGATTTCAATTATTCAATAAGTTCTGTTAGCTATCAAAAAAGTATGAATCGCAAACTGGTAGGCAATATTATTAGAAATGCTATTGATTAGGTTTGAAGCACATTAATACACAAAGTATCATTAATATTTATTAAGTATGGGCTCATCCAACAAGAGGTGTCATTTTATCGTATTTGTTTAACTATAACTACGACGGCTTTTGATAACTTAAAGCTAAGAAACCATGGATCGATCACCATGTTTAAAAGTTAAAATATCGCGCAAATGTTTCGTAAGGTTCGTTCTGTTTAAGTATGAATTTGGATTTACATATAATGTGAAAACTTTCGTACGTCCAGAAAGATCAGCTGCAAATATTGCCGATGCAGCTGAGATGGTGACTTAAAACGCAAGTGTGCGGCTATCACTGAAATTGGATCAAGTCACCATCATCTGTACCGCGTTTTACAAAAAAAAATGTCCACTTTACACAAGAATTTAAACCAGCATTCTTATTGCTTTTGAGTGACGAGACTAATATCTAGATCAATAAACAAAACTATGAGAGCGACAGGCTTCGAAAACCAACGACGAAAACTGGAACTACCTCTCCATCTATAACGACGTCTATTGGTATAGTTTTATACTGCCGGAGCCATACGTTTGGCTCGAAAATTATACTGGTGCGAATTGTCACAATGAGGACTGCTCTTTTCTTGCCTGAAATTCATATTTTAAACATCGACAATGCTCATATCTAGCAGGACGATACTATAAATCAGGCAGCTACTGAAACTATAGCTCTGCATGAAAAATATTTCTGGGCGTGTGTTTTCACGAGGTGAAAACTGTAATTGGCCGCCATGAAAGATAAAATTTGTATCAACAAATCGTGCTCTTAACGGGCTCTTTCTAAGTTTTTAGTCCAAAAAGAAATGTATAGTTTCGATTTTCTTTTTTACAGTAAAACAATACTAAAAAAATATCAAATTTATAAATGTTGTAAAACATTTTTTAAACTAATAAAAATAAATGGTATTTGTTTTTTTACAATGCTCGTGCCGAAATTGGCTTCTCAACAATTATTTTTGTAAGCTTAAAAGATGTGTTATAACATTTCTTATTTTAATTTTATTTTAACAATATTGTTTTTCTGTTAAAAAATAGAAAAATTAGCTACTTTTCGTACAAAATATCGGAGCGAATATTCCAAATAATGCAAAACAATTGCTATTAGTAGGCAGAACCAAGACAAATATCTTTCAGATATTTTAAAGTTTGAGCTAGAGATAAATAATTAATAAATGACACCTCTTGCAGGATACCTTTATAATATATCATAACTTTAATTAAATCAACTCATACTAATCGTAGAGAGTTTTATTAGGAATCTTCTTATATTGACAACCTGCTTAATTGAGCGCTTCAAGGGATCCAAATCATAGGGTTAACGTAGTTAGTTTTAACAAAATAAACAACAACAAAAAAAAATAATAAGCAACCATTTAACAAAAAAAAAAAACAAAATAAATTCTAATCCATTGTTGTGTTTTTTTTTTCTTTCTCTTTCCCATAATACACGCGCGCAACTACTACTAACAAAAATTATTCATTATAAATGCAATTAACTCATTAACTTTCCTATTGCTTAATTGTAAACCCTAACAAAAAAAAAAATTTACGTAACGTAAATCCAAAAACTAACAGCGTATTTTGGAATTATTTCAATGCAAGGTAAGAACAACTGGTTGTTTGGTAACAAAAAAACAGTATTATTAACAATTATTCATTTTGTTTCTTTGAGAGAATGTCCATTTTGTAACTCATTCTAATATTATTTCATTTGAAAAAAAAAAAAACTTTTCTTCTAAAACAATTAAAAATAATAACTTTTGCAGTGCTAGAAATTTTCTCATGTTTTCTTTTGGTTTTTGTTTTTAACACTTTTAACTTTTTTTATTATTATATTATTTTTCAATTTAACTAGTGCATTTAATAATTCTAGTAATTAACAAATTTTTTATTTATTTTTTGAACATTTGAGGACAAAAAAAAAAGATCTGTTACGTATTATTACTTAAACAAAATAAATACAGGGTGTTTAAAACCGATGCGACAATTGGTCGGCAGTTTTTTTAGGGTCGAATTAAATAAAAGAAAATACAAAATATATCCTCTGTGTTGAAATCTTATGTTTTGTGACGTGTGAAAAATGTTAAATATTTTTTTTTTACAAGTTTCAATCATTATTTTATTCCTTACAGTATTTGTCTACTATATTATTTTACTGAATGTTTTGTTTTTTTTTTTTATAGTTAAGTAGATAAAAGTAGAGATTTCTTAAATATTGCACAATGGAAAAACTAATTAAATTGTATTTTTATTGTTTTTTTTTTAACAGTCGGTCAGCAGTGATTCGTGGACGAGTTGTTACCTCGCTCGGTATGGGACTGGTTGGGGTAAGAGTTTCAACAACAACCCTATTGGAGGGTTTCACGCTAACACGTGATGATGGCTGGTTTGACTTGATGGTAAATGGTGGCGGTGCGGTCACATTACAATTCGGACGATCACCATTTCGGCCACAAAGTCGCATCGTTCAGGTTCCATGGAATGAAGTGGTTATTATTAATGTGGTCACAATGTCAATGGCGGATGAGAAGGCGCTAGCAAGCGTGGCGCATACATGTTTCTCTCATGATTATGATGTGATGAAGCCGGTGGTATTGGCGTCATGGAAGCATGGTTTTCAAGGAGCTTGTCCAGATAGAAGTGCTATTTTAGCTGAATCCCAAGTCATACAGGAGTCAATGCAAATACCGGGAACAGGATTGAATTTGGTCTATCATAGTTCGAGAGCAGCTGGTTATCTGTCCACTATTAAACTTCAATTAACACCAGAAGTCATTCCAGCAACTTTGCATTTAATTCAGTTGAGAATAACTATTGAAGGAATACTATTTGAGCGTGTGTTCGAAGCTGATCCTGGAATTAAATTCACATACGCTTGGAATCGTTTGAATATTTATCGCCAAAGAGTATATGGTGTAACAACAGCCGTAGTTAAGGTTGGTTATCAGTACACAGATTGCAAGGACATCATATGGGACATTCAAACAACCAAGCTCAGTGGTCACGATATGTCTATATCGGAAGTTGGAGGCTGGAACTTGGATATTCATCATCGCTATAACTTCCATGAGGGCATTTTACAAAAGGGTGACGGTTCTAATATATATCTGAAGCATAAGCCAAGAGTGATTTTGACAACAATGGGCGATGGACATCAGAGACCCTTGGATTGTCCCGATTGTGATGGTATAGCTACGAAGCAAAGACTTTTAGCGCCGGTGGCACTTGCTGCCTCACCCGATGGTAGCTTGTATGTGGGAGACTTCAATTATATTCGCCGAATTATGACCGATGGAACTATTAAGACAGTCGTAAAATTGAATGCCACCAGAGTGTCGTATCGCTATCATATGGCTTTAAGCCCACTTGATGGAACCCTATATATTTCTGATCCGGAGTCGCATCAAATTATTCGAGTGAGGGACACAAATGATTTTTCAAATCCCGAGAAGAACTGGGAACCGATTGTCGGTTCTGGAGAGCGATGTCTTCCAGGTGACGAGGCACATTGTGGTGATGGCGCATTGGCCAAGGACGCAAAATTGGCATATCCAAAGGGAATCGCTATCTCGAGTGATAATACACTGTATTTCGCTGATGGAACAAACATTCGCATGGTTGATCGGGATGGAATAGTCACAACTCTTATCGGAAATCACATGCACAAATCCCATTGGAAGCCAATTCCATGCGAGGGCACTCTTAAACTTGAAGAAATGCACCTACGATGGCCGACGGAATTGACAGTCAACCCTCTGGACAACACACTGCATATCATTGACGATCACATGATCTTAAGAATGACTCCAGATGGACGAGTACGAGTGATCTCAGGGCGTCCTCTTCACTGTGCAACAGCAATTACCGCTTATGATACGGATTTAGCAACACACGCAACTTTAGTCATGCCACAGAGTATAGCCTTTGGGCCAATGGGAGATTTATTTGTTGCCGAATCAGACTCGCAGAGAATAAACAGAGTTCGAGTTATCGGCACTGATGGACGAATTGCCCCGTTCGCGGGTGCAGAATCAAAGTGCAATTGCCTGGAGAGAGGTTGCGATTGTTTCGAGGCCGATCACTACCTTGCCACAAGTGCTAAATTCAATACGATCGCTGCCCTTGCTGTTACCCCCGATGGAAATGTTCATATTGCCGACCAAGCAAATTACCGAATTCGGTCTGTTATGTCCAGTATTCCAGAAGCGAGTCCCTCTAGGGAATATGAGATTTATGCTCCCGATATGCAGGAGATCTATGTTTTCAACCGTTTCGGTCAGCATGTAGCCACACGGAATATATTGACGGGCGAAACCACTTACTCGTTCACCTACAATGTAAACACATCCAATGGAAAACTTTCAACTGTTACGGATGCAGCAGGCAATAGAGTGTTCCTCTTACGAGACTACACATCACAGGTGAATTCGATCGAGAATACCAAGGGCCAGAAGTGTCGCCTTCGCATGACACGAATGAAAATGTTGCATGAACTGAACACGCCCGATAATTACAATGTAACTTTTGAATACCACGGTCCCACGGGACTACTCAAGACAAAATTAGACTCGACAGGACGCTCGTATGTATACAATTATGATGAATTTGGGCGCCTTACATCAGCAGTGACGCCTACTGGACGTGTGATTGATTTGACCTTTGATTTGAGTGTAAAAGGAGCCCAAGTTAAAATCTCTGAAAATTCGCAAAAGGAGATCTCGATGCTGATTCAGGGTTCCACCGTTATGGTCAAGAATAGTGAAGCCGAGTCGAGGACAACTATAGAAATGGATGGAAGCACGACAAGCCTCACTCCATGGGGTCATACTGTACAGATGGAGGTTGTTCCATATGCAATTCTTGCCGAAATTAATCCTCTGATTGGAGAAAGTTATCCTGTGCCTGCTAAGCAAAGAACAGAGATTGCTGGAGACCTGGCGAATCGTTTCGAATGGAGATACTTTGTCAGACGTTTGCCCAGTGGAAAAGGCGGTAAAGGACAAAGACCAGTTACGCAAGTTGGTCGAAAGCTTCGTGTGAATGGTGATAATGTTCTGACATTGGAATATGACAGGGATACGTCTTCGGTGGTGGTGTTCGTTGATGATAAACAAGAACTACTTAATGTTACCTACGATCGTACTGCACGTCCTGTGTCATTCAAGCCACAATCAGGAGATTACGCAGACGTGGATTTGGAGTACGACCGCTTTGGACGATTGGTCTCATGGAAATGGGGAGATCTTCAGGAAGCCTACACCTTTGATCGCAGTGGTCGTCTCAATGAAATCAAATATGGCGATGGTTCTTCAATGGTATATGCCTTCAAAGACATGTTTGGAAGCCTACCGCTGAAAGTCACGACACCACGTCGTTCAGACTATCTCTTGCAATATGATGACGCGGGAGCTTTACAATCACTGACAACGCCTCGAGGTCATATTCACTCGTTCTCGCTGCAAACATCACTTGGATTCTTCAAGTACCAATACTTCTCACCAATCAACCGTCACCCATTCGAAATCCTTTACAATGACGAGGGACAAATACTGGCCAAAATACATCCCCATCAATCTGGTAAAGTGGCGTTCGTTCATGATTTTGCCGGCCGTCTTGAAACAATACTCGCCGGGCTCTCGTCAACACACTACACATACCAAGAGACAACATCATTGATCAAAAGCGTTGAAGTACAAGAACCAGGCTTTGAACTTCGAAGGGAATTCAAGTATCACGCTGGCATATTAAAGGATGAAAAGCTCAAGTTCGGTTCAAAGAACTCTCTTTCGTCGGTTCATTACAAATATTCGAATGATGGCAATGCCAGGCTAAGTGGAATCGAGATGAGCATAGACGATAAGGACCTGCCAATGATGCGTTATAAATACAGTCAAAACCTGGGTCAGCTGGAAGTCGTACAAGACCTCAAAATCACAAGAAATGCATTCAATCGCACTGTGATCCAGGATTCGGCAAAACAATTTTTCACAATCACTGACTTTGATCAGCACGGAAGAGTGAAGAGCGTTTTGATAAACATCAAGTCATTCGATGTCTTCCGCCTCGAACTGGACTATGATCTACGCAACAGAATAAAGTCGCAGAAAACAACTTTTGGCCGATCGACCTCATTCGATAAGATCAACTATAACGCAGACGGTCACGTTATCGAGGTTATGGGAACAAACAATTGGAAATTCCTTTACGATGAGAACGGCAACACCGTAGGAGTCGTTGACCAGGGCGAGAAGACAAACTTGGGATATGATATTGGTGATCGCGTAATACAAGTCGGCGATGTCGAGTTCAATAATTACGATGCTCGTGGATATGTCGTCCGTCGCGGTGAGCAGAAATACCGCTACAACAATCGTGGACAACTTATACATGCTTTCGAAAGAGATCGTTTTCAGACTTGGTACTACTATGATGACCGTGGCCGCCTTGTTGCATGGCATGATAGCAAAGGCAATGTCACACAGTACTTCTACGCGAATCCAAAGACACCAAGCCTACTGACTCACATGCACTTACCCAAGCTAGCGAAAACTTTGAAGTTCATCTATGACGATCGAGAAATGTTGGTCGCTATTGAGAATGCAGAACAACGTTTCTATGTTGCCACCGATCAAAATGGCAGTCCACTTGCGTTCTTCGATTTGAATGGAACAATTATGAAGGAAGTTAAACGTACTCCGTTTGGACGAATTATAAAAGATACTAATCCTGAATTCTTCGTACCCGTGGACTTCCATGGCGGTTTGTTAGATCCCAACAGTAAATTGATATACACTGAAGGCCGTCATTATGACACCACCGTTGGCCAATGGATGACACCGCAATGGGAAACTTTGGCAACGGAAATGAGCCTTCCAACGGATGTATTTATTTACCGATTCCACAATAACGACCCAATCAATCCGAACGTTCCCATGCGATACATGATAGACCTTGAATCCTGGTTAGAGCTATTCGGCTACGATTTGAAAAAGATGCAGAGCAGCAAGTACACAAAGGAAGCCAATTACATACCACAAGCAACCATAAAATCAGCCTCTCTGGCACCTGACTTTGGTGTTATTTCTGGACTCGAATGCATAGTGCAAAAAATTGACGAGAAATTCAGCGATTTTGACTTTGTACCAAAACCACTTCTTAAAATGGAACCTAAAACGCGAAATCTACTACCAAGAGTCTCATACCGACGTGGTGTATTCGGTGAGGGTGTACTACTCTCACGGATATCAGGCCGTGCGATGGTCAGCGTTGTCGATGGCAGCAACAGTGTTGTCCAAGATGTAGTTTCATCGGTATTTAACAACTCGTTCTTCTTGGATCTGCACTTCAGCATCCACGATCAAGATGTCTTCTATTTCGTTAAGGACAACGTTTTGAAACTCCGTGATGACAAAGAGGAACTGCAGCGTCTTGGCGGCATGTTCAATATATCTGCGCACGAGATTACCGATCATGGTGGTGCTGCCGCCAAAGAATTAAGATTGCATGGTCCCGACGCTGTTGTTATAATAAAATACGGTGTTGATCCTGAACAAGAACGGCATCGTATTCTAAAGCATGCTCACAAAAGGGCTGTCGAACGGGCATGGGAACTTGAAAAGCAATTAGTCGCCGCCGGTTTCCAGGGACGTGGCGATTGGACAGAGGAAGAGAAAGAAGAACTTGTCTCGCACGGCGATGTAGATGGCTGGATTGGCATCGACATTCATAGTATTCACAAGTATCCCCAATTGGCTGATGATCCTGGCAATGTGGCGTTTCAACGTGACGCCAAGCGAAAACGAAGAAAAACCAACATCAGTGGCCATCGAACGAAACAGCAAAGAACAGCGACACCGTCGTGAGACGTCGAATACTACTAAGGCGAAACAAAAATAGCGCTGAAATATAAAGTAAATTAGACGCTTGTACAATGCCACCTAAAGGTTGTGCATAGTGCAGGCAATAGTTTTGTATAAAGTGAAAAGTACAGTAGTATCTTTTTTTTTATTTTAAGTTTGCTCTCTCTACTATATCTTTCCTTTGTAATATACGAGAAGAACTATTTCTAAACTCTGCCTCTCTTCGAACCTTTTAGTTTTTTTTTGTATCATTTTTTTATTATTATTTTTTTTAAATTAACTTTAAAAAAAAACTTGCAAAAAATTAAAGAAAAAAATTTACAAATTGTGATATATTTCTATACATGAGCATGAGATGATGTTATAACTTTTTTTTCAACATATATGTTTTTTTTAAGTTAAATGTTCTTTTATATATATATATATATATATATATATATATATATATATATATATATATATATGTATATCCTTTTTTATAAAATATGTTTTGATAGTAGAAACTAAAACTTACACACTCACTCCTGGAAAAACAAAAAAAAAACACATAAAAATGCAAAAGGTATATCAATAAAAACAAACCAATAATACGCCATGTGTAAATTTAGTTATTAAAGTGAAATTAATTATTAAAACAAGCCATCTTCACATTATTGTGTACTGTAATAAAATATTTAAATAAAAAATAAAAATAATAAAGTAGAAACTATGTTAAACTGAAATTAATTAGTTTTAAGCATAAAAAAGGAAAACACAAAAAAAAATCTATTAATAATATAATAATTCAATATTTAGTGTTGCCAGTTTAAGAAGATAAAAAAAAAAACAAAACATCCTGAGAAATTTTGTAAAATATATTTTCTTAGCTTCTAAGAAAACAATAAAAAAAAACAAAACTCGTAGTGAATAGGTATTGTGTTAGTAATTTTATTTAAATGAAAAAAAAAATGAGTGGGTAAATGACAGAATTGTATGGAATTTGTAATCCTGCAGAAATACTATGACTGATTTGATTTGAGGAATATTTAAATCATTTTCCGATTTCCATGTCTTTCAAGGAAAAATAAATAAAAACATAAAGCATCTCACATACAGACAAGTAAAATGCGCATTTAAAAAATTTAATAAGAAAAAACTTAAGTGTAAGCAAAACCAAGGACAAGAAGCAAAAAAATATTATGTATACACAGAGGAAACACCTTAAAACAGAATCGCTAAATAAAACAAAACAAAACATTCAAACGTTGTTTTATTCAATACTAAATACAAAAACGATTGGGACAATGAGTACACGACGGTCAGTGATCGCATTATTTGTAAAAATGTAAGTCATTTTGTGGTGGTTAAGAAATGTGTTAAGTTGCATCACCAAATCGAATTTGAACAGTATCCGAAAAAATAATTTCAATAATAAAATAAAAAAAAAACTATCTCACCTTATAAATTTATTTAACCAGCATAATAAAATGAATCATTGGCCGAGGCGATTTTTTAACAACAATTGTTTTCTAGTCATCATTTTTTATTTTCAATTTCAAATTTACAAATTTACTAAACGTTATTCCATCTTTGAAAAAACAAGCATCAAGATTGATGATTCTAGACTTTAAAAACATCCAAGCAATCTTCTGGAATGTTGTATACCTTCGTTGGCTGTTACAGGGTAAAAAATCGTATTCTTAGAAGGGAGAAGTAATAGGAAATTCGGTTAGAGCTGTAGACTTATAAATAGAGTCCCAAAAAACAAAGGTTTATGGCATCCATAATGCCTGTTCACAGAATTCAACATAACACAACTCACACATAAAATCGAAAAGAAAAAAAAATTAAAAAATAGAACATATAAATAAAAGCAATATGTTTATTTTAAATTATCATAATTAAAAAAAAAATTCATGCTAAATAAAAAAAAATACAACAATTCTTAAATTTTTTTTTTAATATCGCGTTAAACAAAAATAAGTAAATACATAACAGTGTAACAGTGGCTTAATTTGAGTTGAATAAACCTTACAGAAAAGTCAACAAATAGCAGATTAAATAAACTGATATAAATTAAAAGAATTTTAAACAAAATACTGTAAAAAATTAAAAATTCTTTGTAAAATGTATTTTTAAGTCTCGTAAGTTTAAGGCTAATCTAAGAAACTAGATATTAAAAATCATTATAAACTAATTGAAAAGATTTTTTTTTTAGGTTTTGGATTTTGTTTTTAATTGTTCTCCAAAACAATCTTGTTAGAAGTATTGACGACAGGTAAATTAATTAAGTAAATTAATCAGATCGCTGGAAGTGATTGAAACATTTTCAATAATAATGGATATAACTTGAGAATTGTGCACATGATATGAGAAAATATGATAAACGTAATGAATTAAGATATTTGTATTTGTATAGAAACAAAGGAAAATAAAATTGAATAAAAAACAATCGGATGTGTTTTTTTTTTGGACGGAAAAGAAGATAACGCTTAATGAGAAAGGAGCCACAGAAATGTGTGGATCATTGTGGAAGTAAGCTTGTTGGAAGGTTTTTCGATTCGGGTGTTCAAAAAATAAGAAATTCTTTTCACTTGGATCTATTATGGCGGCACTGTCAGTTCTGATTGCTAGGAAAAGAAGAATAATTTTTATTATCCAGTTTTTTGAATGCGTACATAATTTCGGATGTTCATTTATTTAAAAGACCCAGTTCACGTTATTTTCAACTTTATAAAAAGAAGTGTATTCAAAAACTATGGGCTAAAATCCACCCGAATTGAGCAAAAAAATCTTGATATTCAAATTTCATTAAATTTTGCCAGACAAGGGTTTTTGTTATCCAGTTTTTTGAATGCGTACTCAATTTCGGACGTTCATTGATTTAAAAGACCCAGTTCACGTTATTTTCAACTTTATAAAAAGAAGTGTATTCAAAAACTATGGGCTAAAATCCAGCCGAATTGAGCAAAAAAATCTTGATATTCAAATTTCATTAAATTTTGCCAGACAAGGGTTTTTGTTATCCAGTTTTTTGAATGCGTACTCAATTTCGGACGTTCATTGATTTAAAAGACCCAGTTCACGTTATTTTCAACTTTATAAAAAAAAGTGTGCTCAGAAATTATGGGCTAAGTTCCAGCCGAATTGAGCAAAAAAGTTTTGATATTCAAATTTCAATAAATTTTGCCATAAATAATTGTTATCCATTGAATGGGTACTGAGTTATGGATATTCATTGATTTAAAAGGCCCGCTTCACGTGTGTTTGTAAATCATGAGCTAAGTCCCAGCCAAATTGAGCAAATTAAGGCTCTGTCAAACAGAGCGCGTTTTACCGCCGCGTTGTATAATACTAAAACACATAGCCCCGGTAACACAGAGCGCGTTTTGAACGTTGCGTTAAATTTAACGCGGCGTTGCAACGCGACGGTGAAACGCGGTGTTGTGTGAAATTACAGATTATTTTCTTTTATTATTTATTGTGTCATAAAAATGGAACAATTGATAGAACTTATGAGGAAATATCCATGTTTGTACGATATGAGTGATGGAAACTACAAAAATATAATTTTTAAGGCTGAGATCTGGGAAACAATTGGAAAAGAGTTGAATGAAAATGGGAAGTACATATTTTTTTTAATTTTGCAAATAGAGACCGTTCAAACTGGCATTATATGAAGAAGACAAGAGCAGATGTTTACAGACTCAATTATGCATTTTATTTACTTTTTCATGTAGCATTATTATTAAAATAAGATACAAATGTTTCGCGAATTTGAAATGCAGCAGTGGTGGGCCTTCGGTTTTTTGGCATTTGTGTTGTGAATGCTTGAATAGGCTCATTTTGATTTTCAATTTGGGTTATGGTAATGGTTTCCTGTTTTGTTTTTATATAATTATGAAGGGCACATGCCGCCTCCACTACGAGTACTGCTGTTTCCACTTCACCTTCGATTGGTCTGAAAAATATCCTCCACTTTTGTGCCAATATTCCAAACGTATTTTCGACGACACGTCGCGCCCGGCAGAGTCTTTAATTAAAAGTTTTCTTTCGCTCGTCTATCACGGCTATTGTATTGGGAAAAGGTCGCATCAAATAGGTTTGTAAACCAAACCCTTCGTCACCTATAAGAACGTGAGGCACCGGATTTTTGGTTCCTCGTTGTGGTTTTGAGGGCAAAAGTGTCTTGCCGACTAAATATTCTTAAAAAAAATGCAGTTCTCAAATATCCCATTAGCATTTTGGCGTCCATATCTACCAATATCTACAAGAGTAAATTTATAAAAAGGATCAACAACAGCCAGTAACACAATGGGAAAAAAAAATTCTTGTAGCAGAAGTAATTTGATCCACTATTGGGAGGGCATTTTACGGCAACGTATGTGCCATCAATACTACCCACGCAATTGGGAAAATTCCACAACTGTCTAAAGCTTATTTCTGAAGCTTTCCATGTTTTCTCCGAAGGTTTAGGCATGTATATTAGCTGTAAAGTATTCCAAATTTCTCTGCAGACTTGCTTCACAATGCTTCCTGTCGTTGAATGGTCTTCATCTGATTCTAATTCTCGGCACAACCGGTGGTATTCTCCGACATCATTTCTTTTTTTATTAATGTCGGGAACCCAAATTCTTTTTCTTTTTCGAGAACGTAGCACGGTAAATAATAATAATTCTTCATCCGAGCTGCTTGTTATTTTTTTCAAACTAAAATCAATTATTTTTGACCGCTCTGTTTGACGTCCTTAACCGCGGCGTTAAGAACGACACGTCAAAATAATCCAACCGCCGCGTAAAATGATCCCACCGCGGCGTTAAAAACGCTCTCTGTTAGACGGAGCCTTAAGTCTTTTTTTTCACTTCCAATATTTTTACGATAAAATGGTTATTATCATTCAATTTTTTGAATGCGTGCTCAACAATGGGTAATCATTTAAAAAACTAAGTACATGTTGTTTTCGATTTTATGAAAAAAGTGTGTTTCGAAATCTCGATTCTCGATTCCCAGCGAATTAATTGTCAAGAAACATTTCCAATTTCCAGCAACCGCTGAACGAAAATGACAAAGAATAAATTAAAGTGTAGGAAGACAGATCTCAAAACCACTCTTAACACCTTGCAATTAAAAACAAAAACAAATTATTTAATTATATATATTTTTCTTTTTTAAACTTTTATTTAATAAAATATAAACAATGATTTTTCAAGATTAAAATAAATTGTAAAATATAATATTGATGGATGCACTTAATCGATGCTAAAACATGTATATTTATCATTTCATATTAAATCGTTGATGATGAAGTTTCAGTGGGCGTGTGTATAGTTAATATTATTCATATTTCAAAATATATATATTTCATTATGTGTTTTGTTCATTAATTCTCATCTTTTGTACCTAATATGTTTGTTTGCATGTTTATTTGATTTGTATTTACAATTTAAAAAATAAGCCCTTGGCTACAATAAAACTATAATAAAAGAGCAATAAATAAGAATACAAATGTGAAAACAAAAAAGAAATGGGTTAATAGATAATAAACACGGTTGCTTGTTTGCTTAATTGTACCCCTTTCCGTTTTTTTTTTTTTGTGCTATGCGGGGTTTAGTTTTGTGTGTGCTTAGAAAATCGGAATGTGTTTTAGTGCTGGTCAAATTAGAGATCTCATGATCTAGGAAGATATCCCAAGGCAAACCAGTCTATAAGCTCCTGTCGCAGATCGTATTTACTCAATTCGATTTGAACGCCACCCAGTAGTTCGTTTTCTTGTAGAGTATCATGAGACCAAATGGTAACATGCAGGAGACGATTTTGTATATGCTCGAGAGGCATGCGATATTCCAACTATACGTTAAAGAAATATGTTAATATGAAATTAAATTGAGTCAAGGCATAAGGGATAGGAGAACTCGTACCGTTTCCATAAAGCTGGGTACACATGTTTTTCTAACGACTTTAGTTTTTCTCTTTGTAATTTTTGTCTGATCAGGCTTCAAGTAACACTTAACGTACGTGTTCGGCTCTTGCCCTCCCTGCAATGTTGGAAGACCCTTTGCGTGATGAATCTGTTCGTAATACAAATATTTTAATTAAAAATAAGCTTCCACGGCTCGTGCAAGGTTTCTTACCATAACAGTGAGCGCTCCACGACGATACTGCAGTGATATCTTAATGGCTGCATCACTACTTGTGCTACGCTGAACTGGTTTAATTTCTAAAAGTAACACATACATATAAAATAGGAAAACAGAAAATGTTAAACGTAACTTACCCCTGACTTTTGAAACTTCGATGTTTGCTTCCTGCTGATCACGCAATAAAGGGTGGAAAAATGTATACACAAGTTCTGAATGAGCAATCTCGTCAGCTGATTTAAAAAGTGATATTAGGAACCGCTGAATTTCAGGTAGACGACGTTCGGCAACTGACTTAACATTTGATCTTCCGACGTGCATTCCAGTTGGCAAGCTACAAATATAAAAGACGTATTATATTTCCCCATGACCGCATTCTTTCGATTGTTCTCTTAGCCAAACAGGAAAATTATTAATTCACGTCACTTTTTCTCTCTTTCACCAATGGGCTATTTTACACACTCAATCATCGAAACTAATTAACGAGATAAAGGCACTGATTGGCGTTCCGTCATATATTATTTTTTATCTCTCGATGATAATGAAAATGTGAATTTGATGCTTTATAAAAGCTTCAAAAGCAGTGTTTCAAATATTTGTATGTTCACTTGAAGTCCGTTGTGTTTTTCGCTCACGATCGACCAACATTTTTGTTCAGTTCGATTGAAACTGGTATAGTCGCATGTAATTCAACCCCAAAAGACGATACAAAGTATTTTCGTATCTTTTTTAACTGATACCTCTGATAAGCTCTGAGGCAGTGCTATCAGTAAAAAATAATTAGCCTTTACACAAACATTCACATTGTCGTCGAAGGTGACGAAGACATCGACAGAAATGAAGAAAGTCTGAGCAGGTGTTATTTTCGTATCTAGTTGAACAAATCAGTGAACCATAAAGAACCAAAATATTGAATTAACACCATAATGGCTAAGTTAGGATTAAATTCACAAAGCTACGAGCGAGGTTAACACAACTAAATCACCGAAATTACCCTAATCTAAGTAATTTTTTCCTCCTTTCAGATCAGACTGATGTCATTTTGACGATTTGTTCGCTTGGTTTTATGCTTTGCATGGTTGTCGTTGTTTTAGGAATAAAATTCCGGTGGTTCAAGCAACGACTGGATTTTGAACCCATACCAACTGGCAGCGATGGATCCGCTGATGGTAGTCAAGTAATATTAAAGAGAAGTTCACGTAATTCCCAGGAGCAAGTAAGTTTCAAAGCGTTAAACTATATGTGAATGGATGAAAAAATGAACCAAAACAACCATTTCAATGCCCTCGACAAGCCCATATCGTTTTTTAGTTTCATTACGATAACGTGTACTTGCGATAGTAAAACCCATTCCAAACAGAAAAAAAAAACCGAAAATATCAATAGGAAGAAATTTCCGTTTAGTTTGTTTTTAGCTTTCTGTTTTTATTTGTAGTTTCGTGATCCGGTGGCGGCATTAGGAGTTTTTCGAAAAAAGTTAGATGAAGACGTTATTATCGAGAGACCTAAGACTTTACCGCGTAAGTTAGATGACGCGACATCTTAATCAAATATTGAATTTTACTTTCTTTAAGCCGTACGAGTTCGGAAGTCATCCAAAGGTCCTCCTTCCTTTGGCCCACCGAAACGGAATCCCACTCCTAGTGCAGTTGTTGAAAAGCCTGTAGTTACTCCACCACCACCGCCACCATTACCGTCGTCTTCATCAGTCACTTTTTCATCATCAAGCGGATCTCCACAACATTTTGACAAAGTTCGAGCGAAAACAGCAGAGTCGTCACATGGCAAAAAAATCGACTTCAACCCCACTTTAGAGATAATTACCAATGGGGGAACAGGGCAAAGCTTTGAGCAACTTAAGTCTAACGAAGAACAAGGCACACGAAAGTATGATGAGCGTCGCCCAACCGGTTATGTCAGGCCATCCGATGATATTATGCAAGATTTGCAGGACTATCAAAGAGAACCACCCAAAGTTATGCCGAGGTCGATCATGTCCAATAGACCTAAGGACCAATTTAAGAAAAATCCAAACAAGTCAACGAAAATCTCTACAGAGGCGCTATTGACAGACGATGATGTAAGTGAAAATGAGGGGCCAATGGGGCAGCGACGACTAACTGGGTTCTTTCCACCATCCAATGAAAACATGGAGAGCCTGCAAGAATATGCTGACGAGTTTAAACAAAAATATCCTAGTAAAGTAGTGTTTCATCTCGACGAGGATTGCGATGAAGCAAATCCAATGCCACCAGAGCTACAACGAAATGTACTCTTTGGCAGTCAAATATCCTCAGATGATGATCGAGACTCATCTGATGGTTGGTCGGCAATACAAAGACATCGAAACTTAGCGCATGAAATAAGCGAGCAGCAAATAAGTATGCAGAAAAGGAGGGAAAATGGCGAGGTCGCAGGTTCGACTAATTCAGAATCCCGAAATACTTCGTCTGGTCAGGAACAACATTTAAAAGCAAGAACCATGCGGGACATGAAACGAAACTATGCGAAAAACGATCTACTACTTGACACTCCTAGGGGCGGCACAGAGGCATAATCTTATTTAAAGATTTGCAACCTTGTTAATAATTATTTGTTGAAAATATATGTTTTTTCATATCATACCTATGCAGTTTGACCAATGGAAAATGCAAACACAGTTTCTGATGAAATTCCGTGAATTCCTTGTATGATCTAAACAAATGCGTCGGGTCTGTTTGATTGTGCCGGGTTACCCTCAAGATGTAGGTATAGTACTTTTCCATGTCGTAATGCTTTTGGCATCGTACGACCATCACAGATTTTAGTCGCCCATCTTGTTGCATTCTATTAAGGAAATATGTTTTATTCAAACACAATTTTTCTAGCTCGTATTTAACTTACGTATATTTTCTTGGTACAAACGAGAGAAGTTCTCCACTACCTTCGTCATTTGAGAATCTGAGTTGAGATAGGTTGTGTAAGAAAAAGTTGAACTGAGTGAACCAACTTTTCAAAGAAAATTGAATCATTTTGGCAAAGGATGCTGCTGCTTCCGGATTCGATTGGGACGGCAGTAAAGCTCTTTTTACATAGGACACCGCATCCGCTGTCACACCGGGAATTCCAGCAGTTGCCATCAGAGCAAGCATGTGAAGTATAAGGTCACCATGTTTGCGAACAATATTAAACGCACGACAGCAAAGATCAACAAAATAATGAAAATCAGTGGATGGTTTATCTCCACCGTTTATCACGTATGCCATATCGGAGGTGAGTACAAACGGCGTGCGATCTCTCTTAAAGTTGCCAAACATCTGAGCATCGCCCAAGAACTTTCCGAAATCAATATGAAAAAGGTGTCCAGAGGTTTTCAACATAATATTGTCGTTGTGCCGATCGCAGATACCTAAAACGTATGTAGCCACGCTATATCCTGCACAAGAAACTAAAAAGAAAATGTTTAATAAAACACTATTTGGCATATTAAATATTCTCAAGAGACCTGTAAAGTTTTTAACAGCTCTGGCGTATTCTAGTTGACTGGGATTCTGTTTTGCTAACCACTCAGCAATGGGGCGATCCTTAAATGATCCAGTCAACCCGTATTCGACTTGGATTTTTCGCAAAGTCTCAGCATCGGAAACCATTTCAATCATTCCTTTTTTATATCCAGTTGGTACACAGTTAAATGTGACCATTTTAAGATCTACACCTTCAGCTAGCCAGAGTTTATTCATCACACGAACAAGCTGTATTGTCAACATATCCTGCTGGAGGTCATCGCCTGACTGCAAAAAACACAAAAAATGACGAAAAATAGAGATGGGTTTTAATTCCTGAGCTGACCTTAAAAATTGCTGGTAGAATTTCACGATCTGGACCAAAGTATGAAATCTTAAGCGGCAAAGTATTTGAATTGAAATAACTGCAACTTCTGACGTTAACACCGTAGACTTCTAATTCGGGACCAAGCGGCAGCGATGTGGGTTTATCTACTAGTGCCTGATGGACACTATCCATGCCCTGGCAGAGAGTCTTCTGCCGCATTGATTCCTTCGACACCTTAACCAGTTGTGCAATCTCCGCAAGATTCTAAATTCAAAATAAGAAGAGCTTTAATAAACAAAGGTATTTAGAAATCTAGTCTATTACTTTGCACATAAGATTTTGACTTAAGAACCTTGCCAGAAGCTTCTCTCCGCAAATCGCTAAAAGTCCTCTTAATAGCATTTTATTTCGGCGGTAATATCGCGCTTGTGTGATCAGAGATTCGTCGTACTCTGTACTAGAAGCGTCGATGGTATTCTGTGGTGCATCACCTGGTAAACTATGCACCAACAACCAATACAAATGATGAGCAATGCGAGGAGATTCAAGGCATTTAGAGAGAAGAAAACGTGCCATAGCAGAAGCTTCATATGTGTCATGTTTAAGTGCTTGTAGTAGTTGTGGCAATGAGTCGACTAATTGGTCATTGGGCAGTCTTGATATCCACTCAACGGCCTTGGCACGAACTTGGGCATCCGGATATCGCGGTAACAGTAGTTCCAGAGCTTGAAGTGGTGATAATTGAGACCAGGAACGTAGCAACGAATGGAGATCAATCAAGCTAGCATAGTCCCAACTGTGTGCAGCGTGTAAAACTTTTGGCAGAGCATATGGGAATTTTTGCAAATAATGACGCTTTTCCCAGAATACCTCACGCTGTTCGAGAGCACCAGCATAGCCCTGTTCTGCAGTGTCGTGTAACTCCTGTTGAAGATTCAAGTCCAATGAATTGAAATCATATCGAGGGGCCGGCGGAGGGTTTTCTAAGGGTTCTGGGAAAATAATTCGACCTCCATAAGGTGGAACTTCTATACTTAATACTGGACAAATATCTGGCTGAGGGTGACAGCCCCGGGCTGGCGCTGGACCCAGAAATTTGTCCGTCGTAGGTGGCCACATTGAAAGCAAATATGCCCCACAAACCATTTCTCTCTTGTAATCAAACAATTGAATCGCACACCAACCCAATTCTGTTGTAATTTGTTTCTTTTCACCATTTTGCTCATTGGATTGTTCATTTTCTGCAATTTGGGTGCCATACAAAACAAAAATCAGGCGAGACTCCCTGGGCAACGTGCAAATCGGACTCTTATCGAAGGTTATCCACGACTCAAATCGTAGTCTTGGAAATAGTCCTCCACTTGTATCATTCGAGCACTTTATAACAAGGGGCTCTGATATAAAGCGTGTTCCATAGTTAATCTGGACTCCCAGTGAATAGTCATCGAACTTCCAATTTGGCGGTGGACGATGCAGACAACTTATGTTAATTATAACCGGCTTCAGGACGCATGAAATCGGAATGGGAGCTAAAATCAATGATATTTCACTATAAATACGTTCAGAACAATTTGACGCTTACTTGTTGAATAGTTCACAACATTAACACAGAAATCAACACGGAATGCATTTGAGTAGTTTTCGATCAATTCCTGAACGGAATCACGTATTTGATTACACTTTGTTTTTATTTGAGCCTGTGTAGATTTGGGACGCAAAGTGACCTCAGCATAATCTCCGTGATCAGAGCCAACTTCTGGATCCATGCCGTACGATGTATAAGTGACTTGACCATCTTCGCATATCCTCTTTAGATCATTAATACAGCTGGCAATTTCAACAGTGTCGATTGATCCAAGCAGAGCGCAAATAGCTTTAACACCTTGTACAACACCCGAGCACGATATTATCGAACGGGCATTTGCGTCACTGGCGGAAATTTCCAGCTTATCGATCTCTGTTTCTAGAGTTTCTATGAAAAGAAAATCAATATGAAAAAATGTATATAAGACATATGATTTTAACTTACCAATTAATATCATCATACTGTCATAAGTGATTGTAGTCGCTGTTTCATTGGGTAGAATTTCTTCTGGTCGTAATTGATCATCCCGTACATCATCCATTTGAGTTCTTGCGATAACTTTCATATTTGAATCTGATTTCATACACAATCCCAACTGAACGTCCTTCTCCAGCTTTAAACTATTATGCACACACTCCAATTGACTTAATTTCGATGTAGGCGACAACCATTCCGAAACACCGATAGGTTTAACAGCATAATCATCCACTGTACCTTTTATTTGTCCTTCCAATGCGCAGAATGCATGTCCAATTACCAGTTCCACAGGCGAATTGACTAAAAGTAAATACAATGATTTTTTTGTAAACAAAACTTGCGCAAGATTAATTCTTACTGTCGCTAGTAAACACGATAGGTGATCCATAACCTTCGATTAAACCATTGTGACTTGCTTCACTGTCCCTTTGCAATCCATCCAATGCTGGGTGCACAAGAAGCTTTATGCTCTGCTCGATAGGGTAGTAATAGTTGAATTCTGAGGCGACAATATGCCCCACATTCGTAGACGTGTCATCGTACCGGAACTTGGAGCGGAGTTCCTTTACCATATAATAGAATTCCAATAGTTCTGGATCGTGCGCTTTCGAATCGGTGACCATCTCATAAAGACGTGTGAAGTTTTTTCGCCTATCCAAAACGACGCTATCCGAAGAACGTTCTTCATATTCCACTGCTTTACTATTCCTGGGAGGCAAAGGCGGCGGTGTTACACCCGCCGATGTCGACGGAACATCCTTTTCTATTGTTGTATACTCCGAACGCCATCCAATCGCGGACACTGCAAATTCAAAACATCAATCGAATTCAGATGTTTGACGAGTACGATTTATCTTACCATTAGGACTGACTGGTGTGCGATCCAATTTGTTTACTGCCTCGTAAACTGGATCCGAGTATTGGGTGCCGCCACTGTACAAGTAATCGAACGGATCATACTCAGCATAATAAGATGCACAATCCGATGCATTATCGCTGCCTGCAAGAATTGATAGCATATTGAATAAAACGAAACGACACAAACAAATATTGCGAATCAAATCGAAATTGAAATTTTTTTATTATTTTTAGCAGCATATTAATTTTTACGTTGTCCGCGAACTACGATAGAGCATAACAAAATGTGGCTAGAAGTGTGGCAGCGTGGGAAGCAGTTGTGGTAAGAATCGTTGATTTAATTTGGGACACAACGACAGCCAAACTTAAATAGAGACACATGAATATACTTAATTTTTGTTTATCTCGTCACGATACAGCGAGTAGAATGCTAAAGAGCAATTAAATAAAAGAGAATTCTTCATGACCATAACAAACGTCGCGTATGATTTTTTATGTTTCAAATAAATACTCACACAACATTCTGAAAGCGAAATTTAGAAGAAACACTCTTCAGTCGATTGAAATTTGCATTTCTTGAAAGGAAACTAAATATGAAACCGACGTACTTACACGATATGCTTATGAGGATACATAAATCGCTTCACTCAATGTTTATATTCAATAAAGATTCCAAGCGATCTATGTAACCTTGTTGAAAAAGCACGTTTTAAAAAAAAAAACAAACCAAACATCATGTAATAAATGAGAACGGGGCAGAAGATATTTTTCTCTAACTAAAAACTTAAACCTAATGCATAACATAAAGAGGTGTGAAGGCATGAAGTTCGACTTGCTTCGCGAAAAATGCATACAGCTGTGCAGAAGCGTCATTTTCACAAGTATTGTTATTATTTTTTTTTTTTAGATTCTTTTGAAAATTAAAATTCTTGGAAAGTGAAGAAATTTAATACTTTAGGAGCGCTGCATTAACAACTCCGATGTGTGCCGAATGTCTAGAAAATCCACTACTTACAACTCAACTAAATAAACAAATATAAAGCAACAACAGATCCATAAAGTGTAAGAATACATTAGCCAGTTTTGAATGAGAAATAATAAAATACATAAAACAGCAAGTACAAAGGGTGCAACACTGGCCAAGTAAAAATTATTGAATGTGCATTAAATTCAAACGAACGTTTATTCTGCGTCCTATTGCGCGTGCATAAGCGAAAACCTTTCATCCCATATGATCGAAAGAAACAAAACTAAATAAAAAGTCTTAATTATGTTAAAACAAAACTTATTATACAAAAACAGAAACATAATAGTTTAACGGCAGTGTTGCATTTATGTCGTATTAATGAGCTTTCTGCACAAATGAGTACAGTGCTTCCACGACTGAAGATACTTAACAATACATGTACGATATCGATTGACAGTCTCGGAACATCTACCTCGGTAACAATAGATCCACCACAACGACACCGCAGTGGAGATCCAACGGAGAATAAGCCTAGGAAACCTTTGCTCTTCTGCTGAGCAAATATTTGGATCCTTTGAAAGAATAATCTTTCGTCGGATATTTGGTCCTATCTGTGAGGAGGAGATGGCATAACCACGAATGAGCTGTACAAAGATGTGGATATAAATCGGATGGTAAAAACCAGTCGATTGCACAAGCTCGGCAAAAAGAGAATCTTCGAATCCAAGCCAGCAGGTTCAATGAGAACGGGAAGACCAAACCTCAAGTTCAAGACTCAAGCAATCACGGACGCCAGAAAGTTTGGTATGAGCAGCGTGGTCAGTACATTCAGGGCTGGAGGGCAGCTCGGTCTCAGGCGCTTCCAGGATTAATTGTTATTATTGCTACAAAAGTCCTTTTACGTTACATTCTAGACTGCAATTTTCGAAACGTTCTTAACAGGACAGACCTAGTTAGATTTTTTTTTATTTTCTAAAAGAAGAAATTTAGGACAAATCAGATTATTATTGATAGAAGTGTATAACTTTTGAGCCGACTTTAATGTACAAAAGAAGGCAAAGAACGGCAGCTATGCGCTCGGCTATCTGAGTAAGTAATTAAGACTTTAAGCCCTTTTGTTGTACCTTTTATGAAGTAAATTATATTATGAAGTAGCGGAAGAAGGGACATTAAATGATCCCTGAACAGAGTTGAACAGACGATGTTCAATGCAGTGTACGTTCCAAAATGATTTAATTATCAGCATACACGCGGTTTTCGCGAAACCATGTTTTCGAACTCGGCGACCACTGTAACTTGAGAACGTCTTTAACTATTTGTTCGGAATTTTTCTCATTTATATTTATATTGTTGTCCTGGACATTTTTTTTTTATAGAAGATGATGTGAATGAAATTTTGGTCGAATAAACAACTTTGAATTTTAACATCCTCCATTTGTTAAAAAATCACAATTTTTCGAATTCCCTCGCCCATTCGGAACACTATGGCATAAGTTAATAGTCCTTTTTTTTATTTCACATGATCCAGTGAGGAGTTGCAGTGATAACTGCAATAACCCTTTTCTGGACCCCTCGAACATTTTTTGTATCCCACGTATTTCTTACTGTATATCCTTGAGTAAAGATTTTCTTTAATCACATATCACGCATGTGGAAAAAAATATATCGTTAATTATTTTTTGGACGTCCCAACTAGGTCTGTCCACTTAACTCATCTTTGTTCATGTACTCAATGGGATCTGATCTAATGCGGATACAGAACTGTCTAATTCACTGTATGCGGCCAAAACAATCTCATAGTTTTAAACGACTGGAGTTCTTCACGCACAATGTTGTGATTTTTGAGTTTTACAACTGATAGATTTCTCTCTAACTATCAAAATTCGTTGAGAATCACAGACATTCAACAATTTTAACTCATAACTTGAATTGTAAAAAAACGGACAGCTAGTTTGAGTTACCAATAACAGATAAAATCAAAAGGTACTCAAATGATCTCGGGTCGCAATAAACCAGTTAAAAGAGACAGTTTCTTGAATAAATGAAAAATTCTCTTAATGAGTTATTATAAGAAGGCTTTAAGGAGTCGATATACATACTCTTTTACTGCATTGATAAAAAGAATCCATTCTGTCCGATCTGTGCAAACTCGACAGTTATTCCAATTTCCAATTAAAAAAAAATTACACAAATTTTCCCCCGTTTTTCTGGTTATAGAATAGCAGTGATAATCCTCTGGGCAGAAGTGGTATTACACTTTATGGTTTTGGACTAAATTTAAAGATTTTCATAGCTTTCCTTGTTACCGCTGTGATACCAGTAACTCATGTTTTAATAAAACAGTCATCGATACCAAAATCTTGTGGGTGAGCAAGTACTGGTAGCAAGTATCTCGTTATTATATTAATTGTGGTCTTTCTTGAGGAGGCGAAATAGAATTAGAAATAAGGACACATATCTACTTCTTAAGGTTATCCCGTCACAGAAATATGAACTTTTCGAATGGTCTACGAAAGTGTTCATGTACGCTTCTCTAAAAGCAAGTAAATTTTGGTCGTCTTCGTATTAAGTCAGTGTTCAGAAATATAGATCCCTTCAGAAGGATCCGTGTCCAATTACTCGGGTCGGTTGCAAGAATAATGCACAAAAGGAAGACCTCGACTTCAATGCCACACACAATTTGATAGCGACAGCACCTTGCTATGTTTACGAAATTGAAGGAAGGTATGTTATGGTCGACTTAAGTTACCTGAAGTTATATTGAATTTGCAAATCTTTGTGCTGAGAAGAAGAGGTTATTTATTCTCTACATAAGCTTCAATTCCATCGCAAACATTATTGTTAAGTTGATGATTAAGCTGATAAAGGTGATCTTATCAAATTTGACTCATGAGTTTTCAAGTAATTTAAATCAAACAAAAAAAAAACGAGAATATTAAAGATTATTTTTTATCACGCGATAAAGTCGCATTTGAAAAACATATCATTGCAAAAACTCAGACAAAAGAAAGAAACAATAGAATAACAAAAGAAGTTCTACAGTTCAATATCCCAATATTGTTAAAGTTTTACGCAATTCTCTTAAATTTTAACTGATATTTAATCAAACTGTCAGTGTTTCAGCCCAACTTTGTTCTCTCTTCGGGAAAGCTGGTATTCACGATACCAATAATTAAATAAAGAGATACAAACTTACAACAAACTTTATGTTAATTTACAACGATACTTCGAATTAAATGAAATGGCAATCACTAGATCACTGTATTCAATGAAAATAAGCAGTCTTGCTTTTACTAAGCTAGTTACTACTTGCTACTACAACTCCCTTGAAATAAACAAAAACAAAATTAAATTGAAAACCAATTGGATTTCTTAAAAACTTGTTGCTTTTCGCATATTTTATTTGTTCTTTTCATATTTTCTTAACAACAAAAAAAAAATCGATACACAAAATCACTGTGAATATATATTTATATAATATAAATTAATTCAAAATTAAATAGTTCGTTATGTGATTTAAAATTCGTTAATAAAAATAAAATAGAGCACATTGTGTCTATTTGTATGTATATATGTTTATATCATCTCCAAAGGCACGGTTACTGTAGTAGCAGTAGCAGTAGAAGAATGTAATAATTCTTTATTTTTTCCATACTGGAAGAGAAAGAATGAGACAAAAAACCGGAGTTTTACTGATTAATTTTCATTGGACAAAAAGGACATCCTAAAGAGAATCAAGGCAAACTGAGAAGTGGGGGCTAAGGATACATTGAGGAGATTCGATTTCTCTTTTCGGAGAAATGAAAATGAGAATGCGATTTTATGTTTTGGACGAAAAAGGACAAATGAGAAACGATAACTTCTGCATGGATAGTTGCTAACTAATATATATTGAGTGAGGTTTTACTAATAACTTACCATAGTCATCATCATTTAGAAGTGGATCGAAAGCTTCCAAGACGCTTACTCTGGAGCTGCAATTAAAATAAGACATTTTTGTATTTTTTGTTAGCAGTATGGAATTAGTTTACTTACGGATCTTCTTGACTCAGGTCAATTAAATCGTCACCTAGTGTTTTCTTGGATCGACGATTAATTCCATTGCTAGAGTTACTTCGCACCGATGGAGAAGCGGCTAGCGACGAAACCACAGAGAGCGATTGTGATTTAGTAATTTGTACCAATGGATTTGGTTGGTTTTGCAAAACCAAAGCACTGCTGGGATTTGAAACATTTTGTATGGGGACTTCATTATGGGAAGCTTGATGCTGAATGTTTGTTGCCATTTGAGTGGGAGGAAATGACTGTTGCGTGGCTATATTTGTGGGATTCTGAATTCCATACTGAAAACCATAGTTAACTGGGGCAACGCCGTAACCGTATCCGGAGGAAATTGCTGCTCGCTGTGGATACTGAGCAGGATACGCAGGACCATAATGCCTTGGCCTTGCGAATCCCATTGCCGGAGGTTGCATAACTTGCTGTGGTGGCATATTGTATAGCTTTTGGAGTTCCTCATTTGTCAGCGGTGTTTTTGTCTGTTGCTGCTGTGCTGCGGTAAACGGAACCAGCTGAAGACTGCCTTGATTTATATTATGAGTTACATAAGGAGGAACTCCGAAACTTGGATGTGACGATGGTGCTTGCGATGGCGCCGGAGCTGAGCCCAATTTTTGTAGGTCTTCGATAAGTTTGTCGAATTTTGAACTTTCTGGCTTCTTTGTTGACGTTGGACTAGCAAACGATATTAAATCATTTTCAGCAATTATTGGGCCCGGTGTTTCTTCGGGAAGACGAATCTCACTGTATCTTCGTGCTGGCACTATTGGTGGTGGAGCTATGGATGAACTATTTGGTACATTGAACGAGCCTGGTCGTACTCTCGACTGGATATTATATTCCGCTTCATTTGGTTTATTATAGTAAGCAGCTTCTGCTGATGATCCGCGTTCGAGGTATGGATACTGTGTTTTCGAGCGCCTAAATTCGTCCAGTGCTTGTGACTCTAGGCTTAAAGCTGTTGCTTTGGCCAGATCTTCTTGGAATTGTTTCTCGTAATCGACTTCGGCTTGATTAGTCATTATGAAGGTATCTCTAGGGGTAATATAAAAGAATAAAACTAGATTAATTATCTTTAAAAACGGTTAACAGTCAAATTTGCAATGTTATGGAACGACAAGTGTATTGAAAAAAAAATACACAATTCGTTATCGCTTTCTGCTTCTATGACGTCTTTTTTTTACCATCACTTTTCCAAATTTTCTAGATAAGAAAGCATTTGTTTCCCTGCATGTATTAACATTTATTAGATTTGCTTTTCCAGGAACAAGCGGACTTGACAAATTTCTGTCTTCTTCAATCCTATAAAATTGTCACCAAATCAAACTCTAATGTTCTGTTAATACCATAACAAAGGAAAATTATCGCATGACCGGATTAATATCTACTATCGTTTTATCATTATCCGGACATGCCCCAAAAAGTATCTGTGTTGGATTTTGACTTCAGATTGCAATTGCTTGCAGCCCATCTTACAGCTTATTGGTATAAATTAATTTCGTATCATAAGAAATTAGAAATTAACTCAATTTCTAATAATATTCAATGAAATACGACATTTTTCTTTTTTAAAAACCATAATTCTTTGAAAAAAACATAAACAAAGTAACTTTCCATACAAATTTCATTGCATTTTCTCCAACCGTCGTGGCCTTACCTAAGAAAACTGTATGCGTTTTTTTGTAAAATTCAAGCTTCAGTCTTTCGTTAAGTATAAAAATTCGTTACGTTTTCAAAGTAATTAGGGTAATTTAATGAAAAACATTTTATATCGAAAATCACAAACTACTTTTACAAAATATTATTTCACTCCACCTTCTTGGATCGGACTAATTTGACAGCAATCAGCAAAAAAAAAAATATATTCCAAGATATTCTAATTTGCCACTTGTCAAATTATTCGAAACGTAATAGATGCTTCTGAACAAATTGCTTAGAAACCTGTTGCTTATGTATTTTCAACAGGCATGAACTCTGACATAAACGTGAACATACGACATGAGCATGCTCAATCTAGAGACCACTGATTGCTGTTGCTTTTGTATGCCTAATCTGGTATTACATATGGACTCATTTGAGTCGGCATCTCTTGGTTATTCTCTTTTAAAAACACATTCGGTGAGGCTTGTGCTATTACACTTTGACTCTTCCGCTGACTCCTTTCAGTGTGTCTTATTTGACAGTTATTCTTTCATTTCGTATTTCGTTGTAGGAGTTCACTTGCATCAATCAACGAAAAATTAGAAAGAGAAATGTCAAAATGAGTCAACGAAATTTTTCATATCTCAAAAACAAATTGCCAAAAATTGACATACGAGTTTCGTGTTTAATTTTAATAACACATTTTGTGCAAGTTTTGAAATTTCGTACAAAATAATTTTATAATAATCTGGATGGTGAAATTTTATAAAAAAAATTGTTCATTCTCCCTCACAAAGAAAACTAGTACACAATCGGCGTCGAAGCCGGTGAATAAAAAGCTAAGTTGGCGAACATGCCCGATATTGGAACTGGAAGTAAAAACGATTAAAAGCGCGGGTGTCACTTGTCAAACAGTTGGACTCGAGAAGTTTTTCTACTTTCCATCTAAATATTATTATTTACCATATCCGAGTAGAATTGAGAGTTAAAAACAATTATGGATTTCCAAAATCGCGCTGGTGGTAAGACCGGAGGGGGCGGCGTCGCTTCCTGGTCTGAAACCAATCGCGACCGCAAGGAGCGCCTCCGACAACTCGCCTTGGAGACAATCGATTTAAACAAGGATCCATATTTTATGAAGAATCATCTTGGCTCATATGAATGCAAGCTCTGTCTTACACTGCACAACAATGAGGGCAGCTATTTGGCTCATACACAAGGCAAAAAGCATCAAGAGAACTTGGCACGGCGTGCTGCCAAGGAAGCCAAAGAAGCTCCCTCGATGCTAGCGCCTGAAAAACCTCGTGTTGAGCCAAAGAAATTCGTTAAAATTGGACGGCCTGGTTATCGAGTAACCAAACAACGAGATCCCGACAATGGCCAGCAGTCTTTACTGTTCCAAATTGATTATCCTGAAATTTCTGAAGGCATTATTCCACGGCATCGTTTTATGTCTGCTTATGAGCAGAAAATTGAACCGCCAGATCGTAAGTGGCAGTATTTGCTCTTCGCCGCTGAACCATATGAGACAATTGCATTTAAGGTTCCATCGCGTGAGGTGGAAAAGACCGATGGAAAATTCTGGACCCACTGGAATCGCGACACCAAGCAATTTTTCTTGCAGTTCTCATTTAAATTCGAACCGAAAATTATACCACCACCTCCACCGCAATTGCGAGTTATGGGACCAGGTTTCGTGCATCCACCTAGGCATATGTTTAATGCCGTTCCACCACCACCACCAATGGGAGTGTTGCCAGTGCCGCCTCCTCCAATGTAGAACTATAAGATTTATGATTTAAATATAAATTTTGCAAAAACTGAAACTTTATTTCCATTGAGTAAATTTGTGGATATTTTTTTTAAGGTCAACATTCTTGTTCAACATTTCTTTGGATGAAAAAACGCTTTGTATGAGAATGTGCCAGCATCTGCAGATCATTTAATTTATCAGTTGGGATAGACGGACGGACTCGTACTCGAATTCGGGATACCGGCCAAATTGATTCAGCTCATTTTGACGATAAGCAGGAAGGCATAGCAGATTTTTAGTACTTTCGAGAGAAAAATTATTCATCGAATATTTTGTCAAGCATGCGAGGAGGGCGATTGGATGAGAAGATATAACTGCGAACCCTATGAGATGTGGATGTAGTCCAAAAAGATTAAATTTGACAACTACACTGGCACGGTCACATCGAGCGAGTGGAAAATTATGCTCCAGCAAAGAGGATCTTCGAATCACAGCCCACATGGTTCCCGACGATAAAGAAGATCAAACCTCCGTTTTAAGGATCAAGCAATCGCGGAGGCCTGAGCGCTTAGTCTAGATAACTGGAAGCAGCGTGCCCGGGATCGGCAAAAGTGAAAGGCTGCCGTGTCTTAGACCGAGGCTCTTCATGGGTCGGGAGCTTGTTTAAAGTATGTGAACGTCGGCCTTACGAAGACACTTTAAAGTCTTCTTTAAGTTAAAAGGCCATTCTTTTCCAGAATTACGAGAGCAATTTCCCTGCGTCTTCGAACATGCTACACTCACATGATGATAAATGTACAGTTGCCACGAGTTGATTTGCATATCAATTGTGGAGGCTTCTCCATTTAAATCATTGCTTTAAACTTTGAAAAAAGAACATTCTGAACGATTCTTCTTTTGAAGATGGAGTTAAATCAAATTGAAATAGAATACATATGTTCGCAGGGCCTCCTTTATTTGAAGGCTAGAGCTGGACAATTACAGAGTAGACGTGAGCGTATCTCCTCTTTCTCTTCTTCAGTGCATCTGCTACACTAGCCATTGTATGGTTGTCCTTTTCTTGCAGTAGTGAGGACTCGTACTAGTTTACTCTGATAAGTCCTGCTCAGGCTGAGAATGGCTGTGGTATTCCTGGCACCTCAGTCGCTTTCTTACCGTGTTTTCTACGCGTAATGGCAAGCGTTGCGATAACTTCATCTTCCAAAGCCTAGTAAATTGCCAGCTCAGAGATTTTGCTTTTCGGTGTTTCTTCTGGCACAGAAACATTGGAGAAGTTGGGTTCATTTATAGTTGTTCCTTTTCTGACAGACTCGTCTTCTGCACAGTTACCTGGAATATCCATACATCCAGGAAGTCTGGAATTACGTCATCCAAAGACATTATCTACAACGGTTCTCCTCGGCTTCATTGCTGATGTAGCAGAAGAACCTTTTTTTAAATTTACAAAATCCAACTTAAGAAAGAAGTAAGTATTTAAGTTGATACCTTAATCCTCAGTCGCTTTCTTGCTCATTCCTATGTTCCGTAGTTCAGCAAATGTATAATCTTTTTAATGTCATGCTAACTCCCAATACAATCGGCAGCATCCTTTCCCTCAGCATACATGATCTTGCACCATTTGAGTAGTGTTGTTGTATATTATGAACAGAAGAGCTGCTTATATGGATCCGTACTCCTTGCTCCACGTTATAATCTCAGATACACAGTTGTTGACTTTGGTCCGTTGTTATTGCGATATTGCATAAAATCCGACCAAATTACCAGGCGCCTAGAAATGCAGGAAAAGTAGTAAGTATCCCAAACAGGCTTAAAAATCACACGCCCATGATAAAGAACGGTAATAAATCTTGTTCAAAACCAAAACAGAAAAGTCTAAACGAGCCGACATTGCATACAATCCGACCAAATTACCAGGCGCCTAGAAATGCAGGAAAAGTAGTAAGTATCCCAAACAGGCTTTAAAATCACACGCCCACGATAAAGAACAGGAATAAATCTTGTGTAAAACCAAAACAGAAAAGTTGGACTAAACGAGCCGATATTGCATAAAATCTGACCAAATTACTAGGCGCCCAGAAACGCAGGAAAAGTAGAAAGTATCCCAAACAGGCTTTTAAATCACACGCCCACTATAAAGAACAGAAATAAATCTTGTTCAAAACCAAAACAGAAAAGTTGAACTAAACGAGCCGATATTGCATAAAATCCGACCAAATTACCAGGCGCCGAGAAACACAGGAAAAGTAGTAAGTATCTCAAACAGGCTTAAAAATCACACGCCCATGATAAAGAACGGGAATAAATCTTGTTCAAAACCAAAACAGAAAAGTCTAAACGAGCCGACATTGCAAAAAAATCCGACCAAATTACAAGGCGCCCAGAAACGCAGGAAAAGTAGTAAGTATCAGAAACAGGCTTTAAAATCATACGCCCACGATAAAGAACAGGAATAAATCTTGTTCAAAACCAAAACAGAAAAGTTGAACTAAACGAGCCGACATTGCATAAAATCCGACCAAATTACCAGGCGCCCAGAAATGCAGGAAAAGTAGTAAGTATCAGAAACAGGCTTTAAAATCATACGCCCACGATAAAGAACAGGAATAAATCTTGTTCAAAACCAAAACAGAAAAGTTGAACTAAACGAACCGATATTACATAAAATCCGACCAAATTACCAGGCGCCCAGAAATGCAGGAAAAGTAGTAAGTATCAGAAACAGGCTTTAAAATCATACGCCCACGATAAAGAACAGGAATAAATCTTGTTCAAAACCAAAACAGAAAAGTTGAACTAAACGAACCGATATTACATAAAATCCGACCAAATTACCAGGCGCCCAGAAATGCAGGAAAAGTAGTAAGTATCAGAAACAGGCTTTAAAATCACACGCCCACGATAAAGAACAGGAATAAATCTTGTTCAAAACCAAAACAGAAAAGCTGAACTAAACGAGCCGACATTGCATAAAATCCGACCAAATTACCAGGCGCCCAGAAATTCAGGAAAAGTAGTAAGTATCAGAAACAGGCTTTAAAATCACATGCCCACGATAAAGAACAGGAATAAATCTTGTTCAAAACCAAAACAGTCCGACCAAATTACCAGGCGCCCAGAAATGCAGGAAAAGTAGTAAGTATCAGAAACAGGCTTTAAAATCACACGCCCACGATAAAGAACAGGAATAAATCTTGTTCAAAACCAAAACAGAAAAGTTGAACTAAACGAGCCGACATTGCATAAAATCCGACCAAATTACCAGGCGCCCAGAAATGCAGGAAAAGTAGTAAGTATCAGAAACAGGCTTTAAAATCACATGCCCACGATAAAGAACAGGAATAAATCTTGTTCAAAACCAAAACAGAAAAGTTGAACTAAGCGAACCGATATTACATAAAATCCGACCAAATTACCAGGCGCCCAGAAATGCAGGAAAAGTAGTAAGTATCAGAAACAGGCTTTAAAATCACATGCCCACGATAAAGAACAGGAATAAATCTTGTTCAAAACCAAAACAGAAAAGTCTAAACGAGCCGACATTGCATAAAATTCGACCAAATTACCAGGCGCCCAGAAACGCAGGAAAAGTAGTAAGTATCCCAAACAGGCTTTACAATCACACGCCCATGATAAAGAACAGGAATAAATCTTGTTCAAAACCAAAACAGAAAAGTTGAACTAAACGAGCCGACATTGCATAAAATCCGACCAAATTACCAGGCGCCCAGAAATGCAGGAAAAGTAGTAAGTATCAGAAACAGGCTTTAAAATCATACGCCCACGATAAAGAACAGGAATAAATCTTGTTCAAAACCAAAACAGAAATGTTGAACTAAACGAACCGATATTGCATGAAATCCGACCAAATTACCAGGCGCCGAGAAACACAGGAAAAGTAGTAAGTATCTCAAACAGGCTTTAAAATCACACTCCCATAATAAAGAACAGGAATAAATAAATCTTGTTCAAAACCAAAACAGAAATGTTGAACTAAACGAACCGATATTGCATAAAATCCGACCAAAATACCAGGCGCCCAGAAATGCAGGAAAAGTAGTAAGTATCAGAAACAGGCTTTAAAATCACATGCCCACGATAAAGAACAGGAATAAATCTTGTTCAAAACCAAAACAGAAATGTTGAACTAAACGAACCGATATTGCATAAAATCCGACCAAATTACCAGGCGCCCAGAAATGCAGGAAAAGTAGTAAGTATCAGAAACAGGCTTTAAAATCACACACCCTCGATAAAGAACAGGAATAAATCTTGTTCAAAACCAAAACAGAAAAGTTGAACTAAACGAGCCGACATTGCATAAAATCCGACCAAATTACCAGGCGCCCAGAAATGCAGGAAAAGTAGTAAGTATCAGAAACAGGCTTTAAAATCACACGCCCACGATAAAGAACAGGAAAAAATCTTGTTCAAAACCAAAACAGAAAAGTTGAACTAAACGAGCCGACATTGCATAAAATCCAACCAAATTACCGGGCGCCCAGAAATGCAGGAAAAGTTGTAAGTATCAGAAACAGGCTTTAAAATCATACGCCCACGATAAAGAACAGGAATAAATCTTGTTCAAAACCAAAACAGAAAAGTTGAACTAAACGAAACTATTACATAAAATCCGACCAAATTACCAGGCGCCCAGAAATGCAGGAAAAGTAGTAAGTATCAGAAACAGGCTTTAAAATCACGTGCCCACGATAAAGAACAGGAATGAATCTTGTTCAAAACCAAAACAGAAAAGTCTAAACGAGCCGACATTGCATAAAATCCGACCAAATTACCAGGCGCCCAGAAACGCAGGAAAAGTAGTAATAATCCCAAACAGGCTTTACAATCACACGCCCATGATAAAGAACAGGAATAAATCTTATTCAAAACCAAAACAGAAAAGTTGAACTAAACGAACCGATATTGCATGAAATCCGACCAAATTACCAGGCGCCGAGAAACACAGGAAAAGTAGTAAGTATCTCAAACAGGCTTTAAAATCACACTCCCATAATAAAGAACAGGAATAAATAAATCTTGTTCAAAACCAAAACAGAAATGTTGAACTAAACGAACCGATTTTGCATAAAATCCGACCAAATTACCAGGCGCCCAGAAATGCAGGAAAAGTAGTAAGTATCAGAAACAGGCTTTAAAATCACACGCCCACGATAAAGAACAGGAATAAATCTTGTTCAAAACCAAAACAGAAAAGTTGAACTAAACGAGCCGACATTGCATAAAATCCGACCAAATTACCAGGCGCCCAGAAATGCAGGAAAAGTAGTAAGTATCAGAAACAGGCCTAAAAATCACACGCCCACGATAAAGAACAGGAATAAATCTTGTTCAAAACCAAAACAGAAAAGTTGAACTAAACGAACCGATATTGCATGAAATCCGACCAAATTACCAGGCGCCGAGAAACACAGGAAAAGTAGTAAGTATCTCAAACAGGCTTTAAAATCACACTCCCATAATAAAGAACAGGAATAAATAAATCTTGTTCAAAACCAAAACAGAAAAGTTGAACTAAACGAGCCGATATTGCATAAAATCCGACCAAATTACCAGGCGCCGAGAAACACAGGAAAAGTAGTAAGTATCTCAAACAGGCTTAAAAAAATCACACGCCCATGATAAAGAACGGGAATAAATCTTGTTCAAAACCAAAACAGAAAAGTCTAAACGACATTGCAAAAAAATCCGACCAAATTACAAGGCGCCCAGAAACGCAGGAAAAGTAGTAAGTATCAGAAACAGGCTTTAAAATCATACGCCCACGATAAAGAACAGGAATAAATCTTGTTCAAAACCAAAACAGAAAAGTTGAACTAAACGAGCCGACATTGCATAAAATCCGACCAAATTACCAGGCGCCCAGAAATGCAGGAAAAGTAGTAAGTATCAGAAACAGGCTTTAAAATCATACGCCCACGATAAAGAACAGGAATAAATCTTGTTCAAAACCAAAACAGAAAAGTTGAACTAAACGAACCGATATTACATAAAATCCGACCAAATTACCAGGCGCCCAGAAATGCAGGAAAAGTAGTAAGTATCAGAAACAGGCTTTAAAATCACACGCCCACGATAAAGAACAGGAATAAATCTTGTTCAAAACCAAAACAGAAAAGCTGAACTAAACGAACCGATATTACATAAAATCCGACCAAATTACCAGGCGCCCAGAAATGCAGGAAAAGTAGTAAGTATCAGAAACAGGCTTTAAAATCACACGCCCACGATAAAGAACAGGAATAAATCTTGTTCAAAACCAAAACAGAAAAGCTGAACTAAACGAGCCGACAATGCATAAAATCCGACCAAATTACCAGGCGCCCAGAAATGCAGGAAAAGTAGTAAGTATCAGAAACAGGCTTTAAAATCACATGCCCACGATAAAGAACAGGAATAAATCTTGTTCAAAACCAAAACAGAAAAGTTGAACTAAGCGAACCGATATTACATAAAATCCGACCAAATTACCAGGCGCCCAGAAATGCAGGAAAAGTAGTAAGTATCAGAAACAGGCTTTAAAATCACATGCCCACGATAAAGAACAGGAATAAATCTTGTTCAAAACCAAAACAGAAAAGTCTAAACGAACCGATATTGCATAAAATCCGACCAAATTACCAGGCGCCCAGAAACGCAGGAAAAGTAGTAAGTATCCCAAACAGGCTTTACAATCACACGCCCATGATAAAGAACAGGAATAAATCTTGTTCAAAACCAAAACAGAAAAGTTGAACTAAACGAGCCGACATTGCATAAAATCCGACCAAATTACCAGGCGCCCAGAAATGCAGGAAAAGTAGTAAGTATCAGAAACAGGCTTTAAAATCACACGCCCACGATAAAGAACAGGAAAAAATCTTGTTCAAAACCAAAACAGAAAAGTTGAACTAAACGAGCCGACATTGCATAAAATCCAACCAAATTACCGGGCGCCCAGAAATGCAGGAAAAGTTGTAAGTATCAGAAACAGGCTTTAAAATCATACGCCCACGATAAAGAACAGGAATAAATCTTGTTCAAAACCAAAACAGAAAAGTTGAACTAAACGAACCTATTACATAAAATCCGACCAAATTACCAGGCGCCCAGAAATGCAGGAAAAGTAGTAAGTATCAGAAACAGGCTTTAAAATCACGTGCCCACGATAAAGAACAGGAATGAATCTTGTTCAAAACCAAAACAGAAAAGTCTAAACGAGCCGACATTGCATAAAATCCGACCAAATTACCAGGCGCCCAGAAACGCAGGAAAAGTAGTAATAATCCCAAACAGGCTTTACAATCACACGCCCATGATAAAGAACAGGAATAAATCTTGTTCAAAACCAAAACAGAAAAGTTGAACTAAACGAACCGATATTGCATGAAATCCGACCAAATTACCAGGCGCCGAGAAACACAGGAAAAGTAGTAAGTATCTCAAACAGGCTTTAAAATCACACTCCCATAATAAAGAACAGGAATAAATAAATCTTGTTCAAAACCAAAACAGAAATGTTGAACTAAACGAACCGATTTTGCATAAAATCCGACCAAATTACCAGGCGCCCAGAAATGCAGGAAAAGTAGTAAGTATCAGAAACAGGCTTTAAAATCACACGCCCACGATAAAGAACAGGAATAAATCTTGTTCAAAACCAAAACAGAAAAGTTGAACTAAACGAGCCGACATTGCATAAAATCCGACCAAATTACCAGGCGCCCAGAAATGCAGGAAAAGTAGTAAGTATCAGAAACAGGCCTTAAAATCACACGCCCACGATAAAGAACAGGAATAAATCTTGTTCAAAACCAAAACAGAAAAGTTGAACTGAACGAACCGATATTGCATGAAATCCGACCAAATTACCAGGCGCCGAGAAACACAGGAAAAGTAGTAAGTATCTCAAACAGGCTTTAAAATCACACTCCCATAATAAAGAACAGGAATAAATCTTGTTCAAAACCAAAACAGAAAAGTTGAACTAAACGAACGATATTGCATGAAATCCGACCAAATTACCAGGCGCCGAGAAACACAGGAAAAGTAGTAAGTATCTCAAACAGGCTTTAAAATCACACTCCCATAATAAAGAACAGGAATAAATCTTGTTCAAAACCAAAACAGAAAAGTTGAACTGAACGAACCGATATTGCATGAAATCCGACCAAATTACCAGGCGCCGAGAAACACAGGAAAAGTAGTAAGTATCTCAAACAGGCTTAAAAATCACACGCCCATGATAAAGAACGGGAATAAATCTTGTTCAAAACCAAAACAGAAAAGTCTAAACGAGCCGACATTGCAAAAAATCCGACCAAATTACAAGGCGCCCAGAAACGCAGGAAAAGTAGTAAGTATCCCAAACAGGCTTTACAATCACACGCCCATGATAAAGAACAGGAATAAATCTTGTTCAAAACCAAAACAGAAAAGTTGAACTAAACGAACCGATATTGCATGAAATCCGACCAAATTACCATGCGCCGAGAAACACAGGAAAAGTAGTAAGTATCTCAAACAGGCTTTAAAATCACACTCCCATAATAAAGAACAGGAATAAATCTTGTTCAAAACCAAAACAGAAAAGTTGAACTGAACGAACCGATATTGCATGAAATCCGACCAAATTACCAGGCGCCGAGAAACACAGGAAAAGTAGTAAGTATCTCAAACAGGCTTAAAAATCACACGCCCATGATAAAGAACGGGAATAAATCTTGTTCAAAACCAAAACAGAAAAGTCTAAACGAGCCGACATTGCATAAAATCCGACCAAATTACCAGGCGCCCAGAAATGCAGGAAAAGTAGTAAGTATCAGAAACAGGCTTTAAAATCATACGCCCACGGTAAAGAACAGGAATAAATCTTGTTCAAAACCAAAACCGAAAAGTTGAACTAAACGAACCGATATTACATAAAATCCGACCAAATTACCAGGCGCCCAGAAATGCAGGAAAAGTAGTAAGTATCAGAAACAGGCTTTAAAATCACATGCCCACGATAAAGAACAGGAATAAATCTTGTTCAAAACCAAACCAGTCCGACCAAATTACCAGGCGCCCAGAAATGCAGGAAAAGTAGTAAGTATCAGAAACAGGCTTTAAAATCACATGCCCACGATAAAGAAAAGGAATAAATCTTGTTCAAAACCAAAACAGAAAAGTTGAACTAAACGAGTCGACATTGCATAAAATCCGACCAAATTACCAGGCGCCCAGAAATGCAGGAAAAGTAGTAAGTATCAGAAACAGGCTTTAAAATCACACGCCCACGATAAAGAACAGGAAAAAATCTTGTTCAAAACCAGAACAGAAAAGTTGAACTAAACGAACCGATATTGCATAAAATCCGACCAAATTACCAGGCGCCCAGAAATGCAGGAAAAGTAGTAAGTATCAGAAACAGGCCTTAAAATCACATGCGCACGATAAAGAACAGGAATAAATCTTGTTCAAAACCAAAACAGAAAAGTCTAAACGAACCGATATTGCATAAAATCCGACCAAATTACCAGGTTCCCAGAAATGCAGGAAAAGTAGTAAGTATCAGAAACAGGCTTTAAAATCACACGCCCACGATAAAGAACAGGAATAAATCTTGTTCAAAACCAAAACAGAAAAGTTGAACTAAACGAGCCGACATTGCATAAAATCCGACCAAATTACCAGGCGCCCAGAAATGCAGGAAAAGTAGTAAGTATCAGAAACAGGCTTTAAAATCACATGCCCACGATAAAGAACAGGAATAAATCTTGTTCAAAACCAAAACAGAAATGTTGAACTAAACGAACCGATATTGCATAAAATCCGACCAAATTACCAGGCGCCCAGAAATGCAGGAAAAGTAGTAAGTATCAGAAACAGGCTTTAAAATCACACGCCCACGATAAAGAACAGGAATAAATCTTGTTCAAAACCAAAACAGAAAAGTTGAACTAAACGAGTCGACATTGCATAAAATCCGACCAAATTACCAGGCGCCCAGAAATGCAGGAAAAGTAGTAGTATCAGAAACAGGCTTTAAAATCACACGCCCACGATAAAGAACAGGAAAAAATCTTGTTCAAAACCAAAACAGAAAAGTTGAACTAAACGAGCCGACATTGCATAAAATCCGACCAAATTACCAGGCGCCCAGAAATGCAGGAAAAGTTGTAAGTATCAGAAACAGGCTTTAAAATCATACGCCCACGATAAAGAACAGGAATAAATCTTGTTCAAAACCAAAACAGAAAAGTTGAACTAAACGAGCCGACATTGCATAAAATCCGACCAAATTACCAGGCGCCCAGAAATGCAGGAAAAGTAGTAAGTATCAGAAACAGGCTTTAAAATCATACGCCCACGATAAAGAACAGGAATAAATCTTGTTCAAAACCAAAACAGAAAAGTTGAACTAAACGAACCGATATTACATAAAATCCGACCAAATTACCAGGCGCCCAGAAATGCAGGAAAAGTAGTAAGTATCACAAACAGGCTTTAAAATCACGTGCCCACGATAAAGAACAGGAATGAATCTTGTTCAAAACCAAAACAGAAAAGTTGAACTAAACGAGCCGACATTGCATAAAATCCGACCAAATTACCAGGCGCCCAGAAACGCAGGAAAAGTAGTAATTATCCCAAACAGGCTTTACAATCACACGCCCATGATAAAGAACAGGAATAAATCTTCTTCAAAACCAAAACAGAAAAGTTGAACTAAACGAACCGATATTACATAAAATCCGACCAAATTACCAGGCGCCCAGAAATGCAGGAAAAGTAGTAAGTATCAGAAACAGGCTTTAAAATCACACGCCCACGATAAAGAACAGGAATAAATCTTGTTCAAAACCAAAACAGAAAAGTTGAACTAAACGAGCCGACATTGCATAAAATCCGACCAAATTACCAGGCGCCCAGAAATGCAGGAAAAGTAGTAAGTATCAGAAACAGGCTTTAAAATCACGTGCCCACGATAAAGAACAGGAATGAATCTTGTTCAAAACCAAAACAGAAAAGTCTAAACGAGCCGACATTGCATAAAATCCGACCAAATTACCAGGCGCCCAGAAACGCAGGAAAAGTAGTAAGTATTCCAAACAGGCTTTAAAATCACACTCCCATAATAAAGAACAGGAATAAATAAATCTTGTTCAAAACCAAAACAGAAAAGTTGAACTAAACGAACCGATATTACATAAAATCCGACCAAATTACCAGGCGCCCAGAAATGCAGGAAAAGTAGTAAGTATCAGAAACAGGCTTTAAAATCACACGCCCACGATAAAGAACAGGAATAAATCTTCTTCAAAACCAAAACAGAAAAGTTGAACTAAACGAGCCGACATTGCATAAAATCCGACCAAATTACCAGGCGCCCAGAAATGCAGGAAAAGTTGTAAGTATCAGAAACAGGCTTTAAAATCATACGCCCACGATAAAGAACAGGAATAAATCTTGTTCAAAACCAAAACAGAAAAGTTGAACTAAACGAGCCGACATTGCATAAAATCCGACCAAATTACCAGGCGCCCAGAAATGCAGGAAAAGTAGTAAGTATCAGAAACAGGCTTTAAAATCATACGCCCACGATAAAGAACAGGAATAAATCTTGTTCAAAACCAAAACAGAAAAGTTGAACTAAACGAACCGATATTACATAAAATCCGACCAAATTACCAGGCGCCCAGAAATGCAGGAAAAGTAGTAAGTATCACAAACAGGCTTTAAAATCACGTGCCCACGATAAAGAACAGGAATGAATCTTGTTCAAAACCAAAACAGAAAAGTTGAACTAAACGAGCCGACATTGCATAAAATCCGACCAAATTACCAGGCGCCCAGAAACGCAGGAAAAGTAGTAATTATCCCAAACAGGCTTTACAATCACACGCCCATGATAAAGAACAGGAATAAATCTTCTTCAAAACCAAAACAGAAAAGTTGAACTAAACGAACCGATATTACATAAAATCCGACCAAATTACCAGGCGCCCAGAAATGCAGGAAAAGTAGTAAGTATCAGAAACAGGCTTTAAAATCACACGCCCACGATAAAGAACAGGAATAAATCTTGTTCAAAACCAAAACAGAAAAGTTGAACTAAACGAGCCGACATTGCATAAAATCCGACCAAATTACCAGGCGCCCAGAAATGCAGGAAAAGTAGTAAGTATCAGAAACAGGCTTTAAAATCACACGCCCACGATAAAGAACAGGAATAAATCTTGTTCAAAACCAAAACAGAAAAGTTGAACTAAACGAACCGATATTGCATGAAATCCGACCAAATTACCAGGCGCCGAGAAACACAGGAAAAGTAGTAAGTATCTCAAACAGGCTTTAAAATCACACTCCCATAATAAAGAACAGGAATAAATAAATCTTGTTCAAAACCAAAACAGAAATGTTGAACTAAACGAACCGATATTGCATAAAATCCGACCAAATTACCAGGCGCCCAGAAATGCAGGAAAAGTAGTAAGTATCAGAAACAGGCTTTAAAATCACGTGCCCACGATAAAGAACAGGAATGAATCTTGTTCAAAACCAAAACAGAAAAGTCTAAACGAGCCGACATTGCATAAAATCCGACCAAATTACCAGGCGCCCAGAAACGCAGGAAAAGTAGTAAGTATTCCAAACAGGCTTTAAAATCACACTCCCATAATAAAGAACAGGAATAAATAAATCTTGTTCAAAACCAAAACAGAAAAGTTGAACTAAACGAACCGATATTACATAAAATCCGACCAAATTACCAGGCGCCCAGAAATGCAGGAAAAGTAGTAAGTATCAGAAACAGGCTTTAAAATCACACGCCCACGATAAAGAACAGGAATAAATCTTCTTCAAAACCAAAACAGAAAAGTTGAACTAAACGAACCGATATTACATAAAATCCGACCAAATTACCAGGCGCCCAGAAATGCAGGAAAAATAGTAAGTATCAGAAACAGGCTTTAAAATCACACGCCCACGATAAAGAACAGGAATAAATCTTGTTCAAAACCAAAACAGAAAAGTTGAACTAAACGAGCCGACATTGCATAAAATCCGACCAAATTACCAGGCGCCCAGAAATGCAGGAAAAGTAGTAAGTATCAGAAACAGGCTTTAAAATCATACGCCCACGATAAAGAACAGGAATTAATGTTGTTCAAAACCAAAACAGAAAAGTTGAACTAAACGAGCCGACATTGCATAAAATCCGACCAAATTACCAGGCGCCCAGAAATGCAGGAAAAGTAGTAAGTATCAGAAACAGGCTTTAAAATCATACGCCCACGATAAAGAACAGGAATTAATGTTGTTCAAAACCAAAACAGAAATGTTGAACTAAACGAACCGATATTGCATAAAATCCGACCAAATTACCAGGCGCCCAGAAATGCAGGAAAAGTAGTAAGTATCAGAAACAGGCCTTAAAATCACATGCGCACGATAAAGAACAGGAATAAATCTTGTTCAAAACCAAAACAGAAAAGTCTAAACGAACCGATATTGCATAAAATCCGACCAAATTACCAGGTTCCCAGAAATGCAGGAAAAGTAGTAAGTATCAGAAACAGGCTTTAAAATCACACGCCCACGATAAAGAACAGGAATAAATCTTGTTCAAAACCAAAACAGAAAAGTTGAACTAAACGAGCCGACATTGCATAAAATCCGACCAAATTACCAGGCGCCCAGAAATGCAGGAAAAGTAGTAAGTATCAGAAACAGGCTTTAAAATCACATGCCCACGATAAAGAACAGGAATAAATCTTGTTCAAAACCAAAACAGAAAAGTTGAACTAAACGAGTCGACATTGCATAAAATCCGACCAAATTACCAGGCGCCCAGAAATGCAGGAAAAGTAGTAAGTATCAGAAACAGGCTTTAAAATCACACGCCCACGATAAAGAACAGGAAAAAATCTTGTTCAAAACCAGAACAGAAAAGTTGAACTAAACGAGCCGACATTGCATAAAATCCAACCAAATTACCGGGCGCCCAGAAATGCAGGAAAAGTTGTAAGTATCAGAAACAGGCTTTAAAATCATACGCCCACGATAAAGAACAGGAATAAATCTTGTTCAAAACCAAAACAGAAAAGTTGAACTAAACGAGCCGACATTGCATAAAATCCGACCAAATTACCAGGCGCCCAGAAATGCAGGAAAAGTAGTAAGTATCAGAAACAGGCTTTAAAATCATACGCCCACGATAAAGAACAGGAATAAATCTTGTTCAAAACCAAAACAGAAAAGTTGAACTAAACGAACCGATATTGCATGAAATCCGACCAAATTACCAGGCGCCCAGAAACGCAGGAAAAGTAGTAATTATCCCAAACAGGCTTTACAATCACACGCCCATGATAAAGAACAGGAATAAATCTTGTTCAAAACCAAAACAGAAAAGTTGAACTAAACGAACCGATATTGCATGAAATCCGACCAAATTACCAGGCGCCGAGAAACACAGGAAAAGTAGTAAGTATCTCAAACAGGCTTTAAAATCACACTCCCATAATAAAGAACAGGAATAAATAAATCTTGTTCAAAACCAAAACAGAAATGTTGAACTAAACGAACCGATATTGCATAAAATCCGACCAAATTACCAGGCGCCCAGAAATGCAGGAAAAGTAGTAAGTATCAGAAACAGGCTTTAAAATCACGTGCCCACGATAAAGAACAGGAATGAATCTTGTTCAAAACCAAAACAGAAAAGTCTAAACGAGCCGACATTGCATAAAATCCGACCAAATTACCAGGCGCCCAGAAACGCAGGAAAAGTAGTAAGTATTCCAAACAGGCTTTAAAATCACACTCCCATAATAAAGAACAGGAATAAATAAATCTTGTTCAAAACCAAAACAGAAAAGTTGAACTAAACGAACCGATATTACATAAAATCCGACCAAATTACCAGGCGCCCAGAAATGCAGGAAAAGTAGTAAGTATCAGAAACAGGCTTTAAAATCACACGCCCACGATAAAGAACAGGAATAAATCTTCTTCAAAACCAAAACAGAAAAGTTGAACTAAACGAACCGATATTACATAAAATCCGACCAAATTACCAGGCGCCCAGAAATGTAGGAAAAGTAGTAAGTATCAGAAACAGGCTTTAAAATCACACGCCCACGATAAAGAACAGGAATAAATCTTGTTCAAAACCAAAACAGAAAAGTTGAACTAAACGAGCCGACATTGCATAAAATCCGACCAAATTACCAGGCGCCCAGAAATGCAGGAAAAGTAGTAAGTATCAGAAACAGGCTTTAAAATCATACGCCCACGATAAAGAACAGGAATTAATGTTGTTCAAAACCAAAACAGAAATGTTGAACTAAACGAACCGATATTGCATAAAATCCGACCAAATTACCAGGCGCCCAGAAATGCAGGAAAAGTAGTAAGTATCAGAAACAGGCCTTAAAATCACATGCCCACGATAAAGAACAGGAATAAATCTTGTTCAAAACCAAAACAGAAAAGTCTAAACGAACCGATATTGCATAAAATCCGACCAAATTACCAGGCGCCCAGAAATGCAGGAAAAGTAGTAAGTATCAGAAACAGGCTTTAAGATCACACGCCCACGATAAAGAACAGGAATAAATCTTGTTCAAAACCAAAACAGAAAAGTTGAACTAAACGAGCCGACATTGCATAAAATCCGACCAAATTACCAGGCGCCCAGAAATGCAAGAAAAGTAGTAAGTATCAGAAACAGGCTTTAAAATCACATGCCCACGATAAAGAACAGGAATAAATCTTGTTCAAAACCAAAACAGAAATGTTGAACTAAACGAACATATTGCATAAAATCCGACCAAATTACCAGGCGCCCAGAAATGCAGGAAAAGTAGTAAGTATCAGAAACAGGCTTTAAAATCACACGCCCACGATAAAGAACAGGAATAAATCTTGTTCAAAACCAAAACAGAAAAGTTGAACTAAACGAGCCGACATTGCATAAAATCCGACCAAATTACCAGGCGCCCAGAAATGCAGGAAAAGTAGTATGTATCAGAAACAGGCTTTAAAATCACACGCCCACGATAAAGAACAGGAAAAAATCTTGTTCAAAACCAAAACAGAAAAGTTGAACTAAACGAGCCGACATTGCATAAAATCCAACCAAATTACCGGGCGCCCAGAAATGCAGGAAAAGTTGTAAGTATCAGAAACAGGCTTTAAAATCATACGCCCACGATAAAGAACAGGAATAAATCTTGTTCAAAACCAAAACAGAAAAGTTGAACTAAACGAGCCGACATTGCATAAAATCCGACCAAATTACCAGGCGCCCAGAAATGCAGGAAAAGTAGTAAGTATCTCAAACAGGCTTTAAAATCACACGCCCACGATAAAGAACAGGAATAAATCTTGTTCAAAACCAAAACAGAAAAGTTGAACTAAACGAGCCGACATTGCATAAAATCCGACCAAATTACCAGGCGCCCAGAAATGCAGGAAAAGTAGTAAGTATCAGAAACAGGCTTTAAAATCACATGCCCACGATAAAGAACAGGAATAAATCTTGTTCAAAACCAAAACAGAAAAGTTGAACTAAACGAGTCGACATTGCATAAAATCCGACCAAATTACCAGGCGCCCAGAAATGCAGGAAAAGTAGTAAGTATCAGAAACAGGCTTTAAAATCACACGCCCACGATAAAGAACAGGAAAAAATCTTGTTCAAAACCAAAACAGAAAAGTTGAACTAAACGAGCCGACATTGCATAAAATCCAACCAAATTACCGGGCGCCCAGAAATGCAGGAAAAGTTGTAAGTATCAGAAACAGGCTTTAAAATCATACGCCCACGATAAAGAACAGGAATAAATCTTGTTCAAAACCAAAACAGAAAAGTTGAACTAAACGAACCGATATTGCATAAAATCCGACCAAATTACCAGGTTCCCAGAAATGCAGGAAAAGTAGTAAGTATCAGAAACAGGCTTTAAAATCACACGCCCACGATAAAGAACAGGAATAAATCTTGTTCAAAACCAAAACAGAAAAGTTGAACTAAACGAGCCGACATTGCATAAAATCCGACCAAATTACCAGGCGCCCAGAAATGCAGGAAAAGTAGTAAGTATCAGAAACAGGCTTTAAAATCACATGCCCACGATAAAGAACAGGAATAAATCTTGTTCAAAACCAAAACAGAAAAGTTGAACTAAACGAGTCGACATTGCATAAAATCCGACCAAATTACCAGGCGCCCAGAAATGCAGGAAAAGTAGTAAGTATCAGAAACAGGCTTTAAAATCACACGCCCACGATAAAGAACAGGAAAAAATCTTGTTCAAAACCAGAACAGAAAAGTTGAACTAAACGAGCCGACATTGCATAAAATCCAACCAAATTACCGGGCGCCCAGAAATGCAGGAAAAGTTGTAAGTATCAGAAACAGGCTTTAAAATCATACGCCCACGATAAAGAACAGGAATAAATCTTGTTCAAAACCAAAACAGAAAAGTTGAACTAAACGAGCCGACATTGCATAAAATCCGACCAAATTACCAGGCGCCCAGAAATGCAGGAAAAGTAGTAAGTATCAGAAACAGGCTTTAAAATCATACGCCCACGATAAAGAACAGGAATAAATCTTGTTCAAAACCAAAACAGAAAAGTTGAACTAAACGAACCGATATTACATAAAATCCGACCAAATTACCAGGCGCCCAGAAATGCAGGAAAAGTAGTAAGTATCAGAAACAGGCTTTAAAATCACGTGCCCACGATAAAGAACAGGAATGAATCTTGTTCAAAACCAAAACAGAAAAGTTGAACTAAACGAGCCGACATTGCATAAAATCCGACCAAATTACCAGGCGCCCAGAAACGCAGGAAAAGTAGTAATTATCCCAAACAGGCTTTACAATCACACGCCCATGATAAAGAACAGGAATAAATCTTGTTCAAAACCAAAACAGAAAAGTTGAACTAAACGAACCGATATTGCATGAAATCCGACCAAATTACCAGGCGCCGAGAAACACAGGAAAAGTAGTAAGTATCTCAAACAGGCTTTAAAATCACACTCCCATAATAAAGAACAGGAATAAATAAATCTTGTTCAAAACCAAAACAGAAATGTTGAACTAAACGAACCGATATTGCATAAAATCCGACCAAATTACCAGGCGCCCAGAAATGCAGGAAAAGTAGTAAGTATCAGAAACAGGCTTTAAAATCACGTGCCCACGATAAAGAACAGGAGAATCTTGTTCAAAACCAAAACAGAAAAGTCTAAACGAGCCGACATTGCATAAAATCCGACCAAATTACCAGGCGCCCAGAAACGCAGGAAAAGTAGTAAGTATTCCAAACAGGCTTTAAAATCACACTCCCATAATAAAGAACAGGAATAAATAAATCTTGTTCAAAACCAAAACAGAAAAGTTGAACTAAACGAACCGATATTACATAAAATCCGACCAAATTACCAGGCGCCCAGAAATGCAGGAAAAGTAGTAAGTATCAGAAACAGGCTTTAAAATCACATGCCCACGATAAAGAACAGGAATAAATCTTGTTCAAAACCAAAACAGAAAAGTTGAACTAAACGAACCGATATTGCATGAAATCCGACCAAATTACCAGGCGCCGAGAAACACAGGAAAAGTAGTAAGTATCTCAAAGAGGCTTTAAAATCACACTCCCATAATAAAGAACAGGAATAAATAAATCTTGTTCAAAACCAAAACAGAAATGTTGAACTAAACGAACCGATATTGCATGAAATCCGACCAAATTACCAGGCGCCGAGAAACACAGGAAAAGTAGTAAGTATCTCAAACAGGCTTTAAAATCACACTCCCATAATAAAGAACAGGAATAAATAAATCTTGTTCAAAACCAAAACAGAAATGTTGAACTAAACGAACCGATATTGCATGAAATCCGACCAAATTACCAGGCGCCGAGAAACACAGGAAAAGTAGTAAGTATCTCAAACAGGCTTTAAAATCACATTCCCATAATAAAGAACAGGAATAAATAAATCTTGTTCAAAACCAAAACAGAAATGTTGAACTAAACGAACCGATATTACATAAAATCCGACCAAATTACCAGGCGCCCAGAAATGCAGGAAAAGTAGTAAGTATCAGAAACAGGCTGTAAAATCACGTGCCCACGATAAAGAACAGGAATGAATCTTGTTCAAAACCAAAACAGAAAAGTCTAAACGAGCCGACATTGCATAAAATCCGACCAAATTACCAGGCGCCCAGAAACGCAGGAAAAGTAGTAATTATCCCAAACAGGCTTTACAATCACACGCCCATGATAAAGAACAGGAATAAATCTTGTTCAAAACCAAAACAGAAAAGTTGAACTAAACGAACTGATATTGCATGAAATCCGACCAAATTACCAGGCGCCGAGAAACACAGGAAAAGTAGTAAGTATCTCAAACAGGCTTTAAAATCACACTCCCATAATAAAGAACAGGAATAAATAAATCTTGTTCAAAACCAAAAAAGAAATGTTGAACTAAACGAACCGATATTGCATAAAATCCGACCAAATTACCAGGCGCCAAGAAATGCAGGAAAAGTAGTAAGTATCAGAAGCAGGCTTTAAAATCACACGCCCACGATCAAGAACAGGAATAAATCTTGTTCAAAACCAAAACAGAAAAGTTGAACTAAACGAACCGATATTACATAAAATCCGACCAAATTACCAGGCGCCCAGAAATGCAGGAAAAGTAGTAAGTATCAGAAACAGGCTTTAAAATCACATGCCCACGATAAAGAACAGGAATAAATCTTGTTCAAAACCAAAACAGAAAAGTTGAACTAAACGAGCCGACATTGCATAAAATCCGACCAAATTACCAGGCGCCCGGAAATGCAGGAAAAGTAGTAATTATCAGAAACAGGCTTTAAAATCACACGCCCACGATAAAGAACAGGAATAAATCTTGTTCAAAACCAAAACAGAAAAGTTGAACTAAACGAGCCGACATTGCATAAAATCCGACCAAATTACCAGGCGCCCAGAAATGCAGGAAAAGTAGTAAGTATCAGAAACAGGCTTTAAAATCACACGCCCACGATAAAGAACAGGAATAAATCTTGTTCAAAACCAAAACAGAAAAGTTGAACTAAACGAGCCGACATTGCATAAATCCGACCAAATTACCAGGCGCCCGGAAATGCAGGAAAAGTAGTAAGTATCAGAAACAGGCTTTAAAATCACACGCCCACGATAAAGAACAGGAATAAATCTTGTTCAAAACCAAAACAGAAAAGTTGAACTAAACGAGCCGACATTGCATAAAATCCGACCAAATTACCAGGCGCCCAGAAATGCAGGAAAAGTAGTAAGTATCAGAAACAGGCTTTAAAATCATACGCCCACGATAAAGAACAGGAATAAATCTTGTTCAAAACCAAAACAGAAAAGTTGAACTAAACGAACCGATATTGCATAAAATCCGACCAAATTACCAGGCGCCCAGAAATGCAGAAAAAGTAGTAAGTATCAGAAACAGGCTTTAAAATCATACGCCCACGATAAAGAACAGGAATAAATCTTGTTCAAAACCAAAACAGAAAAGTTGAACTAAACGAGCCGACATTGCATAAAATCCGACCAAATTACCAGGCGCCCAAAAACGCAGGAAAAGTAGTAAGTATCCCAAACAGGCTTTAAAATCACACTCCCATAATAAAGAACAGGAATAAATAAATCTTGTTCAAAACTAAAACAAAAAAGTTGAACTAAACGAGCCGACATTGCATAAAATCCGACCAAATTACCAGGCGCCCAGAAATGCAGGAAAAGTAGTAAGTATCAGAAACAGGCTTTAAAATCACACGCCCACGATAAAGAACAGGAATAAATCTTGTTCAAAACCAAAACAGAAAAGTTGAACTAAACGAGCCGACATTGCATAAAATCCGACCAAATTACCAGGCGCCCAGAAATGCAGGAAAAGTAGTAAGTATCAGAAACAGGCTTTAAAATCATACGCCCACGATAAAGAACAGGAATAAATCTTGTTCAAAACCAAAACAGAAAAGTTGAACTAAACGAACCGATATTGCATAAAATCCGACCAAATTACCAGGTTCCCAGAAATGCAGGAAAAGTAGTAAGTATCAGAAACAGGCTTTAAAATCACACGCCCACGATAAAGAACAGGAATAAATCTTGTTCAAAACCAAAACAGAAAAGTTGAACTAAACGAGCCGACATTGCATAAAATCCGACCAAATTACCAGGCGCCCAGAAATGCAGGAAAAGTAGTAAGTATCAGAAACAGGCTTTAAAATCACATGCCCACGATAAAGAACAGGAATAAATCTTGTTCAAAACCAAAACAGAAAAGTTGAACTAAACGAGTCGACATTGCATAAAATCCGACCAAATTACCAGGCGCCCAGAAATGCAGGAAAAGTAGTAAGTATCAGAAACAGGCTTTAAAATCACACGCCCACGATAAAGAACAGGAAAAAATCTTGTTCAAAACCAGAACAGAAAAGTTGAACTAAACGAGCCGACATTGCATAAAATCCAACCAAATTACCGGGCGCCCAGAAATGCAGGAAAAGTTGTAAGTATCAGAAACAGGCTTTAAAATCATACGCCCACGATAAAGAACAGGAATAAATCTTGTTCAAAACCAAAACAGAAAAGTTGAACTAAACGAGCCGACATTGCATAAAATCCGACCAAATTACCAGGCGCCCAGAAATGCAGGAAAAGTAGTAAGTATCAGAAACAGGCTTTAAAATCATACGCCCACGATAAAGAACAGGAATAAATCTTGTTCAAAACCAAAACAGAAAAGTTGAACTAAACGAACCGATATTACATAAAATCCGACCAAATTACCAGGCGCCCAGAAATGCAGGAAAAGTAGTAAGTATCAGAAACAGGCTTTAAAATCACGTGCCCACGATAAAGAACAGGAATGAATCTTGTTCAAAACCAAAACAGAAAAGTTGAACTAAACGAGCCGACATTGCATAAAATCCGACCAAATTACCAGGCGCCCAGAAACGCAGGAAAAGTAGTAATTATCCCAAACAGGCTTTACAATCACACGCCCATGATAAAGAACAGGAATAAATCTTGTTCAAAACCAAAACAGAAAAGTTGAACTAAACGAACCGATATTGCATGAAATCCGACCAAATTACCAGGCGCCGAGAAACACAGGAAAAGTAGTAAGTATCTCAAACAGGCTTTAAAATCACACTCCCATAATAAAGAACAGGAATAAATAAATCTTGTTCAAAACCAAAACAGAAATGTTGAACTAAACGAACCGATATTGCATAAAATCCGACCAAATTACCAGGCGCCCAGAAATGCAGGAAAAGTAGTAAGTATCAGAAACAGGCTTTAAAATCACGTGCCCACGATAAAGAACAGGAGAATCTTGTTCAAAACCAAAACAGAAAAGTCTAAACGAGCCGACATTGCATAAAATCCGACCAAATTACCAGGCGCCCAGAAACGCAGGAAAAGTAGTAAGTATTCCAAACAGGCTTTAAAATCACACTCCCATAATAAAGAACAGGAATAAATAAATCTTGTTCAAAACCAAAACAGAAAAGTTGAACTAAACGAACCGATATTACATAAAATCCGACCAAATTACCAGGCGCCCAGAAATGCAGGAAAAGTAGTAAGTATCAGAAACAGGCTTTAAAATCACATGCCCACGATAAAGAACAGGAATAAATCTTGTTCAAAACCAAAACAGAAAAGTTGAACTAAACGAACCGATATTGCATGAAATCCGACCAAATTACCAGGCGCCGAGAAACACAGGAAAAGTAGTAAGTATCTCAAAGAGGCTTTAAAATCACACTCCCATAATAAAGAACAGGAATAAATAAATCTTGTTCAAAACCAAAACAGAAATGTTGAACTAAACGAACCGATATTGCATGAAATCCGACCAAATTACCAGGCGCCGAGAAACACAGGAAAAGTAGTAAGTATCTCAAACAGGCTTTAAAATCACACTCCCATAATAAAGAACAGGAATAAATAAATCTTGTTCAAAACCAAAACAGAAATGTTGAACTAAACGAACCGATATTGCATGAAATCCGACCAAATTACCAGGCGCCGAGAAACACAGGAAAAGTAGTAAGTATCTCAAACAGGCTTTAAAATCACATTCCCATAATAAAGAACAGGAATAAATAAATCTTGTTCAAAACCAAAACAGAAATGTTGAACTAAACGAACCGATATTACATAAAATCCGACCAAATTACCAGGCGCCCAGAAATGCAGGAAAAGTAGTAAGTATCAGAAACAGGCTGTAAAATCACGTGCCCACGATAAAGAACAGGAATGAATCTTGTTCAAAACCAAAACAGAAAAGTCTAAACGAGCCGACATTGCATAAAATCCGACCAAATTACCAGGCGCCCAGAAACGCAGGAAAAGTAGTAATTATCCCAAACAGGCTTTACAATCACACGCCCATGATAAAGAACAGGAATAAATCTTGTTCAAAACCAAAACAGAAAAGTTGAACTAAACGAACTGATATTGCATGAAATCCGACCAAATTACCAGGCGCCGAGAAACACAGGAAAAGTAGTAAGTATCTCAAACAGGCTTTAAAATCACACTCCCATAATAAAGAACAGGAATAAATAAATCTTGTTCAAAACCAAAAAAGAAATGTTGAACTAAACGAACCGATATTGCATAAAATCCGACCAAATTACCAGGCGCCAAGAAATGCAGGAAAAGTAGTAAGTATCAGAAGCAGGCTTTAAAATCACACGCCCACGATCAAGAACAGGAATAAATCTTGTTCAAAACCAAAACAGAAAAGTTGAACTAAACGAACCGATATTACATAAAATCCGACCAAATTACCAGGCGCCCAGAAATGCAGGAAAAGTAGTAAGTATCAGAAACAGGCTTTAAAATCACATGCCCACGATAAAGAACAGGAATAAATCTTGTTCAAAACCAAAACAGAAAAGTTGAACTAAACGAGCCGACATTGCATAAAATCCGACCAAATTACCAGGCGCCCGGAAATGCAGGAAAAGTAGTAATTATCAGAAACAGGCTTTAAAATCACACGCCCACGATAAAGAACAGGAATAAATCTTGTTCAAAACCAAAACAGAAAAGTTGAACTAAACGAGCCGACATTGCATAAAATCCGACCAAATTACCAGGCGCCCAGAAATGCAGGAAAAGTAGTAAGTATCAGAAACAGGCTTTAAAATCACACGCCCACGATAAAGAACAGGAATAAATCTTGTTCAAAACCAAAACAGAAAAGTTGAACTAAACGAGCCGACATTGCATAAATCCGACCAAATTACCAGGCGCCCGGAAATGCAGGAAAAGTAGTAAGTATCAGAAACAGGCTTTAAAATCACACGCCCACGATAAAGAACAGGAATAAATCTTGTTCAAAACCAAAACAGAAAAGTTGAACTAAACGAGCCGACATTGCATAAAATCCGACCAAATTACCAGGCGCCCAGAAATGCAGGAAAAGTAGTAAGTATCAGAAACAGGCTTTAAAATCATACGCCCACGATAAAGAACAGGAATAAATCTTGTTCAAAACCAAAACAGAAAAGTTGAACTAAACGAACCGATATTGCATAAAATCCGACCAAATTACCAGGCGCCCAGAAATGCAGAAAAAGTAGTAAGTATCAGAAACAGGCTTTAAAATCATACGCCCACGATAAAGAACAGGAATAAATCTTGTTCAAAACCAAAACAGAAAAGTTGAACTAAACGAGCCGACATTGCATAAAATCCGACCAAATTACCAGGCGCCCAAAAACGCAGGAAAAGTAGTAAGTATCCCAAACAGGCTTTAAAATCACACTCCCATAATAAAGAACAGGAATAAATAAATCTTGTTCAAAACTAAAACAAAAAAGTTGAACTAAACGAGCCGACATTGCATAAAATCCGACCAAATTACCAGGCGCCCAGAAATGCAGGAAAAGTAGTAAGTATCAGAAACAGGCTTTAAAATCACACGCCCACGATAAAGAACAGGAATAAATCTTGTTCAAAACCAAAACAGAAAAGTTGAACTAAACGAGCCGACATTGCATAAAATCCGACCAAATTACCAGGCGCCCAGAAATGCAGGAAAAGTAGTAAGTATCAGAAACAGGCTTTAAAATCATACGCCCACGATAAAGAACAGGAATAAATCTTGTTCAAAACCAAAACAGAAAAGTTGAACTAAACGAACCGATATTACATAAAATCCGACCAAATTACCAGGCGCCCAGAAATGCAGGAAAAGTAGTAAGTATCAGAAACAGGCTTTAAAATCACATGCCCACGATAAAGAACAGGAATAAATCTTGTTCAAAACCAAAACAGTCCGACCAAATTACCAGGCGCCCAGAAATGCAGGAAAAGTAGTTAGTATCAGAAACAGGCTTTAAAATCACACGCCCACGATAAAGAACAGGAATAAATCTTGTTCAAAACCAAAACAGAAAAGTTGAACTAAACGAGCCGACATTGCATAAAATCCGACCAAATTACCAGGCGCCCGGAAATGCAGGAAAAGTAGTAAGTATCAGAAACAGGTTTTAAAATCACACGCCCACGATAAAGAACAGGAATAAATCTTGTTCAAAACCAAAACAGAAAAGTTGAACTAAACGAGCCGACATTGCATAAAATCCGACCAAATTACCAGGCGCCCAGAAACGCAGGAAAAGTAGTAAGTATCCCAAACAGGCTTTACAATCACACGCCCATGATAAAGAACAGGAATAAATCTTGTTCAAAACCAAAACAGAAAAGTTGAACTAAACGAACCGATATTACATAAAATCCGACCAAATTACCAGGCGCCCAGAAATGCAGGAAAAGTAGTAAGTATCAGAAACAGGCTTTAAAATCACATGCCCACGATAAAGAACAGGAATAAATCTTGTTCAAAACCAAAACAGTCCGACCAAATTACCAGGCGCCCAGAAATGCAGGAAAAGTAGTTAGTATCAGAAACAGGCTTTAAAATCACACTCCCATAATAAAGAACAGGAATAAATAAATCTTGTTCAAAACCAAAACAGAAATGTTGAACTAAACGAACCGATATTGCATGAAATCCGACCAAATTACCAGGCGCCGAGAAACGCAGGAAAAGTAGTAAGTATCCCAAACAGGCTTTAAAATCACACTCCCATAATAAAGAACAGGAATAAATAAATCTTGTTCAAAACTAAAACAAAAAAGTTGAACTAAACGAGCCGATATTGCATAAAATTCGACCAAATTACCAGGCGCCCAGAAACGCAGGAAAAGTAGTAAGTATCCCAAACAGGCTTTACAATCACACGCCCATGATAAAGAATAGGAATAAATCTTGTTCAAAACCAAAACAGAAAAGTTGAACTAAACGAGCCGACATTGCATAAAATTCGACCAAATTACCAGGCGCCCAGAAACGCAGGAAAAGTAGTAAGTATCCCAAACAGGCTTTACAATCACACGCCCATGATAAAGAACAGGAATAAATCTTGTTCAAAACCAAAACAGAAAAGTTGAACTAAACGAGCCGACATTGCATAAAATTCGACCAAATTACCAGGCGCCCAGAAACGCAGGAAAAGTAGTAAGTATCCCAAACAGGCTTTACAATCACACGCCCATGATAAAGAACAGGAATAAATCTTGTTCAAAACCAAAACAGAAAAGTTGAACTAAACGAACCGATATTACATAAAATCCGACCAAATTACCAGGCGCCCAGAAATGCAGGAAAAGTAGTAAGTATCAGAAACAGGCTTTAAAATCACATGCCCACGATAAAGAACAGGAATAAATCTTGTTCAAAACCAAAACAGTCCGACCAAATTACCAGGCGCCCAGAAATGCAGGAAAAGTAGTAAGTATCAGAAACAGGCTTTAAAATCATACGCCCACGATAAAGAACAGGAATAAATCTTGTTCAAAACCAAAACAGAAAAGTTGAACTAAACGAGCCGATATTGCATAAAATCCGACCAAATTACCAGGCGCCCAGAAACGCAGGAAAAGTAGTAAGTATCCCAAACAGGCTTTAAAATCACACGCCCACTATAAAGAACAGGAATATATCTTGTTCAAAACCAAAACAGAAAAGTTGAACTAAACGAGCCGATATTGCATAAAATCCGACCAAATTACCAGGCGCCCAGAAACGCAGGAAAAGTAGAAAGTATCCCAAACAGGCTTTTAAATCACACGCCCACTATAAAGAACAGAAATAAATCTTGTTCAAAACCAAAACAGAAAAGTTGAACTAAACGAACCGATATTGCATAAAATCCGACCAAATTACCAGGCGCCCAGAAATGCAGGAAAAGTAGTAAGTATCCCAAACAGGCTTTAAAATCACACTCCCATGATAAAAAAGAACTGGAATAAATCTTGTTCAAAACCAATACAGAAAAGTTGAACTAAACGAACCGATATTGCATAAAATCCGACCAAATTACCAGGCGCCCAGAAATGCAGGAAAAGTAGTAAGTATCCCAAACAGGCTTTAAAATCACACGCCCACTATAAAGAACAGGAATATATCTTGTTCAAAACCAAAACAGAAAAGTTGAATCCGACCAAATTACCAGGCGCCCAGAAATGCAGGAAAAGTAGTAAGTATCCCAAACAGGCTTTAAAATCACACGCCCACGATAAAGAACAGGAATAAATCTTGTTCAAAACCAAAAACAGAAAAGTTGAACTAAACGAGCCGATATTGCATAAAATCCGACCAAATTACCAGGCGCCCAGAAACGCAGGAAAAGTAGTAAGTACCAGAAACAGGCTTTAAAATCACTCGCCCACGATAAAGAACAGGAATAAATCTTGTTCAAAACCAAAACAGAAAAGTTGAACTAAACGAGCCGACATTGCATAAAATCCGACCAAATTACCAGGCGCCCAGAAACGCAGGAAAAGTAGTAAGTATCAGAAACAGGCTTTAAAATCACTCGCCCACGATAAAGAAGTTTGAAGTCTTCTTGTACATCCCTCCACTAGTTTATTACGTGGTTTACTGCCGTTTCGCGAGAGTGAATTTTTTCTGAGTCCTGATTGATGAACCTACGGGCGTTATCATTGCATGAATTTGGGAATTCGCCTGTTCAAGTCTGTCCCAGTTATCTATTATCAAAGTCTACTTTATTTTTCAGCGACAAGACTATCTTTTTAAAGTTAGCCACTGTTACTTCAAAAATTCAAATTCAAATGAATTCAAAATTCGTGTCCGCTACCCTAGTAAGATTTTCGTGTTCAGCATGTTTTATTGCGTCAGTGATATTGCTGTGTTTTTCATTTCTATTCTTATAGGAGTGCTATCCTTATGTGGCCTCATTTCAAGCCATGATGAAGGATATTAGGCTTTAAGTATATATATTTTTTTCCAGATAGCCATAAGTATAAGTTGTAGACACTGTAGTAGTCAATATGATTCTGGAACACTAGGAGAGCACTTTTCTGATATCAAAAACTGTCCAAAAACAATTGTATTTCATAAGCATGTAGGAGGAATCCTTTGAGGACACGCCAAGTAACATTTAATGTCCTCTTTTGGATTATATCTATCAAGTTAATTTTCGTCGCATTTCGATTAAAAAGTAGTTGAATTGTCGCGAGAGGCACATTGTTGTGAGTTGTGACTGAACTTTGGAATCGTCGACCAAGTAGTTCCCTTAAAGGGCCATACGCCAGACCCACAAATGAAAAAAAAACAAAGTTTAATAAATTATTTTTCAAAGAAAATGCTTTTATTGCCAATTATATTTATATATATAATATTTCGTCTAAATCTAAGCAACTCTAGTTGGTGTTACGAATTAAGGATAAAATTGTTCCATACAAAATGTCACAGTTATTATATAATATATGCTTTTATGTGTGTATATATATATATGTATGTATACATAAATCTAAATAATGAAGTATATATTAGATAAATACAAAATTGAAATAAATTCTGTGGTCCATATTGCACCCACAAGTAAACTTTTCTTTTTTGTTTGTTTGCCAATATTATCGAAAGGGGGAATAAGCGAAAAACTTCTTTTTTTTTTAAAAATAAAAAGAAAACAAACAAAGTATTGTTAATATATCGTGTTGCAATCTCAGAGTGCTTGCACGATATTTTATACTTAAGAATTCAACCCGAGCGGCGTTGTGTAGCGACCGACTTTCTACGCCTTTTCACGTTTTTTGAAATTTCTCTTAGATGCGCATCGATGTATTATGTCCGAAATATGGGATTTGTGGTCAAATATTTTCATTATCTGGTTTTGTGCTTCGGTGATGCCATCAACAATGATTTTGCTACGCTGCATGTTTCCCTGTAATTATAAACAATTGTTTAAAATGTTAAAAAAAGCAAATCCAGTATCGGCTGAGCCTTAACAAATAACTATTACTAAATGGACAAAGTTAATCATAGCGAAATTTGTCTATCCAGATCTTTTGGCATTCTTTCTGATGATCCACATGCACCATGGTATGCACCAGTACTCAAGATTTCTGCCAACATAATTGCAGAATATTGGAATATAACTCTAAATTAATCGCGTTATTGCTGACCGAAAACCAGTGCTGATTTGTAGTGCGTAAATTAATCACAGATGCAATCTACAGTTTTTGGATTAAAATAGATCCTTTGATAGACATCTTACAGATTCAATGCTCATGTCCTGATGATTTGCCTCTTATGAGGAAGCAAAGACAAAAGTAAGTAAGTAGGTTTGTGTTCACAAGTGGAGTACTGTTTGCTCTTTCCTCATTTACTATTTTTCCAAACGGACTCCAAATTGCATGAGCTATTCTTTCCTGGCCATGGAAACATCATGTACAGACGGATGGTTTGGAGAGATATTGGAATTGCATCTTCTGTGATCTACGGTGGTCAATGGGAAAAGTTATTTTCAAATGTGAAAAGTTGAAATGGCAAGGAACCATGACCCTCGATTACGACATCAGTCATCGAATGAAATATCTGCTAGCATGTTATCGGAATGATCTACAATGCAGGTGTACGTCTAATACTCACGTTATAAAATGCACAATGTTGCGACACAAAAAGGAAAAGAGTTAAATCACAACAACTGAAATGAAGATCCTCTGTAAGACAGCAGCAGAAACATGGTTGGATCGAATGAGAAATCCAGAACACCATCTCAGTAAAAGTTGAACTCGACTCTCTCGATGGTTATTGTCATATTCAAAGAAGTGTTCGATACATGTTAATATCACGGTAAACAATGAACAAACCAAAACACTGGTTCAGTGAGGATAATTTGGCAAATGATGTCATCGCCAATGAAGGGGCACAGCTCCCATCCACATCAAAGGAAGATCTCCTCGGTTCACTGAGAAGTAAAAAATCTGTTTTACACAACTCTGTATAAAACTTTGCTGAATAATGAACAATATCCAGCTCATTGGAAGACATCGGTGAAGAACCCAATTCCAAAATCGAATAAAGACACATCCAATCCCACAAATCTCCGGTCGATAAGTCTCCTTCCTAACATCACCAATATATTTGAAAAAGTGCGAATCCACTTTGTTTAGGATGCCGCTTTCTTGGGCCTCTAGGGATACCAGAAAGAATTGGCGAAAGTTCTCTAGCTGCTCTAGCCAAAGTCAAAGCGGTCTATGCTTCGGCAAAGAGACTGTGTAGCCTCATTTGCAGATTGATTCCCCGTGTGGTTCAACGTGGGAGCAAGTTTAATGGAGAAGATTCGGGTTTTCGAGTTTTCCAGAATCTCAACACAAAAAATTCTATTCTAATGAGATCCTGTACAGCGGGGCCAACCTAATCCGGGTGGATAACTTTCTAATTTAACCTGTTCGGAAATAGGTTGCGAGAGGAATGACTTCGAGCAATAGCCTGATCTCAGGGGCTTATTACCCCAACTTCATGTACCACGAGACAGTGCGCCTTGACGGCTTTACTCCGCCAGGTTCTTTCCTCTTCTTAGACTTTAACGAACTGATGATTAATCTTCCGCGTTGCATAACATAATCTTTAAGTACTGCTCACCTTTATTAGATCCGATATCCGTTCGGTATCAGTGTTCTTGCCATGGGATTCCATTTGTTTTAACATTAGTGTAAGTTTCTCATAACCCTTGCTCTCGCTCTCAAACTGCAAAATAACACAATATCATCATTTCACATTCTAAATAAGCTATTGTTAAATAATTTTACAAGATCCTCCATTTGGGACTTTAGGTGATGAATTTTCCAGCCATTTATCTTCCCCAGGACATTGGCCTGGTTAGCAAGATCCATAACAGTTGGCCGCCTCTCTTCGCGTGGCTTCACGTCACTGTGACGCTGAAAGTGATTGTTCGCAGCCTTCCAATTTTGTTTGTAACTCTTTAATACGTTAAAATTTAAACAATTAATATTGAAATATATTTTTTAAATAAAACATCACAATTACGTTTAGCAGAGTGCAGGTGCGTGGTTTCTTTATCACAAATTCGGTTGTTGGTTTTGTGTTTTCCTTGTTTGAATTTATGCTACTACTCTGGTTGTTGTTGTTCACCTTTGGTGGTTCGTTGGATGCACCAACCGCACTAACCGTTGTAGTCACAATGAGCCCCGAGTTTGTATTTACAGTTCCATTAGCATTAGAGATTTGGGATGAGTTCGACGCTGGCGGATTAAGAGAGGGTAGCGACGACGCATGACTTTGTGTGGATTGCTGGCTATCGTTTCTGCAGTTAAAGAGAAAACATTTAAAAACTCTTAATCAAATATAGTGCAGTTTATGTACTTACGTTGAGCGCCGCGATTTCTTCCTGGGGGGACAATCTATAGCCCCATTTAAGTGAGATTGATTCGATTGCTGTCCACTGTGATCTCTCGCGTTGACAATAGACGAATTCTGATGATTCGGGTATAACTACAAAGGGAGTTGATATTTTAAGAAAAAATTTAAGCATGATGGTTTCCAACTCACATCATTGATTGGATTGAAATGGGACTCATTTGGCATTCGATTGACGGGAGTCAGCTCTTCATTTATTTGTTGATCAACACCTGGACTTGAATTCGCACTTACTGTCGTCGACCCGTCCGATGAAGCTGGTGATACGGCACGCTGTTCTTTTTTACTGTCTGCAATAGACGACACGGAAGATGTCGTCTGCTGAGAGCTCACTGTTGAATTCGATGAAGCACTGCTCATGGACAGCAGTGTTGGACCCAAATTCTTTGCGGCGCGTATTGGCGAACCATCATTATCACGTTTACGAAGGAAGGCCGCGCTTAAAGTACTGACAGTATTGTTGCCCGACGTCACCTTGGTGGACGTAGGCAATGGAATCACCAAATGACCCTGCGACTGTTGCTGGGATTGCGATTGATGGGCTCCAACCGCCGTAGAAGCTTGACTGGGGATTATTATTTGATGGTGAGTTTGCTGACTCGTTTGGCTTTGTTGAACAGCTGATTTGTTTATGGTCTGATCAGAAGACATTTGAGCGTTGAACCGAACTGGAACAGCTTGGATTTGTGTGTTTGTAGATGATACTGGTATTTGCAATTGCCCTATGGTCCGATTTGCAGATGGAACTACAGTGAACGTAGCCGAAGAGTGTGTATTATAGGGCAGAGTGGTAACTATTCCTGCCGCTAAATTTGAGGACGTCACAATCTGATTGCTCGACATTGTGCTACTGGTTACGGTTGTTGTTGTGAGAGATAGAACGCCTGTTGATACTGTCACCGAACTAGCTGGCACAGATTCATAGTAGAACGCGCTACCAGGAGGAAGAAAACTGGTTCCGGTACTGGGAATCACTGTTGCTGTTGATCCTCCGCTTGCTGGTCCCACGGCTGCGGCACTGCCTCCGCTATGCGGTCGTGTATGGTGGAAAAATACACTTGTCGGTTGCTGTTGCGGATGATGTTGCTGAGCGGCAGTGATTATCTCAGTCACCTGACCGCTTTGTGCGCCCGCCTGCGATTGATGTTGATTGACAGACGTTTGGGAACTTATCATCTTGCCAACCGCAAGGCTTGCATTTTTGATTGGTGTTATTGTTCCGGTTAGCACATTGCTGCCACGAGTCGATATCGCCAGAGGAACAACTGTAGCAGCAGTCGACACATTTTGAGTGGGTAGCAATTGGCCTGTGGTCCCGCCACCTAGGTTCTGACTGACACTGACAATTTGTGCGATTGGTGATTGGGTATTGACAGCGACTGCCTGCTGCTGTTGTGATATATTAGAGGATACAACTGTTGATGTTACAACATTGGTGTTGCCAGCAGATGCGGTGGAAACAGAAGCACACTGAATACTAGCCGAAGTGCTTGATTGTTGCTGAGCATTAGGCGGGAGCTTACCAATACCTAGCTGGGTAATTGTAAGTGAAGGTTGAACTTTGGCGGCCATTGTTGTTGATGGGCGTACACCAATTTTACTTCCTCCCGACGTGTTTACTAAAATAGGCTGCAGCAAAACATTATTTGCAATTCGTCCCGTCGTTCCAATAATCTGTTGAGTTGCTCCCCCTGGCTGCTGTTGCAGCTGTATTATTCGTGTAGTAGGAATGTTAGTATTGCCTGCGGTTCCCCTTGCTTGTATTGTTCCTGCAGCACCAACTCCTGATCCCACTCCACTAGCTCCACTGGCGTTGCCAACGCCTTGAGTGTTTGCTGAACTCAAAGAAGTATTCAATAAGGGAAGGTTCGGTGCGCGTATACTTATACTCGTTGTGTTTATACCGACTCCAAATTTGGCGGTGGAAATCGATTTAGTCATCGAAATTGGTCGAATTTGACGCTGAGTGTTGGCGAGAGGTCCGACAGCAAAACGTTGTGCAGTATTGACTGTGGGATTGTATGGCTGCGATTGGGTATTCGACACATTTGTGTATACTAACGCTGTGGTCTGTTGCCGCGGAAGAACAGTAGCCAGAGTAGCGACAAAAGTTTGCTGAGCTTGCTGGCTAGATACGGTTTGTAGGTTAGCTATGGAAATGAACTTTATTCGATTTTACTCATCTCGGTTGTGCGAATGTTTAACTTACCCTGATTCCCGACTTGTTGGTTTCCCTGTGAGGGTTGTGATGTAACGGTTACAACGCCTGCAGAATTTCCTCCACCAGTTACACCAGTAGCAGAGATATTCTGCGAAATCAAACGCTGCCTTGGTTGGTTAATAGCACGAATCAGTTGCACTTGACCCCCATTGTTTGCCATCCAAGCAGTTGTTGGTGAGATAACTGTGGCTGCCGGAGACGAAGTATTCCGAGCAACAGTGGTGCCACGAACAAAATTCCCCGTGAGTCCAGTTACAGGCGTTGTTTGAGCTCTTATGGGCGTCACGAGACGCTGCCCAGGCATACTGGTCGATGTGACTCCAGCGCGAGGGAGATAAGAACTCGGTGTTAGTGGTCTGGTGACGGTTATTGATGTATTGGACACTGTCCGTGCTGGTATCGCAGTGATTTGCGTCCTTCCAGCACCTTCAATTTGCTTCAAAACAGTTTGAGGCATTAAAGTACCCTGGGGCATTACAACGCGCACTTGTGTTGGTTGTCCACTACTAGCTATTGTGCGAAATGCAGTCGCTGTATGCTGCTGGGCTTGCTGACCACCACTACTTCCACTACTACCCTGAACACTGACTGGGGCCACTTTGATTCCATCGATGGTGGTCGTTTTAACATGCGTAATTTTGGCTGCAACTACAAAATATGATTTATCTATATGTGGTTATATATATTTCTTTAGGTTGACTGTACCTGATTTGTCGCCCCCGATATTATCCGGGGCGCTCATCCTTTTAGATTTCTGAATTTCTCTGACTGTCAATAAAAGAAACCCGAGTTAAATCCTTTTTATTTATGTTGATAAAAATTCAAATTGGATAAAATGTATTTTTGAAAAAAAAATTCCATACCAATTTTAGCTAGATGTTTAAACGATTTTTGTTCCAATACTGTAACTTGACGATATTCAATTTCTCTCCCGAATGAAGAAGCGTTTATTAACTTTGAGGTTTTCTTATTAACGTTCTAAATTAAAAAACGATTTGTTTTAGTTTTCACTTAATAAAATTTGCATCCAACTGTGTTAAAACTTTTCCTTGAATAAAAATGTCTGCCGAAGCTAAAATTTATGGAATTTGGTATGGCAATTGGAAACTGGAATTGGATATTAGTTCCACGGGAAAAAAAGTGAAATCAATATGGATGTGAGCCGAACGAACTTGGGTGGAAGCACAATGAGAGGTAAACATTTTTTTAATCTAGAGTATGTTATTCCGACTATATTAATCTCATGACATTCCGTCATCAAATTGGTCAAGTTCAAAATTTAAGAGACTTAAATAAAGTCTTTACTTAAAAGTCTCAATAGAAAAATTATTGGAAATGTTGTGACATTTCCTTATGTCCATATCAAGATAAAAAGAGGTGGAAAAATAACCCGAGGAGTAAGACGTATAAAAACGAATATAAGAACTATAGAAATATAGTTAATAAAAATATACAAACCTTCAAAATAAATCACTATAAGCAACAATTTGCAAACGCTAATAATGATCCTAGAAAAACTTGGAATATCGTTAATGAACTACTGGGAAGACAAAAAATATAAAAAACAATTTTCCTGGTGCTGATGAAGGCTTAAACGATATTGTGGATAAATTTGCGTAACAATTTTCGAACCAAGCCTCAAAGATTGTACACGCATGTAACATACGCACATCAAACCATGAGAGTTGGCAACTTCAACGAAATATTTATATTGAAGAAGCTACAGAAGAAGAAGTTTTCATGATGCTGTGTCGAATGAGAGACAAAAAAGGCCCTGAAGCGGACAATATTAGTCCAGTTGATCTGAAATTAAATGCTACTTTCCTTACTCCAGTAATTACAAAAATTATAAACCGAAGCATACATCAGTGTCATGTTCCAAGTCTGATGAAAACGTCGATTATTCGCACAGTATACAAGGGAGGAATAAAAAATAGAATTGAAAATTACAGACCAATAGCGATTTTGTCAGCAGTTGAAAAATGCATGGAGGAAGTTATAATTAGTCGATTAAATAGTTTCATAACCAAAAAAAAAATTGTTGCACCCAAACCAGTACGCTTTTCAAAAAAGTAAGAGTACTGGGTCTTTATTGATGGAGCTCACAAATACACAAATACAGGGCAGTTCACAAATGCTGAACTGAACAAAAGTCACCACGTCCTTGTGCTATTTATCGATTTTAGCAAAGCGTTTGACACCTTGACTCACGAAAAGCTGCTGGAATGTGTGAGCAGAAATGGCTTGAGAGGAGTACTAGAAAAATGGCTTCGGAGCTATCTGAATAGATCTGATAGAAAATTGAAAGTCAAATTGTTGGATCTATTAAGCAACGAAAAATCAAGCGAATATGGTGTATTTACCAACGAACTTCTACGACTTCTCAAAAAATGTACTGCTTATGCCTATGCCGATGACATTGCAATAGTCTTTCAACACAAACACTTAAACTCCGCCATGGAAATATTGCAAAACGAATTCAACGCTGTCTCCAATTGGTGTCATGATAACGGATTAGTTATAAATGCATCTAAAACGAAGGTGATGCACATACGAGCACCATCCAAGCGAGCAGAAACAGAAATAGCTGAAATAAAATCAATCAAATCAATCAATCAATTAAATGGGCAACATAGAAGATGAACTCTTATGTGAGTTTTATTGTGCGCACAAGTGCCAAGAAAGTGAATTTATTATCTTCAACGACAACTTTTGTTATTTGTTTCAAACTATTTGCAGAGCTAATTATGCATTTTGCATAGTTCAGCAATATTTGAATTGCATGAACAGCCAATTTAAACTCGAAATGAACTAAGAATTTGATTTTCTTCTCCGTTGTCAATTATCGCAGTAAAGTTAAATCGTTGCTGGTTTTTGTCATTTGGTAAATTGACTGAAAATCCAGACAAAAATTTTTGACAAGCGTAAAGCTAGTAATGCAGTGCGCTGAGCAGTCGCCAGTCAGAAGAAACATACTCCTCTTGCGAATAGGAATTAAATTGAACTTTCAAATTTGGAAAGCTGTATTCTAAATCTTTTTCCCTGAAGAATTACTATTAAAATTTAATTCAATTTTAAGCATAAAATCATATCATGTGACTAGTCTTGAAATAGCTAAAAACATTATTTTTGAGACCGTTTAAGTGCGATAGACTCATGAATTAAATGATGCGTTCTTGATAGGTTTGATCTATATCGCAAAATACACACATTTATCGAATTATAAACGTGAACAACTTTTGACAGCTGAAGCTTTTGACATTAAAGTGGTATAATTACAACTAGCTGAAGAGGAAATTAGAATAGCGCTTCCAATATTTGACCATTAATTTATTCAAACTTAATTAAGAATAAAACTTGCTATTCGAATTTAAAATTTCAGCATAAATGTTTATTCAAAAAAAGGTCCTGCCGAATATGTTAATGTTTGCTTGCAGGTCTGAATACTACACTAGAATTTTCTGTCTGGTTACTTAGACTCCTCGTGAGATTTTCGCAGCTTTTATGGTAATTAATTTGACTGCGCGTTATTTTCCTATGATTAAACACTTAAAACGAAATTCGCACAAAAATAAATTGCTATATACGCTGTGAGCTGCAAGGTGCAGTTAAACGTCTGCCATTCAATTAGATCAGTTGACAGGCTTCAGATTCTAAAAATACAGTAAGTGCTTTCAACAATGCGACATGAGCGACTTCGTGTCGTTTGTATAAATGATCCGTCACTGGTTTTGCTATGAAACTATTAAACTGATTGCGAACAGAATGAAACGAAGAGAAGTGGATTTGAATGAAAATCAAATAATAACGCAATTACTCCATCCGTTTCTGGACTCCAAGCATGAAGTAATTGAAGTTGAAATAAATTGTGAGTTTCGAAGCAAACATAATCTAATCCTTCCCCGTATCCTTTTTGCTCGCTCCGTGCAAAATGCATACCACGGGTAGTCATAATCCTTTGAAAAGGGAAAAAATTATAGAAAAATCGTCAAATAAATTAGTTTTGTTTCCAATACTTTTGTTCATAGAATTTACGGTCCCTGTGAGATAAAATATAAAATAAAAAAAAACTACAATTTTTTTTTTATTGCTCAGTTTGCAAATGTTTTGAAAATCGTCGAACTCAACGACAAAATGAGAGTAGAACTATGAACGCGACCCAACAACAAAACTGAAGAGTCTTGCGTTCAATCTGTCAGTCGCAAATGTCACAAAAATAAAAATAATTCATAGTCGGGACTCGCGTTTTTCAAATACGGTGTGTTTTATTTTTTAATAAACATTACGATCTAAATGCTTTGCGCACATTAAACAATTGTATTCAAAACATTTGATTAATGTTTGTTATATAGCTCATAATTTATATAAAAATTGGTCGCGTATTCACTTATATATTTGATTGAATGTGGCTTGGAACATTTTCTTTGTAAAGTACATATCTTTTTCTAGTATAAACAAAAAAAAAAAAATTGCAACAGTGATAATGGAAAATTCGAACGATTCTGCACAGAAGCTGCCAATGCTTACACCTAAGAATCTTGACGGGCCGCAACGTGTTATAAAACAAATCATGGTTATCGATCCAAACAAATTGAGAGTCTCCGGGCTGGACTTGAAAATGGCAGAGGCGCTAAAAAAGTCGAATAAAACCAGCGCAAGCTTATCAAAATTGAATATTTCCAAAGAACACAAGCTTGCACTGGCCAAGAGTTTACTGAATAAAAAAATAAAAAAGGCACAGATGACTAAAGAGGTTGCCAAACGAGACACATTGCCAGACCATTCTCATGCTAGACGTGCTGAATGCGCAATAGAAAAGAATTCACTCCCGCCAAATGATACATCGTCCTTAATGCCACCGCCGGTTTCGCCATCTGCACCGTTTCCAAACAAATCGTGTACTCTGTTGCTGAACTTTTTGAAAAAGGACCAAAAATCTGGATCCATTGAAGTAAACGTTCTAAATCCCTCAAGGGGGTCTCACAAGAAAATGCAAGCCGAGGAAATACCAAAGGCTTCAATCAAACGGTCAACATTAAATAAGGAAAAAGTTATTTTTCCAAGTCGAGTAGTAACTCCAGAGGCTACTTTTGAAACGATGAAAAGGCCTGAACCTGTTGCAAAAGTATTACAACCAATTGAACAGGATTGTCGTAAGGCATGTAGCAGCGAAAAAAGTGTATCGGACCAAATAAGGGAATACATTGAAGCACATCGCAAGCCATACAGTTCTAAAAAGCAAAAACCTAGAGTTATTGAAAGCAAAATCCTTTCGCCGGACGAAAAAATCGATCTTAAGACACTTTATGTAAAATCTCAAGTTCAAATTATCCCAGATGTTGCTCCTGTAAAAACAGCAGTAAAACCATCCTCAAATGTAAACGAAACTCAGTCCAACGAAGGTTTGGTTAATATAAGTCCAAAAGTAACAAAACAAATTTGTCGTGAGAACGATCTTTATTCACCAAAAGTCAAGCAAAAACCTACGGCATGCACTGCAAAGGCTGAAGTTGAAGAGTCAGCTATTGACTTTATAAATAATTTATCACACATGTTTGGTGCACATCCGGAAAGTGTATCCACTTTAATAAAAGAAGAAAAGTCAGCGGAGGAAGATGCTACCAGTTTTTTGAAAGCATTCTTCCAACAACAACAGCGACCCGCGCTAGATTCAACACTGCAAACTACCAATATCAAAGTTGAACCAACGTACGAGTCTCAAGACCGTGAAAAAATTTATGATTCAGTGAGTGAGGTCACAACACCGCCTCAAATCAATGATTTTATAGATTCAACAGCAAGAAAAGAGACAGTTCAAATAAAATCAGAAACAAGCTTTGTTATTATTCCAAAGAGTTCATATGAAAATGCTAGAAAGGCTACTACTACTACTACTACAGAAACAGAAGAAGTACATGGGCGAATACTTGCTGAAAAGTATTCAACTGAAGACATTGCCAAGTCGTCAAAGCTACATCAAATAAGTGCAGTTGAAGAACATGAAAAAGAGCTTAACAAATTACCAACATCTCAAAATGTTGCAAGTTCAGGAGCCACAGAACTCAATATAACGCGAAGTTCTAATGTACAGACTTTAGAACACGATTATTCTAGGCCCGAAAAAGTGAATCATACAGACAGCAGCTCGTTACACGAGCAACAATCGTCATCAATTGTCAATTTGTTTACAGCGAGTGGTTCTCAGACGGATACTTTAATTTTAGCGAATGAAACAGATCCAGTTAAAGATTCAGCGATAAGTAAACACATCACAAACTTACAACCTGAAGTCTCTGCTGTGAAACCAAAAGATATTGATTCACCATCTAATCTAAAAGGGGAAGAAGCAAGTTCAGTGCCCCCAACTGGACCAAATCCTCGGCGAAAAGGTAAAAAATCGGTACCAGTTCTAATAGCAAAACTAATCAGAAATCGAAAGCCGCCAGTAGCAACGAATGAGGGCTTCAAAAGCGAGCAAATTTCGAGTACTAACGAAAAGCAAGCGAAACATGACTTAGGTGCTGGTGCTGTTTGTCGAAAAGATTCGTCAGACATAGAAAAAAGTAGTCATGATGAAACACTACACCACGCGAAAGACGTGTTAACGGGGCAGCAAGTGGGAACAATATCACAACCACCTGTGGTTGAAGAATGTTCGAAGTTCAGTGATAATTCGGGTAAATTATGCGCTTCGAAAGAAATACAGGAAATTCAGCAAATAAAGAAAAAAAGCGATGACTATGAAAAAGGCGTCGCAGAATCCAATGACGAAGCAATTGGACCATCAAACAACCGAGCATTTGCTGAGAAGTCGGAAATTTGCGGAATCAAATCTTCTGGTTTGAGCCTTGAAGCAAACTTTTCATCAAATCTTTCTGACAAAATAAGCCAGAAAGAAAGTAACACCATACAAATGAGTAAAGCTAAACAAGATGCAGAAATAGAAATGCAACGAACCCCAAAGGTTCTTGAAACTATAGAAGGAAAAACATTCGAAAATTCTACGTCTCCAAAAGTTAACGAAATTACAAAAGACGACGGTAAGATTTCCAAGAAGAATAATCTATCTCAGACCGACACATGTGGACTGAAAATACTTGGCCCGGAAGTCGAAGTAGGCAATCCATTGACTAAAGTAATCGATCCAGCAATTCCAGAATTAATGACAGTCCAAGTTCTTTCTAAAGAAGTCAATCAGAATCCGGACAAATTTCAAAAGCTTGATCTGAATAGAGAAAATATACCAGAAAGTTCGGATCAAACTATTAGAGGCTTTAAAATACAAGAAGACGCAACAAAAGTGCTAGAACACGAAACACTTGACAGTGACGCACCAACAACAGCACTTGTTACGGAAAGCCACGAACAAAATATTGTCTGTTGTATTGCAAAAGACGAAATTGCTTCATCGCCAAGAAGTGCTACAAACTCAGATAAAACAAATGAAAATAATCAATTGGTGCATAATACAAATGATCAAACCCAATCTCCGATCAAGGAAAGACTAACAAACGAAAACAAGTTAAATATAAAGAAAAGACTTTCAACAGAGGAGCTATATACGGACTTGGAACAGGAGCATTCAAAAGCAAATGATTTGCTTAAAAGCTGTCACACAATTAATCCAGAAGAAACTGGTGCGCAAAGTGTGCAAACGTTTCCACTTATCAAGAATGAATTAAGTCCATCTTCGTCGTCTTCTTCAATTGAAGACCAAACGCCTACTGAAATTCCAGTGGAGACTTCTGCAGACGATACCCTGTCAACGAAAAAAACACGCCGTTCTTTAAAAAGTAAGAAAACAAATGAATCTATAACGATGGACAAGAACACCGGCGAATGTTTGAATAGGAAAAGTTTAGAAACTGATACGTCGATCTTAGAAACGAAAATTGTGTCTCCCTCGAGTTCTTCCTCACCAATAGATCAGAAGAAAGTCATTTCCAATATGTCACCCACCGATGTAACGCCGGGCGTATCAACTTTTGACGGAATCACTCCTAGAAGTCGAAAGAAAACAGCAAAGTTTGAAGCATATTCAAAAAGTGCAGTGAAAAATTTAAAAAAGTCCTGTTCCATCAAAGATTTTGAGAGTTCAAAAAGTGACACGAGTTTGCTTTCACCTTCAACTTCTGCGGAATCACCTCAGACTGTAAAAGTTGGGCGGAAAAAATCGAAGCTTGAAACGATATCCAAGCAACCGCAGGACATATTTGATACGAGTTCCACTAAAGTGTTGGCTGAAAAGCATGTGGAAGCATCTTATCAACAAGAGAGCCCAAAAAGTTTGATGTCAACTTCGACGTCTGCTGATTCACCTCAGATTACAAAGACCGGTCGAAGGAAAACCAAGCTTGAAAAAAAGTGCAAGCTTCCGCAGGAAGGTTTTATGGAATCTGAAAAATCACCGTCAACTTCTGCTGAATCATCACCTAAAACAAAAGTTGGGCGCAAAAAAACAAAGCTTGAATCTAAATGCAGACGAACACAGGACTCGTTTGGTTTTACGGAAACTGCAATATCACCTTTTACTTCTTCTGAACTACCTCCGATATCAAAAGTCTGTGGGAAGAAAACCAAGCTGCAGCAGGACTCATCACATGTCACGAAAACGGAACTGAGCATTGAAACGTCTGCGGATGCATGTCATCAACTTGAGAGTTCGAAAAATGACCAAAGTTTGACATCAACTTCGGCTTCCGCTGCATCACCTCAGATTAAGAAAGCCGGCCGAAAGAGTGCAAAGTTAGGTGCCACGGAGACGGACCACGGCTCTAAAAAGCCTGTGGATGTTAGTTCCCAATCTTGCGATGGTACACAAGATGTAACTGCTGAGCTCAAATCGGTTGAACAAAACGACGCCGTTGCAATAAAAGAAACTGCTCCAAACAAAACGCCTAAGCCAACTAAATCATCAAAGGCAGAAAAGACACCCAAACAAAGAAAGTCAAAGAATCCGTTCCGAAAAGTCAAATCTTGTGAAAAATACGATTCCAAAAAACAGGAAGATACAGATCACAATTCAATTGCTGACGGTGGTTCAAATGATGATGTCGATTTCTTAGGCTTCAACGAAGAAGAAATCGAGGAAGGACAGCAGTCAACTTCGTTACGCCTATCCCAATCAGTAAGATTTTCTTCCTTCATTCCATTCATCATACTCAATTATATTTCTTGCAGGACGATATTTGCCCAAAACAACTTCAGTCTCCTCCAATTACTACAATTGGTACACAAAAGGATCGGCGTAACAAAAAATCGCCTTTGGAGGGGAAAAGCAAAAAGAAAGTAGACCATGCAAATTTGAAAAATACTCTAGGTGCGTCTTTGAAGAGTTGGCTAGTGACTCAAGCTAAAGAAAACACAGAATCAGATAGTAAAAAAATGGTAAGTTTTGTAATTTTTTTCCCTATCATTTGTGTTCCTTGCGCGTTGTGCACTTCTATCTTTTTGAACAAATTGAAAATTAAAAAAATGTGTAATTTACTGTTCGGTGGTCCGGAACCCTTCGTGTGCATGTCCGAATCGCACACGATTCTAATATTCTTAGGGACACGGATTGGGGGTCATGTGACTGCGAAACTGTTAATTTTTTGTTAACAAGTTCCAAAAATGCTACTCTTCTTCGCTTCACTTCGGTTCGGTTGGTTTCGGCGGTGATCTTAGCCCCCTGGAAAATTTGCTGTCTTGGCTTTGCGTTTAGAGCTTAGGTCTACGGTTTTGAGATAAGTTATTATTGAAGTGGCTGCAACGGTTTCAAATGAGATTTCAGAGCACTCGTCAGTCATCTGCGATACTTCTTCGTTCTGTAAATATCTCCCTAATCATCGTCAGCGATCGTGACAGTTTTTTTTAATGAAACGAGGATCGCTTTTTTGTCCTTTCCTGGAACTCGAACTTGCGGCGCCTGTTCCAGAGGCTGGGGTTTCACCTTCCGAATATGTGTAAATTATCTCGGCAACATTTTCCTCTTGACACTTCTTCCGGTAAACGATCTTGTATCCTTAGTAACTGTGCTCTAGTTCCCTCTTAGTTGATTCAATCGTTTCTTTAATTTTTATTGCTATTATCACGAGAACGATAAGATGGCGATTAGGAGCTCCATTTCATCCGTTTTAATTTTTAATTTCTCATAGCCTTGATCCTGAAGGCGCAGGAAATGCATGGCTATCATCCATGACGCCAAAAATGTTTCACGATATTTTACTGCGTTGAACGTATGAACTTTCGTCATACTGCGGTTCAGATATTAAGCCGCTTAGCAGTTCATAAAGGATAAGTTTCGGTTAACAAGCTCCAATTGAGATAAATTCTTTTGCATGTAACAAAGTTTTGCATCTTTGCATTGACTAAGGAAAAAGCTCGATCAATAATAAACCCATTTCTTTTTATGTTATTTCAGAAAGAAAAAAGTAAAATATTGGCTCCCCCAAAGAAACGCCGCGATAGCTACCACAATCTTATTCAATCCCATGCAACGGATATTGGAACTTCCAGCATTAAGACTGAAAAATCAGATAACATAATCAGTGGCCCAGAAGTGAAGGCTCCATCGGAAGAAAAAGTCTGTACGGAAACTCCAAGGAGAAGAGGGAGGATAAAGGTTAAGAATTTGGAACAGATTAATAACAGTGTGGAAACACCAGAGCCCATAAATGACGTACAGCTGACTATCGAGAGAAAAAATTCCAAACGAGGTCGAAAAAAACGTAAAAAATCAGACGATGAAGATGATGCTGAAATACAAGAACCTCCTGCGAAAATACCACACCTGTCTTCAGAAGTCGATTCTGGTCTTCCTAGGCAATTAAAACAAAAACCCAATCGTATACCATCGCTACACCTAGGAACATGCAAATACATTCCTGCAAATGTATCAGAGAAAAAATATAAAAACGACACTGAATTTAATCCCCGCCTTTTGCTGATACGACAGAAAGGCGAACTTAAAACGGATGAACCGCTCATAGATCCCGACATGCAAACAGTGCCAAAGACTAAAGACGATGTACAATGTGCTTTATGCATGGGTTTTGCACCAAAGAAAAAGTGGCTGCAACACCTTAGTGGTCATTATGGTGTTGGATGGATTATGGGATTTCCTCCACCGTTGAATGTGAAATCACGGTCTTCGGTTTTAAATTGCATGATTGATTTCTTTAAGGTATCAAAAGTGAAAGGCTTAAACTGTAGACTGTGTCAAGTCCAACGGCGATCAGCGCTTGGTTTACTTGTCCACCTTGAACAGTGCTGTCTGACAGAGGAAGAGATCAAAGACACTAGGGTCAATTGTGAGCATTGTCATAATAACTATGCAAAAAATACATTACCTGTACACCTGCGGTCTTGTCCAGCGCTGAGAAAACCTAAAATCCCTGAACCAGTCCAGCAACTTGTCTCTGATAGTAATACTGAAGAGGTTATACTATCGAATACTGGTCGGTATAAAAGAAAGTCAGTTATAAGGTGAGTGTAAATGATGTCTTTTATTTCTTAAATAAAACGTTAATTTTTTTAGGGCGGAAAACAAGTTCAAGGATATGAGCAACCTTGATTTTATTCCTGATGAGGTTAGTCAAATTTAAAAAGAACCAACTTAATAATTATATGTTTAAATAATATTTCAGCTAATAAAATACATTCCAAAAACAACTAAGATAACATCAGACTGGGTAAGCGAAATTCAAAAGTTTGGCAAAGGTTTCTGCGCTCAGAAAAAATGTCCATTCACTGCTACAAGTGTCGAAGAACTCGTTGAGCATTGTCGGGTAGGCGTTTGTCGTTTTTATTGTCGATCTGGCTATTTTTGCATGAAATGCAATTTCTACGATCCTAACATCGAACCAGTTCGAAGTCACGTTCGAAGCAATCATACACCAATGCCACAAAATGACTTCGAAGACAGCGGTGATGAGGCTTGTTTTGGATCCGAATCATCCTCCGAAACGGATTTCTCCGGCGATGAAGAAGAAACAGGTGATGGGAGTGTTGCCAACGAGGAAGAAAATCAGTCTCGCAGTAAAATAAAACGAAGAAGAGGGGAAAAAGAAATAAAAAAGAATGTCTGGGTAAAGAAACATGTGAACAACATGTCAGCGATTGTTAGAAAACGTGAGTTTGCACGGAAAATTTTAATTGAAAAGTTGAAAAGCATTTAAATTTTTTTTTGTTTAAGTGTTTCCAGATCGCAGTCCATTCATTGCGTCTATAGTTGAAAAATGTTTTGGAAATTTGTAAGTATTTTCACCTTGAATTTATTTTGATTATCGATGTAAAATGTTCGCTGAAATTTTAGTGTGAAAAAGAACTACTCCAGCGAACCGCTGTTTACGTTTGCCTTACCAAGTGAATTCCACATTAATGGAATGGAGGAATTAAAGTCTTATTTTCCCACATCTTCAATGTCAATGAAGTTCGTTCAGAATGGATTTGAAGGATTCGTTGGGGAGCTCGGAAAAACCCAGGTCGAGTCTGATCAGTGGCAAGTTTTGGAGAGGCTAAAAGGCGTGGCGTCATCAAGTAATTTGATCAAAATCATGTATACAACGATTTAATTAATATATTTACCTTTCATTACAGCTGAGCACCTTATGTATTTGGGTGGGCCAGTGAATTGCATATCATGGGTTCCGCTAGAGCCGCATCCGTCATCTTCAATCCAATATCTTGCAGTGGCTTGTAGAAAAGCCATAGATAAATATTCGCGCTTCAAACAGCCAAAGTGCAGTCGTTCACTGATTTTTATTCAAAAATATAATATAAGCAATTCTTTAGAGATGGGTGGAGAAATTTTATATGCCTTAGCAATAGATAAAGGCCCAATTCATTGTATAGAATTTTTGCCAAGTGGCGGCTATGCACCAGAGTTGAATAGATTGGGTTTGCTAGCTGTAGGCACAATAAACAGCGAAATCAATGTTTATTCACTTCCAATCGAGGTTGAAAAAAATAACTGTGATATTTTTAAAATTATAAGTTTGGAACCTGCATTAGTACTCTGCCTAGACTTGGCTGTAGATTCGAATGAATACTCGGATGTTTATAAGTCTCAGTGTACGACCTTGGTTTGGTCCCAGGTAAACTTAAAGTTAGTATTCTAAATAAACGCACGCTAATACTCTCCCCTTACAGACAATTGGCCATAACTACATAGTAGGAGGTTACTTAAATGGCTTTATAGCGATTTGGGACATAAGCGACGATGAAGAAAATCTTAATAGGTTTCTCATCAACGGTTCAAGAAAGTTTGTGCCCGTCTCATATTTTTGGGCAATGGACAACAAGTTAAAGAGTTAGTAATAAAATATTTGAGAAAACTTTGTAATTAATCAAGAGCATTTAGTCGCTGTGCACTATGACATGAATGGTCTTCGATGGTTGGCGGTCTGCAATTCCTCACGAAGACTTCAGATCTACGATTTACGGGAAATAACAAAACCTATTCTGTTTTTCTCTGACACAACAAAAAATGTTTCCAATCGAATTCATTGGCCAGTGGTCTGGGAAAATCCATCGTATTGTCTCGGAAATGAAATGCCTTCGTGTGAGTTTTGCCAACAAATTAAAGTTCATGTTTGTTTTTTGCTTTTGTTAAATTACAAAAAAAAATATATATTCTCAGATGGCTGTTGTATAAATACAATGAGCCCGATGAACTTGGGGTATGGAAATCGCAGATTAGATAAGTTTTGCAGCGGAGTAAACGACCTTGACTTTAATGTTTGGAATAACATTTATGCGGCTGGAGCGGATAATGGGGACGTGCATGTATTTGATCTAAAAGAAGCCAACTTAGATGTATCTTGTCGCGGAAAAGTCGATTTGAAAGTCGTCTCTACCCTAGACATTGTGCCATTAAACGGTGCGCCAATGAACAGCATGACCAATCTCTCAGATGTACGGCGGTGGAATGAAACAGACTACAAAGAAAACTATGGTATAACATTTGGGTCGGTTCAAAGTGTAAGTGGCAGAAAATTGCTTAAAATAGGCTATACAAAAACATTTCTTTTAGTTAATGGCATCAAACAACCCGAGTTTCTACGATGCCAAAAGGATACCTTCGCTGAATTTGTGCCGCTTGATGCGGATCAATAGGGTACAGTTTAATCCGAACAAGAATGCAAGTGCCTTACTTGCGGTTGGGTACAATAATGGATTCCTGCGTTTGATAAATAACGATTGGAAAAAGACATTGAAAGAACATTTAAAATAGTTATAATTACGTTTATGTACAATATTAATTTAATTAAGTAATTTATTGTTCAGTATGCATGTAAATGAAAAATAAATAACTACCAAAAAAGTTTTATCAGTGCTTAAATCAAAGCTTCATGCATCTAATATATATTCAGCTACAGGATCAACTTGATTGAAAAAATCAACACATTTCTTATTCCTCAGCAGTTGCGTCAGAGTGCTTTGCCTGGTTAAGAAAAATAAATAGAATTAAATTTGTTAAACAAATTGAAAGGTCGATCAAACCTTTTTCGTCGTCGACTTCTTTTTATCTTTTCCAGGTTCCTCTACTACCGGCTCGACATTAGTATATCCTTCGGGGAAGAAATGCAAGGCTTCTTCCTTACCAACAACCGTGTTTGCACTAACGAAAGTTGGTCCATAGACAGCAAACGCTAACATGGTATGACTAGTTTTTTTCGCTACTTTAAGAACAATTTTGTCAGTTCTGAAATAAAGAGGGAAATTTGTGATCTTGTCATAAAATAAACGAAGGGAAAATAATCCTACATTTGTGGTACGGATTCCTCATACTTAGCGACCGAGCTCGCAATCAGTTTTGCCGTTTCTGGGTTATCGTTCGTAAAAAAGCCGTAAAGTAAAATATTTTCTTTATTTTTGGAAATCGTTTCGAATATATCTCGCTTTTTGTATGCGTCAAAGGCCATAATAAGATGTGGAGGATCGGGAATAGGGTCTGGAGGTAAGAATGATGCAGTTTGTGCTCGAAAGAACACATAAATTAATGTTGCATGTGTACGACGATCTGTTGGTACCCAAATGGGAGGTACTAAAATTATTTGACAATCGCTGGAAGCCGCAGGTGCTTCATCTTCCGGGGGTGCTTCTTCCGCCTGTTCAGCATCTTCCTCCTTTCCTTCTTCATTGTCTTCCATACCAGGTGGCATATCACCCATTAGTAGATCAGTTTCTTCTTCAACTTCTTCGGCTTTCGTTTCTTCTTTCTCTGGAACACCTTCTAACTCTTTTACTATTCTTATTTCAAGAGGAGAGAGAATCGGTGGCAAGGCCTCTGTTTCATCACCAAAATCTAAGGAAGGTCTACGTGGTTGAGTTAATTCGTGAGCATATGCCAACAAAATTTCTTCCACATTTCTCGTATCCTGTTCATGTGTCTTCCAGAAGCATATCAGCAAGTCCTTATTATACATGTGCTCCAAGACTTCTGGATCTATTGGATTCTCGCACGCAAAGTTGATTTTATCAAAATGCTCGGGATATATTGGACCCGTACGCCGATCTTTGCATTGCATCTTTTGGGCATCGGCATACTCCGTAAGTTTCTTATAAGTATCTCGACCAACATGCGGGCCAAAAATAGACACACCCATATCAGGAAGATTTTTCATTATTTCATTCGTAACGTGAGTCAAATATTCTAACTTTTCTCGTGCAGCTTCTTCGGCTTCCTTGCGTTTAGCCTCCGCCAAAGCAAATTCGATTTTATCTCTTCGTGCTCTCTCTTCTGGCTGGAGTTCCCAAATCTCATAGTATGTCCTTCTCGTACTGTTAAGAATTTGAAGCTCATGCGTTATCACTTGCATTAGTTTAGGCACATCTGATCCGAACATTATATTAACTAGTTTTCCGCGTGTAGCGAAAAGCCACGTAGGTTCACTTTTATTTCGAAATCTCTCAAGAACATCAATTGTGTCTGATTTGCACTAAATTAACAGAAGAAGCAAGTACAATTGGGACCACCAAACAACACAATATCTTACAATAGCTAAATGCAGATTGTCTCCACCAAGCTCAAGTTTTATTTTCTTTAAACTACCGACCATTGCCTGGCACGGTCCACACCATTCCGAATAGACATCCATAACTGAAATCAAGATTGATTTATTATGGAGAAAAAAAGGCGACAAGCATATACCTAAAAGTCCAGGTCTTTCAAGAAATTTAAATATTTCCTCGTCGGTGTTTATCTCCACCTGTAATTGCTGCACTCCTCCCTTTTTGGCCATTGAAGGAATTTAGATTAACGACGAATTTGAAATAGACGAATTTCGACGATTTAAAACACAACTAAGTCTAAACAAGGGTATTAACGTTTTGAAGTTTTATGAAAATATCGATCAAACAGTCATACCTTGAAACTTGACTAGCAAGTTGTAAATTCATATGCAAAGGTGTTTGTTTTTTCTTTCTTACCGTAAGTATCGTCGAATTGCGATAAAGCGCGGCAAATTCAAAACCAACACGAAAATAATCATATTCTTCTTTTAATTTTGCAGGCATAGATCAGATGAAGGACTTATGACCATCATGCAAACCCTTAATTTTTGGAAGCGAACAATATCTAGCTTTTTGCCTAGCCTCATGCTGCTTTCTATCAGTACTCTATGCAATAAGAAAATTAAGAACACTGTACACACCAGGAGCTGCTCAAACACTGGAAACTCACTCGGTATAAGGTGTATGTACATAAATGCGATCCAGGAAGTACGCTGGATAGGATTGGAAACACTGAATGCGCTCACTCGTGCTTACATAATTAAGCCGCAAAGCGAACATATAATTTTTTTCTGCAATCATTTTTGCCCATCGCTAGCCACACACTTTTCCCATTTTCCTGGCAATTCATGGATACCCGTTCTGAAAAATTCGACCGGTTTGGCCGCAATCCACGAATCGATCCATTTTTTGACATCATCGAAATGACGGAAGTGCTGGTCAGCCAGGCCATGTTGCATCGATCGGAAGAGATAGTAATCGGATGGCACAAGGTCTGAACTATACGGCGGTTGGGGAAGGACATCCCATTTGAGCGTTTCAAGGTAAGTTTTGACGACATTTGTAACATGTGGCCGAACATTGTCATGTTGCAAAATAACTTTATCGTGTCTTGCGACCGTTTCCGGTCGTTTTTCCTTCAGTGCTCGGCTCAAACGCATCAATTGTCGTTTGTAGACCTCGTCTGTGATTGTTTCATTCGGTTTTAGCAGCTCATAATACACAACACCCTTCTGGTGTTGCCATGAATATTCTGAACGGCCGTCGATGTTGAGGCATGTCCGGGGTATCCATACGTTGCCCGACGTTTTGCACCAGTGACGATTCGATGTAAAAAAGACTGCTTTTTGTGGCGTTCAAGCAGCATTTCGGACATGCAAAATCGCCGTTCGCCGTCTCGTTGCTTCAATTCATACGGCACCCAATGCCCTACCTTTCGGATCATTCCCACTGCTTTCAAACGATCGGAAATTGTTTGCTGAGCGACGCCAAGTGATTTTGTAAGTTCCTCTTGCGTTTGTGACGGATCTTGTCCGAGCAATGCCTCCAATTCATGGTCTTCAAACTTTTGAACCTGGCCGGGGCGTTCTTTGTCTTCGATGTCGAAATCACTATCTTTGAACCGCTTAAACCACCGCTGACACATTCATACGTCTCTAGTATAGCCCGGGTAACCCTCGGTAAGCAATTGATGCGCTTCGGTTGCTTTTTTCTTTAAATGAAAGAAGCATATTAAAACTTCCCGCAGATGTTGTTTTGATGGCACGAATGTAGACATTTTACGGCTTTACAAAAACTTGTGTGTTTTCACTAATGACCAATAACCTAGACTGAATTAATTAGACAATGACATGAAGTTTCTGATGTGACAGCTGTCATGGTCAAAATTCACCTCAGAGTTATAGATAGGAAGTTGTCTGCAATAACGACATTTTCAACCGGTAGTTCTATTAATAAGAAACTGATGTGCATAAAAGATCATAAACTTACAGAGATAATCGAACTTAGGATATGGAAAAAGTATAATAATTCATGAAAGCAAATAGGAAAAAGGCAAGATAATGATTATTAATAAAAAAAAAATAATTAATTTTTATTAATTAAAAATAAATATTATGATATACTATATAATGTGATATGAAAGCTTTCACAAATAATAGTTATCAATAGAATAACAGTCAATCGTGAATAGCCAGTCTTTCACTTTTTTAAAAAATTAGTTTACATTTGAGTTTTTTTTAATAGGCAAGGGTTACACTTTGGTGCTGCAGCAGTATAAAAGTAACAGAAATGAGTTGTTGGAGCAGTCGTTATATTGACAAGGTGCATGTTATTAATTCTAAGATTATAAATCTGTGAATATCTACCAGGAATGTAACCACTTTGCTTGAAAAATTCTTTCAATACTTTAAAAATATCTTTATATAATGGCCAACTTCCGCTTAAACGATTTTTGTTGCAAATAATTCGAATGAGATGTTTTTTTAGTAAACAATAAAGGTCTTAAAGTCTTTGCATATGAACCACCCCAGCTAGACAGCCCGCATTGCAATTTAGAGTGTGCAAGGCCATAATATACCGAAGTTAAAATCTTTTTGGAGCAGAATGCTTTTAAAAGATACATTTTTCGCGTTATTATCATCAAGTAATTTTTCAGGTTTTGACAATGGTCTTTCCAATTAAGATTAGCATCATTTGTTATTCCCAAATATTTGAAATTTTTTAACTGGTTCAATTTTGAAACAAGAATCGGAGCATGAGTTTTTATCTTGGAAATTAGGTTTACCACAATTGTGTATTGGAAAACTTAATTTTTCACACTTTGAATCACGAAAAAAAACCGTTGATAGGTCATTTAATTGAAGCTTAAAAATCGAGTTAATATAGACCAAGAAGAACAAAGGGCCCAGTATAGATCCTTGTGGCACTCCTTTTTTTAAAAAGCTAGGTTCACTATGTACTTTTTGTACTTTACCTTTTAAATATGATTGCAACCATTTAAAAATAACCCCTCTGAATCCTGCATTGTACAGCTTAACACTTTATGTCTATAACTTACTTTCAAAAAAATTGTTTTTTTTTTTGAACTTCGCGAAGTTTTTCGTTTTGCGGCTAAAGCGCATTTGTTCACATAATTAAGTCTTTCCTTGTTTTACAATTTAGAATAACTTGTAACTCGTTATTACTGCATTTTAACTTAAATGGTAAAAAAATTATTATAATGGCTAAAAGTAAGAGCTCCAGTTCATCTGAGAGAACAATCATGTGGGAATTCTTTCAACACCGTTTTAAAAGTCGTCCACACTTTAAGTAAGTTAGAGGAACGCACTTCAATGCTGTCGAAAAAAACTAAACCTAACCACGCTTGCAGAGGGTAAGCAACTGACCATACCAAGTAAAGCTGACCCTTTTTCGACACTGGTGCAAACTCTTTACAATATCGGCACAGGTCATATGGAGATGGCATAAGGAAAATAATTCGAATAGAAAATAATTTGCCAAAATTTGGTCGTCTGGAGGGAAGAATCTAAGTTAAACGCAAGAGTCACAGGGGTTCAAACTACTGGACATTTACAGCAGCAAAAGATCGGCTAAGACAGTACTCCGATTTAGAGAATCATGCCTTTGGTCACGCTCCTATCCTACTGCAATGGGACACTTTAAAGGAAAACATTGAAACGGACTGCATCAAACCCAGAACAGACTCTAACCGAAAATTTTGTATTAACATTCATAGTAGGGAGGAGTGGGCAAATGATGTTGTCCATTCTGATGCTGAGCTAGCTTTCTATACTGATGGGTCTTACACTGCCCTAGGCACGGGTGTCGGAGATAGTTGTGGGGCATTCCAGGCCATAACCATCTATGTTGACAGTCAGGCGGCCATAAAGGCTCTGAACTCAACTCAGATCAAATCCATGTGCAAACAACTGGGAGATAAAAGGGAACAAGAAGGCAGACGAACTTGCTAAACAGGGATCAGAACTGGATGCTATCAAATTATTCCCTTTGTTAAAACGCCAATTGCCGCTCTCAACAAACTATTGGGAAACAAAAGGCAGGTCTAACAGATGCTGGATTCAAACTGTATCATGTGCAAAAGCCAGGCTCTTGAGGCCAGTCATCGACGTTTTTAGATCCGGAGTATAATTTACTTAAATCGAAAGGATCGTCTCGTCACAAGGGGAGCGATTCGGTATACCACATAACGATTTTTGCAGAGACGTCGAAGAAACAGAATCTGTAATTCATCTACTCTGTGAATGTCCCACACTAGCCACAACAAGATTGAGAACTCTGGCTGACTCAAGACTCATTCCTCAATTTTCTGTTCTACTAAAGATACATCTCAACTATAGGCTCAATGGACACAATGTGGTCTAAGTGAGTCGTAGGACATCCATACTAACCAACCAACCAACCAAGTTAAACGTATTTGTAATCGACTGAAGCCCATCCAAGAGTTATCCTCCGAAAAACGAATTTGACAACGCGGTTCATAGGTTATGGGTTACGGGGTTCCACCTCATCTATGGTTGGTCCTATTATTCTGGTTGGCGAATCAATTAAAGGTGAAGGTGATGCATGATCTGACCTCGGAGAGTCATTAAATGGCGATTACATCGGTAATCTACCGCTAGCCTAAATACTTCAACGGAAGTAAGCCCGGAGGCATTGCTCTCGAGTCATCAAGTCCAGGTTAGAATCTAATTTCATCCAAGCTCGGGAATGACTTGCTCAGAGCCGTGATTTGAACCCAATACAGATCATGGAGCATCGTAAAAAGAACAATCCGGAAAGAAAACAAAATGAATAAAACTTCTCTATAGGATATTATCCAACATGAGTGTTATTTTATAACTCCCGCCGAATCTGTAGTACTGGTCGCTACAATGGGAAAGTGATGTGATGAAAAAATCAGAAAAAAGGTCCTCCCTTACCGAATACTAACTCAACATAAGTTAAAACATAGTCTCAAATGCAGTATTAAACAATATAATTGCGTTATTGCAGATGGCTTAGTTAAATGTCCACTCCACTGAAGGCATATAAATTAATATTTTAATCAAGCATTTTTTTCGTATAATATCTGATGAACTCTGGACTCTGTTTAATATTTACTCTGCTGAAAGAAGCTCTTTTTGTTGTACAATACCTTTATTTTGAAGTGAATTCTTTGTTTTATTTCACGAGTACAAGTGTTTTCCCGATGTCACAAAACGTTACACATATATATGTAGAACAGCGGCTTAGAATGAAAGCCTAAAAGCGATCGCCTGACGACGATGTCAAAATCGTATTACCACAGTGCGCCAAACAATAGTTGGAACCATTAAGGTTAAGAATCACCCCCGATAGGAAAGACATTTGTGGTATGATGGCGAGTACGTGTAGGCAACACAATAGGTGCGTAAATCTGACCATGGATGTGATCCAGATAGAGATAAACTGATATCCGAGTACAGAGATCTTTCCGTTAACCTTCACTCTCTGAATTCTATTTGATAAAAATTATTATTAAACTTTATTAGTACATAAAAAATTAGTCAATTTAAGTCCTTCGGCTAAGTTTACCAATTAGTATGATTGATAGTGTGGACTTATAAACTAGTTTTCAAATTTTGGAGAGGAGGGGATTTTTGAATTCTTTTTTAATACTGTCTTCTGAGGGGATGGAGAGTACTAAGTAAGACGATTGCTCCTAGTCATAAGTTGCCCATGAGGAGTGTATGTCCTAGCCGTAGTAGAATAAAAGCCTTTACCATATTTTTGGGATAATTCAGTGGATAAAATGCGTCACTATTGCATTTCACTTTTCTCTTCGGAATTGCAGAAGTATATCCTTCGAAAACTTTGCCGTAAACCTGCTAGGCATCCCAGTTTTCCTTTGTTCTGTGACCTGAAGATCCTGCCAGTTCGTCATTTGTACTGCTTTAAAGTGTTAAGGAAATTCTTTATGAAATCTGGTAATCGGAACTTTCGAGTAATCTCGAATCATCATTTGCGTGAAAACCTTTTGAATTTAGTATCTTTGCCACATTATCGAACCACTGCTTATCGTAATTTTTATTCAGTGTCTTCATATCGTCTATTTAATAAGCTTCCACAGTTTATAAGAGCAAAATCAGTGTCCGGAATGCCTACACAACTTGTAAAACAGTGGCTCTTGGATATTAATTTTTCTAATCTCGAATCCATTCTGTCTGACAATCTGGTTTAATTGTTTATATCTTTGCATTGTACTTGCGCTTTTATTAAGTAATTTAATTTCCTTTAAAATTATTATATTCTTTTGTAGCTTATCATTATTCATGCACTCCATCTTGTTTTTACAATCAATACATTTGTGATTATTCAAATTCTTGAACTACGTAAAATGTTTAATTTGTTTGTTTTTTAAGGGTCACCCCACCCAAAATATAAAAACTGACTTTTTTTTTATTACGCCCATTGAAGTGGCATTCAATACTATTTTTTATTAATTATACAAAAATATAGAATGCCTCATATTTCTTTTTGTTTTTTATTTTTAAGAAACCATTGTAATGAATTTTAAAGAAATAAATTAACTTAACTAAGTAACTAACTAATACTTCTAAAAAATTTTGGATGAACTCTGTACCGAATTTAGTCTTGGATCCATTTGTGAAAACGAATTTCTAATTATGTACTTTGTGTACAGAGGATATTCTTAGAAAGCCTTGTTTTCGAATTTTGGTGCATATTAAGAACGAAATGCTTAAACTCGGTGGAAGGTTTTGTATGAGGCTCAATATTGAGGCATTACCCTTAACAAACTCTAGCTGTGGGCAGATTTGTAAAGCCAAAAATACGAGAATTGCGATATAAGACTATTGACCCTTTAGTGTGAATTAAAACAATGCTTTGTGATTATTTTCAAACAAAACCTTTCATGCACAGGGCGTCAAAGATACTTAACTAGCCTCTGGAAGATCGTGTACAACCTAAAATTCGAAATTATTTTGTCACAGTTGATTTTGGTTCATTCACATATAGCTTAATTGAAGTATGTATTTATTTAGGAAATAAGAATCAATGAAACATTCCACATTTTTTGGTTTGCATACACCAATGTCTTTAACATAGCATACCTAGCTTAGGTTCGGTTAACAAATGTTGATTGGTAGCGGGCACGACAGTCTTTCAGGTTTATTTTGCCGCCTGGTTCTACAGAAATTAATCATGCGAAGCCACTATTATACTATATATGTCCACTATAACGTCGAGCAATTGAGAAGACCGTGAATCAATTTTACGAGAGCCTGTTTTAAAATATGTGGCAAAATACGTTATTTTAGTTTTTGCAACGAAAAAAGCGGTTTAAATCTTAATGTTATTCTGAGATGTAAAGTCATCTGATCACATCAGAAAGGCATATGTGGATCTTTAAGTGAGGGAAGCGGATATTCGGCAAGTGCTTCAATTCTAAATTGCTTTTGTTGGATCAGTAAGACTTTTTTAATGTGCGATCCAATTGCACAGTTAAGACGAAATGCTATCTTGCGAGTGCCACGAAGATTAATAGACTCACCTACTCAGAGGTTACCAGATCTTTGGGGTCAACACACGTCTACAGATTGATCTCTACAGAAGCAACTGAACATCGTCACCTGAATGCGTCAACTAGGTAACTTGACTTACTATGTTTTCGAGAAATCCGCAAAACTTAATTTGCCCATATTTAATCAGACTTTTTTCAGTAACGTCTGCATAGATGGCAGAAAGTAAGAAAAATGAGTTACCCAGTCATTGAACTGCAATCTTATCGAATCCAGGTAGTTGAAAACTCAGATCCTTGAAAATCAAATAAATCGAGTTACCTTGTGACGATATAAAAGTAGTACTCAAAGAAGAAGCTTCAGGTTTTTATACAGACAACTCTGTAGGGTACGTTTCAACTCCTTCCGAATTCGACAAGATAAGCACAAAAAAAACTTAACATCAGAGAAGTCAATAAACTGGCAATTGTTGGGCCCCACGAGACATATTCAGAAATAAGAAAACTCATGATAGCAACGATGGAAACGGTTTCTAGTCCTTCACTTTTTTTGATCACCATTCAGCAATCTTCTTCAGTTTATTCAGATTGCGGTCAGCAAAAACAAAAATAATAATAAATTCTAGAATTCAAACTCATTTCTGAATGGGTCATGATGGACCCTAGTTGAGAGCTAAGCTATTCAGAGAACACCCATTCGCATCCTTGGGTTGGCAAATGTTTCAACTTCCGGATTGTAAATATTCAATGCAACAGCCTTGCTTTCACTTTAAGGATACAGCGAGTGGTTCTAACTTTCCGAAGATGTGCCATCGAATTACTAGTGGACCTCTAGATAGAAAGGTTTAAACTGTTGATCATTTAGTCTATTGTTTGAGTGAGAAGAAGGTCTAACATGTTATGGGGCCAACAAAAGCTGAGAGATGAAAACACATCTTTACGAAAATACTATCTTCATCAGCGGTTTTTGTGAACGTCTTGTGTGTGATCTTTTTTAACTCTGGGTATTGTATGAGTTTGAAATCGAGCCCATTCAACACTCTCAAGAAAACAAATAGGAAAAGCATAATCTGGTGGTGATAACCTTACTGCGGAAAGATCAGCGATAAGTGCGCTGAGTGATTGAATGTCATTGAAAATAGGTTTTAAAGCATGTTTACGTACGCTCTAGTCGTTCGAAAAGTTTTCATGTCAATACAAATAGTTTTAGTGATTTTATGAATCGGAGGAGGCATCCAAAATAATGAGGAAGCCAGTGCAACCTGATTTTTGCTTCTTCTGAACGCTTATCTCATGGTACACAAAACAACGTGACCTCTCGATCTACTTCTACTACTACTTACTTCACTATAGATTCATATGCTTAACTTCACCTTAATATATATGTATGTATATAAATCTTATCAATTAGCTTTATAAAGCTTAAACTTTTTGCACTTTGCGGAAACGATATTATAAGATAAGGATCGCGTACACCGCAGCTAGATGCGAGCTTCTTAACTTGTGAATTTGCAATGCCTTTGGTTTTTCTTTTCATGACCCATTAGACATGCTCTTATCGCGTTTGGAATGGTCTCGTTAGCTAACGTTATTTAGCACTTGTCTATAAATTGCAACTGCAACTAAAATGCATTCAAAGCAAGAGGGTAGTTTCGAGACCACTCTAAGCCATTGCTAAATTTTCGATTATATGCAAATTTTGATTATTTATACAATTTTTTATTTACGTTTCCAACATAACAATCTTGATTTGATTGATTACAAGTGTACATAAGGTGCATACTGCTGAGATGTAAAGATAATGCAGTCTCATCAATTCAATTTCGCGTAGGTAAGAAAGCTTATTGCAAGTGTGTTAAACAATAAAGTTTTTTTCTTTGGAAAACTTTTTTCGAAAGATACAAATGCATCTACAAACTGACCGATATTTTGAACGGTCTTTTAGACTTTGAGAAGAGCTGTGTACATAAATAAAATCCATTTGAATTTTATAAATCAAAATAAAAGGTTTTGTTAACGAAATAAAACAAAAATTTGAAATAACAATTATTATTAAAATATTATTGTTACTCTAGGCCATAAGGGACTTTAAACTCGAAATTTTTTTACAATTTTGTTGAATTACCATTAAGGTTAAGTTTAAGTGATTTTTAAAATATTTTATTTTCACTTTTTGCATTACATTCATAAATTCAAGTAAATTTTTTCATAAGCTGTCAAGGTAATATGACTACCGGTTAAAAATGTCGTTTTTGCAGACAACTTCATGTCTATTACTCTGAGGTGAATTTTGACCATGACAGCTGTCACATCAGAATCTTCATGTCATTGTCTTATTATTTCAGTCTAGGTTATTGGTCATAAGTGAAAACACACAAGTTTTTGTAAAGGCGTAAACGTCTACATTCGTGCCATCAAAACAACATTTGCGGGAAGTTTTAATATGCTTCTTTCATTTAAAGAAAAAAACAACCGTAGCGCATCAATTGCTTACCGAAGCTTACCCGGCTATACTAAAGACGTTAGAATGTGTCAGCGGTGGTTAAAGCGGTTCAAAGATGGTGATTTCGACACCGAAGACAACGCCCCGGCCAGGTGAAAAAGTTTGAAGATCCATCACAGAACTTGCAAAATCACTTGGCGTCGCTCAGCAAACCGATCGTTTGAAAGCAATGGGAATGATCCGAAAGGTAGGACATTGGGTGCCGTATGAATTGAAGCCACGAGGCTTCGAACGCCGATTTTGCATGCCCGAAATGCTGCTTGAACGCCACAAAAAGAAGTCTTTTTTGCATCGAATCGTCACTGGTGATGAAAAGTGGGTACATTACGATAATCCAAAACGTCAGACAACGTATGGATACTCCGGACATACCTCGACGGCCGTTCAGAATATTCATGGCCTGAAGGTTATGCTGTGCGCATTTGGTGGACCAGAAGGGTGTTGTGTATTATGAGCTGCTAAAACCGAATGAAATATTCACAGGCGAGATCTACCGACGTTTGAGCCGAGCACTGAAGGAAAAACGGCCGGAAACGGTCGCTAGAAACGCTCAAATGGGATGTCCTACCCCACCCGCCGTATAATCCAGACCACTTCCAGCACTTCCGTCATTTCGATGATGTCAAAAAATGGATCGATTCGTGGATTGTGGCCAAACCGGTCGAATTTTTCAGAACGGGTATCCATGAATTGCCAGAAAAATGTGTGGCTAGCAATTGGCAATATTTGAATATTGAATTTATATCTATTTTTCCTCAATAAAGCATTTATTTTTGAAAAAATAACGACATTTTCAACCGGTAGTCCTATTACCATTAAGGTTAAGTTTAAGTGCTTTTTAAAATATTTTTTTTTCACTTTGTAATTCATTTAAAATTGCATTACATTCACAGATTCCATTAAATTTGTTCATAAGCTGTCAAGGTATTTTTTAAATTATGCATTATTTTTTGCATTGGACCGATATGCCACCATGTGAAACATTCCCACACTGTTAATATCCCACGCCCTTTCCACATTGCCTCTTTTCAACCGACCTTTGATGTTTTTTTCGGACAATGCAGATTTTTTTCATTTTGATAATTGACACCAATCCAAATCTGTTCTCAGATTTCCTATCCGTCCACATACTGACTTGTTTTCTTAATGCCTTAGCGGCCTTTTTAAGCCTTTCTGATGCCATCATCGCATACCCATTCGATAACAGCCTTGGCGAGCAACAGTACGACTTTCAAGTTCCAGCTTTTCTTTACCATGATCACTTTAGAACTACTTATTTCTGACAGAAATACTCTTGCCAATGAAGATTGCAATAAGTCTTCCAAACTACTGGCCGTTTTGTATTAAACGCCATATCTCCCACCTTGATCTAAATTGAGACAACTCAAAAACGTAATTTTCAGGAGACACAAAGAACGTATTGCTTCATTTTTTGTTGGGAAAGATATGAAACACAATTTAAAATCATAAATAGGTTGTTAAATGTCGCTGAATATAAACTACGTCAAAGAACCAATCCTTTTTATGATTACCGAGGACTTGAATACAGGGATAACTCAAAATTCAACCTTTGAGGCTTGCGATAGGTGTGCTTGCTCCAATAATATTTCGTCTTGTATTTTATCCTCAGTCCGTTGTCGATTGTTGTATTATGAATGGTTTTAGGAAATCTTACTTACTTCTTCAGGCCAGTGATCGTATGAGCATCCGTGCTCGGACCTTAGCTGCTTTCCATCGTTCACAGTCCCAAACACGCTGATTCTAGTTAGATACACCTTGATCTTCGAAAATAAAATTTCTATTTTTCGTTTACCTAAAAGCTGGGCTTTGGATGCATTTTTAGCTAGAGCATCGTTGTCCATTCGCTAAGTTTAACTGAGCCATTATTATTGGCGGATATTTGCCTTCCGGACTAGATTCACATCATTGTACAGTTCGTAAATTTCGCGGTTGTACCTCCTCCTTTATTCGCGCTCATCGCTGATATGACCGTTTTACCCACAGATGTTAAACTTCTTCGAAGATCCTCAACAATCTGTTCTGCTAATTGTCCAATAGAGAAGAATCGCCAAGACAGATGTTTGTGCCGCGTAATTTTTGGCCTTCGATTTAACCGATTCTACCAATGTGTCGTTTGTGGAGTTGATTTCAGTCCTTAGATCGATCGATCGCGTTTTTTTTCGAGCGGATCGAGTTGTAGCTATCGGACATCGCTTTGACTAGTTCAGTGTGCGTCTATTAAATCGATGAGCGGTTTTTGAGTATCGTCTTGAAATATGTTGGTCTTTTCCAGGACTAAGCGTTTGTCCGATCGAAAGCCACATTGTTATTGGCTAATTTGGTACTGGCAAGGATATGCCTTGAGAATTGTTACTTGGCATTGGCTCGCCTGTTTTGTAGACTTCATTCGTGGCGTATGCTTTCATCCTCCTAGACCTGGTAGATCATTTGTCGCGATCGTACTTGTTTAGTTCAATTTCAATCCCAGTCCGCAGCTTTTCTGTTTAAGGCTTTTTTCACACCAACTTCTTCGGTGGGTAGGTGAACTACTTCATTGGCTGGAAACATATTTTTTTATATTCTATCGCTCCTTCTTGGTCATTGTCGTTTAGCAGCTTGAATACATCGACAATTCTTTGTGGATCAATAACATCAATAACGATAGCAAAGGTTTTGTAACATGCACCTTGTCAGACCAGTAAACCTGCCCTTAGATTTTAGGGTACCTATAATACAACCACTTAAGACATAAGAAAAAAAAACGAAATTGGTTTTCAACAGGGATGACGATATTTTGTTTGCAATCACACAAGAAAAAATTTACAATAACAAATTTATAAAAAAAATAAAAAAAAAAAATAATAAAACTTTAGATAAAAAATATTTGCAGTATTGAACTTATTGGCTCGAATACCAATAGAACAAAATTCGTTTAATGCTCTTCTAATATCGGTACATTCGAAGCCAACTAAGTTGCGATAAAACTTATTCCAAACCCCAACAAAAGCTAATTGCAACCCTAAACACAGCTAAATTGTTTACACCTCATCCACATATGTAGCTGCCGAGATAAGACTCAATTAAAAAACAAAAAAAAAACAAAAGACAGTAGAATAAAACAAAAATAAATTAATTCAAACAATAACCAGCAGACCAATAATCATTCTGATTGCGCTGCTGATTAGTATGTCAGCCCGGGCCACATTAATGTTCGATTAGAGGAGAGTCAGTTATCTAATGCGTATCGCTATGACCACACGTACCCGTACACAATTTTGTTGTGGCAATTATGACTCATGGAAACGCATTTAGTAGCTCATTTGTTCCGGAAGTAACAAGAGGATTAAGGAAACTCTTGCGAGAAGCCACGAAGCTTCAGCCATGAAATTACTCTCGAGTATATCGGAAAAGCTGACCGCCTCTAACTTTTCGCTCAACCGATGAAGGCTTTTTTTTATAAGAACATAGATAAATTAAAATGAGAAAGAGTCAAACTCATATTGAAGGATAGGTATAGCCTTTTCAAAACACATACAAACAGACAAACATACAGTTTTTTACGCTCGTTCTCGTTGCGCGTAAAATCGATTGCGGGCCGCTCGACGTTACATTCATTTCAATTCCATTCTGATAAGGATCTCCATTTGGTCTCTGTATTACTATATCTACACGCAAACACACACACACAACTGCTTTCGAAGGGGGTTTGTCCTTTTGCTATAAGGAGAGGCAAGTCTACCATAAAGAGAGAGAGAGCAAGAGAGAGCTTGGAAGTAATAATTAGTTGTGTCTGCATTGAATACATGCGAGTGTAATTTCAACCCCCGGTTGTTGTGTTCGAAAAGGGATGAGTTGCGTTGACCTTGCGTGTTACTTTTTTGATTAAAGCGAACGCGCATTCCAAAATTTTCGTCTTCAGAGGCAAACAAATGTTAATAGTACTAATTTTCTAAGTGTTGCCGATGATGGTAGATTATTATTTGTTTCAGAGTAGCGATTAGGTTAGAAACGGTTCATAAAGCGATTCTTAGGTTCATTATAAGGCATTTTTACTTTGAAAATAATTGTTGCTTGTGTGCGCTCTATCTTTGTCTTTGAGTAACTTTGAGTAAGCGCAAAAACTATTCGAAGAACTACAGTAGCCAGTTCATCTTGATTTTTAAGGTTCCGTTCCTTCATTTTGTTGTCCATCTGTCTGTCACCATTCGAGTCGAATATCCAATTACTAATGACTGCGGTCGCTTGAAGCCATAAAAAAATCAAACTTTGACGCATATTTTGACACTCGCAATGGAATCAAAACCTTAAGGGTACTATATACAAACAAAAGCGGGAAAATTCGTCGCGCAAGACGTACTCGCACTTGCCCGGTTTTTTTTTCTTCATTGATTTAATTCTCAGTTTTTTTTCTTCAATTGTGGCTTATAAGATAAGGTGAAGTGACACTTTTTGTACGGAATATCGTTAAAATTTAAATACCACTTTTGGGGCATTAATATATTATTTAATAATTTGAGAAACAGAATATTTGTGGGTAAAAATTAAACGAACAGTCGAGTGCAACAAAGTTAATTCACAAAACATCATTCTTAGTCTAAAAGCCAGTTTTTAGGTTTTGTTTTTAGAAATATTTCCAAAACATTTTTTTTCTAATTTTGCAAGGTACAAATAGTATCTTGGAAACAGTATAACATTCTAGAAGCTAGAGCTAAGATCTTGTGGGAAGCTTGGATACTCTTAAAATAGTAATCCGGAAGGCCAAAAACATTGTGATTCATTCTCATCTGGCCCTCGTTAAATTGCTTACTGCTCATCATCATCATCATCATCATCAATCGTTTACTTAAGTTTAACAGGAATCCGACCTTAAATACTTTGAATATTTGTCCTGTCGAGTACCACGAAGACAGGAAGACTTGGCCGCTTAGCTGTTTGAAAATCGATAAGATTCGATGAGTTTCAGGGATCGATATCATTTGCTATTACAAAGACGGCACTTAAATGGAAAGCTGCAGGTCTATGTTTAGCCAGCCCACTACGCAATGGTATGCTTCAAACTAACTCCCAATTAGTTTGGACTTGGCAATTTTTTCGTTTTTATAATACCTGTTCCTTTTTTTTACATTTGACTTCTTCAAAGTTCGGAGAACTTTTATTGCAGTTTTACAATGGGATTAGGAGCTTAAGTGTGACATACTGATGGACCCAAATTGAATAAAAGTGACACTGGTATAGGAGTCCTTGGACTTCGATCTTCTGTCAGGTGTGAATGAACGCAAACATACCCGACAACTGGAATTTCATTTCGATCTGTCCATCTTCAAAAGGAATCCTATATCCTGTAAAAAAACCCTTGAGCATGACTTCATAAGTCACAAATGACAGGATCTATTGCACTGAACTATAAAAAGCGAGACTTAAATTCAAGATCCTTGCAAAACTGATCCGATTATGTCGTACACAAACAGACCTTGAAAATACACTATTTATTACGCGGACGATACCTTGGTTGAGATTAGACATGGACTCATCCAAGGGCAATGGATCATCGCACAAATGGCGGGGGTTGGACCTTCAGTTTTTTGCCGACTATAAACGGCCCTAGAAGACAACTGTACTCATCGGAGGATTATCAGTCACTCGCGATAGGTAAGGCCGTGAAAATATTTCAAATGGTCTTCCTCGGATTTGAACACGAGTCCTCACGTTCAGCAGCTGACGAATTTACCACTGAACCACGGGCTCTCACTTTGAGGGGTCAGTCAAATTAAACGAATGATCAGCACTGCTTTAGCCAAGAGTTTCGTGATCGTATCCACAGGGTTCACGAAAAAGAGGAAAACCGATCCTTCAGTTCAAGAATCAAGTAACTCGGGACCTTACAAGATGAAAAGCATCTACAGTTCAGCACATATTCTTTTAAAATCTGTTTTTTGAAAAATCTTGAACAATTTCCGTACTAATTTCAATTCACTTTAGATAAACCTTGACTAGTATTATCTTCATAAGATTTGTCATAAATCTTCGAAGGGTGAATAAAAACTCTCTAACACGAGTGTCCGACATGGCTAATGAAAATGAATTGGCCAAATTAAGATATCAAGCATGATCGCTATGAGTATTTCGCAGAAAGTCGACGATGAAGAACTATAGACAGAGAGTCACTGAAGAATCCTTGTGAGTCCGGGAAAACGGCGGCGGCGTCGCATAAGTGCAAGCATGCATGATTCAGTACAAGTTATTCGCCTTTACTGAACGCAAAACAACCACCAAACAGGTACTTTAATTCTATACCAAACCAAATGCCAACCCCCTACAATAAAATTGTTCATTCTGGCTCTGCACTCTACAGAGTTTATTCTTTTCGTCCTGTTTTTTTTCTTCATTGTCCTGAGAACGAATGAGTGCCAAGAGAAGGCAAAATATACATACGAGTACATGGCCACTCTTCTTGAGAACTTTGGCTTTTCTCACCGACTCAAGAGGAAAGAATAGCGATAAACTTCGGAAGTTAAGTGAGTACACACAGAACGAGACGGTCTCGTAGTCTGTATATGTCACCATCTCTTTTCCGTGCCTATGTATTTGTAGCATAGTTTAAAATTCTTTTTTAAGGGTAGTAGAAGTGAAAATGTTTAACTGAGTACGGTGGCAACGAGTAAGGCAATACGACTGTGGAAAATGTTGCTGCGAATCGGCAAGGTTTGAAAATGTTGAGAGAAACAATAACGTTTTAATTCACCAATATTCTGAGCAATGGAATAAGTAAAATATAGAAATTGTTTTAAATCTAAAATTAGTTCTGAAAACGGTGTGTTTTGTGAAAAAAAACGTGTTTGAATTCATCGAAACCGACATTTAATTCGGCCTCCTCCCCATTAAAATGAGAAAAAAAAATGAAATGAAAATTAAGAGGATGGAAACAACCTTAAAAAATATATAATCAATATGGAGGCTATCGTTAGGGATGATTTAGTTAATTTAGTGCACTGTGGTGTCTAACAAAAATTAAACAAGGACTCTTTGTTGTAGTTAGTGAATTTTGTAAAGAAATAAAAATCCAAATTTTGTTGAGTCCCGGCGCCATAGTGGCATTTAGTTTCTGTTAAAGTGATATGGTCGCCTGCATTTCCTGTCCTCATACCCCATTGGATTTTTTTTGTACAACTACTTAAATAAAACAGGTAAACTGAGACAAAGCAGAAATTATAAACTTCCGCTTACGGTTGAATAGATTTTGAAATTAATTGTGATGCAAATATAAAAAAAAATTGTAGTTCAAATTTTTGGGGGGCGTATTATGGAGGTGCAGGCATTTTTTTTTTTCCTTTCCTTTTTCAGTTCGTTTTATTCTCTCGTTTTCTATCTGTCTTCTTGTTGCTGTCTCATTCAAGGATTTTTGCTATAAAAACCCCACTTTGTTAACGAAATCTCTTGTGTGGATCGTAAGTGAAACGTTTTCCATTTGCCCCTGAAAACGCAATTTTCCCCCCAAAAATTAAAAGACGAAAACCTTATATTTTTTTAATTCGAAGATCAATTAAGTGATAAAATAGTGAAAATAGTGACCATGAGTTTAGTGCCAACTTTTTTTTCCTTTTTTCTTTCTATTCGTAATTCTATAGAAGTTTGTGTGCCAGAATCAAGCACATATTTAAGCTCGCTCTAGTTATTGTGGAGCCCCAGTTTTTGTAGGGTTTGAAGTGTGGCAATTTGTCAATTTGACGGCTTTGAAGTATATTTAATTTAATGTGTTAAATATAGTGCGAAGATGGAATGTTTTTCTATTGGCACTGCTGCACTACAGTGGCGTTCAAAAAATATTGGTGCAAGTTCTTTGTACTTTTCGAGTTTTTGTACGATTGGTTTTGAACCAAAATATTGCCTATTATATGAATGGTAAGGATTTGTTTTTGAAACTGAAATTTGAAGTGCTTTGTTAGGTCTTCTTATAATACTTTAAAATTTATTTAAAAGACCAAGTTTCATTAAACTTTTGTTTTGAATTTCTGGCTTAAATATTAGCCCAGTACACTTCAGTTTGTCTCCTAGCCGGCTACTTCCCATTTATCTATATAACTATATACTATAATTATTATTTTTACTAGCTGCAGGATCATTCAAAGATGAAAATCAACTCTTATAAGTAAAATAAACATACTAAGTTTCTATAATTTTAATCTTTCAATCTTTCTTTAATTTAATTTTTCAACATTACTTTTTAGTGGCGGTTAAATCTGCTGCTGAACTTCTTCATAGCCGCAGAGGCACCTACGTCGGGGAATTAAGTTCAGTGACAACGCCACAATTAACCAGTGAATCTTTTCTTAAGACGATAAGTGCTATCGGTCTTTCGGATTGCTTAATCCTTGTATTTATTCAAAAGATCCTTTATACAATGAATTAACTTAATTAAAGAATTATTTTTATTTAAATTTGTGATGCTTGTCATATACTTATCACCACCGATCCTTGGAGCTATATCTGCTTCTATTTGCGATCACTAAGGTTGGTTGAATTAAGCTACGTTCTCGAAGCTTGCCGGACTACATCTTCATATTTGTAAAGCTTGTAGAGTTCACGAATTTACCTTCTCCTCCCTTTAAGAAAACAGAACTTTAATCCTTCGGATCCAGAGAGAAGAACTGGTAAGATCAGTATTTTGTAGAGCATCGTTAAGTAGTAGCATTAATCTAGGGTGAGTATTTCGTTTATAACCAAGATTAATGACTGAAAAAATCACATGACAGCACATCTCCGGAATTCGCAGCAATGATTCCGAGGATCTTGCTCAAAACTGCACAGAAAATCGTATATTATGCGAAATAGCCAGATTATTTTTCTCAGCATCCTATATTTGGCCATCATTTTGCGGATTTGAAGTCGATGAATAGGTGGTGATCTTTCCTTGGATTTGATGCAGTGTGAAAAGTGGAAGACTTGCATGAACCAAAATGGCTTAAGTGGAAGTTGTAACAAGATATAGGAAAGCTGTTTAGAAAATGGGATCGATAGAGCTGATGCTTTCAACCTCCCAAACCTGATAGATAATCTAGTGCCTGCTCGCAACCAGAACATCTTCGCCATATCTGAAAAGTTCAGCTTGAAAACTATCTGTTGTCTGTTTTTATAGCCACTAAAACTTCTTCCCATTTCTCGGTGGATTGGTGATTAGATTTCTATCACAATTGCGGCGTTACTGGGTGCCTAATTTGTTGCGTCTAATTTAGGCTTTTAGATTCTGTTTTATAAAAATAACCTGTCAGATCTCTGTTATTTTTCTGAACTCTTCCCATACCGCTCGAGTTTTACTTTACTTCATCTTTTTATCACAAAAGCTAACTTTGATGAAAAAATTGATAATTTGTTTGTTTTAATTTACAGATGACAACACATCAAATGCAAACGCAAATTTTGTATTTATAAACATAGCTTGTACAATCAGAACTTGGAAATTCGATTCAGGCCAACATGACTATGTTGATTTTATTTTATCATTAATTTTTTTAAAAAAGAAAAATTAGATTTTCGAAAATTCAAATACATGGCTTTTTATGTAAATCACTAGACAAACTGTGGTCCTTTTACCAGATATTTATGTACTATGCAAACCTTCAATACAGTTTCAAAAAATAAAATTGGATAAAAATCAACTTTCCAAATTTTACACTGTTAAATAGATTGTGTTTGTAATTCATCAATTCATGGTTTAGTGTCTGAATAATTGCACAAAACCACTTATGTACAGCAACCTAACAAGTTAAATTTTTCTGAAAGAAAATAACTTCAAAAGACCATAAAAAATCATATATAATATAATTGCAATGTTTGGAAACAGAGTTTCATATGCGTATATGCAATTCTGTTTCGTATAATATTGTTTTTCTTATAGCATTTTATTTTAAATTTTTTTTCTACCAACTAGATCTGACCTTAAGCGAATTTTTTGGATTTTTGATAAGGAAAGTGCTAAAGAAATTATAATTATTCAAAATGTACTCGTATGAACTGTTATAGTGAAAAAAATTAAATAATTAAATAAATTACACAAAGAGAAATGTTACTGCCCACATCATGTGGCCCTGGGCCGCCACAATCATCCATATCACATCACAGTGATATGGAAAGGACAAAAAGCAAATATAGCAAATATAAATTCCACGACCACGTCACCATCAATCATCAACTTTCGAAAGTGCAGCATCGACGTCAATCAAGCATTCCATCTTGGATAACAACTATAATAATATTATTCTTAACAGTATTCAACTTGCACGAGACTGCGGCTGAAAAGAGCAAGCATTGTAAGTATCTTATAATAATACATATAACAATACATATCAATAAATGTAAAGGAGAACAAATTATAATTATTTTATATTATTGAATTCAATTTCCTTACATGCAAAACAAAAACTAGCTTAATCAACTCAACTTTGTATAACTATATATAACTAATTAGTCTTCTGCGGGTGCTCTAAGCTAATCCTTACAATTTAACCTATTTCTATTATATTTAAATTAGACTGACTAAAGAAAAATTTTATTGTTTAAAAACAAAAACATAGTAAACGGACTTTTTTTTAAACGTTTATTTTAACCTAAAAAACTTAATCTATCTCTTATTTACATTAAAACGACTTAACAATAAAAAAGTAACTACTAACACTTCCTTAAACCTATGAAAGCCGTGCAATGCTGACAGGACATGCCTGTTTGCTTTAAGGGCACTCAAGATTAAAATTACACATAAAAGACAGAGTGCATTCTCCGTCCAGCATTATTTGAAAATCTTAACCCGGCCTGTGAATACCAAATTTTCGAGTACACATGGTGTACACTGGGTTTTTTAAGGAACGGTCGTGTTTTGAAAGTTTCATAGGTTTCCAGAGAAAAGAAAAGAAATGGGTTAATTTTTGATAATTCTTCTACTTGGTCCAGCAGTTGCCAAAGTAAAAAGTTTATAACATTTGTTAATCAAATTTTTAACAATACACCGAAAAGCGGGAAAAAACAAATTTTGTTGAAAAATTCCTAGCTCAGCAATGAACGAATATTTAAAAAAAATGTTCTAGCCTTTTGTAGCTTATGCTATGAGCTTACAAAAGAATTAAGTGTTTTTTTGGCGTCGGCTCCGGAAATTTGAAATTTGACCTCTGATGTAGTTCTTTCACTTATCTTCAAAACCTTGCAGAACGACAATAATGTCAGTGAAAAGCATGGACTTTTAGAAAAAAATGCAAAACCAAGAAAATGAAGAAACCACCAAACCAGAAACCAGAAAATAAAGTATTGAGAAAAACTTTATTTACTATAATGATAAATTAAGTATAAAAAATGAAATTAAAATTTAATTCCGATAAGAATAGCCGAAATGGCATCATTTTATATGCAACACTTATTTAAGCCATTAAAAACTGCCAGAAATACCAAAATAACACTATTAACTAACCTTAAAAATACCGACCCATTGTGTATAGGTACACTGACGGACGAGAATTGAGGTCGCCGCGTCTGCAGGACAATTCTGCGAGACCCGTGTGACCCCAGTACTACTTACATTTTTAAGCGGGGTGTACTATTCATGACAGAGAAATTAGAGTCTCAAATCTCGACTGTTTCTTTATAGACCCATTATACACACGCCAGGTTATAATCCACTTTGAGGACAGTTCATAGAAATGAGAGTCTGCGCACAAGGTTTGTTCTATCCAAAAAACATTTGAAGAATGCTTACTCTACTCCATTCTCCACTATAGCAATGCTAAAAGATCTGAATTGTCTTTGTTCCAAACATGCTATGGTTATTTGATATAGCTTGAAGAACTCTATTTTCGAAAGCTTGTTTTATGTGTTTCTTATATTTGTATAACAGCCAAAGTTGTAGACTATAAGATTATTCAAGTTAAGACACTCGATGAAGGATGCACAATTGTGAATGAATTCCAAGTCTCTGTATCTATATTAAAGCTCAGCATGTTTCAGGAAGAATGTCATACACATTAATGTAATGAATTTTATTGATTATATTGCATATATTATAATATGGTAATTGTCTTACACCTTATTAACTTTACAACTTAACGACGGAAGCGCCCGCTGAAGGTGTAAAATTGGATCTTGATTTGGTTCAAGAACATTTATCCTTTCAGTTTTTCTTTGATTTGGGGATCAGATCAGCAGTCAACCAATAAGTCTCTTTCACAAGGTGATTCACCAGCAGCGTTTTGTAAAACAAACAGTTTTTTGTTAACTCTTGGTATATTAAAGCGTCTTCAATCAGAGTTTTTATCTTGTAAAATTGCCATAACGATGTTCAAACTCATTCTTTGATCGGCAGCTGCAGCAGTATCAAGAACATACAACTGTCCAAAAATTCTTTGTTCACCAATGTTATGATATAGAGTTCCAGTGCGGTGATAAATGTTTTCGTGAGTACTGAAACTGAGGGGCCCATGAACAGGTGGTGGCGCATTATTTGCACACTCAACAAAGCGAAAGTCAATGAGCTTTTAAAAGAACTAGCATATTTTATAAAATATCGAGTATTTCAACGGGATTTGGATTTGTCAATTGGGCTCGCTTTGTTATTTTGCCACACTTATTCACTTAAGGTACATCACATTAGCCTAATTTAAAACTCCTGTAGTAATAAAAACTATTTGCAGCTTCTAATTTTCACTAAAAACTTTACCATCGCCTAGCAGTATGCTGTATCCGAGTAGGATACCTTCCTGGCGAACAGTTTTTTTTTCTAGCCTATTAGGATGAATTTAAAATTTTCAGCTACAGAGCAGCACCCTATTTCGAAGTATTTTTTTTAAATATAAGATTTCACATCTGCGAGTTGAAAGCTAAAAAAAAAAAATTGTATAGCCAGTACTCATTATGCCCCATATCTTACATATTCATCCCCTCCAGTTAGAAATTCAGATCAGGAAAATTTACCAGAATATTTTTACCCAGTAAATCTGAACTTGCTACGATTAGATTTCATGACCTAATGACAAACATTTACATATTTTCTATTGCACATATGTATATATGTAGAGCCAAACAAAAACTACTGAATATCTACTTAAACTACCTTAATTATATGTAAGCCGCCCAAGGGTTGATTTTACTCGCCTTAAGGGCTCCCAAGATAAATAAAGACGACTGAGTTGTACTCTTCGTCCAATCACCAATAGTATTTACTTCTTTACTTCCCCGATCCTTATTCTGACTTTGTTGTTTCAAAAAAAGTGATATTTCCTGTGTCCAAATTATTCTAGTCACTGCCACCATTTTATAATGCGGTGGCAAAAAAAATATGCAAGTAGGTATGCGTATTCAAGCTAAACAAAAATCTAGAATCTGCAAACTTTAAAAAAAGTGATCTACTCACCAACCCACTACGCCAAAGAACCCTAAAATTTTGGATGCTTTTCCCTTGACATTCGATATATGTAGGTGAGATATATTTACATGCATTGCGCTTTATTATTATTATTAGCTTTTTAGTGGCTGACACGACTACATCAGTCCTTTATTTGAGAGAGATATCGTCCGTGTACAACAAGTACAATACCGTACTTAATATACTTCCTTGTGGAACTCTGGTGGACAATGTTTATATCATTCCTTCTTCCATTTCACACGTCGATTTAAGGGATGCATTCAATGTTATGTTTTCTTGGCAATCTTTTCTGAAGCCTTCCCAATCAGTTGCAAAGCTCTTTAGTTTTGGTGCTTCATCTGTTTACGCGGTTCCTTCACTTGGTTCAAGTATAAGAAAGTGGAGTGTTGTCTAAGAAGAGGTCAAATATTACCTAATATATCGTGGAATTTTTCTCAACGCCTTTTGCGACAATAAGAAAAGCAACAATATTTTTTTTTTTTTTTGGTTTTCCTGTCTAAGAGAAGTTTGACCCGAATTGCCACTACGATTTGAGACCCAGAATGTTTATTTTAAGTGTGATTTCGCATATGAAAAATTTTGGGACAGGTTTTTTCTAAAAGGGGTTCAAAGGTCTTTGTTCTCCAGCTTACATGCAGAGGGGCAATATACAAGACATGCTCTAGCAAAATAATATAAATATAATTTCTTCGAAACAGAAAACCCAAATGTAAAAGAAAGCTGGCGCTTGATCTAGGCCAGGGTTTACAATTTTGAACAAATTTAACATGGACACTTTCTAGGTCATCTGATGGTTTCTTTCAAAAACGGCCTTATAAAAAGCTACTACAACATTTTTCAACTTCTATTGTTTTATGAAAAAGAGTTATTCGATTAATTTCGGAATATTGATTCATTCACATGTCTACCTCGGTTGACTTAGAAGTAAAATTGGTTTATAATATCGACACTCAAAAAATCACACTAAACTATCTTACGTTCAAGTTGCATTGCTTCTTTGCTGGAACATCATTTTCGTTTCACTCTTTTTTGCACATGTACATAAGTGCATCTCTTGGCCGAAATCGAAAACATGTTTAGAAATTTTCGGAAGAAATTTTTCCTAGTTGCACACTGCAACCGTCAATTCCTTGCAATAAGCGGCTCTAAATTCGATGGAGGGTGGGTGAGTCTTTACTTGAAATTCGTTGCTCTTTTTCATACTTTGTGGTCAGATGGTACACTGGCACATTTCATAAGCCCAAACTTGGTGCTCCACTATATTTGCAAAGTTTCTTTGGTGGTTTAGGTTTAGTTTTTTTCTTGCCCTTTCATTCTCTCTTATCGATGCCCATTAAGTAGCTTCTGGTTATGCTGCTTAGACACAAAAAGCGTGCATTCTCGGCTTGGAGGCAAGTTGGAAACTGAATGTTGTTTCTATTGCGAAACTCTTCGATATCCTTGAGCTGGAAGACTCCATAGTTAATTTGAAGATACTGGATGATTCTAACCATTAATATGCTATCTAAGGAGGTGCACCTCGCTGGGAAAAGTGTATCGAGCTAAAAGAAAAAAAATCAAAAGAGAAATTTTCCAATTTTTTTCTCCTGCGTTTTCCCTGTAAGTTCGGATAGTTTTTGTGATTTTCCTCGACTGCGTCTATTTTTTGTCACCATCCGGGGTGTGTTACAGGTTTCACAGCTTGTTGACGTCTTTGAATTGTGATTTCACAGCGGAGAGTCTCTCACTATGATGCAATTTAGTCTCGTTAGCAAATTATTTTTTAGACAAAGAGTCTTTAAAGCGACAGCACACGTCTTATATGCAAACACACTCTTAACACAAAATCTTCGAATAGAAACAGTGTCCTAGTTTATGCCTGATTTCAAAGCAATTTGCACAGTTTGTAAATGGAAAAAAGAATCTAAATGGCGTCTTGTGATGATAAAATTATTTTAATTAATGTGTCCCCCTGCGGGACACACCCGCTTCACAACCCACAACCCACATATTTATAATCAAGTAAATCACAGATTTTTCGTTTTATAATCTATGGGCATTTAGTTCGTTTCTTTTCTGCTTTTTATTTTAAGTGTCAACAATGTAAACGAACGCGCGATATGGCCTAGAATCGCAGGGCTCTGTCAATTGTGAAATTCAATCCAACTTTTAGTTCTCTCATCTAGGATCACACTTCGCGTAATCTGATTACAAGTATTTTTCTTCCCCTCACTTATACCAACAACCATCATCGGCGAGAATTTTCTCGAGGACATTTCTTTCTCCTTTTTGCTTCTGTGAAATATTAAACGAGGCATCTGGCATCTAGGAAAATAAAACTTTTGACAGAATCCTCCTCGTACAATCAAAAGTTTTATGCGCCCAAAAATGTTAAATAATAAAAAAAAAAAAAAATTATAAAAAGAATTATTTTTATAGACTGCTAATTACATCCTGTTAATAATAATAAAAAAAAGACAAAGTTCTCAAGAAGTTTATCTGCCTTTCTTTTTTTTTTTATTTTAAGAAAAGTGACAATTGGAAGAAAACTGGCATAGCCAACATTCGATGGATGAGAGTACAAGTTTTCCCTCAGCACCAATTTTCCTTGTCTTCCATGGGGGTCGAAGAATGAACTCATGGATGGCAAGAATACAGCTGTTCTCGTTAATTAAATCGCGTTCTCTCCATTAGAACCAAGTCGGTTTTTATCTAGTTAATGACATTATTATTTTTCCTCGGTTTCTCGAAGAAACCCATGACCAGCAAAAGTCGTTTTTAATTATTATCTTTAACACAGTTCTCCAAAAAAACAATGTTCTAGTCACGCAATTGAATTCGAATTCCATGACAATATTTTTTTTTTTTTGCTTTTCTGATTCTGACGTTGCCAAAGGTAGAGTTATTCAAGAAGGGAGCAACGTGATGGTGTAGGCCCACACAGTTTTTTTTTTCAAAAACAGAATAAGATTCCCGACAAAACGAACACAAGAAAAGTCTGTAAAAAAAAAGATCCAGACTTTGTACAAGGACACACATATTTCATGACATCCTAATCAAAGTACTCGCATGTACCTCGACGATAACTGCCCCCACTGGCATTACAAAAAAAACCACCCACCACCCACCAGCCTTGGCGTCATCGTCAGCAGAGTTCCTTGAATCCCATACCAGGGTACTCGCATAATAACACGGCCTCGTTCTCAATATCTTTAGATGGATTTTTTATCCTCGTCTCTTGGTTTTTTTTTCTTGTATCTTTGGATGGATGTACGAATACGTACATATGTATAACGCCTGTTTTTCCAGGATTTAAAGTTATCATCAAATCATCCTGTGCGATGCCATTTTGTCTGTCAGTCTGTTTAGTTATTGTTAGTTGGTTGCTGTTGTTGTTTTCCTTTCGTATCCTACTGTTAGAGTATATGACGAACAATGTTTACCGATGTGATATGAAGAAATTCAGCCCAAAGATAATCCTTCATCAAAAGCGGATGATTGAAAGATTATTTTCTTAAAAAAATGTTTTCTTTTATAGATATGTATGTATATGTATGTACGTTTTCGTTTTCGTCATCTTTACGGTTGGAATGTTCTTTTTTAATCTTTTTTTTTTATTTATTTATTTTTTTTCCCATACAAATGTACATTTACGAACGTTGAAAAGGATGCCAATAAAAATTTAACGATGTTTTTTGGGGCAACGTTCATCGGCTTATTTAAAAAAAGGAAAGGAAAGGAAATTGAATAGCAATTATTTGGTTTCTTGTTTAAGACACATTGAGAACTGGCAGCTTGCAATCATACAAGAGTCGTGTAAGATTGTGACTCGCCAGGACAGGGATCCTTCCAGCAAAGGGGTCTTCCCATACCAATATCGTATGGGGTTATCCCCTGGCGCAAGATCGAACGGTTTTGTTCTTTTAGCTGTTGTGATGACCGTGAAAATGAATATTAAGTTAACAAACTTATTTCCATTCCACGATAGCAGTGTTTAAATCTCAGTGAGTTCCTTTTTTTCGAATATAAAGGGTGTTTTTTTAAAAGCTATAGGAAAGTTTTTTAAAAAAAACACATAAAATTCATAAAAATGCATGAAATCTTTATTTGAATCGATAGTTGGAAGATTATTTCATGCAAATGTTGACCTTGACTGCGCCTCAAATGGTCCATCCGCTTAGTCAAATTATGGCATACTCTTTCCAACATTTCGGTCGGTATCTCACGAATAAATGCTTCAATGTTGTCTTCCAATGCGTCAATTGAAGCGTGCTTGTCTGTATAGACATGAGATTTAACATAGCCCCACAAAAAATAGTCTAAAGGCGTTAAATCGCACGATCTAGGCGGCCAATTGACCTGTCCCGAAGTCCATTGTTGCGCGTGCTGTGTGGCGGCATGTGGCACCGTCTTGTTGAAACCACATGTCATGCAAGTCAAGCTCTTGCATTTTGGGCAAAAAAAAGTTGGATATCATCTCACGGTACCGCTCACCATTCACAGTTACGTTACGATTCGCATCATCTTTGAAGAAGTACGGTCCAATGATGCCACCAGCCCATAAACCGCACCAAACTGTGACTTTTTCTGGATGCATTGATAGCTCTTGCAATGCTTCTGGCTGATATTCACTCCAAAATCGACATTTCTGCTTATTTACGTACCCATTGAGCCAAAAATGAGCTTCGTCGCTGAACACAATTTTTCGGTAAAAAGTGGATCTTCGGCCAACTTTCCAAGAGCCCATTCACCAAAAATTTTACGTTGCGGTAGGTCGTTCGGTTTCAATTCTTGCACCAGCTGTATTTCGAAAGGCATCACACCTAAATCCTTTCGCAAAATATTCCACGTTGTTGAGTAACAGAGGCCCAATTGCTGCGAACGGCGACGAATCGATAATTGATGGTCATCATTAATACTGGCCGATACAGCTGCGATATTTTCTTCAGTTCGCACTCAACGTAAGCGTGTTGGTGGTTTAATGTCCAACAATGTAAATTTGGTGCGAAATTTAGTCACAATAGCCCGAATAGCCGCTTCAGTGGGTCGATTAAACTGACCATAAAATGGAAGAAGCGCGCGATGAACTTTCTTAACAGAGCACGCATTTTGATAATAAAATTCAATAATTTGCAAGCGTTGTTCGTTTTTTAAGACGATTCATGGTTAAATTATAAACCAAACTAAAGATGTTTGACAGTGAAACGAAACACGAAACGTGCGTCAGCTGTTTAATTCAGTGTTGCCAAAAAGATAATAGCTAAAAATCACCCTTTACCATGGTGCTTCAACAATAACTCGAAGAGCTTCAATTTCGAGAGATGTGTAAGTAGCTTGAATTCGTATAACCCAAAAGTACAATAAAGGCTTAGGCATTTGCTTGTGTTAAATCAATTTGTCTCCTGCCTAATATTGGGAAGGTTCGAGATCATACCGCGTAATCAATTTGGATTCAAAAGAAACCATTTCCGATATCAATTGGAACCTACACACCAAAAGAAGTACAGGTGCCTGTCTGGTGGCCATCGAGAAAGCTTTCGACATGGTCTGGATTGACGGGCTTTCTTATAAATTGATAGATATGAATTTCCTTGTAACCTAATAAACATTTGTGGTAAAGAATGGAGAGTACATGACGACTATGGTTTTTGATACCACTGATGGTTTGTCGCAAGGCACAGTATCGGTACCAATGCTCTTTAACATTCACATTTCTTAAATAAAAATGGCTCTAAAATAATAAACATACAGAGCTATCTCCAAGCTAATGTCGACCATCTTCAGGTATTCTATCGAGACTGGAAAATTAAAGTAAAAAACTCCACGTGTGAAACCATACTGTTCCGCACCTCAGTAGGACAGGGTAATTCAGATTTATGACGCAATTGGAAAAATATGGTAATTAAATCTTCAAATGAACTTTGTATCGAGTCAAAGACTGAAGGTGTTCACTTAGATAATTTTTTGCATAAAAATAAAAACGTAGATTCTCAGTTAAAAAGGAAACGAAAACAGCGTTTATATCGTTCAAAAGACTTTTGTACTCCAATCGTCTACGATCAGATATAAAGATCATTTGCTACCAAGCCTTTGTACGTCCAGTATGCGAGTCCAGTATGGTGAAACATAAGTCTTATATGGAAAAGTATACAATAATCTAGAGAAAGTGTCAGCGTGCTTGCACAAGGCGGTACGGAACCGCAAATTCCAATTTTCGCCATTACGTCTCTAACAACAGACTTTTGGATGCTTCCGGCGTATCTAGAATTCGAAACGTCATCCGGGCCCTTGTGAGGAATCATTTTGATGACTTGAGGTTTAAGTTATATAAAAAATTAAACAGAGTAAAATATTGGTGGCTTAACTGGGTTGAAGCTAACATTTAGGTTTAGCTAGGTTTAGTGAGGTTAGATAAGGCTAAGTTAGCTTAAGTTGTTCTGTTTTCATTTAGAACTTAGTCTTACTAGATTTTTTTAAGGAAAATTACATGACAATAAAAGGAGAACATTTTTTTGACTCCACTTTTCCTTCAAGATTATTACAAAAAAATTTTGTTATTTTAATACTGGTTACATATAAGTACCAATTTATAAATTTGATGTTTTGCAAACCGATCTTCGGTCTTATACGGTATTTTAATTGTTAGTGTAATTTTCATATATATTTTAATTGTTGAAATAGATAAGTTCAAAAAACTAAACAAAAAAAATAAAATCAGTTAAGAAAAATTTCATTTCAACTTACATAGCATCTAGCCTATGGTATTAGTACCAATTTCAAAAAATTTACGATTACTTAGTTTCATTGAAAACGATTCGCCAAGTCTGTGTTCATTCACTTGTTTTATTCAAGAATTTTTCAAACTCTTTAGTTGCCGACTCGATATGTTGTGCTTTATCTCGTGTATAACCCTGTAAACTTTGGAAACTAAATTTTCGACCGTCCACTCTCGATTTCTCAGTACTGTTGTCGCGCTTGTGCGTAGTGATTGTATTAAGTCGATTACTGAAAGATCTAGACATACAAAAATCCGTTGGCCTAGATGATATTTCACCTATAGTTCTGAAGAGGTGTTCTTCTACGCTGACTTAACCACTGCGTGAGCTTTTTCATCTGTCCTACTATTCAGGTCTCTTTCTGAGCAGATGGAAAACTTCATTTATCCAGCCTGTACCTAAAAGAGGCGAATCTTCTTCTCCCTCCGATAACAGACCCATTGCACTTAAGTTCCTTCTTTCTAAGGTCATAGAAACGCTGATAAATCGTCAGCTTATGAAATATCTTGAATCACGAAAACTCATTAATGACAAAACAATATAGTTTTCGGAGCAACAGGTCCACAGGTGATTTGATGATCTGTATCATCGAAAAGTGAAACCAATCTTTACACAATTTCGGCGAATCAAAGGCAGAGTTTGGCATTCCGCTCCTTTGTCGAGAATGGGTGCAAATGGGATCGGTGAGTATCTTCTTTGATGGATAAGAAACTACCTTTCGAGTCGTACAATACAAGTTGTATTGGACGGTATAAATGTGGTGTTCCCCAAGGCTCAGCTTAGTCACCGATTCTCTTTTTTATTTTAATTAACGATCTCTTGTCTATCACATTGTATGCGGACAATGTGCAGCTTCACCTATCTGGATCACGCAGTAAAGTAAATGAGGTAGTTTACAAACTTAATAAGAACCTTAAAGCTATTCACGAGTGTGCTGTTGAAAATGGGGTTTCTATTGAAGCCTTACCAATCTCAAGCAGTCCAATTGGTGAGGATACAATTCCTAGAATTTGTCCCTTTATTTCGAGGTTTACGATAGTAAAATCCGCTGCAAGCTTAGGTTTCGTAATTAATTAGAACCTTTCCTGCTGCAATTTTGTGATTGGTAGAGTTTATGGGTGCCTCAGGTTATCACCTAGTTTCACACCGATAGCAACTCGAAAGTAATAAGCAACAACACTTATTCTACCAACAATTTCAATTTCCTGGTCAGTAGGACAGGGTAATTCAGATTTATAACGCAATTGGAAAAATATGGTAATTAAATCTTCAAATGAACTTTGTATCGAGTCAAAGACTGAAGGTGTTCACTTAGATAATTTTTTGCATAAAAATAAAAACGTAGATTCTCAGTTAAAAAGGAAACGAAAACAGCGTTTATATCGTTCAAAAGACTTTTGTACTCCAATCGTCTACGATCAGATATAAAGATCATTTGCTACCAAGCCTTTGTACGTCCAGTATGCGAGTCCAGTATGGTGAAACATAAGTCTTATATGGAAAAGTATACAATAATCTAGAGAAAGTGTCAGCGTGCTTGCACAAGGCGGTACGGAACCGCAAATTCCAATTTTCGCCATTACGTCTCTAACAACAGACTTTTGGATGCTTCCGGCGTATCTAGAATTCGAAACGTCATCCGGGCCCTTGTGAGGAATCATTTTGATGACTTGAGGTTTAAGTTATATAAAAAATTAAACAGAGTAAAATATTGGTGGCTTAACTGGGTTGAAGCTAACATTTAGGTTTAGCTAGGTTTAGTGAGGTTAGATAAGGCTAAGTTAGCTTAAGTTGTTCTGTTTTCATTTAGAACTTAGTCTTACTAGATTTTTTTAAGGAAAATTACATGACAATAAAAGGAGAACATTTTTTTGACTCCACTTTTCCTTCAAGATTATTACAAAAAAATTTTGTTATTTTAATACTGGTTACATATAAGTACCAATTTATAAATTTGATGTTTTGCAAACCGATCTTCGGTCTTATACGGTATTTTAATTGTTAGTGTAATTTTCATATATATTTTAATTGTTGAAATAGATAAGTTCAAAAAACTAAACAAAAAAAATAAAATCAGTTAAGAAAAATTTCATTTCAACTTACATAGCATCTAGCCTATGGTATTAGTACCAATTTCAAAAAATTTACGATTACTTAGTTTCATTGAAAACGATTCGCCAAGTCTGTGTTCATTCACTTGTTTTATTCAAGAATTTTTCAAACTCTTTAGTTGCCGACTCGATATGTTGTGCTTTATCTCGTGTATAACCCTGTAAACTTTGGAAACTAAATTTTCGACCGTCCACTCTCGATTTCTCAGTACTGTTGTCGCGCTTGTGCGTAGTGATTGTATTAAGTCGATTACTGAAAGATCTAGACATACAAAAATCCGTTGGCCTAGATGATATTTCACCTATAGTTCTGAAGAGGTGTTCTTCTACGCTGACTTAACCACTGCGTGAGCTTTTTCATCTGTCCTACTATTCAGGTCTCTTTCTGAGCAGATGGAAAACTTCATTTATCCAGCCTGTACCTAAAAGAGGCGAATCTTCTTCTCCCTCCGATAACAGACCCATTGCACTTAAGTTCCTTCTTTCTAAGGTCATAGAAACGCTGATAAATCGTCAGCTTATGAAATATCTTGAATCACGAAAACTCATTAATGACAAAACAATATAGTTTTCGGAGCAACAGGTCCACAGGTGATTTGATGATCTGTATCATCGAAAAGTGAAACCAATCTTTACACAATTTCGGCGAATCAAAGGCAGAGTTTGGCATTCCGCTCCTTTGTCGAGAATGGGTGCAAATGGGATCGGTGAGTATCTTCTTTGATGGATAAGAAACTACCTTTCGAGTCGTACAATACAAGTTGTATTGGACGGTATAAATGTGGTGTTCCCCAAGGCTCAGCTTAGTCACCGATTCTCTTTTTTATTTTAATTAACGATCTCTTGTCTATCACATTGTATGCGGACAATGTGCAGCTTCACCTATCTGGATCACGCAGTAAAGTAAATGAGGTAGTTTACAAACTTAATAAGAACCTTAAAGCTATTCACGAGTGTGCTGTTGAAAATGGGGTTTCTATTGAAGCCTTACCAATCTCAAGCAGTCCAATTGGTGAGGATACAATTCCTAGAATTTGTCCCTTTATTTCGAGGTTTACGATAGTAAAATCCGCTGCAAGCTTAGGTTTCGTAATTAATTAGAACCTTTCCTGCTGCAATTTTGTGATTGGTAGAGTTTATGGGTGCCTCAGGTTATCACCTAGTTTCACACCGATAGCAACTCGAAAGTAATAAGCAACAACACTTATTCTACCAACAATTTCATATTCAGAAGTAGTGTACAGCAGTCTTGACTTGTTGTCCCAACACAGGATTTAAATAGAATTTAACGATGTGGTGCGGTATATTTACGGTCTTCGACGATTTGATCATACGTTAGTCTTCACGAAGAAAGTCTTGGGTTATCTTTATGTTTGCACACTAAAGTAATGCTTTAAAAGATCATAACTTAGTGTACAATTTTTTCTTAAAGCAATTGCCTTAACAGTGTGAATTTTTGAAAAGAAATAATTGTCGAAATATTGGAACAAGTGCACCCAAGATACGCAAGTCGGTGAAGAAAGTTCGTGATACTAATTTGCTGCTAACCAAAAATATTCGAGATTATTACAGCTGGCATCGAAAGGTTGTGCAAAAATCCGAGACCTTATACGACCAAATACCTCAGATCTCGGATTATTAGTTTTCGAAATCCTATTGACTCAAGAATATGACCAACCACTTTGTTTTTCGCTTCCAAAGACTTTGCTCAAAAAACTAAATTTTCATTTGAGGCGTATTTCCATTACATAGTCATAAAGAAGCTCAGGCATCCTGAACGTGTCATTGTTTAGTGTGATTTTCGGAGTGGCGTCATTATTGGCCCATTTTTCTTCCACGACGACAACAGAAGAAACGAAACAATCAATGGCATGATAATCGATTTTGTATGCCCAGAAATTGATGATTTGTACTTGGGTACAAATTGTACAGCTTTGGTTCCTTCAAGTTACATTCCACACAAGCCGCCCAATAAGGGTTTTATTGCGCACTAAGTTCAATAATCGTGTAATCAGTAACCATTTTGTTGATGTTACTTTGTCTCCACTGAGAAGCCGCGAATTGACGTCAGAGGCGAACATTTCAGAGATATTCAGGAACTAAAGAACAATATTGTTTACAGTGTTCGTAAAATAGAGACAGAAACTTTCGAAAGTGTATTCAAACCATGGGTTGACACGGTTGCCTACTGGCAAGCCAAAAAAACGCTTATTTGAATAAAGGAATTAATCGGAGTTTCTTTTTTCAATAAAGCAGCGATAGTTTAAAATTGTGAACAGTTTTTTTTTTAAAGTGTTAGATGACTCATCCTACATTTACTATATAACTTTACTTTATAACTTTATCTTTGAGTGATTTGTCCAATTAACATTCATGGAATTTGAAGGGGCTGATTACACCGGAAAGTCCGGTGGATATTTTTTTTTTTTTTTTTTTTAAATAGTGAACGTGCTCAAGGGATTGTTTGGACCCTTATAGTGCGTTTACACAGCACGAGCAGATGCTGTAGGTTGCAGTGCAGAGGAAAAGTAGAGCGAGGTAACGCATTCCACATGCGCGATGTTTGGCCTATAAAAGACTCTAAATTTCACAGTACGCCCGAAAATAGGCTTAAGAGTAAACTGATGAGCTTTCAATGATGTGCGGGTATTGCGATTGAATTGTTGGAGAGGCGGAATGCAATTAGCTATTTCTTCGGAGCATTGGTGGTAAAAGTAGCGATAAAAGAGCGACAGGCAGGAAACATTTCTTCGATGTTCCAGCGAGTTTATTGATTTAGTTATAGTGCTGTCGTTTATAAGTTTTATCGCACGCTTTTGGATTCTATCTAGCAGGTGGAAAGTGGTTTTAGGTGCACCTGCCCAGATGTGTGAGAAGGGGTAAAGTGTTTCTTGCACCGGCCTAGGAAACCTTAACATTTCGCTGCATTCTTGGCGACATCGAATATGTGGTCATTTCAGCATAAGTTAGAATTCACGCACATACCGAGCATTGAAAGTTTTTCGGTTTCATCGACGCATGTGCCATTCATGGACAATGGCTGGGTATAAGGACTTCGCTTTGATGACATAAGACAGCATTGTGTTTTGGAACCATTAAATTCTACTCGGTTAGCTAGACCCCATTTGATTATGCTGTCAATGTCAGAATTTAATGTGTTAAACATACGTTGCCGTTTGATGTCCACGTCCGAAGAGCAGGGGCGTGAATCATTAAACGCATATGAGAAACTGAGGGTAGTGTCATCTGCGAACGAATATATTGGATTAGATGTGATAGACAAGAGATCGTTTATGAAAATTAAAAAGAGAGTCGGGGACAAAACTGAGCCTTGGGGAACACCAGCATTCATATGGTGAATTTCAGACTTGAAACCGTCCAATACAACTTGTATTGTACGATTCGAAAGGTAGTTTCTAATCCATTGAAGAAGAGACTCACCGATCCCATATGCACGCACTTTCGACAAAAGAGCCGGATGCCAGACTCTGTCCAATGCCTTTGAAATATCGAGTGCAACTATCTTCTTTTCACCCAAGTTATGTATAGATTGGTTCCACTTTTCAGTGAGATAAGTCATCAAATCACCAGTGGACCTGTTGCTACGAAAACCATACTGCCGCTCATTAAGAAGTTTTTTTTCAAGATATTTCATAAGCTGACGATTAATCAGCGTTTTCATGACCTAAGAAAGAAGGGACGTAAGTGCAATAGTCTGTTATCGGAGGGAGAGGAAGATTCGCCTCTTTCAGGCACAGGCTGGATAAATGCAGTTTTCCATCTGCTCGGAAAGAGACCCGAATAGCAGGACAGATGAAAAAGCTTACGCAGAGGTTTTGCCAGCGTGGAAGAACACCTCTTCAGAACTATAGCGGAAATACCATCTGGACCAGCCGATTTGTGTATGTCTAAATCTTTCAGTACTCTTGCGACTGTGCGAGTGCGAAAATATATGTGTCCCATAGAATGTTCAACGCTCTCGAGCACAGGAGGCCGTAAAATGCAATCTGGAAGTGTGGAACTGGCCGCGAATTGTTCGGCAAGCAAATTGGCTTTATCAAGATTATTTACGACAGGAGTATCATTCGAAATGAGCGTTGGAATCGATGACGAAGTAGAGTTCTTAATATTTTTGACGAAGGACCAAAATTGTTTACTACCACTGGGACAACGTAGTATTTTTTGCCTTAATTTTTGTCCATGGGAGAACCTCGTACGACGTAGAAGAGCATTACAGTCATTACGGACTTGTCGAAACTTTTTCCGGTTTTCCTCTGAAGGGTTGGCTTTATAAGACCGAAAACTCAGCTCTCCCAACCTGACAGCCTCTTTACAGCTCAAGTCGAACCATGAATTCTCTTTTGGCCTAATTGTCTTCACCTTGTTCGGGATGAAGTCATTCCTGCCTTGGAGAATAATATTTGTGACCATATCAGCGGCGGCATCTACGTCACTATCGAGGAAACATATTATTCTGGATGATGAACTCTTTGAAACTTTGGTTTCTGAGCAAGCGGAAAATTTTTAAAAGGTCCGGTTGAAAAGCATCATTTTGTGATCAAGAAATTATCTTTCATCTGACCTTTCCTGTTGTGCCTGCGTCTCTCATATTCGGTGTCTTCGTACTACTGCCAGGTATTATAATACAACATTTAGAAGTATAAGATAGTGTCGGCTAGCTGAACAGACTCAAGCTGTACTGTGTGACGATATCCTGACTAAATGATTAAAGTTCTTCCTTGGAAATGTTGATGTCCTTATAACATGTGCACCGGTCTCTTCTTTCTCTCCCTTTCTCTTTTCCGCCTGTTCGTGCTATTTAAACAAAATCACTTCCAATCTCTTGAACACTTTTTCAAAAAAAATAAAAAATAGTGGATAATTATCCGTATGTCCTTTCGGAACTAATTTTGTTTTATTTAACAGTCTTTAGTGCCCTGATACCTGCATTAGGTAGGCTTTCGTGGAAGACACTGAATTTAAGTCAATTTGGAAGAAATATTAAAAGAGCAGCGCAAACAAAGTTTTCGTTCTAATTAAGCTCAATTTGTGTAAACGACTCAATTACAAAAGGACTTACGAGAATGTGGTAATGCGGTCCTTTGAAGCGTAAAAATTCATAACCGGTTAAAATAATAAATATCATAAGAAGAGAACAAATTTACCTTGGAACACTTCTTCTTCCTTCGTCCTGTTTGATCTTTTTCGTCACCAGCCACATGCACTTGATTCTATCACTGAATAGATGATGCAGCATGGCATTTAAGACTCTTAAGAACATGCAAAGAAACTTTGGAAAACTCAGTCGTCTAACAGTCCTAAGGCAGTTGCCTTTGGCCATGCTGCTGTCGTCCTCGTCCTCGCTATTAGTTTCAAACTACTCACCGTACTATCTGCAACGGTCCAATGATTTTTCTTCCCCTTCCACGAAAACTCACTCACTCACGATTGCTTTTCCATCTTAATTAGTGGCAAACGTAAAATTACATCATTAAAAGTTCCGCCCCATGATTGCGGGCTTAAAAAAGGCACTACCCAAGGTGAGATGGCATTGGCACTGTAGCGGTGTGACGGCGGTGATGTGGACTTTGTGCGCTCACAAAGATTTGCCGAGGTGGTGTTACATGAGGTAAAATGTATTCGCTGCCAACGATGAACACCTTTTGAGAAAGACAGTTCGGATGGGGGATCTATGCTTTCAATGCCGTCACAGGGATGTTTACCAATTAAATTTACTGCAGGAAATTCTAGGTCTCATTTGGTTGTTTTTTTTTTTGCTTTTTTTGCTAACTGAAGGGTATGTGAAATTTTCATTTAAATTACTCCGGAAATTATGGTTGTCTATATTAGTAGTCTCCCGGAGGCAACCGCCGAATTGGGGGTTTAAGCGGTCACATGATTTTCGATTGATAGAGTTTATGCTAAAGACTGAAATTGTTTTTCTTTTTCAGATAACATGCAATCGTTGTGTAAAAACCATTTTCTGCAACAGTTGTATCGAAAGGTAGATGGAGCGGTACTGTGGTCGCAAAATGAACGCAATCTGGACTGTGTTATCACGTTTCAGACGCATTCGATATTGCAGCGATTTATGCTGAGATTTGATATGTTGCAGCTTGACTGCAATGATCATTTATACGTTTACGATGGCGCGCATGCTGTTTCTCAACCAAAGGTAAGTCTCTTTTGAACTATATTTTGTAAATATTTGTTTTTATAAACTTTAAAAGTATACGCTTAGTTTTGTCGTAGTGGGGGCCCGTAAGCGTGAGTTCGCGAGTACTAATTTGAGTCAAGTGATTGACGATTTTTTAAGTTAGGCAGAAAGCATGTCCTTAACACTGTGTTTCGGAACACTAGCATGCATTACTGTCTGAATGACGGATTCGTAGTAATGCCAACCCAATTCCTATTGCTTCATCGTGGAAAGGAACCGCTCCAATGGAAGCAGAAATATTACATCAGAATTGAGTGTTATGAACTTTATAACTACTTTGAAAGCAAAGTCGCCGTGAAAAGGAAAACCATTGGAACTTGGATCTGTTGAGATCTTGAGTCAAAGCGTTGCATTTCTTCTTCGAACGCGACTTCTGAACAGTTTTTAAATTTAAAGTCACATATAATCTTTTTTTTTTGTTTTACAAAAGAACACACGCGTACAAGGGGTTATGACTTAAAATGTTAGTAAATAACGCGAGTGGAAGGGATCAGGGAGGAAATATGGATAAGTACTGATGCACATTGTTTTTGAATTTCTGCAAATTGTAATGAGTGGGAATTACCGAGCGTGGTAGAGCGTTCCACATTCGTGTTGTGCGGCTAGTAAACGAGTCTCTATACTTGACTGTACGACCGAAGTTGGGCTTTAGGGTGAACTGATGAGAATTCCTGGCGAGACGGGTGTTACGGTGAAAGTGATAGGAGGGTGGAATGCAGCTGGCTAATTCGCTAGAGCACTGCTTATGGTAGAAGCGATAAAACATGGTTAGACAATTGACTTTTTATTATTTTTGTCCCCTATGAGTTTTATCGCTCGATTTTGAATTCTATCAAGCAGGCTCAAGATGGTCTTTAGAGCGCCTACCCATAAATGGGAGTTGTATTCCAGTTTGGGGCGAATGTACGCTTTAAATATGGCAGCCAGATCAGATGGGGTAAAGTATTTCTTGCACCGCTTCAGGAAACCTAAACATTTCGCAGCATTTTTGGCGATAGCGGTTATGTGATCATTCCAACCGAGGTTGTTATTGATACACATACCAAGTACGGCTTCAGCAATGCATGCGCCATTCATGGATAATGATCGAGGATTCTGGTTTCGCTTTAGTGACAGAAGACAGCATTGAGTTTTGGAGGCATTAAATTCCATCTCGAGGAATTCATCATATCCTAGTTTATTGTCTGATTCGATAAGGGGCTATCATTGTTGGTTATTTGGTTGGCTCTCTTTAATGACGAAATGATACAAAGAAAATTCCCATCTTGCGGGTAAGACTATCGAGGAGGCGTGCAATGTTTGTCTTAACGCTACTATTGCTCGTCAATCCAATGGCGAGGTAAAGCATATCGAATCCTTTTCGTAGAGAGTTAAATAAAATGCCTCGACTTTATATGCGACAAATCGATTACTAAGGCGAAGCACACAACGCGCGATTGCAACCCTGTTAATTTACGTGGACAATGGATATCTGTTAAGAAAATATGGATGAATCTGAATACATTGAACCCATACATAGCAAACGTTTTGTATATTCACACATTTATTAAACCATGGCATGCTTTGGACCTGTTTCAACTTCAAATCCAAAAACTTCAACAGCATACAAAAAAGGAACCGTAAACCATGAAAATTTGTACGGATTAAGCTCCAGAGCTGAGGAAGGTCCAAAAGTGAATGTATCTGTATCTCATCACATGAGCTCTCCGTTCCACTTCGACTAAAGGCCAATATTTTCGGATGAGTCAAAACAGGATCAGAAAGTCGGAAGTGTTATCTTTTCGAGTTATTTTAACCTGGAATTGTCCTTCTGCATTTCAGATGATCAGTGCAGTATAGTTTCAGCCGAATTCAATGCGGATTACATTTCTGCAAAGGAATTATTCATTTTCACCGACAGACAAGCTACCCTATTCCTTCGATGGTGTAAAGACTACATCTAAGCTTAACGAGTTAGCGGATTATTCCACAGTTCACCTGTACTGGGTGCCAGGACATAGGGACATCCACGGAAACTACAAAGCAGATGAACTTGCCATGCAGGTACAATTTTCCCCCCACATGCGGATTCCCCTTAGCCACGGTCAAACTGAACATTTAAAATAAATACATCCATTTAACTTTAGTCGCAAGCATCCTCACGGGACAATGTTTTATTCGAAGACACGCAGAAAGGCTTGGTGTACAGTCAAATGATCTCTGCAGAAGCTACCCCTCGGAGGATGAGGAGGAAACCGCCCCAGCAAAATCAAGTTACAGGAATCGGGGTTCCCATTTTTCACATCCTTAACAGAACTTAAGCAAATCCAAATGTCCTTGCAAGGTTCATAAGAGAAACAATTTGGTTTTCTTTTTTTTCTCCAACTACCGCTTCTTTCACCCGTTAGAAGGAATCCTTCTCAAAGGCCTTCCTCTCCCCTCCACAATATTGGCAGATAGGAAATCCACGCATCCCTCGTGATATCACAATGGGCCAAAACACTGGCCGAAGTATACCTAATAGCAACTACCTTACCTAACTTAATCTATTAGTTACATGATAAGCTAAGCTATTTTCATGTAAGCGATTAAAAAATTGTTTTAATCTTGTTAAAACACCGATGACAAACCAGTGGAATAATTGACCAGCAAAAGTCTTCTGATTCTGACTATGGTTTGTCATGTTGGAGTTCTGAACCTGTGATGCCAAATTGTTAGCTTTTGAAGATGATGTCATTGGCTTTGTTGTGAAAGGAAAAAACTGACAGCTGCGATGTGACGCTGTCTCCCAAAATACAATAAACTGCACTTGCAGCTGAATAAAATACTGCGAATTGAGCGAATACAAATAAGTCGATATAAATTTCTCCGTTTCTGTTCGGACGCAACCCGTGGAGTAATCGAAAATAAAATCCATTTGAGTTTAAACTTCTTTACTTTTCAATTCTTCTTATAATTCTTCTCCTGGCTCTGTGCGAATCTAAGGGAAGCCATAATTCCTTAAGAGCGAGAAAATTAATATAAAAAAAATTGCAACAATGTTCCAAAGCGTCAATTTCAATATTAACGCCCGACACGTAAGATTTACATATGCTCCAGTTTTGGGCGGATGGTGTGAAGCAACGCTTTAAAAAAAAACATTAGCATTGCACCCCATTTCTGCCGACTTAGAATATGTGAACAACGATGGTTGTCATTGAATACCCTTATCGAGAGTGGATAGATTTTCGGTTTAAAAAATGCAAGTGTCGTTTATAGACAATGGTTAAGGGTGTTTAGTACGCATGAAGAACAGTAGAAAATTTGGGTTTTGAAAGTATTTAATTCTAACCTGTTTAAATGTTTGTTGTTAAGATCAGAATTGAATTTCCATTTCAACATTGGAACAATTGGAACATTTTCCTGGAAGTGAATATGGGAAATGCATGCACTGGCGTCTCCGGTCGTGGGTAAATAATTGTCCTCAGACCAAAGTGTTCAATGTGTCAGGAATTCCAAAATAAACGAACTCAATTGAGTAGCTTCAGTGGAATAAAACGCGACCATGTCATTCTCTTCCCACTTCGGAGGAAAACTTGTTTACATAAGTGAACGTTGGTAAACATTCTGATGTCCTTGAAAAATAAAACTTTTCCATCCATTAATACGCTCTAAAGTGATACTAAGTTAATTCTTAAGATTTAAGTTAATACGCATTTTGGTAAACAATTTACTTCATTTATGCATTCCATAATGAGGGTAAGTATACTCAGTCATGTCGAACAAGTAGCTCTGCAAGTAAAAATTAAGGTTAAGACCATATTTCCATTTTCTCTCTTTTTATCGTTCCTCAGCTCCTTAAGATTTCTAATACCATACACATACGAGTACGAGAATATGTTTCAAAAGGACCCAGTCTCTGAGTATCGCCAAAGCCCTCTAAAAATAAAGCAAATACGTAAACCTCTCGCCATGAAAATGTCTCCACATCCTTCGAATCTTTCGAAATCGCTTTCATTTTTATCCCACGCTACAGTCTATCTTTTCAGAAAAAAACAGAAAATATAATCAGTCCTCACGACGTCTATTACATGTCATATACGCGGTTTTAACATCCCAACTCCAAGGCCCATTCCATCTTTTTGTGTAAGTTGATGTCCCTGAGCTGATGAAATGGCAGTAGGGGGGTTCCACAAGAGAAGAGAGTTCAACTCTAGCTATGCGAAAATGGAAGCGATTTTCTGCCTTGGGTTCTTATGCTTCTGTTGCTCCTGTTGGGGAATTCTGATCCTGCTATGTGGTTACCACCAGCCAACAGTAGAACGTTTGTGGAAATATTTTCCCTAAGTGTATCTAAAGGCAATTTTTCTTTTTTATACTTACTTGTTTTTTTCTTTTCTTTTCTTTTTTGTTGTTGTTTTTTGTCTTACTTTTGCGAATGCGTTTCTTCGCTGGAAGGCATTTTGGAGAACGGAAGCAGAGCTCTTGTGAGTAGACAAATCGCTAAGCGCCGGCTTGTAATGGGGATTTTCCAAACGGATTTTTTTTTGTTTAAGAATTTCTTCGTAGGATGTGAAACAATATGAAGAAAATGTTTTTCCAAGGACTTTTTTTTCTTTTCTCCAGTTTATGTTTGTACTTTATGAAGGGGAGGGGGTTGTGCCAGAAAGAAAGGGAATTTCAACAATAGATTGTTTTTTTTTTGGTCGAAAGTATGAAACCGTGAAGGCTCGTGAAGGAGAACAAAAAATTTCGGTACCAAATGCAACAGATATTCAAATAATGGGTTTTTTTTCTCTCCAAACAATGGAATTAGAATATGAACGTGACAAATGAATGTAAGTGACTTGTATCTGGAGCGTTTTGCCTGTTTTTTAGGATTTAAAAAAATAGGCTATGAATACCAATATTACCAGGCAAAGTTTAAGGAAATAAATGGATGAAAATGAAAGATGATGGGTGTATGGAACGTGATAGGCTGTACTAAAAAGGCAGCGAATGTTTCATTGAAAATTTATAAAAATTACCGAAGATTCATTTGCATATTTTACTTTTTTCTTTAAATGAAATATTGTTTCGAACTTTGAACCACAAGTAGGCAAAATTATACGCAAATACTAAAGCCGCTCGAAGTGTTTGGTTTGCGTGCGATTTAGTCTGTTCTCATCATTGACTTCCTAACTCATCGTAATATCGATTAATTAAACGTAAAGTCTGTTCAGAATTCCTGCATTCGAAACACCTGAAACAGTTTACTTTTGGGAACTATTTAGTTCATATGAGAGTGTATGGAATAATACTTGACCTTGAAAGGAAAGCCAAACATTCCTGCTTGAAAAAAGTTTGAAATCGAGCTTAATAGTGGTCCTTCCTCTCCAGAGAATTGAACTAAAGGGGCTCTCACTAAACGCTTTCTATCTTTAAATTTAAATTTAAATTATGAATGGAATATAGTTTGAATGTCCGTCGCGGCTTCTCTGGGTGTCGCGCATCCGAAATGGCCAATTTTCAATGACTCTGGATCATAAATCAGGCTGAATTTGACCGATGACATGGGTTAAGTTGCCTTTGAGGGCCGCTCTGGTTTTGTAGCTTATTTGCATAGACCTGCAACTGCAGGTCCGACAAATAGCGTTCGCCGCTGACGGTAATGGTCTGGCCAACGACGCCGCTAGCCCGAAAATCAACAGTGCTCTTTTTCGGGATAAATTGGACGCTCTTGGATCTCGTGTGTATTGGTTTTGTCCCAAATTCTATAATTTTGTTTGCTGACGTACGCATTCATCCAGAAATGGGTCTCATAGCTCATAGCATGATGAAGTAAGGGTCAGATTCCAACCGCTTCAGAGCCTATTCAGCCAACACGTCGTTGTCTTTGGTCGTAAACCGCAAGCTCATGGCTCAATTGAATTTTGTACGGGTGCAGGCCTAAATCACGATGCAAAATTCGATAAGTTGTGGTCTGCAAAAGGCCGAGTTGTAGTCAGCGACGCAAAATCGAATGCTTTGGATTTTCCAGTGGACCCAAATTTACTCATCACATTGCGAATAGTCCTCTCGAAAGGACGATTATCGCGACAGTAAAGCAGAATGTTGCCCGAACAGAGCACCCATCTTGATAAAACAATTTTATTAATTACGCGTGATGTTGAACGCTATTTCCGTTCACACTGAATAAATGACAATCAATTTGACAGATGTAACTCCAACAATATGGCCGCTATCAGTTGTCAAAGTTCAGAAGTATCTATTCAAAGACCCTTTAGATCGATTTTCGAGAGTTCACATCCAAATCATTTTTGTTTTACCGTCTTGATAGTTTCTACCTGATAATTGGGTTGCTATATCTAAACTCTTTTCAGAAATGTCCTTGAGGAATTAAAACGTGCGGATTTTATTTGGAACGATACCTTCTCAATCTACATTTAAGGTTATCTGGTAATCTCGGGAGAAATGAGGAGATACTAGTCGATCTGGAATCTTTTTCGTTTATGTGATTCGACAGTCAAGTGATAAGTAAGATTATTCCATCTGTGACAATTTGTATTACACGTTGTTACACTACTGATGTGAACCCATTCTGTACTGCAGATTTGTAAATTTGGAAGCCATTTACTTCCCAAACTTCTTCATATTCTCCTCGAACTGTCCCTTTTCGCTAACTTTTAGATACTAAAGCGGTAATGTGGAATACTTGCATTCACGGATTTGGTATTCAAGCAAGACGATATTTAAAAGCTGTCATCAGCAAAACTTAAAATCTTTTTATTCATCGACTGACCTAGAGTAGGTGACAGTGTAGATCTCAGAGGCACACTTCCGATTTAGAGAATATGTAGAAAGTTGCATCATACACTACAACTTGATTTTATCTTTCTTATGAAGTCCATGCAGTCTGTTTACGACTCATTGGACAGCTTTGGATAAGACTCTTTTTTCGTATTCTTGTTCGATGCTTGACGACCAAGGGTGTATGCTGAACCACTTATAAAATATAGGGTCAAAGCAACATCATGATTTTTTGCACAGAATTATTCTGACTGATGAGGTACTCCGAAAACCCTCGATAAATAGTTGCACAACCTCTACATCCACAACGATTGACATTTTGATGGGGTTTGGAAAACATAATGACAAATGCCATCAAAAGAATAATTTTTTTTTTAGAGAAGGTCGAGTTGGGAATGGAGTCGGCAGTTCCATTACTAACCTCAGAGATTGTGCTCATGAGTAGGTTCAAAAAATTGTACTAAATTGCGTCATATCTGATTGAATGATCCTAGAAAAGGTTTGTGTTAAGTTAATTTTGTTGGATGGTGGACTGGTATCGTCGTTTTCAGGATTATTTTACTTTACTTCATCGAAAACAATTTTTTTGTAATTAATATACAATTTTTTTTCCAGATTGACATATCGTGTCGGAACACCAAACAAACGGTCAATTCACTTCTAACACGAACGAATTTTGTAACTCTTAAATATGTTACGGATGGCTGGGGAACGGACGCAAATGGTTTCAAATTAGTGATAACATCTGTGAAAGATCCAAGTGAGTATGATTTCAAATTTATCAATTCTTCCCAAATCTAAAACGTTAATCCTGATACATTTTAGAGCATACGTGTAAAGACTTTACATGCACGTCGAGAGAATTTTGCATCCATCCAGATTTATTATGTGATGGAATCAACCATTGTGGAGATAATTCCGATGAATCGGTTCACAATTTATGTCATGGTAATTTTGATTTTTTGATCTTCGATTGAAAAACATATTTTCTAATTTTTTTAATTTTCAGACCAAACATCAAATACTATACTAGGTCTAGAACTGACCTGGTTCGTTTTGATCACAGTTTGCAGTTTGTTAATAATATGCACTTGTATAGCCGGATGGGCAATATGTATTTGCCGGCGAAACGGTTCAAATGCTAACCAAAACACGTCAATACAATGTAATGATTTTTTTTAAAATACTGCATCTTTTAAAATTCGTAACGCACAATCGTTTCCAACAAATTTATGAATTTCTTGTTATTCTTTTTACTAGTCATGAAATTGATGGCCTTTTTCGCGTGCTTTAACCCATTTTTCTTTGCGTTTATTATTTAATATATTAAATGAACACTTACATTTATTTTGTCGTACCAAATTTTTTATTTGTAATTTTTGCTCTTATTTTACCTCCAAAAGAAACAGTTTGGCAGAACGACAGGACCCTTTGGGACGACTTTCATATTTTTTTTAAAATTTTTTTGTTTCTCCTCTCAACTTTCAATTCAAATCAAATTATTGATACAGGGCGATTAAAAAGTACCAGTTCTTTTTCGACCTTTTTAAGCCGAAAACAATTAACAAGCGAGAAAAAACTGCGGCGCTTTCATCGGACATGCTTAATTTAAACATGACCAGAAATTAAAATCAACAATTCTACAGTGTTCGAAAAATAGTAAAAAAGGCTTGGTATTTTGTCAACTATATTAAAATATATATAATATTAAAAGCTGAGCTGAGACATCCTTGCAGTCAACTCCTCAATATAACATGCAAAGCATAGTTTTTAAGATGTGTTCCTCTTGACTGGCTTAGCCACTCTTTTGGCTTATTTCTGAGTAAATGGAAATCAGCACTTGCAAAGGCTGTCCCTGTTATAGCAAGTAAATTACTATTATCCTTGTTTTTTTTAAAGTCAGTCAATCAGAGAAGCTTCTTAATGACCGTCAATATAGCTTTCATAGCAGAAGGTCCACTTGTGGTCCGACGACTTACTCACCGAAAAGTAGAATCGCGTTTTACGTTTACTTATCAAAAAGAAGGCAAATCAAGGCATTTAAAAATAATTTTTTGTCAAAAATGCTTGCTTTTAGAATGGATTAGAAATATCTTTTACAACCGTTCGATCGAAGAGATTCTGTGCGTCTAAGCTTCATCTCTAACAACCTGATTTTTAACGACGACATCTAATTCAATTAATTCCCTTGCTGATAGTATTCTCAAGGTTTGAATATTCCTTTCCACAAAAGGATACGATTTTGTAAAGCAAAATTTATAAGGCATACAAAAGCCCTTCACGGGAGCATAATTCTCATATAAGTTTGTGCAGGTGCATCCAAGACCACCTTACGCTTTCTCGATATAATCCTTAAATGAAGGTTAAAATAAGATGCCAATATAAACTTTCTCGTTCTGTCTGTCTTTGTTTGGTCATTAATTTTTCCTTGAGCCGAATTTCGGATGTGTTGGTTCCTCGTGAATTTTTGCTTGAAATATTCACTCTACTCATATATCGAGGGCTCGCGGGAAGAATGTCTAATGGCTTCATCGTAAGCATCAAAGACTGCAATTAGAATCAGAGAACTCCAGTTCGATTCCTAATGTCCCTAACTGAAATTCCTTACACCACGTGTATAGAAAAAAGACGCAGACTCTGTGTTCGGTCCCAAGAAAACTGCCTTCAGTTGTTTGTGAAAAGTTTGCAGAGTTACACTTGGAGCAAGGGGCTCCAAAAATTACACAAAGAATTTTTCTGTCAAAGTCCAAGACTACGGGAATTTAGGAAGACTGATCTGGGGAAGACTTTTCTCTACTAGTTGGAGCAGTTACGAGTAAGAGGGTCCCCTAAAAAATCAAATGATGCTAAAGTACCAACCGGCCAGAAATTTGATTTGCTGATGTGATGTAAACAGCTGACCAGGACAAGGCCTTGAAGAGTCTTTGAAGGACTATTCTATCAATGTCTTTCACTGCATATATTCTAATTTGTAAAAATGTTGTCATTACGATTGTTCATTCATTCATTTTGATTCGTAAGCTTGGCACGGTATCTATGCTCCACTGCTTTAATCGACTCCTGTTAACCTGGATGCGCTTACCAGCTCTCTTCATCTTCATGATTTATTAGTAGCAATCAAAAAAGTGATTGGCCTAATTGCGGTATATTTCACTAATAACCACTTTACGTCCATTAAACAAAGACAGGATATGTTCTAAGGACTGTTGGCAATTGAAAATGAAATATGTAATTTTGTTAACCTTTAATTTATTATTTAGTTTTATATTTGCGTGCCCTTCTTTTATGATTGTTCTTACGAAAATGATTTTTTGGCCAAATAAAATACATTTACAAAATAAAATTATTATAATTTCCATTTTTAGTGCACCATGCTGCTGAAACGAACGGCTCATCGAAACATCTGCACGGTACGTTATCACGTGAACATACAACACTGCCGAATTCGGGAAACTGGCATCACCCTGCGGGACCATCAGGGTACCACCGCACTCAACACAAATTATTGAAGATGGCCACCAAAGTCCGTCCCATTTGGTGCTTGGTAAATTCCGGCAATTAGGTCAAGATATCTCCCAAACAACAACCACAACGTCTGCATCAGGCAACTCAAATGCCCAAAAAGACGAATGGTTTGTTTGAAAACAATACAAAAATGTGGAGATAACGATGACAAACTGCAGAAAATAACCTTGATACTGACCGGTGTCAGTATATATAGCAAAAAAAAAACAAAAATTAATTAAAAAAGAATTAACAACAAATAAGTTCATTATAAACACACACAAGTGCACATTAAGTTCAATTGAACAAACAACTTAAAAACAAATCCTGGCGAAAAGATGCTTGGCACAATTCATTGTGACCATACAATATTTTCGAATGTCCTTAATAGCTAAAACGTACAAAACAAAGAAAAAAATAAATAAAAGCATGCCGCCATCTACTTAGAACTTCCAAAACCTGGTTACCAATTTTTTTTTAATGTCAACCCCCGAGTGCCAATCAGAATTTCGTCAAAAATATTGCACAATATTTTACAAAAGACTAATTAAGTTTAGATCCTTTGACGTGTTTATAGAATGAACGAGTAATTGCTATGCACTAAATGAAGTAAGTATTTTATTTTTTGTTTGTTCTTAATTTAATTTACATAAAAATATTTTCACTTTCTTCAAAAGGACTGTATCAACAATTTGTGGACATCATAACCGCGCAGGGTGTGCGTTTTAATAGAGAGATTTACTGTACCCAAATCTCTTCGTCGATGGAATAACATTCGGATAACCATCGCATTTGTATATAAATATAAATACATAAAAAAAAGGTATATAAATAAACAATTATAAAACAAGTAAAAAAAAATATAATTTAAGAAGTGGTAGTCTAAGATACTCTTTTTTACAACAATAAAGAAAGGTAAAATTTAAGTAAACCAAAACAAAACAAATGCACTCCTGTCTTGAGTTTCTTTAAATTGCTTCTGTATTCAAAAATAAAAAATCCCATATCCCCATAGTACACAAAAATTAAAATAATAATAATAATAATAATAATAATAATAAAAGATTATCTCGAAAGTCTAAGTATACATGTAAAATTACAGAGTAAAATTTCTATTAAAAAAAAAACAAGGGATGTAAATAGTTGACAATACAAAACTTACTTTTAATTACAAAAACAATTTTTTTCTTTGTAAAACAACAAACTAAAAAAGTAAACATTTTCTACATTAATACTAATTTATTTTGTACTTTAAACTTAACCTTTATTTTTTTGGCTATAAAACAAGAAAAAATAACGTCAAATTAAATAAGAAGGTAACCGAAGGATGACGAAGGACATAAAGGACGTATATGACAATATCAGCAGATTTTTTTGTTCTTTCATAATTTTCCTAAACAATAACAACTTACAACAAAAAAAAAAAAACTACAAATTTAGATATTTAAAAAATAAGCCATCTCTTGAAGGGGTTAAGTCAAAAAAGAAAAGCTCATAGATATTGTTTTACTAGACTTTGAACTGAATATATAAATAAAAGTGTTAAAATTCGATAAAATTTTTTCATACAGATTTCTTTAACTTTTTCGAATTTGGCATTTACTGATATAGTAAGGTGAATTTAAAACAAATAACAAGACTTCCCGCCGTTGACAGAACATAATAAACGAGACACTAGTGCATAAATAACATACTCACATTACTAAAAACAAAAAAAACGGTCTTCATTCCAAGAAATGACGAAAAATATCATTTTTCCATATCATACAAAAAGAACAGCAGAAAGAAACAAATTATTAATCAACTATTTGCGCATTTCATACCACTAAAAGAGAAAATTTCCTAAGAATAACTTTTTATATCGTCCAGCCTGTTCAGATTTGCACATTCTTCTTCAATTCCTTCTAGTTTCAAGTATTAATTTGGCCAATTTAATTAGAACTTCGTATCAAGAGCTGTGTTGCTTATCACTCTGCATGTATGTAAAAGCCTATCATTGTATCAATCAAAATTTATCTTTAGATCATCTTTATTAACTTACTTTGATTCCGCTTAAGCCTGTGATGGATCTAATCCTCAATCAACAACATTCTCCAGCAAGCTCTATCCATAGCCATCTCATCTACTTCTAACAACGCACGCTTAGTTTACGTAAGCCCCTTTTTACATGTGAAATTTAGATCTACTTTACCGCCCTGTTCCTCTGGTGTAGCATTGATGGCTTGTGCAAATGATGTCATTGGTTCTGCTGTAAAGAAAAAACACAGACAGCAAGGTGCCAAACGAATATTCTAAAATACTTATGCCAAGCTGATAACAAATAAAATACTGCGAATCATGCGAATGAAAATAAGTTGATATAAAATTTTCCGTCCCAACCGTGGAGGAATTGAAACGATTTAAGTTTCGAACCACTTTTTTTTTTAATCCTTGTGCTTGTTCTGCGCATCCTTCTCCTCCACTTTTACCAAGAGGAGACTTAAAATCACCAAGGGGCTTTATTTTAAGACCTTCCAATTTTTGCCCATGCTTATGCAACTTTTTCATCCAAAATGCTTACATCAATCCTACGATGCAATTTAACTTGAAGGCCCTAAGAGTAGATTGACTATCAGAGAACACCATTGACCCGCCTCTGTATGCAATTACGATACATTCCTCGACAGTTCGAGGAGAAGGTTGCCTCTTTCCTCAGGAGTATTCGTTAATATTCGGTTAAACATGATTTTGGAGCGATTTGGTTCGGCAGAAATTCCATCGACACAAGCCGTTTTATTGAGCTTAAGCTTGGGTATCACCTGAGTGTTGATCTTCACGAATATTTAATGGTTCATTCTGCCTCACTGTGGTAGTCAGCATAATCCATATGCTTATGTCATTACTAGAACCTTCTTCATCGCTATAAACTTCAGAGTCTAAAACCTTGTCTATTATTTCTATTATGACCGATGTTGATCTCTTACTCTTTGTGTGCCTCCTGTTCACCTGTTCACTTTTTGGCAGTTGGACTTCTTCGTTTGATGATCAAGGGTATAGAGCTATTGAGATACGGGATGGGCAAAGTTATTTAAGATCCTTTTTCGGGTTACTTTGAGCCCGGGAAATCCTCACTCAAACACTCCGACCATCTTAGACACTTGAACATTTTATTGCAACCTTGTTGTTTTTGTTTTTTTGTTGACTGATCTAAAGTGTTGTTCGTGAGACCATAAGGTCCCTAGCCCAATTTTTGAGTGAATCGCAAGAGAACAGCACGTTTTTGTTCTCATTTCAACCCTTTATAAAAGCGAAAAGAGGTTCGATAACAGCATGAAGGGTGCGATGTCAATATTTTCAGCATAACCCTCTTCCGTTTTGACACCTGTCTCAGTCGTTCTTTCTATGTTAGCTTTGAGTACAGGTGATTCCTTTAGAGTTTTGTCTTTAAGCTGCAAGGTTCACTTTTCCGTTTTAAGCAAACTGAAATAATTCGAAGCTGTCTAGATTGCCACTGTAGGGCCGCCAGCCAGTGGGGTATAAAGCTTTAAGTGTCTAATTCAGAAGTTGTAGCTTTCATTTAAGAGATGTACCGCAGTAACGATTGCCTCAAATTTAACCTCACTGTAGTCTCAAGTAAGAAGAGACACCCACATCTGTCCACGAATGTGCCTATTTTTTTCGATCTCGTAACAAAAAAAGGCTCTAAGACCGGCATTGATTATTTCCAGTATTCGCTTGAACATTTTTATGTCCCTTCTAATTCGTTGTACAATTGGCGGAGCTTAATAGGTTTATAACAGATAGTAAGACTCGCGGCAATTTTTTTCATTTGACATTGATTTTTTATTCATCCTTTAAGTAACACATCTTTAATTAAAAAAAAATCCATTACCATTAATTCAATCGAACTAATCCTTCTTTTTTTTTAAAGAACTAAGAAAAAGTCACTTATACAAATAAGAGTACTACTTGAATCCCTATGCACAAAGTGCGTATTAATTTCTTAATAATTTACAAGTATAAAACATTTTATACAAAAAAAAAAAAATATTGAACAAATCAGTGCTCTGAACTAAATAATTTTATATTAAATAATAATAAACATTAATTGATTTAAGCATGCTCTACTAACTAAGTTTGTACAAGTGTGTCTTTGTATCATAAATATATGAAGTAAACTATTTTAGCCTTCGACTTTTGTAAAAAAAAACACAACATAAATAAAAAATAAATATATACAAAATTATTGAAACATTTTATAAAAAAAAAAAAAGATAGACGAACAACCAATTAACTCTATTCAAATTATTAGCTTAATTCGAGTTTTGATTTAATATTTAGAATTTTCTTTACGTTGTTTTATATCTAAATAGTTACAGACATATTTTTCCAAACAAGTAAATATAGTAACTAGTAAATTTTTAGATGAAATTAAATTTTTGAGAAAAAAAACGAGAACTTATAAATAATAATTTGGATGACTTTTTGGAATTTATAAAAAAAAATATAAATAATTTTTTTCTGATGGTGAGAATTTTAAACAAAATTGAATGAGAAAAAAAAAACTACGAAAAGTAAAAAAATATTTGTTAGACTACATTTACAGGAAAAAATAATAATAAAAGAAAATCGTAGTTATAAATAATTAAATATAAAACAAATATAGTGGAAATAGTAATTGTCAATCTAAACTTTGGAACGTTTTTACATACATTTTAAGTCAACATTAATTTTCTTCTAAATTCTACAATTATTATTTGCATTCAAAATTTCTTTTCCAATTAAAAATTTTCTCAGTAAAATTGTAAACGAATTTGAAAATTTTTGAGAAAAGATGCCTTTGCCTTTCTAATTTATATAAATACAATGATTTTCTTCATTTTTTTTCTTTAGAAAAAATGAATATACTTTAAATAGATGGAAAGTGTATAATTTATTGAAAATAAATACAATTAACTACAGAATTGAGTAAGTAAAAAATAAAGAGAATAGCAAACGAATGAGGCATATAAACAGACAGGACAATTAAAAAAAATTAAAATCAATTATATTAATAAAGAATAAATAAATACGAATAAAAAAATGCTTAGCTTTGTGTTAAATTGCTGTTAAATGTATAAGTACCATGATAATACTAATAAAATGAAAATATAAAAATAAAAGTTTTTTCTTCATATTATTATATGAATAATTGTTAAACAATTTTTGCAGCATGAACACAGTATAAGCATGGGTCATACCTCTAAATTCAATATCACACTGATGTCATATACAATCACAGCAGAAGAATCATCCTTAAAATTCTCACACGCAAAACACATGTTAGGAATCAGAATACTCCAAGTAAATCTCGGGAAACCAATTTGTTCTTCGGATATAAACAGGCTCAGTACTGCCAAGATATACTTAACACTTTTCCAGAATAGTGAAAACATTTCTGTAACAAAATCACAGCAAACCGAATTTGCAAGATGCTCAGAGCAACACCGTCGGTCTCATCCTTGTTTCAAGGAAACAAATGCCGAGACTTCTTACTTTAAGGAAACCACGTATGTATTCTTTGGTCAGCAACGCTTCCCAATCGAAAAGTCGGCCGGGTCTTGTAGTTGGTAAAGCGTCATATACTATATATGCGACATATGAAGTGGTCCAGGTTCGAATTCGGGTATGTTTTGAACTTCTAACTTATCCAGTAACCACCTGATTCAGCCGCCAATTGTCGATTAGCTTCTGACTTAGTGGGTCGTGATGTTTTGTGAGCCTTATCAACTTGTCTTGCTGCAACTCCAAGTTCATATCGATGTGCTGTGATGGCTAACTTGACAGCCGAGTGACTTAAAAAAATCAGCTGGCACATTAATTGTTGATCTCATACTCTTTAGGTGTGAACGAATCATCCTGAACGTGGATCCTCATTAGACGGAGAACGTGACTGTCTCATATATCACTAAGCATGCAAAAATTCCTAAGACCTACGAAAGAGTGCTGTACGCCTCATATTCAATCTACTGCTCTTACTAAGCTCCTCTTGCTGTTGACCTACCACTTAGAATTGTTGACAAGGTGAAAAGGATAGCAACTATAAACACCACGGAAGATGAAGATCTACCTGAACTAAACTCTCCATAGTGTTCCTACACTATACCCCAAAAGTCTGGTATGGTTCACAGATGGATTAAAAAATAGATTCTGGCGTTGGAGCTGGAGTCTTTAGACCCAACACAAGGATCTCTGTACCAATGGGTTCAGGTCCTACCATGTTTGAAGCTGAAATCCACACCATTGAGATCTGCGCCAGATACAATCTCCTCAAGGGTATTAAGCGCTAGAATCCAAATCTTTTCAGACAGCCAAGCAGCACTTAGGACATTTTCATCCAACCTCTAAACTGTCAAATGTTGCTACGATGGACTGCAATCCCTTGCCAGACACAACAAAGTGAAATTGGGCTGGGTCAATGGACACAAGTGGATTGCAGGAAACGAACCTGCAGATGAGCTTGCTAGGACCGGCTCGGAAACTGTGTTCATAATAGCTACAACGCTGATTGATGAATGGGACAACAATCTTCGCCTGGACCACTGGACCAATGGAGAAGATCTTAGGCAATCCATGACAATCCATGCGAACACAATTTATGTGAAGGTCCGCCACTACACCGGTTAAGGAAACGTATTTTCTACCGAGAGATACACACTTCAGTAGAACTAAAGAGATCCATTACAAAAGACATAACATCACTTATAAGAGAAGCAGTTCGTCTTCTAGTTTAACTCCAACTCTTCGTTTCAATAGACCTCTTCAAACCAGGGTGTCGTTGCCAAGGCGGCAAGAAGTTCTCCTTTTGTAATTCCGGTTCAACGGTTAGGCTCAATGCGATTTCACTTTGGCCAAGAAGGAAAGATGATCGCTTTAAGATAATAAAAAAAAGTTTTCTTCTAATCTGATATGGATGTCCTGATTATAACCAATATCCTAGACGATTCTATTTTCGTAAAATTTAAATCTAAATGTAAAATTACATTTTATCTTAGGACAATGCATTAATAAAATCATAAATTATTTTAAAATTATAAAAACGTACTACCGAAACTCGGACTCGGTGACCGCAACTTTCAGAGCGTGAGCTCCAATTTTTGGTCGTAATTCTCGCTGCAGTTCAGGCGTCCATAGCAAACGATCCAAAACAGTCAATCCGAATTGGACATCTTGGTTTACACCCAAGATCAAGCTGACTCAAGAATTGAAGCCCATGAACAATTTGAAGCGACATACCTTCTCTGATTCGACTCTGGAAAAGATGCGCCAAGATAATGAATTTCATCGCAAAATCATCTTTAGTGTCGAAGCTCATTTTTGGCTCAATGGGTTCGTCGAAAAGCAAATATGCGTTATTGGTCGGGTACAAATCCACATTTTTTTCATGAATCACCACTTTATCCACAAAAAGTAACTGTTTGGTGCGGTTTGCATGCCGGCGGCGTTATTGGGCCAAATTTTTTTCTCCGATGATAACGATCGTCACGTTACTGTGAATGACCAGGCTTATAGCGCCATGATTACGGATTATTTTTTGCCCGAATTAGAAGATATGGACTTGGACGACATGTGGTATATAATAACAGATCACCTGGCCAATCTCAACACGGATAGAAGAAATACTTTAACATACTGCCCAACGAGAAAAATAAAGACGATAAAGAAAATATAGCCGCTACTGTATATCTGCATGTTCTGCACTGATGTGTCTTACGAACTCAGCCCATGCGACTATGACACCTGCTCATCTGACGTTCGTTTGACGTTTCCGTTGTAGTCAAAAGCTAAAGCCTCATGCACTTGTTTTACAGAATAAAATTAAAGGAAAAGAATCACAAAAACAAGTCTTTGTGGTTCATTTCTACACGCATTTATTAATAGAAGAACATTATTAAAACTACAAACAATATTCCTATCCAGTTGACATCCGATAATTCACTCTTGTAATGGGAGAAAGAGACTGGCGATTTTTTGTTTACGGTGGTGTTGCATCGATTACTGCGGAATTTGGTAAGCAATCTCTGCCTTATCGCTTATGGTTTGGAATTCGGGCAGAGGAACAATTGCAATTTAAAAAATTTCCTACGATTGAAAACGGAACATCACTCGGCATATTTCACTGCTTAGAATTTTGTTAATAAAAAACGTGTTTTTAGGCACATTTCCAATTGATACATCGAAAACACGTCTCCAGATTCAAGGGCAAAAGATCGATAAGAAATTCACACAACTGAGGTATAGCGGCATGATTGATGCGTTCATAAAAATAACAAGAGAAGAGGGCATCGGAGCATTGTACTCTGGGTAATTTTAGACAAGCCATAAGATACTTTTTGTAAATCTTGAAAACATTTTAGCATTTGGCCCGCTGTTTTGAGACAGGCAACTTATGGGAGCATTAAATTTGGTACATATTACTCGTTAAAAAAGATGCTGGATGAAAGAGGCCTTCTTATCGATCCTGAAACTGGTAAAGAACCTGTTTGGAAGAACGTTCTTTGCGCCGGAACAGCAGGAGCAATCTCAAGTGCAATTGCCAATCCAACAGATGTCTTAAAAGTACGAATGCAAGTACATGGGAGAAGTGCACACGACAAGGGACTCGTGGGGAGCTTTAATGATATCTACAAATATGAAGGAATCAGAGGGCTATGGCGTGGTGTTTTTCCTACAGCGCAACGAGCTGTAGTCATTGCCGTTGTCGAGCTTCCTGTTTACGATTTCTGTAAATTACATCTGATGAGCCACTTCGGAGATCATGTAGCTAATCATTTCATGTAAATTTTGAGATGAAGCACTATGAACATTACAATTAAGCGATGTATTTTTTTTTCTGATTGCAGCTCAAGTTTTGTAGCTGGTTTGGGTAGTGCAATTGCATCCACACCAATTGATGTGATACGGGTAAGTAAATCAAATCAAATCCGCGTAAACAGCAACTAAGTTGTTCACTTTAAGACGAGGCTGATGAACCAAAGACGTATAGCGATCGCACAAGGCGGCGTTACAGCAACCGCCCTATACTCTGGCAGTTTTGACTGTGCGCTTCAAGTGAGTACAATTTCAAAAACCATTAATCATCAATCTATGCAAGAAACTCTTTTAGACTGTCCGAAATGAAGGCGTGTTCGCACTTTACAAAGGCTTTATACCCACATGGATACGAATGGGCCCATGGAACATTATATTTTTCATAACTTACGAGCAACTTAAAAAACTCTAGTACAAACGAACGAAAGCCTAACGATCATCTCACAATGGAAAGTTCACTGTAACTACATTTTTACTAAACACGAAGGAATTTCTCGTCAGGATTGAGTAAAAAGTAACTTAGCGTAGGTTAAACAATGTGAATTTTTTGTCAATTCGTAAAATTTTTTATTGGCAAACCAAAAGTAGATTTAAATCACAAACAGAACGGAGGCGAACAATGTATTAATTAAGAAGAAAAGTATTTTTCTAAACAAAGACATGCGTATACTGAGTGTAGCATTTACATAGATATATAAATATAAACAAAGCTATTTATTCGGAGGCAATTAAATGAGTGAGATGATGAAATCAAAGTGTATGTGAAACAAAGTTTATGTTAAGTTTGAACGATTGTGTTTTTGTTTTTCTATATTTCCTTTTTTCAAGTTTGACTATGAGTATATAAAAATTGTTTAAAACAAAAAGGGAAATTTAAGAGGCTGACTTTTATTTTAATGAGATTTCAATTTTTTAAATCTTAACAGCAATCTCTTTTGTTATTGAAACCAGAGCCAGAGCCTTCAGAGATATGCTGTGCGAGCGACTCTCCGCCGTAAATTTACCATCCACCAGCGCCAGCAAATTGTGGAACAAATATCGCGACATCATCACAAACGTAGCGGAGACAACCATAGGCTACCAAGCACGACCAATAAAGAGCCTTTGGAATGATGATGAATGCGTACGAAGGAAAAATGAGGCAGAACTGTGGCAAAATAAGCTTTGATCCTGTTAGTCCTATTATTTGGAGCCGAGTGTTAGACGATAAGCAGGAAGCAGAGCAGATTTTAAACACTTTCGAGAGGAAAAATTCTTCGTCAAATATACTATATGGTCCTGTATCTGTATCAACTCTATCTCTATGAGCTGTATCAAGATGTGTATGTAGTCAAAAAAGCCAAAATACGACGCGTACTCAGGTTCGGACACATCAAGCGAATGAACAATAATGCTCCAGCAAAGTGGATCTTCGAATCACAGCCCCCAGATTCGAGACGACAAGAAAGAGCGAACCTCCGTTTTAAGATAGATAACTGGAAGCAGCAGCGGGTCGACAAGAGTGGAAGGCTGCCGTGTCTTAGGCAGAGACTCTTCATGGGACAGGAGCCCGTCAAGTAAGTATATTTGACCCAATCACCAACGAGCAATGCGAGCGTTCCCCGCATCCTTTCTCATCATTTTCGTTATTGGTTTTTACATTACAAGGTCCTGAGTGTTATGTGGGTTTCTATGTAAAAAAAAAATCATCTGTGCGACCACTTCTCGTGCTAGACTCACTGAATTCGCTTTCCCTTGATATTGACAAACTATATTTGTTGTCCCAAAAATCGACGCCCAAATTACGTTTGTCTTTTTCGAATAAATCTGACGTGATTGCGACCGACTCAGGAGAAACCACATTCTATTTGGCGGATTGGTGTATTTTGGTGACAAATGTTCCTGTCGAGGGGTAAGCAAAATGCTAAACGAAAGGTGTTTTAGCTTTTTTTTATATTCATTTTGTTCAAAAGAAGCCCAATTTATTTTTCGTTAAATAAAATCAAAAGTGCCTTTTTTAATTGAAACTTTTAGGATGAACATTTTCCATAAAAAACAGGAAGAATTTATTTTCTTTTCCCTCTTCGCTGCTGCTGTAAATTTCTATATACTCAACATTTATTAAAATTCACACAACAAAATATTTTTTTAACTATTCAACAAATTGAATTGTGAGGTATCAGAATCAAAATCTTGTGTGAATCTTGCCTAAAATAATCTACTACACATCTTCTCGTTCGAAGATATTTCAGAATATAGATATTCTATCGACCTGACCCGACTTGAGCTGATTTCCCTTCACGACAAACGTAATTTGGATGAATAACTAAAGCCTTCTGCCATTTACTTACTTCCATCATGATCAAGTTTCAAAAATCTGAAAACATTGTTGGTTAAAACGATGTTCTTTTTGAATATAAAGTCGTACTAAGAAATAGTGCGTGGAAAAGGATATCCATCCGGTGTCATATTAAAGCACTCGAAGTCAGATAAAGCAACCTGATTTTACAAAAGCATCGGTTCTTATAGTTGTCGGAAAATTTGTAAGGAACCCTCTCGCCATTGCTAAAATGACATTATTCTTACCAGCATGCTATTGCAACCTTCTTGTAGCTCATCTGCCTTACACACTGCTGGAACGTGCTCGATGATGGCGTTGTTGGAATTATCAGTACGTAATCATCACCAAAAACTTTATACCTGACGTAATCAAGGAGGAATTCTGTATTCAAAAGCTATGATTATAAAAAATTTGTTGTTGAGGGTCTTGATCGCACAGAATGAATTCATGTGGCGGAAAGCCGGGTTTGTTGGAGAAGGAAGTGAAGAGCAGTATGAAACGGACTAACATTTTTATCCCCATTTGGAATTCATCTCATGTGTACAGGCATATCGAACGGATTATTTCGTGATTAAAATAAATTGGAGACGAGTACGAAACTTCTGAACAAAGGTAATTACTTCTTCATTCAAGGTATGACTGCGCAGTAAGTTTTGTATTGAAATGTTGGTAGCATTGACATATATATTTTCTTGGTACAAAAACTGTTGTATATCGTTTGTAGCAGGTAAATTATTTCTTTCAAAATATTGTGATGGGAATTTAGGTAGCTTATCTAGTGCCTAGATATCTGCCTCGTGGACCACTGATTTTGAAATCGATTTTAATGGGATGTTTTCGCAATTTACTTTTGGACTCTATTATTTTCTTCAAGATAATATCATATTCCAAATAATCGAGATTGGTCTTCTCTCCTCATTTCACTTATTTTTTAGAATTGTAAAAATAATTCATTATACAATTCTACACCACAAAATATTAAACTGTTTTGTGCGAACAATGGTTCTAACTAGCGGTAGTCTTAAACCTGGTCTTTTTTTATTAAACCTATGTACATCACTACCGGTTGAAAATGTCGCTTTTTTCAGAAACCAATGCTTTATTAAGGAAAAATAGATATAAATTCAATATTCAAAGTATTGTCCATCGCTAGCCACACATTTTTCCCATTTTTCTGGCAATTCATGGATACCCGTTCGGAAAAATTTGACCGGTTTGGCTGCAATCCACGAATCGGTCCATTTTTTTACATCATCGAAATGACGGAAGTGCTGGTCAGCCAGGCCATGTTGCATCGATCGGAAGAGATAGTAATCGGATGGCGCAAGGTCTGGACTATATGGCGAGTGGGGTAGGACATCCCATTTGAGCGTTTCAAGGTGCAACATGTGGCCGAGCATTGTCATGTTGCAAAATAACTTTATCGTGTCTTGCGACCGTTTCCGGTCGTTTTTCCTTCAGTGCTAGGCTCAAACGCATCAATTGTCGTCGGTAGACCTCGCCTGTGATTGTTTCATTCGGTTTTAGGAGCTCATAAACACCACACCCTTCTGGTCCCACCAAATGCACAGCATAACCTTCAGGCAATGAATATTCTGAACGGTCGTCGATGTTGAGGCATGTCCGGGGTATCCATACGTTGCCCGACATTTTGGATTATCGTAATGTACCCATTTTTCTTCACCAGTGACGATTCGATGCAAAAAAGACTGCTTTTTGTGGCGTTCAAGCAGCATTTCGGACATGCAAAATCGGCGTTCGACGTCTCGTGGCTGCAATTCATACGGCACCCAATGTTCTACCTTTCGGATCATTCCCATTGCTTTCAAACGATCGGAAATGGTTTGCTGAGCGACGCCAAGTGATTTTGCAAGTTCTTCTTGCGTTTCTGACGGATCTTGATCGAGCATTGCCTCCAATTCATGGTCTTCAAACTTTTTCACCTGGCCGGGGCGTTCTTTGTCTTCGGTGTCGAAATCACCATCTTTGAATTGCTTAAACCACCGCTGACACATTCTAACGTCTATAGTTTAGCCCGGGAAAGCTTCGGTAAGCAATTGATGCGCTTCGGTTGCTTTTTTCTTTAAATGAAAGAAGCATATTAAAACTTCCCGCAAATGTTGTTTTGATGGCACGAATGTAGACATTTTACGGCTATACAAAAACTTGTGTGTTTTCACTAATGACCAATAATTAGACAATGACATGAAGTTTCTGATGTAACAGCTGTCATGGTCAAAATTCACCTCAGAGTAAAAGATATAAAGTTGTCTGCAGTAACGACATTTTCAACCGGTAGTCCTATTATATGACGATTTTTTTACACAATTAGCTGGGCAACAATCAATTTTTGATTTTAAACACAAATAAACACGCGCATAATAGTTCTCTGATTTATGGCCAGTTGCATCTCAAATTGTTCGTATAGCTTCTGTTATTTATCTATCATGGAAATGTTTCCATTATAAATAACAGTTGAACGATGTTCATTTGTACCCGCAAGAATATATCAAAGAAGAAATTTAGCGATTCATTTAAAAATCCTACCAAATAACTGACAGCATATAAAAATGTGTGATCTGGCATCACTATCTACGATCTAAGCATAAATTTTCCAAACGCTTCACCTTCCACTACACCCAACATCGAACTGCCATTTTAAACCGCGCGCGCCAACAATACGGAATACGAATTCACCATTGTTCTCTGTCTCCCTCTCTCTCTCGCTCTAGTACAGCTGCAGATGTTACTCGCGAACTGACTCGCGCAAGACGCATCTCACATAGTCACCTTATCATCAATCATCATCGCACGCAGCTTAAACATTGCAAAACTAAACTAAAACTTTTGAAAAAAATAATTTAAAAAAAACATGCATTAAATTGATTTGTGTTCCATAAGTCCGTGGTTGTGCTATCATCGCTTTTGCTGCTCTCTGTCCACCGTACCAGTTTGAGTGGTGGTGTGTGCTGCGCGTACGAAATTGGTCGCATTCCAAAGCAAAGTTATTGAATGAATAATTAACTTGTTTTCTCTCCCAATTCGTGGAAATCAAAGTGGGGAACGATTGAAAAAAGTTCAATCGTTTCAAAAAAAAAAAAAACATCTCGCATAACACAAATTCTAGGATATCAAGTTGTAAAAACTTGGGATAAAATACAAAAAGGAAAAAAAAATCAAAAGTAAAATGGCGACTTTCAAAATTCATCAAGACACCGAGAAGGAGAACGCCGCTTATGCCGCTGTCAAGGAAGCAAATGCAAGTGGTGTCCAGCCAAATGCAACTGTTGTTGGAGGCAAGGACAAGAGATCTACATTTGCCGTGCTTAGCAGCGCTAACAATGTGCGGGTCGGCGGTGGACTTGGAGGAGCTAATCCAAAAGCAACTGTAAGTCTAACAAATAGTTTAAGCATTCGACATAACCTGTATTTGGTGGATTTGAAAATTTGAATCCAAGTCCGTTATCGTTCGGTTCAATGGAACGGACTATTAACTGTTTTCCTAAATTTTTAGCCAAAGTTCCACTCATGTGGTCAGTTCACTATGACGAAACAAAAAAAAAAAAATGCTTAATCCAACGGAAATTATTTGGGCATAATTTATGTGTTCTCATTGTTTTGGCATGTTCATCATTTTTGTCGTCTTTCTTTTGTTTGCAATGAGTTGTGCAAACATGCTTGTATGTACATTAGTATAATGTTTCGGCGGCGAAAATTGCAAAACAATTATTGATTTAAAGAAATCCAGCCAACAAAGTGAAGTGTGAACTTAAAAAGAGCATTCATAAGACCGCGATTCGGATCGGCAAGGTAATTCCTCAACGCAGAGTAGAGAAACGTTGTTGTAAGAAGATTTAGTCGTGCACCATACTTTACTGAGGAAATCCACTACAAATGAGGCGAAGGAGAAAAGAGCAAAAGAAAATGTGGTCCTAAGAATACCTACTTACGATTATAGTGGAAATAAAATTCAGGGAGTTTCCGTTCTGAATATGAAAACATGTGTAATTTCTGTGAGATGTAGGGTTTAGATAAATCGTTCATTCTCAGATATGCATTTTTCCAAGTTAAAAGTGGTAGATTGTATCCTAATCTTCCCACACCGTTGCATCCCTATGCGTTTGTTTTGACCAATAAGCCGACATCAGGTTTCCAGCCGCTTTTGATGAAATTCCTCATCAATGACCTGCAAAATCCCCTTATTTCCAGAACATCCAGATTTCGATTAGGAGTTTTTCTTATAATTAAATCAAAAATACGAATAATAAAAAGTTGTAGTAAGTTAATAACTTAGGGTTCATTTGTACATCAATTCATTGAAAAAGGTTCATTTAAGGGCCTAAAATTCAAGCTTGATTTGAAGCCTGATCTTGCAAAGCATAAAGCATTTAAATGTAATGCACTCAACCGATTTCTTTTGCTTCAATGCCGGTTTAAACTGAAAATAAGAGTCAAGCATCGACATTCAAATGAGGTAACATCAATCCATATCTAGCAACAATGTATAAGTTTGGGAAAATGAAATTTCCATCAAATTTTTTCACTTCTTTTACTTCCAAATTGTTCAATACTCCAATCTTTCTTTTTCAGTTCCAATACTCGAAGAAGTAAGCTCCCTTTACAAGAAAATTAATGTTGCTTCTTCGCAGTTTGGAATTTGTTTGGAACTAATACTCTTTGCAGTATCCTCTGGTATATTAAATGCTTCTGCCAGCGAAAGAACTTCTTCGGAAATCGGAAATGCTTGCAACGTAAAATCATTCCAAAAGATTGCCAATGAAAAAATGAAAGCCAAGGCGAACGAGATGAATTCTGCTCACACTTTACTTCAAGCGCACACGGTATGATTATTCCGAGGGATTAAACTGTATACATAGACCTTCTTCCATTGTATTAGTATTTTATTCAATCCTAAGAAAGTAAAAAGTTTTTTTTCGTCCTGCCGCTCAAAACTTGCGGATGACTTTAGTCCTTTTTATATTGCACACTTCACATGCTTCTCCCACAAAACCGGTTTGCCCTCAGATGAATCTATCCCATGTGCGCAGGGCCCTGAGATACATAAATAGATTATTAATTGTAAGATATTTTTTTTTTATTTTCCCAACAAAAGACAGAAGATTCCTATTTCCATAAATTTACGTCTGTATTTCCACACGCAAAGGGGAATTCCCCGCAGGATGTCTCTGGTTTGAAAACACTTCACACTTCACAGAGGTCAATAAAATGTTGATGTTGGATTTGCAAGATGCCGGCGTTCTTAGTTCCGAATCTTACGGGATCACAACGGTATATCAAGATAGGCCTCCTCGAAACTTGAAGCCTGCTGCCATGCAAATCATCTTCATTTTAGGTGCCATAAATTCACTTATAATTTTTGTGCATTGTTGAACTTTGTTCAATTTTTCTGGCCACAGAACACAGTGGGGGTTTAAAGAAATTTCATCCGTTCTTCTCTCACGTGAAAATCCAATGGCGCAAGGTCATGTGAGTATGGTGGGTATTGCAACATACAACAGGACTTTCTTTTGCTGCCTTCGGCTTCTCATAAGATGGCCGCCAAGACCGATTTCGTACCACATTGTTGTAAGCAATCCATGTCTCATGAGCTGTTATCAGTCGCTTCAAAAATAGTTAATTTTACTCACTCCGAATTTCTAGAGATATACATTTGCATCCTCAGATGGAGCAGTAGAGCAGCGAGAGAAAAAAGTGTGAGCTATCCACATTTGAACTCGATTTTAGTCATCTACTTACAAGAACGTACAAACGTTGTTACATTTTGAAGAAGAATGCCTATATCCGTAGATTCAAACGATTTTTTTTAGATCTTGTACAAAACCAGTTTTGATGATCTTCTTCAAGTTTAGTTTTAAGAGGATCTTTGAACTATGGTTGAAGGAAGTTTGAATTGGACTGAACGACCTGGGTAATGCTGAACCCAGACTCCTTCTGAGACACAACGGTTCAACGGTTAGCCGTTAATTTTCCTTCTGGCACAATGGACCAAATGTGGTCTAAGTGAGTCCTTAGTACCAACTGCCACTCCCAAAAAAATCAATTGTTTCCCACAATCTTTTGAATCCTAATTTTGTAAAATTTGGCTATAGCTTTGATTACAGAAATCCTCGGGCTCGTCAGCGTTGAACAATTCTTCTTTTTCGTAGGTAGATAAGAAACTTCGCACTATAAGGACCGGTTGCACTTTCTCATATTAGTGTAAGACTCTTACTTATTCAAAAACCTCCCATCTCTTGCAGACTACGACTAAGTTTCCTTAACAAGTAGTTCAATTTTTTGTTTAGGCTATCACGTTTATTAGGTAGCTTTGCAGTGAAGACTTGTACCGTCATCAACGCGGTTTTATTTACGACGCTATCGAACGATCTTGTTCTTTGTAGTCGACGCATAAGGTTAATCTCCCAAGTTTCGAATATCTCTTGAGAAGCCAATACACATGTCTCTAAGCCAGATTTTAAGTTCGTTCCGCAACTTCTGTCGCCTTGTGTCAATCCTATTTTATCAACAAGGATTTGGGTGGGTTCATTAAAGACCTAAATAGAGCTGTCTCTATTCTCATCTTGCTCAATCGGACGAGTTGAGCAGGGATGCGAAACTGCATGACTGTCTTTCCTATTCTTAGCATCGATTGTGTCTGATATAACGTTTACATCTACGATTACTCACTTGCAGCGTTGTGAATATTCTTCCGTGCTTGCTGCTGGCATCATAGGGCGTTTGCTTCTATTGATAAAAGTTTTTGCAGCAGACAACTATTCCAACCTGTGTATTCCAAAGAGATTTGATAGAAGTGAAGGGGTCCTAAGAAATTTCCTGAAAAAAGGCGAAAAATACTGTGTCAAAGCTTCAACTAATGGAAATACAGAAAAATATTGCGTCAATTAGTTAGAATCCGGCATCTAAGAATCTAAACGGGCCGAAAAATAACGGACAAATTAGATCTCGCAATCAGTACTTGGCATATTGACCAAGAGCCACAAAATTAAAAGAACAGAGTTCGCCTGTAGTCATTCAACCACGAATGGAGTAATATAATTCTTTTGTGGCGAAACAAAACTTAATTTAGACGGGCTACACTTTTTGGAAGAAGACGCTTTGGTGTCGTACTACGAACATGATACGTTTTTATGCAATCGCGAGAATAGTCTACAACGAAAAATAAAGAATTACTGTAATGGACAGCAGGTAGTCGCTGTTCCTGGTAAGGAGTATTCAAATGGGAAACAGTACAACAGTGTTCTTGAGCTGAAAAGTGATGTTCAACCTGTTTAGATTGACCAGACCAGACCAGCAGTATAAGCTAGTAAATTTGAATGACGAACGATTTGCTTACATTTAAAGAGTCAAACTAATCGTTCAAATTGAATTGACTGCAATAATTCTTCAGTTGAAGTGGTTGAATCTCAAACGAATATATCTTCAGTGCTTGAATTAAAATCAAAAATTTAAAACTACCATTCCATGGGAACACATTATTTTAATGTTAGGTTCTAAAGCTCTAGTGATTGTTGTGTAGTTTTCACGTATTTATAACCATAATAATCTTTTGTCTCTTGTGCTTCATCGGCACACTGACACTCGCAACACTGGACTGATTTGCTTTTTATATTATCCTCTTAGGCACTCCGCGATAAAAAATTCACTGTGAAAAATGATGAAAACGCCGGTGTGGCACGTTTTCAGCAGAAAAAATATGTTGGCACAACCCCAGTGGAGCAATTCAGGGCGTTTTCGGTGTACGAGGATAAAAACGAACCCATCGATGAAGTCGATAAGGTCCATAAAAAATCTTTGGACGGATTAAGGTAAATATTATATTGACATTTAAATTTTTTTTCTTACTCATTGCATTGCCGCACACGTTTTTTGGTGAAATTTTCAGAAATCCTCTAAAAGATGTTTCAGCAATTGGTAATGATTCAATGCTGGAAACACCAATGTCTGTTACAGATGTCCTCTCGCCAATGTCCATTGATAGATCACAAATTATTGACGACGATACACATCCGAAGAGAATAATCACATCACCAGTGCCAAGGAACGATCGTGAGCGTTTTTTCGAAGTTTTAGAGTATCAGAAAGCTATTTTGGATTACTTCAGAGAGAGTGAGGTAAGTGCAAAAAATCCACAATGAAATGTTTCTTCACTTCTGCTTCATCTTTATGGTTAAAGCAACAGCTACAGAAACATTTCACAGAAATAAAAAAAAAAATATACACAACCGGCATGGATGGTATTCATTTCGTGAAGGGTAGGAATGTCCTGGGTAGACAGATTACCTGTTGGAAACACACTAAGAAAGAGTTGGTCAATGAGACAAGGAAGTTCTCCCCTCATTCAAGCGAATAGCAGCCTTTAGCATTTATAGTTGAATGGCGTGCGAATTAAGACGGAAATCTACCGTCTGGGATTCACTTTTGCACTCGCTGAAATGGAACGACATCTCGTTTGACGAGTTCTTCTTTTAATAAATAATTGAATATCTTTTGAGAGTAAATTCAATAACATCTACACTACGAGTCTCTGCTTAATTGAGATCGGTTTGATAATGGGCAAAGCAAACTATTTATTTCAAAACAACATTTTGGAATTTTATTAGGAAATTGTTCATTCAGTAGCAGTCATTTTGGTCTTGTAGACCAAATCTTGATTGAAGCGAGTGGGTACGACATCGCATTTTTATTTTTCCTTTACTGAATAATATATTAATTTATTAACTATGTTATAGCTGATATAATTTAAGGTTTATCGTATAATGAAGTTCCTAGAACGTTACGAGTTTTGGATGAGTACAACTACTAAGCATTTCAATTAATTTGGGTCTCGATATTCAGGGTGTATATGGATTGCAATAATATTGAAAGCAAATAAGTCGTAAACGAAACGAAAGAGGGCGGGGTATCAGTTTAGCCACCTCCGGCATCAAAAACTTGATTCCTCCCCCGAGCAGCATTGTATTATAATTAAAATATAATAATAATCCTTTTCTTAAATCACAGATGAAAGTTACAGGCTTATGTTTTTTCTGGCTGGGTACTAACAGTCAGCGAAAACGTACAAAGAGGAGCGTAGGGGTTACAGTCTGGAAAAAAATTGAATAACGTATTGAAGACGGTATTGGGACAAATGCAGCAAGGCTTTTTGTCTCTTCTAGGTTCGAAGCAGGTTTGTCTGCATAATGAAACTGTGTAGGTCTTATAGATTTGCCCATGGAAATCAGAATAGGCCATGAAAGAGGTTAACCTTTATGAAACTAAGGATGTCGTGTGATCATCAGATGGTATTTATCATATTTTTTCAAAGATCTTTGGCCAGTTTTTTGTATTTTTTTCGATCAATTTAAATAAAATTTGTAAAAGAATGGACCCTTGAGGTACTCCAACATTTTAGCGAATATAATTGGACGATCATCAACCAAATGAAGTTTTCATTCATTTTTCAAATAGTTTTAACCGCACTAGACAAAGAGCTCTTCCATCCAAGAGTTGAACTTGTACTCAAGAACAATATGTCGCACATATACCAAGTAGTTCCAAATCGAGCTTTTCTTGCTAACATGCCAAGTCTGATTGATTTATATTCGGAAGCCACTTCTTTCATGATTGGGAATGGAGTTCGTAATCAGGGCAGTAAAGAATTTTTTTGGGTAATTAGTAAAATAGTTCTTTGGATTTTGAAAAGAGGATTTTTATAATCCTTTCCGAAGTAAAGGTAACAAAACACAGTTTTGCATAACTCACAACGTAACTATGGTGACACAGACAAAAATCACTCACAAAATAAATTTCAAAGCATACACGATTTCTTGACATTTAGTCTGTCAACTAACACTTACCTTTCTATTTCACAGATTTAATCCATGGTGATAATCACGACACAGTGTATGATTCTTCATCAACACACTCAATACACCACCAGATACCATATCAATTTTGTCAGACACTGTCGTTGATCACTCAGTGTATGAAGCACGGTCAGCAGAAAAATGCCGAATATTTCTTTCTAACAAATAATAAAATTCGGTCTTAAATTTCAATCGTAATCGATTAGTGCACAATGAAAATATCATTAAGTGTCGTATATTTATTGGAAAAACCTTTTGTGCCAAAACTATTAGATATGCATTCTTTCACTAGAAAAACGCAACCGTGTTGTCCGACTGTCTGCACATCTGATTCATCCTGTGGAGGTATCAAGATGAAGTAAATACCAAAAACTTAGAATCGATTTCCGTGATAGATAAACTATTCGCATACTTACAAGTCTTTTTATTGCAAAGCTTGTATTTTCGATTGCCACAACTTTTCCCTTTCTTCTTCAATTCAAATTACTACCTTCTAGAATTCACAATTCAAGTCAACAAGTACTACATGAATAATCCTCTTACAGTATTCAATTGATAACAGAACATCAGCATTCAACTTAACTTTAAGTCGTTCTCCAATTTTATTTCTGAATTGAACAGACAGTACCTGCACAAGAATTGATTTTTGAATGGAAAATCATCCACCGTACATACATTTATGTAAGTTGTTGCGTCCTGCTGAAAAGAAATGAACTATGAGAACTTTCTCTGTGGAAGAGCAATACAACTTAAATTTGATATTCTTTTGTAGGTAAATTCATTGAAACGTTTAAATAACACTTTTTATCTGTACATTGCTCATGTAATTCGAATCAGCTTTACTTCTTGCTCAAACTTTAAGTGTATCATTACTGTGAGTTTGATTTCTAACTTTCTTAACCGTGGGCACGTACTTTGTCTTTGATTCTATAACAACAATTCACAAGCATTTCGATTGCTCTATTGCATATTACAATCTTGTAATCTTGTACTCTCTTTTCTGCTTGACAAGAGTTTGTTTTATTGTATATCTTTCTGTCTCTGATTGCAAAATAAACAGATTCTAACAAGCGCCTTTTCTAATGCGAACACGGTCCATAAATTTAGGTGACTTAATCCAACAAAGAAAGCCATCCATTGTTTTGGGCGTTCGTGCATAACCTTTTTGAAATTCCGTCTTGCCAGTGTTACTTTCAAATCTCATTTGTTTTTATTCTTTTTTTTTTTTTTGCAGAAAAAACATCGACCAAAACCCAATTATATGAGACGCCAGCCGGACATAAATTACTCAATGCGTACAATTTTAATCGATTGGTTGGTAGAAGTTGGTGAAGAATACAAACTGGATACGGAAACGCTCTACCTGGCTGTTTCCTATATCGATAGATTCTTAAGTCAAATGTCTGTGGTACGGGGTAAACTACAGCTTGTTGGCACAGCTGCAATGTATATTGCATCGTAAGTATTTCCAAGCAACAAAAATTACAGCTTCCATCTTTGGCAATATTCAATCTCTTTATTCTTTTATTGTTGCTATTGTTCCAACTATGTGTATGGTTATTTTTTTTTTCTTTTATAGGAAATACGAGGAAATTTACCCTCCAGATGTTGGTGAATATGTATTCATAACCGATGATACATACACAAAAGCTCAGGTATTGCGTATGGAGCAGATCATCTTAAAGATTTTGTCATTCGATTTGTGCATACCTACATCGTATGTATTTTTGAATACCTATGCCGTACTCTACGATATGCCGGATCAGGTTAAATTCTTGGCTCAGGTAAAATTTCCTCTTTGCAATATGACGAAATACCGGGTGGGTTTTTAATTTTGATATTTCTTTGATGTGTGCAGTACATTTCGGAGCTGTCTCTGTTGGAGGGCGACCCCTATTTACGTTTTGTGCCATCGTTGATATCTGCATCGGCATTGGCATTGGCTCGTTATATACAAGACTTTCCAATTTGGTGTCCTGAATTGGAGGAGATCACCACCTACAAGCTGGAAGATTTGAAGGAACCTTTCTTGTTTTTAAGCAAAACTCATTATGGAGCGCCTGAGTTGGCACAACAGGCCATACGAGATAAATACAAGGATAGCAAGTGAGTAATTGAATTAATTTACGTTATTTCTATTCATGTCGTTGTCAGTTGTGGCAATTCCTGTTGCGATCCCTGAGCATTTTCATTTGAGCACTTATAGCATCATAGTCAATTTTAAGAAACAAGGAAAATACGGGTAATGCAGTGTATGAAAAGAAAAACAAACGAAAACGAGAAGGTACATACTCCACCGGAAATCAAATGTTTTAATTTTCCTTGGACATTTATTTAGGTTTGTATTGCATAATGTTGCTAGCGCTGTTCAAACAATTCAGGGGAAGCTCTCAATGATAAATTTATTTTTTTTATCATAGAAGGAATTTTTTTTAAACTTTCATAAAATATTTCTTAGGTGAAATTGCATGTCTCATTCATTTTGATATCGAAATATCTTTTCAAATTGTTAGAGATCGTTGTCAAATTGAAAGATCTTGATTCTTAGTAAGCATTGTTGAGAAGGAAACTCATCTTCCAAAACCTGTCTGCACCGCAACTCCTTTCCCTCATAGGGCTCTATTTAGCAAAGTTTTCTTTTTTGTTTCGGACATCATATTATTTTAAAATGCAAAAAAAATAAGTCGAATAAGATTTGACAAGAAACATTTCATCCATCGGCTTCGACTTCTTTTCAATATTGTTGAATTTATTTATTTAATCTTTATTTATTATATTATTATTATTTATTCTCCTTCCAAGTACGGCACGTGCCCGAGAAAATAATCAAAGAACCGGTTGATCAAGGTAAACAGAGAGTATTTGGCGATTTTCACAATTAATCTATCGTCTCAGTGTATTTTTTGCAGCTGTGTGAATATTTTCACCCATGGTATGATTAATGAACTCTTCGGTATTTCACTGTGCAATTTTTCGTATAGTTGAGCCTGTTTTGGTAATACGCTACATGTTCCGTGGGCTTATACATTTAAGTTTGGACAAGTGCATTTGAAATTACGTATTAATGACTTCCTCGACCTCTTCAATATTCGTTTTTAGGAGCGTGGCCTGTAAAATTGCTCAAAGATGCGAAAAATAATTTACAGAAAATATCCCGCATTTGGTTGACAGAAACGTGCGCCTAATCAGAAAGAACTGTGCTTTTTTCTATACAAATGGGCTGGCGTCATTTTCCAGATTAGTAGCCCGTGTTCTATCATCTTTTTTTCTATTATAATAATTTGTCCAGTGATCTATTTCAAGAAACGACAGTTAACTTAATCAAACCTTCGGAGGGATCAATCAAAAACCTCAATAGTATTTCTCGTTACCGCAATCTGAAAATGGATCGACAAAACTCACACCGTCATTGTTTCCACAAATTTCCAACGCATCGAATTCATCGGCAGTTTTCATAATGACATTTTCGATGAATTTTGACGCTTAAAAGAAAACATCGACCAAATACGGCTAACATTTTCTTGCTCCAGTAATTTGATATCGCTGTTAAGGAGGACATGTAGCTGCATTGATCTTTTGTGCAATCAATTTCAAAGCAATGAATTGCACATTGAAAAACAATTGTCAAATATTTGAGACTCAATCAGCCGCGATGCGCCACTAAGGTTGATATTATTTACCCCCCTGATATGCCCAGATGTCCTTAATCTGACTTGTGGACGAAGTGTTTAAAGCCAGGAAATATTGGTTGATTTTCAGGGTAATGAAATGTCAGGTTATCAAGCTCATGCAAAGTTTAGTCATGCACCGGAAGCACAGCTGCTCTTAATTATTTGCAGCATTTTTATTATATTTTCCGCTGCCAAAAACCACAAAAGTTCAATCACGCACGCAAAAGCACATGCCAAAAACCTAGAAAACAAGGCAGAGAATAATGGAGGTTTTCATATAATGTTCAACGAAAATCATTTTGGAAGTATATCGATTCCTGAACCAAATTGTCGTTTTAGACGACACGTTTATTTCAAGTAGGATGATCACACTCTGTCATTAAAATGTCCAATGTGGTCATAGCTTTGGCTGTTTCATCGCCCACCCTCAATTACTTCTATTTTTCCTGTTGAAAATATTTTAAAACAGTATCAATGCAGGTGTTTTTTCTAAGTTGTTAAAAGCTGACATCTTAACAACAATTTCAAATCACGTAAACTGATGTATGGAGGCGTATTTGCGGAGAAAGTTAAACTACCATGCACCTTTCGGGTGAAGGTAAGATAGATTCGCTGATTCTATTTTATACGAAGAGTTTTTGACATAATTTCCCATCACACGGGTTAATTTTGTTGATTTTAATTACGCGCTAAAACGAAAATATAATTTAATTAATACCTCCGCTGTTTATGGGCTCTAGAGCGAAACATTAACTCCCAGTTTTTATATATGAACAGCCTGTGCATCGCTGAAGCTGAACAATTTTTTATCTCCTTTAATTTTCAAATTGATCTCTCATTTCTGCTACGTCTAATCCAATTTTCTCCCTCCATGGTGACAGCACTCGTTCGCAGATTCGCGTTCCTTATCTTCTGCCGTGGAAATGGAAGCATATGTCAAAGTCATTATCTTTCAATATTAACGACATACTATTATTGGAATCAATTAACAGAGTGGCGTTTAATGTCGCTTAAACAAAATAATAACACGCAACGATTATATGTGAATGGCACTCACATCACTAAGGACGAAGCAGTTGTTTCGCGTCAATAACAACATTGGTTGGAATTCAATATAGATGTGGTCAAAAACATTGCGAAATGTCAAGGAGTATTAATAAATCCATGAAAGATATGTTAAAGCCGGTCTGATTTAGGTACTAAAAACAAATCAAATATATTCGTATCAAAATAGATTTGCACACCTCTATTTTTTTACCGCCTTTTTCACAAGCAGTACTTCAGTGATCTACCAAGTTGTACCTTCTTCCCCTTCCACCGGAGCAGCGCAAATGTTAATCACTTAATCTTCAAGCTAAAATAAACAGCATGCGTATGTAACTTTCTCCCTGAACAAAATTGTACAATCATAAAATTTAAGGAAGTTACAAGCTGAACATATTCACATGCGATATGCCTGTACATTCATCCGTATACCTGATATCAAACGACAATTGAATTGTTTTAGGTAAAAGAATTGATTTAAGAGGTAAAAGAATGCAATCAATCAAATATTTTTTGAAGAAATTGAGGAATTCAGTAGTTTTCCTATAATTCGCTTGAATCCAGCTTTTTAAAAATGCATAAATTCTTAAGAACTCGATTGCATTCTGTTAATTCTTATAAAATAAATATTATACCATTAGTTAGTCAGAACTCCTCAAATCTATTCCGTCCAGTACGAGAACTCGATGGTAGTGCTTTTCATTACGGGGACTACATCAGTCCATCAGTCCTTTTTCTACTAAATTTATCAGGGGATTCAATGCAGTGAAATATGGTCTCATTTGGTCTTGAATGATGAGAAGAAATTCAACCGAGGCGGACCGGATAAGGGTATATAAACAAGTTCTGCAAGAAATTAAAGGAATGCAATAAAGTAATAAAGTAAAGAATTCATGCATTTTAACATGATGCATGATTCAATTGAATGGTGGAATCAAATCACGTTTCCTCCTTCATGTTTTATGGTCTTTACCATGTACGTTGGACGCAATTCTTGGTTTGGAGGACACACATTTTTACCATCGGATCCAAGCAAATTAAACTTGGATTCAAAATGCTCATGGTTTCTTTATGCGCAGTTTGCCGAACTCCCGGTCTCTTTGGGTTTTTTGTGGACACATGCGGTTTTTTGCGGGCAATGCATCCACTTAGATTTTACTACTGGCCGAAAAGTTTTGACTGATCATCTGTGGTGCAACAAAAGCCCTTATTTTTCTGAACGTCAAAAACGGATTGGCTCTACTTTTTCGAAAAATCAGCTTGTCTTCCTTTGGAGTAGTTTTCGGTGCAGTCTTCTTTCTTTTGGGGTTTTTCAAAACTTTCAGTGCTTTGGAAACCTGAATTGTTACGTAAACAAGCTTTTTTGGAGCAACCAAACCTCTGTGCTATCGATGCCATTGACTCACTTTTATTTTGATAGCTCTCACAATTAGTTTCCTTATTTCTGGCATACAAGATTTATTTTTTACCCATTTTTGAAAGCATCTAATCAATTTTTAATGACATTCAAAAAGTTCTTCCAGGAAAAGACAAATCTAGAAAAGGTTTATATTTAAATTTTCTGTGCATTTGTGTGTCCTCGAAGTCAATTCCAAAATTTTCTTGGTTTGTAATTAAGAACTTTAATAGAAAGTCACCTGTATGGTTGTAAACTGGAATTAAAAGTGTTGCACACTCTGTGTTCAGACTTTTTAGTGGACGAACTTCCAACTGTGATAGTGATACTAAGCTTCCGGACGAGTATCAGTTTGCTTTAAAGTGGGAGCTGAACTTCCTGAACTCGCAATATACACCAGAGTTGGTGTAACATCAATGAGTTGTAGGGTCTCATTAAATTTGATTGCTGTTTGCAGTTTTCCATTTGAAGTTTTATTACAGAAAATGTGTTCTTCCTGAGCATGAAAAGGAACTGAGGTTTCTTCTCATAGAAGTTGACTTGCTGTATTTTCAACAATCAGAAAACTGTTTTTGATTGTTTGACAAAGAAAAAGGTTGGCGTAGTGTGAAGCTGCATCTTGTTAATTGAGGAACTAGATGACTTCGCCCTACTTGTTTTTTCTACAGTATATTCGTACATTTATTTTTAAATTGTTGACTTTAAAATGAGGTGAAAAGTTTCTTACTTTTTAAAAACTGCAGCCGTCGTTTCGGTTTTTGGTCGTTCATTTGTTCGAATTCATTTCGTTTTTAATTTATTATATTAACTTATTTATTTACTTACGTCCTTCAATTGAATTGGACATCAAATATTCTGTGGTTTTAATGCCACACATATTTAAATATAACCTGCCCAAAAGCAGTTGTGTTTGTGTGTTGTTGTTAAGTTATCATAACATCTTGTTTATTTTTTATTCTAAAGATACTGGGAAGTCTCTACAATCAAGGGAGTACAAATGGATGAGGAAATGTTTGACTCCGTTCTGGAGGAATACAAACAGATGCTTGAATTGCAATCTGAAAATTCGCTCTCGGCTGCGCCAGCAACAGATCGAGTAAACACATCAACGAGTAACGAGAGTGTGCGGAAGATGATATCCTCGCTAATGTTTGTTTGAGAGAAACGAACCCACAAAGAGTAGAATTTTAAATCGAGGAGATTGTGTGGGGTTCTCAGTCTCCTTTAGTATTAGGCACCCCGCAATTAGGTGTAATTCACTAGTACTATTGTTTGTTTCTTATTGTTTTTTTTTCTATTCTCTTTTAAACGTTTTTATTTCAATGTTTTTTTTTTTTTAATTATTTTTATGTGTCTTTCTTGGTACATCGTAAGAGTTTAATTATAATCTCGAATAAAGCCATTGTTGATTTCGAAAGAATGAGAGCAATGGACCTCCATCCTCCCCCCGCCCCCCACATACTCTTAAATATAAACTATTTATTATACTTATTTTTTTATAAACACAAACTCATTTGAGTATTTTGCAAAACAAAAAAGAATTAGTGAATCTTTGCCCCAATTTACGGATACGAAATTTCACTATTGTGCGATTTTAATGACAATTTTAATATATTTAAAAGAAGAAGAATAGAGCACCACTCTGCAGCAGAACCTAAAGCAATCTCCACTCAACATAAACACAAAAAAAAAATGAAAAAAAAATAAGAAGACAAATGTTGTGTAGCGTGCTTGATTGTAGGAACAAATGCATTAAACAATTTTATCGTTTTAAAATGTAAACATATAAAAATTGTAGCTATATAATATGTATATGTATAATTGTAATTTAATTGTAACTATGTGTTAGTTTAGGCTAACTGCAATGTTTTTTTTTTATATACAAGAAGGAAAGGCGAAATAAAATAATAAATGTTTATAATTTTAAGTTCTGTGAACCGAAAATAAAAACAAAACAGCCCAAAACGGATAACCTAACGAATACAAAATAAGATAAGTAAAAAAAAAAACAAAACAGAAAACTTAAAAGAAAGACGCTTTTAATAAACTATGCGATATGTTTTAAAATAGATAAATATCGTATGAACAATTAAACCGAAGAATACCATAAGTATTTGACCGACTTAATAATGACATTTAAAGGGATTATATATTATATAAAGCAGAAACAACAAAATGATGATGCCTTTTAATAGGAATATCTCAAAGCATTTAGTATATCTAGTTCTAATCATTTAATCGCTTTCAGTTGTACTACACCATCAACTTGTGAAGGCCTGAAACTATGGTCTTATTGATATGTTAAAAGTTTTACTTTCATTTAGTGATTTATTGAACTAGATATACCCGTTAAAGTATGTACTTTATCGTATTTTTTTATTGATTCGAATAAAAACAATATAAATTTAGTTAAAGACATAAAAGAGTTTTTATTTTTTTATTTGTTTTGCAACAAGTGCTTACACGAAAGCCAAGGAAATACATACTTTGATTGGATTTTCGAGGAATTCAACTTAGTGCTATTTAAACAACATGTTGTTTGGAGTTTATGGAAACATAAGGAAAAGAGATTTGGGGAAAAAATCAGGTAACAACTCGGTATTAAGAACGAGATCATAGAAACAACTCGATGAGGTTCAGAAAAAAATAATTAACAGTTCTGATGATTGGACAAGGAAATGGAAGATGGTATTTCTTTAAATTAACTTTACAAGTCAAGAGGAATAAAAATAAATCTAAGATAGGTTGTCGTTGTTGTATATTTTATCATATTTAGCAGAGATTAAGAACGGACTCCGCAAGCATTCTACAAACACTTTACTTGAAACCGCGTGAGCGTTAAATAATCGATTTGAATTCAACAGAGAAGTGGCAAATTTCGTGGGATCCTCTTCAAGAATTGTTTTCAGTATTCTGGCAGAGCACTTTATGCTTACTAGTCCGGCTAGCATTTATTGCCGCAACTGTGCGTCGTTATCTTAAAGATGCTTTGAATTATGCTCGATACCCCACACACAGCCACACTTTTAAAAAAATGCATTTGCAAAATCGGATTGATTCCGTAAAGAGGTCTGTTTGCCGCACCATCCATTACGGTCGGTGAGGCAGTGGAATGGACGGGAAATGGTTAGTTCGTCACCTAGAATGTAAGGTATACAATGGAAATATAAAAAACGACCCGTGTATCAAACTGTATAAAACGAAGGGGGTTGAGGTTAAAAGCCTTAAATCGAATTGAGAAACTTTGGCATGAGTTCAAGAAGCAAGGCCGTGTAAATATAACCGAATTGTGGAGAACCGGAATGTTAGTATTCTGTACCAAACGAGAAATATTAGAGTGGATTATGACAAGAAAATACTTCTTTAAGATAATAAGAATTAAACAAATTAGTAAAGACCCGGGTAAAAATGATACGAGTTTAGTCATTAGCTATTCTCGTTCGTTCGAAGGCGAAAACAGTTGTGCAGGAGTGGTTGACCAAAAATAATTGGCAGAAGATAAAGAAATATATAAATTAACTCAGCTGTTGGCTTCTTTCTTATAAAAATGAGTAAATCTTTCGATTAATTATGGAATCGTTCAAAAGAATGCTGCGCCTTGATTGGCGGAAGGGTAATTTCTTATTATAAATTTTCGATAAAAATAATTCGTCTTTCTGTTGTTCGCATAGGAACGATGTTAAATGGCAGCCCACAAAAGAAAAGAAAAGAAAGAACGATTTTTGGACGGCTTGTCTGGTTAGTATCACCGTCTTGTCCAATTTTAAATGTCTTACATTTTTTACTGCTCTTAGGAAAAACAGAAGAGATAAAGAAGTGTATCGTTTAACTTCAATTTCTGAGTCAATTGCACCTTGTAAGCGAATAATCCAAAACCTTTGAGCATCCGGCTAGTGCGACTGATGTTCGGTTGTCGAAGTCTTTTTGCGCGTTGAGCTTCTCGAGTTCAGGTGTACCCAGGACGAACACCGGAATTTGTTCGTTTATCAAAGACAGTTTTTTTCAAGCTGTAAATCAAGTTCCCTTGTGGGGTTGCGGTGGCAAACTGGTAAGATTAGTAAGCAAAATTCCTGTGCTAAAAACAAATAAAACAAGACTACTGCTACTACTGCTGTTTATTTTTTTTTCAAATTAAGCATGTTTCTCTTCTTAGTTTTAATGTCAAACATTGCAGAGAATATGACTTCACACAAGTATGGCGAATGACAGTTACAACCTCAATGCCTCGTTTGCCAGCTAAGGATACTCTACTCTTGAGAAATTGTCAATAATTTTTAAATTAAATTCCATCCTCAGTATGCCAATAGGATATAATATCCATCATTGCCCATTTCCAGTTTAAGAATTTAGTTCTGGAAATTAACTTAAAAGTTTGTTCTCTTCACTCAGTACCACGAGATGAATATGAGAGTTAACTGATATCGATTCACCTGATGAAATTTCTCCGAGGACCTTTTGAACGCAGGGAAGATAATCAAAAATTTTGTTTGTAAGGACAACAAACGAAGTTTTGCGAGGAATTCTCTGTTTTTGTCTTTTGCAGTTATAATGCTTACTTTCGTCCGTTGAAGGCTCTTATTCATAATGGTTAAGTGGTTAAAAAGTCAGTTGAGATCAGAAAAATATATCGAATTTCAATATTTTGTCTTTTAATTACAGAACTCGCGTCAATACCTTTCTTTGTCACAGCCATCTATCTAATCTCTGTGTGATAAAGGAGATTTTCGTAAATAGCCGATTTTGCAAGGCCTTGTTTTTAATAGAGTTTTTAACTCTTGATCACATCATTTAATTCAGAAGGTTACACCTTGGACGCCTGAACTTGTCGATGAAGAAAGCAATGTGTCTATGAAACGTTTTTCATTATTACCAAGACAGTGCTGTATTACTGCAAGGCCAACTACATTTTTTTTATTTTTTTGTGCGACACGGGAGAAAATTTCATCGCAAATAAGTAAAACCGTGTGTTCAGTTCAGTGTATATATCTTTTTAAATAACTGACACATTATAGAGTGGGGGTAGTCAAAATGTTTTTACTAATAAAGGGATCGCCTACTCAAAAAATTTAAAAAAACACTGATGTAAGCAAACCAGTCACTTCAACCTTTTGATTTGCACGCAAATGGTGCATAAGTTCGTTTGTTTCGGCACCACAGCATCCGTGGTGAAACGTGGTACGTGGCGATAAATATTTTACAGCAGACAGATACATTGCCATTCACTCGGCAGTTATTTCATCGAATATACAAAAGTGGTCGCCACGAAAAGCCATTTAAATAAAACGGTTGAATAAATAGACTATGTCTACTCTGAAAGTCCATACTAATTATATGTGAAAGAATTTTTGAAACCGAATGACAAGTTTCGAAGACTACATCTAATAAACAAACTAACAAACTTCATGATTTGTGTATCAACCTTAACATTTGGAGATATATCCTCACGGACTGTTTTATAAACTTTTTCGAGTTCTTCAACTTTTCCACAGAAAACAATTAATTATCTGTAACCGATAAGGCAGCGTTCCCAAAAACGCATTTTTTTCATCGAATTCGTCAACTTTAATTGCTTCGGGTTTTAAGCACCAAGAATCACTTGACTTGCTGCGATGAACTCCAGCCACGAATTCGATTTCATATATGGAAATGATGGAATTGTAGGCACGGCGAATAATTGTACATCAATCAATTGACGAAATTTTTCATAGGAATCAGGATATTTTAAATTAATTGTCAACAGAATTTGCGCTTGGTACTATTTTTTTTTTCCGATATTACAGCTGCTGTGAAATGATTTTATTGCTTTTTTCCAACTCAAGAATTATAGTTGTGCATGGAATAAACATGACAATGCTTTCTGTTGCCTTTATTCAAATGAACTGGAATTCATACTTGAAATCATTTAAAAAAACTGACACTCCCATACAAACCTTCTCGCCGCCCCCACAAAACATGAATGTGCTAAAAATCTGAAACACGTCATTATTTTCTTAGTTAGTAGCTGCAATTCAAATTTTCATGTTTCCAAGTTCAAGGAACAAAGGTTTTCATATAACGTTCCCCCTAGTACTTTCCTCTCTTAATGTTGAAATTTTCAAAGATCCTTTCGGATGCTTGTATAATAAAATAAACCTATTTTCAAAGTTTCAGCTCACTAAACTTAGCAGTTTTGGATGTGCGTTAATCGTCAATCAGGACGAAGATGAAATGAATTTATCGCTTCGCTGCTCGGCATAATCATATCAGTTTCTCTTAGAAGTATGCTTTGCAAATGAAAAACAAAATAACTGCGAAGGCGTTCACTTGAATATAATCAAATAACACCAATTCTAAAAATGCTGATCTTATGTTGCCAGGAAGCTCACAATTTCAATTTCGATTGCTCATTGATGAAAATAAGATTTTGATTGGCCATGCACGCACGAGAGAAGTCCTAAAAGCAGCCCAACTAACGGAGGAATGCTACAAAGTCTCCTTAAACCTCGTTTCATTTTTTCCAAGCGATTTCCTGTATTCAGAATTATAGAGCTCCTTAAAAAAGATATCGTAGATTTTGACATCTTCATTGTTGGCAAATCTTTCATCGACGAACATTAGTCCATTGATTTTGGCCATAGCGAGAAGGGATGTGTGAACTATGGAATTGACTTTCTGAAAATAAACCTTCAAAATGGACCGTATTTACTTGACTTCACCCAATACTCGGTATTGATAGCTTGATCAATGATAATATTTCCAAATGCATCCCAAAAACTGAAGAACATGTCTGCAGATGGAAGTGTCAAGGTTTTTTTTTTTGGAGTCGACTCTTCCAATCCCAGTCCATTGTTTTGACTTTTCCCTTGTCTCACATGTGAACTGATGGGCCAATATCTTATATGATTAAAATTCCCTCACGACTCTTTTTTGGTCCATTGTGAGAAGTGGCGGCATCCATCAAGCGTTTAGCGTTCATCTTTTTAAGAAACCCTTATTTTTTGAAATGCATCCAATACCAAATTGTGGATTTTCCTCTCCATATTTTGCCTCTAAACCCCGGCACCCAATATTGTATGGCTGTAAACGAAGGACCGTACTGTGTGAACGTGTGAAGCTTTACTGCAACGCATTAATCGGCACGTACCAGTGTGCCTTTCGGCCCGGCAGATTGACCAAATATTCAAACTTAGGCAAATACGGGAAAGACCAACGAGTTTCAGGTAGAGACTCGCCATCTCTTCATCGGCTTCAAAGACAGCATTCATCTTTCGTCTTGAACACTACTAGGCGATGGGATCCCGGCAAAACGAATCCAGCCGTGCCGCGTGACGCTGGAGAACACACGGTGCAATGTGCAATTTGGAAACAGATCCTCCGAATTATTTCAAACATGCGACGGACTGTGTGTCTTCTTTAATCCAGTGCTGGAACAGAAAATGCGTAGGGCAGGTATAAACACGGAAGGAACTATTTTCAACAAATCTGTCCGGCAACAGCGATTTCAGGGTGGTAAAGGAGTTTTCCCAACTCGGAGTTAATATCAACTCCACGAGTGACACCATGTTTGACATTCGGAGAAGACTCACCCTAGGAAAAGAGCTGCTACTTCGGTTTGGCGAAACAAATGTGTTCAAAACGCCTAACTCGGAGGACGAAATGATGGATCTACAAAACTTTATTCCTGCCAGATCTGCTATATGGAATCGAGTGCTAGACGACAAGCAGGAAGGCAGATCAAATTTTAAATAACTTCCGAAAAAAAACTTCTTCGCCGAATATCTGGTCCCGTATGCGAGGAGGGCGAATAGAGGAGAAGTCATAACCGAAAACTTTATGAGCTGTATCAAGATGTGGATGTTGTCCAACCGGCCACAACGAGCGAATGAACAATAATGCTCAAGCAAAGAGGACCTCGAACGTCCGTTTTAAGGACCAAGCGATCGCGGATGCCAGAGTCCGTTAAGTAAGTAAGTAAATGAGAAACAGAACACAGAAAAGAATCAAGAATCACTTTGATCTTGATTGTTTCTGAGACTGAAAGAATCGTCGTCAATCTTCAAACTTAGTCTTCAATCTTTATAAAGTTTTTCTTGACTAATAATTTTTATGTGACATTTGAGTCTTCGATAGGGTCTCAAGATTTTTCAAAATCTGTTATGTTCAACAAGATATACAAGGACACTCCTTGAAGAGGAGCGAAGCGGAATCTTTCTACCTACGTTCAACTCTTACGACTCCTTTGAATTTAGTTTAGTTTGTTTTTGTGCTCGAGCACTTTCATGGATATTTCAAATTCGATTGTTTAAATCACTGTTCTTATAAACATATTGGAACAATCATGTTGACCTCGTATACTAATGAATCCAAAGACGCTTGTTTAACATTCATTACATTGATAAAGATCTTGAAATTAGGCATACGCAAACAGCAAGCAAAAACCTCTTTTAGTTCATTGAATCACTCGCACAGCCAGACGATGAAACAACAAACTTATCGATAACGATTATAGTCATTAATAAATTAAACTTTAGATTGGCAAGAGGGATGCCAACTCAAGATGCATGTATCTCTATTGCCATAGACCGATCCAATCTCTTCGGAACGAACTATGTAAATGCCACGACACTGAAGCCAAGCAACGTGATTAAATACGATGCTAAGCACTCCAATTAATTTCTTCGGGAAAACACTTTTTCCACTCCACTACAGTAGGTCGCGTCGCCTGCGAATGCCAACTCCTACCGTTGCCGAGCATCCTTCACACTCTTCCACTTAAGCATTCCATTTCGATTCGGTCTTCGATACACTACTGTTGTGCGCCATAAGCACAGGCATCAATATTCAATTTGAGTTGTAAATGGACTTACTTGCGGACGGAAACTCTTTCACTTGGTGAACCCTTTTTAAGCCTTTGCAAACCCTTTTATGGAGCAACGGAAACAGAAAAGTTTCTTCAGTATCACATTTAACGACCTTTTCAACTACATATCGTAAAGCCTTTCAAGTAAAGTTTCCTGAGACAAACAATTTACCAACTCCAGTCACGAATCTTCGGTTTTAGTATCATTAATTTAAAGTAAAAGATACTAACGGTAACAAGGACTAATGCTAACCGCAGTGCAGGAACGTTCTTAAAACGCTACCGCCAATTTATTTAAATTCAAACACTTATTGGAAAAGTGAACAAGGACACTGGATACTCGCACTGGCAAAAGTATTGCCATGTATGTGCACCTAACTACTGTAAGGAAAAAGTGTGACTAATCACCATTATTGGGAGTAGTCACGTAAATCGAAACCACTGATGGTAGCTCTGCTTATCCTTACTTTGTTGTTGTGTATGAGGATTGAAAGGAGATTTCTGGCTGACTTTCAGTTGTTCTTCTTTTATTCCATTTCAAAAATACGAGTAACCTGCTTTTTTTTTCGCAAGGATATTCTTCATTTTCATACTGCGTCCTGATAAACTGGCACAAGCAAGCATCACTAGAATAGAAATAAGTTGTTCTTAACCTAAATATCGAGAGCTTCTCAGTTTCTCACGTGCGATGTGAGTTAAGTGCGGGTGGAGTATGCAGCAGGGAAATGGAATCGACTACGTAAACGCAAGGAAAGGATATTCATTCTGTGTTCTTCTATGTGCTTCCATTTCCACCTGTAACGATGAAATGTGAATGGAATGAATGGGGTGGCACGGTGGCACTGGTACGGTTCAGCACAGGCGGCATTCAAGATTCATTGCTTTCATCGTCTTCGGATACGCAACGTGACGGTACACACATATAAACGAACCCGTACACGGAGAACAGCAATTCCGAAATTGGACTTTAAAAAGCTTAGAGTGGGGTCGAATGCCATTAAGCAATCGATGTGGACTCTGTGCCAAAAACAAAACCACAGTGATTTGTCAAAAGTTTTCCGCGCAATCTTGGTGCGGAAGTGAATTCAATAACAATGAGGACATAACTATTTATTTTGTTTTTGAATGAAATAGAATAATTGGGGGTTGAAATTTAATCCAGGTTAAGTACCATTTCAATATCCAATTCAATCTCGTTCCAATGACCAGTGCGAGCACGTTTGAAGCGATCGATTCTTTGAAGCCAATTTTCTACAATTCTTGCACTCATACATATCCACCCGTGTTTGGTACTAACTCCCAAATCCGACACGCTGCTTTCAGTTATCTAGACTAAGTGCTCTGGCATCCGTGATCGCTTGATCGTTAAAATGGAGGTTCAGTCTTCCTTGTCGTCTAGAGCCTGGGGGCTGTGATTCGAAGATCCACTTTGCTGGAACAAGTTTACGCGTCGTAGTTTGGCTTTTTGGACAACATCCACATAGAGTTCGCGGCTATAACTTCTCCTCCATTCGCCCTCCTCGCGAACGGTACCAAATATTCGACGAAGAAGTTTTCTCTAGAAAGTTTTAAGAATCTGCTCTGCCTTCCTGCTTGTCGTCCAGGACTCGGCTCCATAAAGTAGAAGTGGATGGTTTTGTTCTCTAGAACATACACTCCACTTTCCGAGTTAGGAGTTTGGATCCTAGTTGTTAAGCCAGCGGTTTTCCTAAGATGAGTTTTCGCCGCATCGCCGCTAAGATGTCATTCGTGGAGTTCATATTAACTCCGATGTTGGGAAACTCCTTAACCTCCTCGACATTACTGTTGTCAACAGAGATTTTTTATCTTATGCGGGGGATTGATGTTGTTTGTTGACAACATGTACCTTAGTTTAATCCTCGTTTGCTTCAAGGCCAACTGATTTCGCCTGTTTTCGAATTGCCAAAAACCTCTTCGACGGCGCGCTGGGAGTGATCGATGATGTCGATATCGTCTGCATATCCCTGCAGCTGGATAGATTTGTTGAAAATAGTGCTTAACGTGCTAACTCCTTCCTTACGCACTATCTGTTCCAGCAACAAGTCACATGATAGCGCATCTCCTGGTCGAAATCTTGCGCATGTTTGAAATAGTTCGGAGGATCGAATTCAGCCATCACCAAGTAGAGTTCAAGACGATGAATGCTATCATATGAGGCTTTGAAGTCGATGAAGAGGATTTTCCTTAGTGTGAATATTTGTGTCGAACGTCGATCTGCCGGACCAAAACCTCGATATGCCTCGATAGTTTTTACAAGACATAGGATCGCCTTTCTTGAAGGTGGGGTACATAAAGGTGACAGTCCAGTAATCGGGCATGGCACACACTTTCTCTGGGCTTCTTCGATATATTCGGAGCTCAGATCGATAAAAATTTTCAAGAATAAGTCAGGTTTTTGGAAAAAGTGATGGTGACGGATGATTTTGACCAACGCTAACATCCCCGAAGCGGGTTACTGACATCGGTTTACACCGGTGCCTCGTCCTTACAAAAAATTGAACCGGTCCTCCAGGTTGTTCTTGAGTGTAAGGATTTAGGGTATACTTTGTACACCAAATTCGCCAAAAGTGTGCGATTCTACAGAGAGAATCTTACACTTGGGAGGACGCCGCCAAAGAGCAGTTCTCAGCACTCAGATATTTCAGGACGATGGTGATGGTGATTACGCGATACCTTCTTACAACTTCACAAAAAATTATTCCACCTTTGTCCCAAAAAGGAAGGATTAGGAGTGAAGCTTCGTAACCGAAGCGCATGGTACTAAAATCTTCACCGATGGCTCAAACATGGAGGAACTGACTGGTGCTGGAGTCTACTGTAAAACGCTTCAGATCAATTACTTCCAAATGGATAAAGTGTCTTTCAGGCTGAAATCTTCGACATCGAAAGAGCAGCTTCAACAGTACTAACAGAGAACCTCGCTTGCACAAGCGTGAGCATATTTTTGGACACCCAAGCGGCAAAAATCAGAAAATCGATAGCAGTATACAGCTGCATTACAGTTCCAAATGATCTGGTCGAGCGCCACATCATTTGCGTTCCTGGTCACATGAACATAGACGGCAACGAAAAGGCAGATAAACTTTGCCAAGAAAGGATCACTGCTGGATCTGGAAAAGATTGAAGGATTACCACACATACTAAAGAAACAAATAGACTTTGTGACTCAAGAACGAAGCAATGGATCAGATCTCGTAGTGTATGGCTGGAACTTAACACAAAAAGAAGCAAAGAAATTCTGGCCTTCAACAAAAAAAGATTGACGCATCCTGACGGGGCATTGGCCGCCAGAGTGGGCGTTATCTCCAACGATTTTTGAAGGAGCTGAAAGGATAAGGAGGAAGTGGAGACCATTAGGCACCTCCTTTACGGCTTTGTTCCAACTTAATTTTCATCAGCACCAACTTAATGGGCCCACAAATTCGGTTCAGGAATATTTGGCATGTTTTCACGGCCCACCTCACGCGATTTAATTCGGGTAATACCCGAAGACCTTTCCTTACCACCTCAATCATTATAATCGGGATCTTCGTTGAACATTTACTTCACACTCCATCTAGGCAAGAGAATTCAAAAATGATGCGTACGTCTGGCGCGGTTTTGAATGCTTTAAACTTTGTACCACAGCATAGGACCAGTTCCTATTTAACCCTGTATGGTATAAGTGCTTTAAGCGCGGCTTGATTGCCTCCGTTAATTGTATTTCCAACATTTCTGTAGCCTTTAAGACTGCTGGATTTACTGCATGGAATGCGTTTTAAGAGTACAGTGAATTTGAAGACACTTTAAGATTTTAACTCTGCGGATGGGTGTTTTTATTGCCCATTCTATCCTCTCAGGGAACATTCCGCTTGGTGTCAGCAAGAAAAGTGTCAGTACAACTACTGACGGAGGTAATTGGAATAACTGCCGGTGGTACTCTGCCTATGATTGTCGTGGCTCTCGTTCATACAATTTTCTAGAACATATGAACGAGAGATAAAAATGTTAAAAACGATTTGGAAAGACAAGGCTAGAAAACACGCAGGCATTTCACGAATTCGAATTTAACAAATCATTGAACATGACGAACATTAAAACAAAAACATAAGGCTGCCACACTGAATTCAGCGAAGTCTTCATCGGGCGTTTTGAGACTTCGGATAGGTCAACCTGGGCTGTAGTAGCTCTGAAAAAAAAAATGGACGGCCACAACACCGCCAGTCAACAATCAAAATGCAGCATAGCTACCAGTCGCGCGAAACCGCCAGAGATCAGCTGTCGGCGTTGCCGCTGGAATACCACCTGGGACCCAAAGTCGTCGCGGCACATACAGTGATAAAAACAGAACAGCGACCGGATCGGTTGGTCACGTCCGATCACGAGAGGTTCCTTACCGACGACTTTTCCCGGGCGTATGACACATGAAAATTCAGGAAATTTCACGAGGAAGCTGAATATGACCACGAAAACGCACAAACATAATCGTAGGAGATTGACTTTCCGCAAAAATAAAAAGCTTCCAACGTGCCTGACAGCGGAGAGACTGGAACCCTCATTGAAAACGATGGGCAGCTATAAAAGGCGCCGCTGCAGTAATATCGGGGTTATGTTCTTTTTGAATCCGGCTGAGGATACAATAGTCAATAAATATCTCAAAGTTTTGTTTTTTCAGTGCCTAGTCTAGTTCTAACGTTGTTGAACACCTAAAATGTTTTCCACTTGCTTACGCAATGACTTTGCCAGCGATAAAGGACCCCTCTTCAAAAGTATGGCTAGGATCTTTGATTACTCTTGCTACTATTCAAGTGCGAAAGTGAATCTTTCCCGCTCGATTACAGGTGAAGGGATATTCTGGAAGTGATGAACAATTAGGAAAGTGGGCTGCGAGTAGAGTTTTGCTAAGTCCTGATGGCAGGAATGCCATTTCTTATGATGAACCAGAAGTGTTTGCTTCCACTTGGAGCGTAGAGCAGTGTCGCACGCTGGAGAACAAAAACAAAAACCAGTCAGCCATTCGATTTTCCTCATTCTAGGAAAGCACTGCCATTTTGGCTAGTCGAAACAAATGGGTTCAAAACACCAAAACTCGGAAGACAAAATGTAGGCTCTACAAAACTCTGATACTACCAGTTCTACTATATGGAAGCCGAGTGCTGGATGATAAGCAGCAGCAGGAAGAGCAGTTTTTCAGCACTTTCGAGAGAAGAATACTTCGTAAAATATTTGGTCCCGTATGCGAGGAGAACGAATGCAGGAGAAGATACAAGATGTCAATGTTATCCAAAGCGCCAAGTTAAGACTACTACACTGGCTCGGTCACCGACATATGTGCAATAATGTTCCAGGAAAGAGGATCTCTGAATCACTACCTCTAGGTTTGAGACGCCAACGAATACCGAACCTCCATTTTAAGAGTCAAACGGTCGCGGATGCCAGAGCGCTTGGTCTAGATAACAAGAAGCAGCGTGCTCTGAATCGACAAGAGTAGAAGGCTGCAGAGACTTTTCACGGGTCGGCAGTCCGTAAGTTTTTTTTTGTGAAGAAACTATGAGAGAATGTGATTCTGTCCTGCAGATTTTTATGTTTTAAAAGACATCATTTGCCTTAAACTACGTCATCTTCTGTCTTCCGGCGCCACTTCGCTGGCTGGATGAGAATTTCGATATCCTTGCAGCTAGGTAAGAAGATCAGTTCTAATTTTCCTTCCTTGAATCCATTTATCTCATATTTAAATTACTACTGCGGATGATTCTCTTCCGCCTAATATGCATACGTCGTCCATTACGATGGAATCATGAATGAGGAAATATAAAGACTAATGTTAGAAAACACACGTCACCATTTTAATGACACAACTGCTCATGATTCGAAACTATCTTGGATCAAGAAGACCAAATTTCCTGTGACGGTATTGTCTTTGAAATAACGAGAGTATTGCTCCTTTGATCTGCTATCTTTTTTGCAGCTCAATTCGCGCAACGAACATGCATTCGGTAAGATACCTTTTATCCTGTGAGCGATTATCGATCGTGGATCAGTGTTTGTGATCATATTAGCGGTGGCAACATCATGCAACATGCCATTCCATTTCCATGTTGAAATGTAAAAAGATCGGCTTATTTTTACTTCAAGAAAATGAGCATATAAGTAAATAAGCAAGTTCAGACTAGGTTTTAAAAAAGAGCAACTTTTAATCGATTATAATTTAGATTCGTGCGATTCGTTCGAACGAAGATTTTTTTACCACACTGTTCTATTAACGTACATAACCTCAAGTACTTATGTTTTTTAATTTCAAAGTATGTATTTATGGATTTCTCATTTTGTGTGAAATAAGTATTCAAACGATTGCTGGCTACCATCGTGCTCGCAACGAGTTCCCTTATCGATCTGTTGCAATGTTTTTCGTTTCCTGTTGGCCTTATTTGCCTCCATAGACCCAAAGTGCTGTAGAATGAACAGCTAGGTATAGCACTGGTCTTATGCAGAACAACTTTCTGTAGTGATTTCCCATAGTGAATGACTGTACCAACAAACAGAATATTATGAAGATGACTTGCCCCATTGTGGCAAAAACAACATCGAAAAGCGCGAATTCAAATGCGGATGTTAAGGACGACGACGGCGACGACGACGACGACGATCCTCTCGCCTGTTGTGTACGTATTTAGAAACTCATATCCTCCAATATCTTATTCGTTCGTGGGGAACGAAGAAGAAAGTTTTTATCTCCTTTGGGAAGTGAAATATGTTACAACCCCCCGCCGATATGTACATACGAGTATATTTAAGCTGCACAAGTAACATTGCCGCCAGTAGGAGCATTCCAAAATGATAATGCGGATAAAGAAAGTTCAAACAGGAATAGTTACGGTCTACGGATATATTCCCGATGAGTGAATTTGCATTTATATTACATTCGATATACCCCCGCGCCGCGCACATATGCCGCTGCTAGCCAACCCAACGTCAATACATTTGGCGCGCAAAAAAAAAAGAAGGGAAAATTGATGAAAAGTTTGGTCGGGAAACATGATAAACCTATTTGTTTATGTAGCCTTATGTGGAAAGGACTTGGCATTGTGAAGCTATTATGCTTTTGGCCGGATTGTGCAACAAATTACAGGTAAAATATTTTGTGGGCGGATTCAGGTGGTGTACCTGTGTGCTTCATCATCGTTGTGGTGTTAGACAATCGGGTACAGGAATATTGCTTTACCGGTGATTTATTTAGCTCACGTAAACGTTGTTCCAGATGAACGATATTAAACAATGTTTATCCTAATCATTGGTGGCATTATTGGGTACGAAATGAGGTCATCATTAATCATCTGGACTGTGATTTAATGCGAACGGACAACGCTGAAAATTCAGCTTTGTGGCTCTAATATAAAAATATTGGTTACTGTTAATTTCAAAATATCAAATCATATTAGCATTATTAGACATAAATTAGCATGCTTATTTCCAGGGATTTAGGGACACCAAATATGGTGCATGGGGTAACCCAACTAAGGGTGGGTTTGAGCTTAACCGATGGAGCTTCACAAAAATTGGAAATAATCCAATTCGGGAAATAATCCAAGTCGGCAGAAAACGTCTGAGAACGGATGTCATCAATTTTAAGCCGATACTTTAAGCTCAATGCTTCACAGACAATGTCAATAAATACCACAACGCTACGATCGACGCTCTCCATCGACAGAAGAGTAGGCTTCTGACGAGACTTAAGCTCCTGCGAAGCGAACGAAAGAGAAAACTTTTTTGTGATCGCAGATCCTCAATAAAAAGGTTCGACGTTTCAAGATGTGTACAAGCTGAATGTTAGAACTCGCCCGAACTCTATCTTGGAAAATCGGGTCCTATTGCACAACTTCTATCTGCGATGTGACATCAAGCACTGGCGAACGGAGAACACGGGTTTCACAATGTTCAATGGCGATAATTTGCCAAATGATGTCATTGTCATTGTCATTTTTTTTTTGAAAATGCTATTAAAAAAAAACTGCTGAATATTTTCTCAAATTTCTTTTTTTATTTGAAAGTACAATCTTTCCGGTTAATAATGGAAAATAATTTCATTCAAATGGCTGCCTCAACTGGCCATGCAGTAGCCTACACGATCGGTCCAATTTTTAAGCACATTATCGATGTGCTGTATTTCACTAATGGCTTCACGAATATTGTCCTTTAAAGCGTCAATTGTCTCTGGCTTGTCGGCGTAACACTTATCTTTGAGGGCACCCCATAAATAATAGGCCAACCGAGTCAAATCGCAGCTCCGAGGTGGCCAAACTACATCAGCTCTGCGGCTTATAATGCGATCTTCAAAAACAGGGCGCAAAACATCGAGTGTAGCTTGGGCTATGTGGCAGGTAGCGCCGTCCTGTTGAAACCAAATGTTGCCAATATCCTCCTCTTCAATTTTTGTTAACAAAAATTCGTTCAACATGGCCCGATAACGATCGCCATTGACTGTAACGGCCACTCCTTGCTCATTTTCGAAGAAAAATGGCCCAATTATGCCTCTGGACCAAAATCCGCACCAAACAGTGACTCGTTTTGGGTGCATCGGGTTTTCTGTGCCCCAAATGCGACAATTTTGCTTGTTTACATACCCGCCATGATCAAAATGAGCTTCATCTGAAAAGATGATTTTTTTGGCAAAATCGGCGTCTTCTGTAAGTCGATCGCAGGCCCACTTAGCGAAGCGAAAACGCATTGGATGGTCAGTTGGCTTAAACTCCTGAACCAATTGGACTTTGTATGGCGTCATACCAAGGTCTTTATGCAAAATTCGTCTCAATGATGTCTCCGAAATGTTCAATTGTTGAAAACGACGGTGAATTGATGTTGATGGCGCTTCACGCACACTTTCTGCCACAGCAGCAATATTTTCGGGTATACGCACTGTTTTTGGCTTTTCACGCTTTGGTTTATCGATGAGGATGTCAGTTTCTTTCACTTTTTTGACAAGATAACGAACATACGGAACTGACGGTGCTTCTCTTCTTCCAAAATCCGTACGCAATTTTCGCACACATTCTGCAACATTACCATGATTTTCAAAGTAATGTCGCAATATTTCCAAGCGTTGTTCAAGCGTATACACAACCATATTTGTTCAGCGGGATTCACGAAATAAGCATTAGTTGAGAAAAAAAAACGTTAGATGGCGGACCCGTAACATCCCCCCTCCATATCTTAGGAAAATGGTTATCTTCAGACTGAGAAGTAAGAAAGCTATGTAAATCGACGGTATATCAAACATTGTTCTAAGACAACTCCCCCAAGAAGCGATAAACATTTATACTACCCTGTTTAACAATTTGCTGAATAATGGGCGTCCTGTTCATTGGAAGACAGTGGTTAAACAACCGATTCCTAAACTTAACAAAGAATCATCCAATCCGAAAAATCTCCGATCGGTAGGTCTTCTTCCGAACATCAGCAAGACATTTCAAAAAAGTGGATTGGCGACAAAAATATAATTCCCGATAACCAATTCGGTTTCAGAGCGGGGAATGGTTTGCAAGTAAGATCAGCTAGGCAAACATGTACATAATCTTAGATATGCTCACAAACAGACAGACGCAGATGACTTGATCGTATACAGGTCGAGTTCGAAGATCGAGGTCATCGTTAGTCTTGTGCAACGTGACTTCGAAAAGATTCAGGGATATTGCGGCGATTGGAAGTTGAAGATCGATTTCCCAAAGTGCGAAACCATTCTGTTCAGAACTCCGTTGCCTGGAGCCTCTAGAAATACTAGAAAGAAGTGACGAATTTTTTCTTTCGTTGGACAAAACGAGTAGCCATTCGGTAGAATTGAAGTGTTGTCAGATTCTTTGTGATCTGGCTGGATCAGTATCTATATTTTAACAAAAACATAGATACTACTCTGGCCAGAGCCAAAGCGGTCTTTGTCTCTACAAAGAGACTGTTTCACAGCAGTCAACTCGATGTCAATAAATAGTAATGAAGTCTTGTTAACAGGGCAAACCTGATGCGAGTGGATAACTTTCTGTTAAAGCTTATATCTTCGACGTGGCCCGAAAAGCTGTGGACGGGCGAGTCAACTATAACCAAGACGTCGCAATTAGCTCTGCGGAGACTCTTATGCTAAGTAGGGCAAAATCAGACCGTAACCGAGCAGATGTTTTACGGCAACATTGGCACTATTGGTCGTTGAACGGAGAATACAACTCTGTTGTCCTTTACTAACTTTGATGCCCTTCTGGCAATGGTTTCAGCATGTCCTGTCAGCCATAACCAGCTTACTTATATTAAAGGTAGTGTAAGTAGTCATGCCCGATTCACAATGAAGCGCGAGGACGAGACGAATCATATAGTCTGTAAGTAGTTTTTAATATTACTTTAAGTTAGGTTTAGAATTTGGGTTTTATAATACAATTAAGGTTATCTTTAGTTCTAGTTAAAAAAAATACAAGTCCTTACACTAAGTTTTTTGTTATTTAACATCAAATGCGTGATAGTGGATAAGTATCTATCCAAATCACACATTGCCTGTATTTAAGACAGAACGATAAGAAAAATCAATCAACAACAAGGAGTTTACTCTCGGAATATTCTTGGATATAGATGAAGCCTTTAACAGCGTGTGAAGCCATTCAAAATTGTCTGAAGACGGCCCGCATAAGCAAGGGACTGTGGAACTGGATCGTGCTCATGCTGAACTCGCGCTTCATAAATGCTGCACTCGGTGCTATTATCTGCATATAGAAACTCAACCGGTGCACGCCACAAGGAGGAGTTGTCTCGCCGTTGATCTGGTTATTTGTTGCAGACAAAATTATAAAGTCACGCTTATGCCGATGGTATTGCAATTCTGGTATCAGGCTAATTCGTTTCCTCTCTTAGCGAAAGGCTAAATCGTGCACTTTCATTTGCATCATACATGCGCGGGCCAGAAGACGAGGAATGAACGTAAACCCGTCTAGACCCGGCAGAGCTATTCACTAGGAAAAGACCGATTCCAACGTTCAACCCCCCAAAGATGAACGGAACCGCTCTGACAGTTAAAAAGACTGCAAGTGACTACACGTCAAGCAGGTCTATACCCAGAATTCACAGACTAATGAATATTTTTAGGGTTCCGTACAGTAGTAGTAGGGAAAAGATCCCTCCAATCCGGGAAATCACTGGTCCATAAGTCTTCTCGCGAACATCAGCTTGGTTTTTGAGAAAGTGGTGAATAGAGTCCTTCTTAATTGGAATGAGGACAAGAATATTTTTCCGCGTAATCAATTTAGTTTCAAGGCGGGACATGATTGCATACATGCCGCGTTTAAACTGGCATCAGACATCCAATGGAACAAAAGTAAGAAACAATGCACTGGTGCCTTCCTGGTCGACATGGTCGACCCTTCTACAAGTTGAGTAGTCTGGCCATCAGCAAACCACTGCTGTACATGCTTGTTAATAAGCTAGTCAATAGACAGTTCATTGTGTCAATGTCACTTCTAATGGGGGCTGTCATTTAGCCAATCCTCTTACAGTGACTTTGTAAGATTCGTTCCCCATGCCATAACGCACGCAGACGACTTAATTGGGTTAATAATCAGGTCCAAAGATCGAAGAAATCTCTTGCAGCGTGATTTCGATGAGATTCAGCGATATTGCTGAGTTGAAGATTAACTTTCGGAAATGCGAGACTATATTGCCAAGAACGCCGTTGTTTGGACAGCCACTGACGAGTCGAAGAGTGTAGTCCGATATCTTGGGATTTGACTGGATCTGTATCCATATTTCAACAAAAATATAGATGCGGCTCTTGCCCCAACCAAAGTTGCATTTGCTTTAACAAAGAAACTGTTTTAAAGCCAGCAACTCGATGTTAGGGTGAAAGTAATCTGCTACATGGCCCTCATCCGGCTTATACTAGTCTATGGACGCTCCGTGTGGGCGTGATGAGTTGTATCACGAAAGTGCTCGCCTTAACGGCTTTATCTCCCCAGAGGCCTTCCTCTATCTAGACTCGATAGGTCTGATCGAGGATAGTCTAGCGGTTCCGCTAATACATTGTCCGCAGAGCTGCTTATGAATGAGACGTCGCCAATAGGTTCAGTAGGGCGGTCTCAGGCCGCGATATGAAAGAAGTAGAACGCCAGCACAGCCAATTTGGTGGCAGAATACAGGGGAGGGACTCGTTCGTCGCATTTTTCCATCGATGAGTAGCCCACAACGGCTATTTTTTTTTCTAAAAAAGTGTAATAATGATTGTTTTTTTTTAAAAATTAAAATTTTAAATCTAATTACATGGTCTTAACCTCTGTTATACCGGCTGTCTGCTGTGCTGTGTCCTCGAATCTCTCGTCTGTGATTGCCCGTTCGCTGAGGTATCTGAGCGCAGGCTCTAAGGAAAGCTGTAGCTTGTACATATGGATTGGCTTCATGCAAGCATCATTGCTTCGTGTTGCTGAATTATGCTTTTTTCAACTGCAAATTTTGACCTGAAATTTTGTACTCGGTGATTTTTGGGAACGCTGATAACGAATCTGAGGTTATATTTTTAACTTCCCATCAGGAAGCTCTTGTAATCGGTCCGATTTTCGAAATTCAAAATTTTTCATTTCTCCACGTTTGACGGTCGGATTCCATTATTTTTAGATGGATGTCTGTTTGTGCGGATTATTTTGTACAGAATAACTCGAGAACAAATTAAGCTATCGAAGCCAAATTAGTTTCATTCAAAGCGTGTGTGCATAAAGATCACCTGAAAAGCTTTTGGTTAAATTTCACAGGATGGTTTGAATTTTATGACGAAAAAACTGTCAAAAAAGGGACATTTTCACTTCTTCAGTTAAAACAAATTTAGTTTTCCAATAAATAAAGTTCAAATTTAATTAAATTTATAGTTTACAGCTCCCTTGTCAGATAAAAAAATTTGCATAAATATATACAGTGCCGTTCATAAGTTTCCGGACAAATTCATATAAACATTTTTTTTTGTTCAATTTAGTTGAGGCCATTTCATACATTGATGTGCCCCTTTCTCTATTTCCTGATCCAAATTTCCACGGAAGTTCTTTGAAAATTGTTTCAGAAATGTAAATCCTGTAAGTCTTTCCCATTTTTTTTGCCTTGACATGGGAAGTTGATTGTATGGGCAGGCCTACTCGCAACCAAACCATTTTTTTTAATTTTCAAATCCAATATGGCGGACCAAATTTATGAGCTACAATCAAATTTCACTTAAATTGGTATACAGAGGTTTTTGCGGATGCTGATCATGAATATGAGCTTAGATTTGCAAAATTCAAGATGGCGAATCCAAGATGGCGGCATAAATTTTGTGCAATTGAATCGTTTAGACCAACCGATCTGACATAATTCTATTGCATATTTTGGTCTGAATTTTTGTACTCGATTGTCCTTTCGTGGTGACTTATTACAAATTTGAGGTTAGATTTACAAATTATAAAATGGTGGATCAAAGATGGCCGACTTAATTCGTAAAATTCAATCACATTCCAAAAAAAATTGGTTTATAGGGGTTTTCAAGGTCATAGATCACGAGTCTTATGTAAGTGTTTCGGTACTTTTCATGTTCAAGATGGCGGATCCACTGTATCCGGCTCTCAGTAATACATATTTAGACTAAAATATGCAGTAGAATGAAGTTTGATTGGTTTGTCGAAATGATTAGTTCAATTTCACACATTGGATCCGCCATTTTGAATATTGCAAATATAACTTTGGTTTTGTGATCTACGAACCTTCGAACCAAATATGCAGTGAAATAATGTTTGTCTGGTTACTCTAAAATATAAATTCAGTTTCACATACTATGCCCACAATCTTGGATCCGCCTTGGAACCTCAGATTCATGCTTAGCGACCCCAAAAACTTCCGAGTACAAAAATTCAGACCAAAATATAATATATAAGTTATCTTGAGTTTGTGATAATAGTTTAAAAAAAATCGCCTTTTTACTAAGTTTTTTAAACTTAAGTAAGCATTGTTAAGAAAATCAAGAAGATGTCAGTTTAAGTCGAAAGAAATAGTTTAAGAAGTAAATTAAGCTAAGAGCGCCTATAAATGGCCAGTAAGATAGATATAAACATTTTGTTATACAAGCTAGTTTTAAGCTATTTTGTCTGTTTTATAAGCAATCAGTACTGCTTATAAAACAAGCTTTGTAAGCAACAGTGTCGCATAGAGTAATACTCATATTGTCACAGTCATCATTTAGCGTGGTGTTAGTTGTTAGTAAACATAATTAAAAAGAGATAGCCTAACACCATATTCAAATATACATAAAAAAGAAAGTAACTTCAATTGACAAAAATACAGCAAAATTGAAAATATGAAGCAAGCATGTTAAGAATAGATACGTCCAAAAAGTATACGCTTGAGTATCAGTTTACCAGAAACAACATCGAACATGTGACAGTTAACATTAGCTTGTATTGACATCCGCGTTAGGGGTTCATTGCAGCCTTAGGTCGTACGGTGGTATTTAATGTCAAAAATGTTAATGGATCGGGAATTAAATGACTTAACACTAAAATTAACTAGGGTACGGAGTGCTGATGAGTCAATATAACCGGCTATAAGCTGATGCAAAATCACAATATCACAGACTTCGCGACGTTTTTGCAAAGAATCAAGGCCGATAAGAAGAAGACGATCCTTATAAGGTGGAAGGCGAAGAGGATCAGTCCATGATAAATTGCGAAACGAACAAATTTGCGTTATACAGACTCGATACGGTCAATATGTGTCAGGTAATACGGTGACCACACATTGGAAGCGTATTCAAGCTGTGGCCTGACAAATGTTGTGTACAGGGCTCTTGTTATTAATGGACATTTAAATTCTTTACTCCAGCGCTTTATGAAAACGAGGAGGGAGTTACTTTTGTTGACAATTTGCTCAATATGAGTTGAGAAGTCAAGATTTGGAGCGAATTGTACACCTAAGTCCCTTGTCAGGTTAACTTTGACCAGCGCAGAACTATTTAAGGTGTACGTATAGGTCAGAGGATTACGTTTTCTAGAAAAGGACATGTTAAAACATTAAGAGATGTTCAATGATAGGCTATTGTTGGAGCACCATTTTGCGAAAGAATTAAGGTTATCCTGCAGAGCCCAACAGTCTGAAAGATTGTTAATTCCGTTAAATATTTTTATGTCGTCGGCACAAATTAGAACTCTAGAGTTCTTGAGCACACTTACAACAATGAATAACAGAGGACCTAGGTGGCTACCCTGAGGCACACCTGAGGTAGCGTAAATTGATTTAGAGGTTGATCCCCTAAACAAGACTTGATAGGTTCGTCCGTCAAGATGCGAGCAAATCCATTCCACAAAGGATGCAGGGAATCCAAGGGCTTTCATTTTAAAAGCTTTTAGCTTATGGGAAAGCTTATCAAATGCCTTACTGAAGTCAGTGTAAATGCAGTCGACTTGACCCCCTTCTTCGAATGCTTTATTAGTAAAAGAAGTAAACTCCAGCAAGTTAGTCACAGTGGATTTGTTTTTTAAAAAACCATACCGTTTGTCAATGAGGAAAGGCTTGCAACTAAAGTAAAAACTGTCAAAAATGATATCCTCAAAGAGTTTAGGCAAACAAGATAGCTTAGCTATAGGTCTAAAATTAGTAACGTCATCCCGGCAAACTCTATGGTGAATGGATGCCTGGAATATGAAACCAAGGGGCCCTGCCAAAGCACTGCCGCAGTTCTTTAAAATTATTGGAGGTATTCCATCAGGTCCGCAAGTGCTGTCATTTGCAAGTCGAGCGAGATGATAATTCACGTCATCAGAGGTTATTGATATTGGATTCATGGAACTTGGGCAAAAGCATTCGAGGTGGGTGAACTCTATTGGGTTGGGTGTAAAATTGTCAGAATCATATGCTGAATTGAAAAAAGATGAAAAAAAAGAAATTCATTCATGTATGATAAAAGTTAATAAGCATTGCACTTAAGAAAATCGTTTTCTACGCAACCAAACAAATTGTCATTTATAACGTATCTGGCGGCATTTTTTCAATCCGAAAAAAAGTAACAATATCATTTTCTAATAATAAATTGTAAAAAAAGTATTTGATGTGATTTTGGTGAGTCGTTGAGGTATGATTTTCCCAGCTTGTCAATAAATCACTCTTAAAGCAGAGGGTTGAAGAATAAAGAAAAATGTAAACATTGATATAAGGATATTTAATGTTTAAATTTTTTCTTATTTTTCAATACTATCCAATGTAAGTAAAATAGTAAAAGAAAAAAAAAAGTTGCATACTGTTAAGAGGCGCCGAACCCTTCGCGTGAGAGTCAATTGTCACTTGGCTCATTTCAAATCCCAGTACTTGTCAGTATATCCACAAATGGTTTTAAAAGAGAAGGTTTGTTTATAAACGAAACCTGAGGTGGGCATTTGAATCATATAAATAAAAATAAGTTAGTTTAAGTTAGGTTAAATTATGTTAAGTTAGGCTAAGTTACTTTATGTTAAGTTATTTTATTTTTGTAAGTAGCTTGTAAGTAAAAACATGATAAATAGGAAAAATTTTTAACACATTTTTGTGTTCCAAATTATTCTTATAATTATTATAATTAATAATATAAATTATTATAGGTCCTAGAATTAGAAAAAAGATATACAGTATCGGACAAAACCAAACAATTGTTTTAAATTTGTAAGAGTTTTATTCAAATTCATAAGAATTTTCATATGTTATGAAAGCTCTGTATTTAAGGAATATAAAAATAAATATATTTCAAAAAAATAATAAATATTAAATAAACTACGTCCAAGCGTATCGGGTAACATCAAAACAATTGCAACTTTTAATTCAAGTACATCCCAATTAAAAAATAATCAATATTTAGTGGCAAACCCATTGTTTTCTATTACATTGATTCTATTAAATTTTGTAAAATAGTTAATGGGATTTCATTCCAAGCCTTTTCTATTATTTTAAAAAAATCGTCTGCACTTCTAACATTTTCCCGATTAATTTTGCGTTTGATGATCTCTCAAAGATTTTCTATTGGGTTCAAATCAGGTGACTGCGGTGGCCAATCCATAACTGTGACTAGCCTAGCCGTGTGTTTTGGGTCGCTAAAAAGGACTCGACTCCATTTCTGCATATCCCAAGAAAGATGTTCCTTTGCAAACCGTATTCTTTTTTTCTGATTTCGGATTGAAATTAAGGGTTTTTTAGCAGGCCGATAAGTGCACAAATCAGCAACGGCTAGTCGACGAGATACCGTTCTAGCACTTATTGGTAGTTGGAACTCTTGAACCAATTTGGGGGCAGACACGAAGGGATTTTTTTTTACTTTTCTTATTAACATTGCGTCCGTTCTAGAGCTTGTTTTACGTGGTCGACCGCCGCGATGGACAACAGCTATTTCTTTTGTTTTGCCATATCGACCTATAATTCGTGAAACCGACGATTTATTTACATTGTATTTTTTTGATATATCTTTTTGTAAAATGCCCGCATTAAAATCATCAATTATACGCTGTCTTAGCGCATCACCAAATTTGTTAGGTGCCATTATTAATTTTTTTATCTTGAAACCGATATTACCGGAGATCTGTTCTCTGTAAAAATATTTAAACAAGTGAGCCTTCTGGTGACGACCTCCAGGCACACGCTTAATATAATACAGTTAAATTATGGTGGAAAACAATTGCAATGTAACGGTTAATATGCTGATAACAATGATGCCACTTTAGTTGCAATTGTTTTGTCGCGTGTTAATTTGAAGTTACCCCATACAATTGCGCATAGTTTATTCAATTTTTATTATTATTTAGAAAATTATTTACTTTAATTTTCGTAAAATACAGAGCTTTCGTAACATAAGAAAATAATTTTGATTTTGACCTTAAACCTTAAACGATTTGGAAGAAATTGTTTGGTTTCACTTTTAGTTGCAAATGTTTTGTCCGATACTGTATAAGGTGTTAAGTACTGCATACTGGATCTGTAACAGTTTTTTGTATGTTATGTTTAAGATTTTTTACTCCTTTATCTTAATTCGATTATGAAAATAAATGAGTTAAAAATAAAAATAAATTGTTGTCATAAAATCGTTATTTTTAAAATTTCAGCGTTAATTTCTTCGCTAAGAGTACTACTCGCCAAGGCAATTCCTAAAATCCAACAGACGAGCAAAATGTGTGTTTAATGAGTCTCATTTTTTCTGATTTTAATTAAGTACAGTAAGCTTCAAACCCCCCCGATCTTCAGTGTCTTCAACGCCAAAAATCTCTAATATCCTTTAATTACACTATGAAGTGCCCAGAATGCTTCGTTTACTTAGTCTCCCCAAAACCCTTTTGTGCTTTCAAAATTTATGTGCACTCATCTTTTCATATCCGTGCCACTTGCCCCATCCTCCTTACATTGATTTCTTTGAATAAATTTATGTGAGTTCATGCGATAACTAGTCCCCTAAACCAACCACCTACATCTCGATGCCAGCTCTTTTTGTGGCTTTCGTACTTTGAAATCTCTGGCAAGGATGGAAAACATGTTTCATTATAATGACGTTATTGAAAAATCAAAGTTTCCTTGGTGTAGATTGCTCCGTGGCTTTATGGATATTCTCTTGATTCTCTTTTTTTTGTTTGTTGGGTATGCGAGGAAGACCACGACGAAGACAATGGAGGCAGGAAGAAAAAAAAATTAGACTACTTGCAATAGTCAAGTTGGCTGGCAAAGTAGGCGAAGGAACGACGACGTCTGCCGCGTCGCGTCGCGTCGGTGATGTTGGCCAAGTGTCCGCCCAAATGGAAGGCGTCCAATTTAATATTTACTTCTCTCACTAAGGTGCCACGATAAGGAGCAAGTTTGCGGAGTAGCATTTTTCTTCTCTGCCGCACCATCTCACAATCAGTGTTGTAATCTGGCGTTTGGGTGCTTTTACACTGTATACGAGTATCCGTGTGTACCCTTGAGCCTACAAAAAACTTATTGGGTAAAAGCCAAAGAGAAACAGGATAGGAAAAGGCAGAGAAACTTTTTGTCGGCTTTTTTATTTATTTTTTTTTGTGTTCTTTTTTTTCGGCAGCGTGAATGAGGATGAATGGTTTTTGGAAAGTTGGGCGAATCCACACTGGGGTGATGAGGTATGGCAATTGATTGTCGCTTTGGGGGTGCTTTTGATGGTTTCTATTGCTAGCATAGCTCAAGCTTAGTGGATAAGATTAAAAAAAAGAGAAATCGTCGTCATAGTCTGCTTGTCTGTCTGCGTCTGGCCGTCTTTCTACGTGATCCTGCCTGAATTGATGGAGCTATTCGGCGAACTGAGCTTGTAAGCAATGTGTACACCATTTCCGTTTTTTGTTTCGTTTTATCATTTAGATATTCATGGAAATTCTTTCATTTTATGCTTTTGAGAGGTTCATTTTTTGACTGGCATCCTGAAGCATTCTCAAAATTGATTTATAGATTTTTCCTTCGGCATAGATTGACGAATTTGAAAAAAGCTAAAGAATCTTTTCTTTCACGCGTCATGTGTTTTTTTTTTGCAACGATTCCTTTTGTACATCTAATGGGATCCCTTTTTTTAAGGGCCATGAGAAGACTGAATCAAGGGCACTAAAGTTCCAATGTAGTTATCGACCCTCAGCATTTTCACTCAACTGGTCCCTTGAGCTGTTCTTTGAATCTCTGAATTAAATTATTAAGACAATGCAAAATCTTGTAAATGTATTTTGTAATTGATTAAAAGTTTTGACATTTCCCATGGAAAAGTTGGTCGGCTCTTGAACTTGGCCTGTCACGTTTCTTTTGGTTTGTGTCAATTGGCTTTGTTACTGTTTCGGGTAACAGTATGACACTCTCTGGTTGAAGAGGATTTCTTGGAAAAGATTTATTGTCTTCAAAAATTGGGCCCAGTGCCACTGCCCCTCTTGCCGCAATCAACTTCAAGTTTCATTTATCAAACGACGCGAAAGGCAACATTCTGTTGTCAGGGTAATCAAATTTATCGGCCTACAGAACATGGGTTAAACGCTCCATTGGTATTCAAATAGGGTAACTCCGTATAGTATGGGGGAAAACAATGATTGGAGATTTTCGTTAACCCTGCATATATTGAGAATTTATGAATGAGATTGACTTTGTATCCAAGAGAGTAACAGTCAAACTGTTGCAACTTTACAGACGTTTTTTTTTTCTTGTTATTTATTAAAGAAGGCATACGCTTTTTGAAGGAAAATTATTGGCTCAGAATGAGAATTCTAACAAAAAGTCTTTGCAATTTTAGTATCAAATTAAAACTACGTTCTGTTTGAAGAGTTTTATGAAAGCTTGGCTCGTCAATATTTCCATTCGGAGAAGTCCTGTAGTCGGAGATTCCTAAAACCGTTCACATTAGCATTTACTTGGATTGATTTTTTTGTTTTCTTTTATTTTGTACCTTAAAATAAAATGTTTTTCAATCTCGTTTCCGCAGAAAAACTACCGTCATATGTCTCAGTCTTTTCTCCAGAAGCCTTAGCAGTTTTGAAAGCCACGCAAATCGCTTTTAAATATAAGAAAAACACTGTGATATGCACGGACAGTCTTTCAATTTTAGCAGCCATCGAAAATGTAAACAACCGGTCGACCTACATTGGCAAAAACAGAGACAACGTCATCAAACTTGGACACCGACTTAAGATTCTCTGGGTATCAGGTCACATCGGTGTAAAGGGCAATGAACACGCAGACCGAGAAGCTAAAATAATCTGAAAGAACAGCAGCCATGTTATCTCACAATATCATCCCACCAAAAGAGATATCTTGAAACTCACAAACTTATACCTGCACAATCAATGCTAGCTATCCTACTTCTCATACTGCAACCATGAATCTTTCTTAATAAAGACGCTCCACCCACATGCCACCTCTGCCAGCCTTCCATCAATCATTTAACTACAGACTGCTCGAAGATCAACGAAATTTGTAACAAACTATTTAATAATAACTTAAAAAAATTTCTTTTGATTCCTTCCGAGCAAAACATACAAAACGTTTTCAAAATTTTACAAATATTCAACCTACTATATGTGATAGTATCTAAGTTTTATCCATGTAAAACCTTTGCCTCCCTTCCTCTGCCCGTCCCTCTGGCAGCGAATTATCAAGATATTTTCTTTTAATACAAAATTATCATATTCAGCTAAAAACCCTGATAGCTACTAGCTTGTAAGTATTACACTGTGCATTTATGTATAGTTTAATAAATAATAATAATAATAATAAAAACATCACTTTAGGTCTTTTCCATAGTTTTGGAGTGTAGCTGAATCCTAAGGCAGCTGCTGAAGATGGTTGTCAGCCATGGTTTTATTATTGTAGTTCCACTGGTTTAATACTATCTGGACCTGGTGATTTGAATGGGACGAAGTTGTTTACTGCCCTTTGTACTTTAGGTGAAGTTATAACGTCGGGTTGTACAGATTTTAAATTGTGTGCTTCACCTAGTCTGATGTTGCTTAATTCATCCGCTGCATCTTTATTTCCCGGGTAATTGGTGTCTATTAGGAGCTGGAGGGTCTCCTCACTCGAGTCAGTTCATGTTCCCGACGATTTTTCCATATATATTGACATTGTTGGGGTTTTGGATGGCAGAAGTAATAGCCGACTGAATTCCTTTGTGTTTTCAATGCTTCCACAGAATTCAGGATTCATTTTGCGCTTTCTTAATATCTTTTTTTGTAGGTTTTAAGACAGCTTGTATTATTCAAAGTCAGCTAGTTCCCTAGTGAATTTTGCTCTATTGAAGCATCATCTGCTTACTTTGAGTAGCTCTGCTAGATCTGGATTCCACCATGGTGGTTTCTGGTTTTCTTTTGTCTACTCAAGTGAGATCCTGTACAAACTCATCAATTTTCTGCTTACAAGTTGGCTCAATGCAGGCCAATTTAAGATCAGTTGCTCACATGAATTCTGAATTTTGAAAAATGTATTTCTTTATAAAGGTTCTATTTTTCAATCGAAACGCGTAAGTTGGTATGAAATTCGAAATATTCTCGAGCGTTGATGTTAGGAAGTCAATAATTGACACTCTGAAATTTTTTATTTTTGTGTATCGTAGTTGGCGCTGAATTAACCTTCGTAGCAGCTCTTAAACGGGTCGGCTGTGAGCGTGGACTGACCAGGAAAGAGAGTTTCAATTTTTGAAAATGAATGTTGCTGTTTTTGTATCTTCTATAATTCGTGTAACATTCCATAGGCCACTGAGTCAAGAGTAAAATAATCCTTATCCAATGCTTGTTTTTGCATCATCACGAATTGTGGAGATCCTAAGTCCTTGTACGGAATAAGGTAAAGAAATCCATTTTGTGTAGGTGTACGGTGCCACTTCTTCTGACGTTGGTGACTTCTGAGACACTTCATCATCCTAAAAGAACAGTTAAGTTTATCTTTCACTTGGAAAATGTTCCAATAAGTTCCTCCTCACTGAGTGCATCTCAATATGTGTGATGACAATAAAATGACTTCCATAATAGCCATGAAAGATATTAACATAAATATCTCCGATCCAAAAAAAGCGGATGTGTTTGCGTCGAAGGGCTTAACAAACGTAATAAAAGAATACACTCGTGTTGATCTTAATGAGGGAACAACCAAATTAATTGATCATATTATAGTAAGCATTCCTCAGCAGCCTTTGTATTCCGGAGTTTAAGAATGTAGAATTGATTTATCAGACCACTACGCAACATTTGATGGAACCGAAAAAAAAAATAGAACCAACATCGCACCACTCTTGTTAATGACCTCATTAAATCCACGAATTGGGAAAGTATAAAAAGTGAAACGGATGTTAAAGTTCTTACGACAAATTCACAATAAAAAATGCAGCAAATATGTACGAAAGCAACTGTAACTACACATAAAAAATAGCGTATCCATAAATCATGGAAAACAGCAGGTATGTTCGAGAAGTGCAAAAAAAGAGATAAACTCTACCGTAGATGGGAAAACAATTGTCTTAATCAAACACACGAAATGGAATACAAGTTATATCGGAATC